>JARPMR010000025.1:6932274-8132274 GCA_029955525.1 Oeneis ivallda | reverse complement strand
ATGGAAGGTAGTCAGATCCCCTCATCAACTATTAAAGAGCTGATGATCTTCAAAGGGCTGATCAGGTCATGGTTACCTTACCATATACTTTCAATATCATTGAAGTAACAAGGTACCAAATTTCGAATCGACAGGACATATGGAAGGTAGTCAGATCCCCTCATCAACTATTAAAGAGTTGATAATCTTCAAACGGCTGAACAGATTTTCATGAAACATGGCTAAGAACACTCGGGATAAAATTATCTATGACACAAAAAAAACTAAACGGAAATCGGTTCATCCGTTTGGCGGCTACGCTACCACAGACAGATACACAGATACACAGATACACAGACAGACACGTTAAACTTATAACACCCCTCTCTTTTTGCGTCGGGGGTTAAAAATATGTTGATGCAATCGAAAGTTGATTTTCCATTAATAGGTGATGCTCAAAAACTAATAATAGATTAATAAACAGAATCAAAGGTCCGAAAAGATTCCCCAATATTGTCAAATTTTGGCTACTTCGTTAGTGATTTTTCCCCGGCCGATCAATCTCTGATCGATTTTGATTCGAAGTATCGATTTTAATACAATAGGATTATTTACAAGGTATCGGCTGTCACAGATACGGAATAATTTGTAATTTCAGCGTTGTTATCTTTGATTGAATGTCATCGAATCGAATCCTTCTCAAGCCCAATAGCTCAGTCGTCTGGGTATTTTGTACGAATATTTTTTCCACTGTCCCTTCTCTGTGACTTTACTATGGAGGTGTTTTGACGACCTCCCTGGCTTAGTGAAGAGCGCTGTGGTCTTATAAGAAGCCTTGGGTTGGATTCTCGGCAGGGGCAATAATTAGAGAATTTATAATAATAATATAATAATAATATTTTATTGTAGACTATCTTGTCCATATTGTGTTAGTAACAGATACTTATTTACCTACTACGCGTTCGTTTCAAGTTGAGCCCTGCACCATAGAGTAAAGTAATCGACGTAGTCGTAATTCCTAGTTCCATGTCGACAGTACGGACACAGTATAGGATATGCAGTAGTTTGACACCTTTGATCTAGATTCTAGTGGTACTACGCGTTACAAATTTCCCCTAGCTCTCTCGCGCTTCCCCGCACCGCACCTCAAGTCAGACCCACTTAGTAAACCGCTCGCGAAGCACCGCTTATTAAAAATTTCAAATTCAAATTATTTATTTGCACAGATTGGGTAGTACAATGGTGTTACATTATAACTAGTGGTTCGCCCCGAACTGAGACCTCCCGGTAATGGTGTCCCATGATTATTCATTCAATCGATACATGACGACCAAACCTGACATTATTATTATGCCCGTTTTCACCAAACATACCTATATCATCCCCTAAATAGGAGTCTCTTTACGTAGGTAGCTCCTAAATACAATCCTAAGTCCTAACATCCGTCCCAATGTCCTTTTAGGTGTCCCGTACAGGATCGTGATAAAGAAGTTGACAGAAATCATCACCTAACTTATCATAGCCCGTAAGGTTAGGCAACGTTAATGAAAACATTTAATTAATAAGTACTAACGAGTGAAAACGGGTTACGGGCATCTGTACAAATCGTTATCTATCGACGCGAATAGAAAATATATAAAATGCAGTAATTAATAGTTTATTGAAGTTTGATATTTAACTAAACAATAATTTTAATTGAATAATAAGTTATTATTTTATGTAACTAAATAATAATGTTCGAAGCAAAACTGTTTTTGGGATACCTAGTCGTAACTCCCTAGTTCCATGGAATAGTAAATGACTGCGCCATCTATTAGCATTATTGTGAAGCTATGTTGATGCTATATGAATTACTGATGCCCATTAAAAATTAAATAATCTCATTTCTTTATAATATTCATATAATTTTAGTATTTCTTGTTCAAGTACAGGATACAAGTAAAACAAAAAACTAAAATATGCTCGAAAATACATAGTCAATTCTCCTAGAGAGCGTCTTCAAGAGAGCGTATTAAATCTCCACTTTGAAAGCCCCCCATTTCGTCAATTTTAAGGGAAAAATTAAAAAAAAAATATTTTTGTACTCGGTTCGAAATTATCTTTAACATGATATGTTACAATTTTATATAATGCGATAAATTTTTTTTTACTTCGCATTCACTTCTATGAGAGCCCCCCTGAAATAAAGGTTTTTAAAGTTCGGCCGTTCAGAGAATGCGTTCCTGACACGTGTCAGTTAGTCACGACAACTGTCACAAAATTATAACATTAATTGATTATTGATATTATAATAATGTTGTTTTAATGCTCATCAATTGTTAAAACGGTAAACAACCAGCAATAATATTTTTATCGTAACTGCAACGCCATTACAAAGTTACGTCGTCAGTTCAATCGCGACGTGTCAGGAACGCATTCTCTGAACGGCCGTAGTATATAATTTTTTATGCAATATTCGGCTGAAGGCCATCAGTTTACATATTATATCTAAATTTGAAGTAATTACGTTCAGTAATTCAAAAGTTATAAGGCTCTGACAGACGGACGGACGGACGGACAAGAGCAAATTCACCTAGTAGACTCAGAGACCTCGCTTCGCTCGGTCAATAAAAGTCCTTACAATCTACCGGATAGGCATGCAAAAATAATATTTAATAATAATTCTTATTCTAAGTTTACGTATTAAAATTTCAATTTATTAAATTGAACTTTAGATATATGGAGTTTTGGTAGGTTTGGTAAAAAAAACTAAGAATGTTGTATATCGTAAAGCATTAGAATAATAAACACTTTTTTTTAATATTTTTTTATTATTATTATACCAATTCGAATTCAATATTCATAGTTAAGACAGGTCAGCTAGTACTTAACAGATAAAACAATAGATAAACTATTATACTGCATCTTCTTATACTGTGTCTTTACTAGCTGTGGGTCTGACTTGAGGTGCGGTGCGGGGAAGCGCGAGGGGTGTAGATTTCTTTACTCTATGGTGCAGGGCTCAACTTGAAACGAACGCGTAGTATGTTAGTACAGTTTGTGCTAGTAACAATTACTTATTCTATGTTTTACTACTTACTACTAATTACTTATTCTTATTCTATGTTATGATGTCCTTATACCTTAACCTCAGGGCCACCAGCGTACGCGCTGTGGCCTAGTGCCAATGTGCACCCCATTCCAGCTCCTCCAGAGTTGGCTGTTCAGCTTACCGGCCAACGTGTTGAGGAGGGTTGTTGACGGTTGAGGGTTGTTGGTGCTGCTCACAAGCCTGCTCATCATAGAAGCGGCACGCTTGCGCATAATCGCGTAGAAGTCGTCCACACGATCACCCGCAAACATTGCCGACGCACTGCAGGGTCGAGGCTTCCTCAACAAAGCCCTCAGCACATTGTTGTACTGAACTCGCAGTGCATAACTGCCGGCCAACATTTATAGTTTGTGAATTTTCTCAGGTTTTTTGGCAGTGGCTAGTACTATTAGTAGGGCTATTACCCTATCGTCATAGATGTGCCGCCAAGCGATTTAGCGTTCCTGATTGCATGTAGAATTGGAATAGATGGGTTGAGTGTTTAGCAGTATAGATACGTTTCCCGTTCCATATCATTTAATATTTTCGTCTCCAGGATGCAAGCTATCACTGTGCCTTTCGTTAAAACCAACTTTGTCAGTGACTTCTATCAGCAAGACTTATTACCCGTCCCGTTTCTTTGTAATTTTTTCCATAATATATTTGTAAGCTTCCCTTGAATGCACCATAAAAGCTTCGAATAACAGTGAGCCCATAGACAAAACAATATTTCAGTCCAATGTACGTATAGGATAGTAAGTTTTGGTGCCACATTGCTCAACTTGTGTCTTATTAAAACACGTCGTATTAAGCTAAAAACAAGAGTACTTACTTCTTATACAACCAATGCCGTGGGATATCCCTTTCATCTCCGAATAAGGCAATCGATAATAGAATTTACGTTGCGTGCCGTAGTATGAAATGTCTAGTGTATAACGACCTACCTTAAACCGTGTACCCCTTTAAAATAAACCCTATTTTGAATAGTCCAAAGCTCAGATTCAAATAAGATATGCGAACAAAGAGGTCATGTGATAGTGGTAGAATGACGATCAGTGGTTTTAATCACTTTTTGCCAAGTATTTGGGAAGGACATATCTTCATACTTACATACCGAATGTGTAATTATTCGGTTCAGTTTTTAAACTGTCGATCGGTATTTCGTTGTAGTGAAAATAATGCGATGATGAGATGCTCTCAGATTGATAACAATGTTATCTAGGTTGGAAGTTAAAACTTAGTTGCTTACGATACTATAGCTAAAAAGGGTTCAAAGTGAACGTTTCTTAATTTGTTTAGTGTTCCATATGGCCAAAACTTATCAGAATTATCAATAGTCTCATTAATTATTTCTCATATCACGATGAAAAAAAGCAATTTCCTCTCAACCCGAATCTATTTAACACATCAAATTATGTCGTAAAACAAACTCTTTAACTTATAATAGCGAAATTTAAACAGTCGATCCATAACGGTTTATAAACTTTTTAAATCCATTGTTTACTGATGGGTCCGCCATTTTTTATCAAATCCTATCAAACCCTTTCTATTTGTGGACATCTGCTGAAATCGATTTTGCATTTTTTCGCGGTAAAAAACACGCGGGTGCAAAAACTCAAAAAGGTTTTGACGTGGTTTTTACAATGCAACCCTTTGATCAAATATGGTGTAATCAGATTTCGGCATGTGCTATCTTTTTTTTTTCAATAAACGTTCGGCATGTGCTCTTTTTTTTTAAGAAATCGGATAGTTCTTGAGTGGTACGTGTGCCGTTCTTTGCGGCTGAATGATATTTGCTTTCGCCTGCGTAGTCTTCCGCGTGAAAAAAGAAGCACGAGCCCTTGTGATTGTTTGTATTGTTGAGCGTATTTGATAACATCTTTCGAAAATCGAACGCATAATGCACCTTTTCGATGTCTCTACTTCAGTTTTTTTTAGCAATGTTGTGCCTAATAAATCACCTTCACAGATTTTATTTGACTAGTAAACAGACACTAAAAATATACTCAAACATAAATGTATAAATCTGCTTGAATTATAGACTGAAATCTGAATTAAAAGATTGAATTCTAATAAGATTAAACAGAATATTTCCTCGATTTTTTTAATAATTTGAGTAGACAAATTTTAAAATATATTACTGGTTTAAATAGCGCTTAATAATCCTGTTACTTTTTAGAGGATTTTTTTCTAGCCCACCCCATACAAATGAAGTTTGATTATCTTATGATTTCAAAATTACACGAGCTCTAAGTTTAAACATGAATATTTCAGCCCGTATCACTTTGAAAAGCTTTGAAATGAAACCACATACCTATTCATGACAGATCTCAAATTGTAATGTCAAATATTAGTTTCTAGAGAAAAAAAGAAAGAATTTAACTATGATGTCCGATTACAAGCTATCGTTACATATAACAATCAACAACAGTATGCAATAGCTTGTTTATTACATACCTGCCTATATTTATGTACAAATAGTACCCATCAAGTTATCGACTCCAATCAACGTAACTCAACAAGCCAAATCAATAAATACAAGCTGTCGCAACTAGGCCACAATACAATAATCATTATAGTAACAGCAGATACCAAAGCATATTAGTTTGATCATTAAAATATACACAGGGAGACAGTGGCAGAAAAATTGAATCATTAGCTGTGCCAAAAGTCGAAAATTTTAAATTAAGGCTATCTCGCTTTTGGTATACCTATTATTCTAGCGCTATTTCTAGTAACGCTTCTTGAAAACAGCCATAGGCAACGAAAATTCATCCTCAATGATCATGAACGGCGGCGCCGGCGGCGGGAATGGAGCTACTTTCTGTCTGCCCGTCTTTGACATGAATTGAATTGTAGTACGTTTTGTGGAAATGTCATATTCTATTCTAACAAAGATGCACGGGTTAAATCAGCTTGCCATCCAGCTGCCCACAAGATAGTATAAAAACTTATTACAATGTAATAGCTACTTATTAATATTGTAAAATGATTATTTTGAAAAGAGCAACTGCTGAGTTTCTTGCCGGCTCTTCTCAGCAGAATCCGCTTTCCGAACCGGTGGTAGAATCTTGACGTGTCATAAGAGCCACAGGTTGGCCTACATGAAATAAATAATTTTGAATTTGAATTTGAATTTGAACGTATCGAAGTGTGCGTGAATTGCTTGTGTGTATTGTGACACATAATCTAAGAGTACATACAAATTGCGCTTGGGCGGGGAAACCTGAAAATGTGGCAGAAAATATTTCTCGCGCATCGATACTTTAAGCGCAGAATGGTGACGCTTTAAAATTAATTTGTGTGGTATGTTTTTTGTATCTTGATAACATTTCACATAGTCTAAGGGCCTATTTCACTATGCCCATAAGTAAACTTCAAACTACTTTATTTGACGATCTAATATTATATTCCCAAAAGACCGAGGTATGTTAGAGTTTATACAAATGCCATACGTATTTTCAGCAGTGGACAATGATATCGGTTGATAAAGAACGAAATATTGACGGCGGTGCAATAAACTTGACTAAATTCCCCTTTCCCCACCAAATAAGCGTCAAGCTTGTGTTAGGAGTGGGTACGACAATAACGCAATAGGTTGGGATTAAACCTTCGACCTTTCAGTTTTCAGGCCGCATCTTTATTACCACCTATTGAGGCTCTAAATTGCCACCAGCTCCTAGCTATTTCATAGGCTGTATTTTTAGTATGTACAGTGGGCAGTCAGGTGGACGGCCACCTGTAGACATGTTTTGACAGGTGACCAAAGGATTATAATGGGCACTGCAAATACTCTTTGTTTTTAGGATCTATTTTAAGATCACTCTCATGTACACCGGTTGCCTCGGAGATCCCGGATTCTGCAGTTGTACATCAAAGGCCGAGAGGATTTTAAATTTGTGGGTGTTTTACACGGAAATTTCTTAAAACTCTATTTGTGTATATGTCTAATAATATCGTCTATATGCCGTGTGGTGCGGGTTGTTACGTTCCCTCAAATATTCCTTCAGGATGGAGTGTATAGTAATTAGAGGTATGGATTTAATTAAAACTGCCGTATCGTTATAATCAGTCACCATCAGGTAAGTTCGCAGTCAAGAGTATATATAGCAATGTCATGAATAAAACATAACTCGTTTATATAAATAGTTCTTTGAAATAAAAACTTCATAGGTAGTAGGTAATTCTATGACTTCCAAAAGTCGCTCACCGCGCGAGAAACTTTTAGCAGGAGAAAGTCTTACGGATTCGCGTCATCGACATAATATTATCATCATCATCAGCAACCCATCAACGGCTCAGTACTAATATGGAAGGGTTTTAGGCCATAGTCCACCACGCTGGGCCAATTGAACATTGGGCCAAATTAAAAATTGAAAAAAACACTATGGAGAACTCTCAGGTGTGCAGGTTTCCTCATGATATTTTCCTTTACCGTTGAAGCATATGATATTTAATTGCTTAAACGCAAGGAAAGTCAGAAATGCGTGTCCAGGATCGATCCTGCGACCCTCTGAATTATAGGAGACCGCAGACCTATCCACCTAACTGTATATTACTTATCTGTTATTCTGTAGCTATGAGAATGACGTGTTTTAACTTCTGTCAGCAGCCCCCATGATTGCCCAAATGCTTTTTAAATGAGAGATTTCATCTCATAATAATTGGGTATTTCACTGTTGTCAAAATGTTGATATTCATTATTTATAATCGAAAATGTAAGAATAACATGTGTAAAAACAGGAAATAAATCGGTCCAAACACAAATACGTTGTAGAACTGCGCTACTGAAGTGTGATGTCACAATTCAGCAGCTCCATACACGTTCCATAGAAAATTTCGTTTTAGAAAGAGACAGAAACAATCACAGTAAAATAGCCTAAGTATAATTCCGAGACTAGTAAAGAAAGAAAAATGGCAATGGCATAAGTATTTAAAAAAAATATTTTAAATAAATAAAAAAGTATCAGTCAAATACCCAGTTATGAGCAAGGAATTCAGGATGATTCCAATAAAATTCCTCTCCGTTGAAAATCTGTTTAAAATCTATAAAACTTTCCCTAATTTTATATAAGACGCAGCGTTTGTGGGAAGGTTTAAAGTTTTTCAAGTTTTGTGTAGAAAACAATTGACTTCAATTTTAGGCTAAGGTATTTCAGAAATAAGCGTCCTATGTATTATTTATGAAGCCCAGCCAAGTAGCGTATATAGCACGGTCCTGGAACACAATAGCCTTGCCTCTGGAATTCCTTCAAAATCTGGAAGGTTCATCAATATACCGGCAAAAAGCGGGACAAAAACCACTCTCCCGATTTTTATTTGAAGGAATCCAAGCTCATAAGTATGAGAGGAGCCAGCCATCGCGAGAAGCCGTCAAACGGACCGCGTCGGCAAAAATGTGCATAATTGGCCTCCGTCTTAAGAAAAAACCCTTCAAAAACTCGACCTCTAAATGTTTTGAAAAAGTGCACTGCACAGGGTGATCTAATTCCGCCGCTGTCGATTCAACTTATTGGCGTCCCGCTTCCTGACTCGTTGAGCTGAGTCATGTTCTCCTACGCTACCTACTCCTCATACCTGATTTGATCAAACAAGTATACAAATTATTTATTTGCACGATTCCAGGTACAAAAAATTAGTAGAGTAGTACAAACAGTGCACAATCTGCCACACAATGGTCAATGATTTTGATTATTTTTGACTTAATATAGAATGATGTTTTTTTTAAGTTTTTTTTTACTCTACCAAATATAATATGTATAACCAACTGAATGAAGTCATTTCAGAGGAAAATACGTTGGACTCAGTAACAATTGCATTTATCATCTTATGTATGTGTGGTTATTATTTTATTAATAATTATTATTATTGGGAACTATAATTAATTATGCGACCGAATATTATTATCACTGGCGACAGGCCAAAGACAATTTTTTGGTCTCGAGCAGCGAGAGAGGCACTTACGACCACTATGTTTTATCAATGACTTAAAGTAGATATTTACGACTTCATCCGAGCTTATTTAGGTGCTCTAAAAACCCGTGGAACACTTTGATTTCCCGGGATAAAGTATCCTTTCTCCACCTCCGGAATGCAAATTATGCTAGTGTAGAATCTCGCCAAAACCGATTGCGCGGTTACTGGTTAAACCATTTATTGTGCCTAATATAAAAAAATATGAAGGAACTTATTTATTTTCGGGATACAATGAATATTAAATTTCAATGACAGAACACCCTGTCAAAGTCGTCAAAATTATAATTTGATATTGAAAAAAAAAATTAAGGGATCTAAATTCTAATCAGCCTGTATATCGGTGCATTTCTATAAAGGATTGATTTATTCAAATCAAAAACCCTTTGATTGTGGTCTGGGCCGCGGGCCGAGGTATTTGTTTTTGAATAGCAATTATATTTTATTTTATTAAGCGCATCGATTTCTTTCAAAATACCTAACGTTTCCGCGAATCCCGTCTGATACCACTAAACGCCTTATCTATAGGCCTACACATAATAAAGCAGGCGCGTCATGTCTGTACGTATAATTTTTCTACATAGAAGAAAAGTAGGTCGACGTCAACAGACATGCAGCTTTTGGAGCGCTCATTTGACCGAGATTCGTATGAAAATATCTGAAGCACTTTTCACGTGGACAAAGTCAGGGCATATGTGAGAAAATCGCTACTAATAATAATCATCAATCATCAATAGCCTATAACAGTCCACTGCTGGACTAAAGGCCTCTCCCAAGGGGAGGGTTTGCCCATAATCACCACGCGGGGCAGACGGGTTGGTGATCGCAGTAGATGGCAGTAGTGGCACAGAGGACGCTGCTGCCCGTTCTCCGCTATATTCCCTTAGTCGCCTCGTACGACACCCGCGGGAAGAGCAGGGGTGGTGACAACTGTATTCTGATCTGCCGTCACCACACGGCACCACTAATAATAATAATTAATTATTATGAATACGTCAAGTGTATTTGTTTGGAATATAACTCAACAGACTGTGAGTACGATTTCGATTACTATTAGCAGAGAGATCATCACTCATGTTCATAAATGATTTCGTAAATTATAGACATACTAGCTGATGCCCGCGACTTCGTCCGCATGGATTTAGTTTTTAAAAATCCCGCGGGAACTCTTTCATTATCCGAGATAAAAAGTAGCTCTCCCGGTCTGAGGAGCCATTACTACATCCATTACTATACCCATGCAAAAAATCGCATCAATCCGCTGTTCTGTTGCGACGTGATTGAAGGACAAACCAACAAACAAACACACTTTCGCATTTATAATATCAGTAATGCTTTAGTATAACACTTTTTATAATTGTCAAATTTTTTACCATACTTAACGTTTAGCTGTCATTTACGTTTTGTTATTTCACTGTCATTTGCGTTTTGTTATTCCATGTCAGATGCGTTTTTCTTATACCACGTTTTATAGTGACATGACGGAAACACGGTCGAACGGGATAAAAAGTATCCTATGTCCGTCTCCAGGTTCTAAGCTACCTCTCCACCAATTTTCAGCCAAATCGATTCATCCGTTCTTGAGTTATAAATAGTGTAACTAACACCACTTTCTTTTATATATATAGATTTTAACAATACCTATAGACCATAATCCAAGGACTAAAGATCATAGGTATTAAACGGGTAGGTATCATACACTTTCTGCGAATCAAACGGCAAACCTACCCGTGCGAAGCCGGGGCGGTACAAATACTTTTTACTTATATTATTTTAATTAATGTGAAAGTTGATTAAAGGATTAACCAACAACTGATACGGTTTGTTGGTTCGTCCTTCAATCAAGGATTAACGAAGCGACGTGATTTTTACATAGATATAGTTGAGTTGAGGACCTGTAAAAATGACATCGGCTACTTTTTATCCCAAAAATAAAAAGTAAAAAAATCTTTTTAAAAATCTACCCACATACACGGACTAAGTCGCGAGTAAAAGCTAGTTGTAAATAAGTTAAAATGGCGTGCAAAATTCTTTGCTGATAATAATTACATGATTATAATCCACGGTTAGGTGTTCCACGAAAATTGTTTCGACTTTCATAATAATCAGATGCCCTACCCTGTGGTCCACCTTACAAGACTTCATGTAAGGATTACACGCTCAATCCAATTGAATCTCCACTGAGAATAGTGAGTGGATCACAGGGAACTTCCAGAGTGCTATACGATCCACTGGTGAAGCCGGACGGTGGATCATAATGGACATTTTTTTTTAATGTTTCGCACTCAGTTATCCTCTGATATGGTGTCAGAGACTTTTTTAATGCGAATTTTGCTCTGAAAAAGTGCCCACTCACGATGTTCGTCAAATGGGATGGCAAATTTTTTTTTTTCCTTAATTGTTGTTATTGTTAGGTATTGGTGAGTGACACTGTTCTCAGTAGCCCTGAGTGCTCCGTCAAATGTTAAAAATATTGTTTTAGTGATTAATATAGTATGTATTAAATTTTATTAAATTAGTATTATAATAAATTAGTAGAATAATGTATTATTTAAGGTAACTTTGAACATATAATTTTATATAAAATTTTATAATCTATATATATAAAAGAAAGTGGTGTTAGTTACACTATTTATAACTCAAGAACGGATGAACCGATTTGGCTGAAAATTGGTGGAGAGGTAGCTTAGAACCAGGAGACGGACATAGGATACTTTTTATCCCGTTCGACCGCGTTTCCGTCAAGTCACTATAAAACGTGGTATAACAAAAACGCATCTGACATGGAATAACAAAACGCAAATGACAGTGGAATAACAAAACGTAAATGACAGCTAAACGTAATTTTGTCTTTGGTTAAGTATGGTAAAAAATTGGTAAAAATTTGACAATTATAAAAAGTGTTATAATAAAGCATTACTGATATTATAAATGCGAAAGTGTGTTTGTTTGTTGGTTTGTCCTTCAATCACGTCGCAACAGAACAGCGGATTGATGCGATTTTTTGCATGGGTATAGTACCTAATGGATGTAGTAGTGGTTCCTCAGACCGGGAGAGCTACTTTTTATCTCGGATAATGAAAGAGTTCCCGCGGGATTTTTAAAAACTAAATCCATGCGGACGAAGTCGCGGGCATCAGCTAGTAATATATATATAAAAGAAAGTGGTGTTAGTTACACTATTTATAACTCAAGAACGGATGAACCGATTTGGCTGAAAATTGGTGGAGAGGTAGCTTAGAACCAGGAGACGGACATAGGATACTTTTTATCCCGTTCGACCGCGTTTCCGTCAAGTCACTATAAAACGTGGTATAACAAAAACGCATCTGACATGGAATAACAAAACGCAAATGACAGTGGAATAACAAAACGTAAATGACAGCTAAACGTAATTTTGTCTTTGGTTAAGTATGGTAAAAAATTTGACAATTATAAAAAAGTGTTATAATAGAGCATTACTGACATTATAAATGCGAAAGTGTGTTTATTTGTTGGTTTGTCCTTTTCTCGGATAATGAAAGAGTTCCCGCGGGATTTTTAAAAACTAAATCCATGCGGACGAAGTCGCGGGCATCAGCTAGTTTTATATAAAATTTGATAATAATTTTAGAATGTCAATAAATTAGATTAGTCAATTAATAATAAGAATGTCAGAAGAAACTAAAATTTTGGCAGAGATTTTTTTTTTCTTCTTATTATCATAATGGATATTGACGTGCTAAATGATCCACTGAAAACAGTGGTGGATCACAGTGAACTCCAGAGTGGTATTGGATCCAATCAGTCCAAGTGGATTGGTTGGATGGATCGAATTAGCTATCCAAGTGTAAAGAGAAATAACCTGGTACCTTCACTTTTGAAAGCATTTTTTAAGACAAACTAGCTTTTGCCCACGGCTTCATCCGCGTAGAATTCTTTTTTAAAACCACAAGGGAACTAGGTATTTATCTTTCCGGTATAAAAATTAGCCTATGTCATTCTCCGGGTTCTCAACTATACCTAAGCGAAAAATCACGTCCATTCGTTGTTCCGTTGCTGCATGATTGAAGGACAAACAAGCAGACAGACACACTTTCACATTAATAAGTTTGCACGGGCTCTCAGCATGAGAAGGGTTTATCGAATGCGCAGAGAGAGTGCGGATTGACAGACTTCACGCACCTCTGAGAATATTATGGAGAAGAGTTCTCCATAATTATTTTTATTTATTTATTTATTATACATAATAAACATGCTCCGCTCCACCCAGTAATCGTTGAGAACTCTGCGCTCGAAATTGTAGACGAGTATAATATTATATACCTGGGACATACAGTCCAGCTAGGTAGGTCCAATTTCAAAAAAGAGATTAACCGCCGAATCCAACTCGGCTGGGCAGCGTTCGGGAAGCTCCGAGATGTCTTCTCGTCCAAAATCCCTCAGTGCCTGAAGACTCAAGTCTTCGAACAGTGCGTGTTGCCAGTGATGACTTACGGATCCGAGACATGGTCGCTAACTATGGGCCTCATAAGAAGGCTCAGGGTCACCCAGCGAGCGATGGAGAGAGCAATGCTCGGTATATCTCTGCGAGATCAAATTAGAAATGAGGAGATTCGTAGGAGAACCAAAGTCACCGACATAGCTCAGCGTGTCGCGAAACTGAAGTGGAAATGGGCGGGGCACATAGTTCGAAGAACTGATGGTCGTTGGGGTCTCAAGGTGATGGAGTGGCGACCCCGCACCGGGAAACGCAGTGTTGGCAGACCCCCCACCAGGTGGACCGACGACATCAAACGAGTCGCAGGGAGCCGCTGGATTCAAGCGGCGCAAGACCGAAGCCTGTGGAAGTCCATGCAGGAGACCTTTGTCCAGCAGTGGACGTCTATAGGTTGATAAAGAAGAAGAAGAATAAACATTCATTAAGTTTTACAACAATTCCGTCAAACTGCATAATTTAATATAAAAAAATATTTTTAAAAAACCGACTTCAAACGCCCGCGCCACTACAAAATATATATTTATAGTTGATTTATTAAAATCCGCTTGACCGATTTCGTTAAAATTTAAATGGGACTTACCTGGGAAGTATACCCTTTGAAAAAAAAAAGAATTTTCCCAGTTCAAGCGTCTTCGAGTAATCGGTGAACA
The DNA here is from genome assembly GCA_029955525.1 of Oeneis ivallda. Classification (NCBI taxonomy): domain Eukaryota; kingdom Metazoa; phylum Arthropoda; class Insecta; order Lepidoptera; family Nymphalidae; genus Oeneis; species Oeneis ivallda. Next base: position 8,118,122 of record JARPMR010000025.1, on the reverse strand, counting down.
AACATAAAAAGATTTAAAAAAATCCGATGAGTTGAGAACCTCCTGCTTTTTTGAAGTCGGTCAAAAACAGTTTGCTGTCAGGAAATAGGTATAACAGACATGCAGTTTTCCTGCGTTAAAGCAAGTGATATTAATTCTTCTTCTTCTTCTTTACATGGACAAGGTCTCTTGCATGGACTTCCACAGGCCTCGGTCTTGCGCCACCTGAATCCAGAAGCTCCCTGCGACTCGTTTGATTTCGTCGGTCCACCTGGTGGGGGGTCTGCCAACACTGCGCTTTCCAGTGCGGGGTCGCCACTCCAGCACCTTGGGACCCCAAAGACCATCAGCTCTTCGAACTATGTGCGCCGCCCATTTCCACTTCAGTTTCGCGACTCGCTAAGCTATGTGGGTGACTTTGGTTCTCCTACGGATCTCATAATATTATCAAAACTCCGATAAGTATGAGAGGCCTGGGATTCAAACAACAGACCCTCGAAGACCAAAGTTTTATCAATCATCAATAGACTATAGCTTTTCAATTGTATCTGTGGTGTTTAAATAAAACACCTGTTCTTTATATCGGAATTATAAACATGCTTGCACTATGTCAATACAACAACTACCCTCCAAGAGGCTTCGTGACAGACTGACCGCAGGCACATTTACTACATCCCTTCTTTATTTCAATTTTGAATGTATGTAACAATGTAATTAATAGAAAATATAATTTTATACAATAATTAATTCAATTCAACATTATTAATTTTATAGAAGCCAACTTGTGGCTCTTGTTACATCATGATTCTACCACCGGTTCGGAAAGCTGATTCTGCTGAGAAGAGCCGGCAAGAAACTCAGCAGTTGCTCTTTTCAACAACAAAATGTTACAAATATAAAGCAGATAGCTACTTAAATATGACAAGTTCTTGTAGATAGCTGAATACAAAGCTGATTGCTTATATGCAACTTTGTCAATACAACTTATAACATCTTAATATTTCATTTTAAGTATAACAGGAAACATAACTTTAGTGTGCAAACTATATCAGAGAAAATGTTATAAGGTCTTTAAATTCAGTAATCATTAAACTGTAACAAGCTATGTTTAGATTATGACCGCACCTCGCTTGCTTGGTCGGCTATGTAAGGTTTATATTGGAAAATAATATCTCTCTTGTTATAAAATGTTTAACTTCCTGCCTCTATCCTCCTTCCTTCTTTTCCACTCAGGCTGTCTGATTTCAAGATTTATGAGGTATACAAATCAAAATGCTACTGCTAGTGATTACCATTTTCACGGGAATAGTCGCAGGATAGATGAACCCCGAGAAGATCTTTAAGTGTCCCATTTCTTTTAAAGATATGACCAGCTGTGAGTTCATATGATGCGGACAGATAAGATTTAAAGTGCTACCTACTTAGTAACTTTAGGACTTAACTTTAAGACGCAATATTATTGACTAGCAAAATATCGTGATATGACCACATTGACATCAATGATTACTTAATAAAACTATAAGTATTATTAGGTCACTGCAAGTTTTGCAATACGTAAACATAAAATGACTGATCGATCAGCGAAGTAGATTAAGAAACGGCTTTGGGACATCTTTTAATATTATGCATATATTATAGGTACATATCTACTAATTAAAGTTTCGATGAACCCCATTAAATGGGACTGTAACTAATTAAGAATAATAATTCAAAAGTGTTGCGTGTTATTTTTATTATTTTGTTGTAGTTATCATATAGCTACTGTATCATAAGTTCTTATTCTTAACTAGCTAGAGCTTACATAACCATAAACAACCCTCATGTGGATTGCTTTCAATTCCTAGGTATTTCTTTTATTTTAAGAGCGGGGGCATTCAATATGGAAGTTCTTTTACAATTTAAAAATTTTACCTTTAGTTACTATTGTGGCAATATTTATGTTTATAATTATTGAATAAATAAATAATTATTTATTTGCCAGAATGTTTGTACAGTGGGATGGTAGTAACAAAATATATTGTCAGTAAAGACCATAACATTCAACTAAATTAATAGTATGCAAATTATGATACAAACAATAATAATTATAAAATGAAAGTGATTAATTCAAAGTGAGATTATTTGACAATTATAATTATTATAAATTAGTGAGTCAAGATTAAGAATGACAATAGTCAAATAAAAATATAAATTTCAAAATGTCAATATTTATGTTTTCCCGTACCTAATTATTACACTAAATATTCTTTTACATCATTATAACTTTTCTCCAATAGCCATTCGTTGAGTTTTCTTTTAAACTTATTTATAGATAATTTTGAAAATCTGCTGGCAGTTTATTATATAACCTGACCGCCATACAGTAGGGACTTTTCATATAATATGTACTGGTATACATTTTTAAATCAATATCTTATTTGGATACCGAAGAGACCTGTATACATTAATTTCATGATTTCGCTTAAAGTATTATTACATTAGTATACAATAAGTGCATTAGTATACAAATAGTTTATCTTAAGGAATTGCCGAGTATTAGTTATTATGCACTGTTATCCATAACAATCATTGGTACTGTTACTCAGTAGCATCTTAATCAAAATACATGCTCTGAAACGTGCACTTTTGAGTACAAGAAATTTCAAAAATCTATCTCTAATGTCAGAACAAATACCCGCACTAAAAGTGGTAATATATTTTTATCTAATTTAGAAAAGTTAATCTGAGCAATACAACTTTCCAATAGCTCGTTTATAATCGGAAGCGAACGGTTTTCCCCAATTATCGCCTACTTATTTTTTTACTTTATGGTAATTAATTCATCCACTGACATTGCCATGTTATAAAATATCACTATTTTCAAATAATTAACAATTTGTTAAGTTCACCACACGGCGGTGGGTAGGTCTATCGAGAAGGATATTTCTTGTTGAAACACCCTACTTGTTGTTTCTTATTAATAATATAATATTTTTTTTTTTTTTTGTGTGTGGACTGCCATCTTAAATTGCTGAATTGGTTTAATAAAACATCGCCCATCTTTCTTTTGTGATGATTACAACATATGAAAATACCTATATTTTACAATCTTATTAATCATAAGACTTCTTCTTTGTGTCGTTCTTTATTCAATTGTATATTTAGAATAGAATAGAATAGAAATTTCACATATTCATTTATTTTAATAGTATTGTTTGATAAGATCAAGTAATTTTGGTTATTGTAAATTTTAGTAAATTTTATTTTTTCCGGCCACATTTACTGCAAAGGCTGTTTCAATTTATTGAAAATAAGTTGTTCTCAATTTATGATTACAAGGAGCCTTTCAAAATTTCCCTTTTCCATATTAAATATGAAAAAGAAATACAAAATAATGTTGAATTATAATTAAAATATCAAACTCCTTTTTTTTAACACTGAGAAATAAATAATTCTTATTCTCGATGGTTAAAACCTCAATTTAGTTGGTTGGTTGTGGTAAAACCTCAGTTAAGCCTTCTGTAGTGGTACTACAGTAGTAATATGAAGAAAATAGCTCGCCTATTTTTTTTTTTGGTGTTTCAAAACATACATTAAAACACAAACTTTTTCATCGCGAAGCGACAGCTAAGTCACCAATTCACCATTGCAATTATAAAAGTCTATAAATTACAATATTTATGGTGTGGTTTTTCCAGTAACAATATCTTACAGAATATAATGGATATTTTGATTATTTTGTATGCGTGGCTCTTTGCTTACATTGTGATCGACAGTATCTTAACCGCATAGCCCTGAGATACGATTATTATTATTTTATGTGCATGGCTCTTTGCTTACATTTAAGCAACAGTATTGTAACTGGCATAGCCTTTTGGTGTCAAGCAATGTGCGTGGCTCTTTGCTTACATTTAAGCAACAGTATTGTAACTGGCATAGCCCTTGGTATCAAGCATGACTCTCTAATAAATTATTTATTATTAGCAATAGCGTGAGCATTAGCTCATTGTTATCTTGTTGTTAAATTTAATTTTACCTTTAAATTACCTTTACGTTACCTGTACGTTGTCTTGATTACCTTTAAATTACATTTACGTTACCTTTACGTTACCTTTACGTTACCTTTACGTTACCTTTACGTTACCTTTACGTTACCTTTACGTTACCTTTACGTTACCTTTACGTTACCTTTACGTTACCTTTACGTTGCCTTGATTACCTTTACCTTTAAATTTAAACCTTTACCTTTACCTTTGGCTGGAGACCTTAGCCATAAAACATAAATATTTTGCAAATGTTCTATTCATATTTGTATTTTTTTAATTAATACATAATATGATATTAAAAGATAGGAATAACAAAATGCAAAATAAATACATTTTTTATAAACATTGAAATTACCCTGATTATCTGATAAAATGGTAACAGCTGGTCGATTCCGGAAAAATTGCAGCAATCATTGCGCCACAATATCGTTGCTTTTCACTGCATCTCAATTTGTATGGCATATTCTCCTCACCACAGCAACTTTAGCCTATAGCGACAGAGTGTCGGCCAATCGGAGTTGATTACGATCGCTACACTGCACAATCATTTTTAGACAATCTCGCAGCTGGTACTCACTGTATCAGGTATTTGCAATAGGTATGTTCAGAAATAAACGTACCTAACTCAATGATATTGTATTATGTATTTACCTACTTACCGTAGGTAGGTATTGCTTTTGAGTTGGAAGTGGATTTTTATTACCTCGTATTATTTTGGGGTGAAATGAATGAATAAATGAAATTAACGTGGAAATTAACTATCTGTGGGTAGTACAAAAGTATGATTCATTAATAATAAGTACGCAAACTAAAGCTTTTTCTTTCACTACGACCGTTCTTTTGCTTATTCTTCATTTTGTTTGTCAATGCATTGACGGTAGTTAATCTCTGCACAACCCATTATATTTTTAACTAAATGAGCACCTGGCAGGTACTTTTCAATATTTGCATGCTATTGAGTATAGACCATGTAATATTACAGCAATATGTTTACCAACTTACTGTTTAGGTAGGTACAATTCCACAAAACTAACTTCATTCGATTTTGAATAGTTTTGTTTTGTTTTCTATTTTTATTAATAACTATTAATTATTTTAACTTGGTTATCCGAACAGTACTTTACCCTATTATTTACGCCTAAAACTTATAAGATTAGCGATAAACTAAACACTCACATTTTGTGTCGGTACACAACAAAAACCATAATTATGCCAATCAATACTTTAGCCAGTATGTAGGTAGGCGTTTAAACTAATTGCTCAAAATATTATGTCAAAACGTATTATACTTTAATTTATAATTAATAATCTATTTTATTGAATTACTTATATCATTTAAAAATAATTATTGTATGGGAACACAACTGTTCGAATAACAAGTTAATGTAAACACTCAGTCCTTCTTTGAAAACTTCAAAAAAAATATTATTTGAATTGCTCACGTGCAGCTCGATCCTCGCCTCGTTGCCACTTTTGTGGTGTTTAAATAAAACACCTGTTCTTTATATCGGAATTATAAACATGCTTGCACTATGTCAATACAACAACTACCCTCCAAGAGGCTTCGTGACAGACTGACCGCAGGCACATTTACTACAGTATCAAGAGCTATCGTGTCGTAAATTCAAAACACATTAATAAATTAAAGTGCAATGTGTATAATAGTTATCAGTAAACTCAGTAAACTAAGTACCTTTATGTCCACTGATCGGACAAAAAAACGAAATATGCAAAACATCTGCCCACGAAAACGCACCTACAAACAGACACGCCACTAAAAATCGCACTTCGCTAAAAAAATGTCATCTGCATACAACATCTGGTCACTATAAAAACGTGATGTCGATAAAAATTAAAAAAAAGGTGGTTGCTAAAAAGCTTACAGATCAAATAAAACTATAGGTTTTTTTCGTGTCGATAGTTATGCGATCGCGGCATGTGCCGAACTTCCGCTGGCGAAGTATCGGCAGTTTGTTTTTTCATTAAAACATACATAAATGTTATAAAAAGTTATGTACCTATTTTATTTATTTTACAGAAAAAGGAAATACATACTTTTTAAATTGAAAAATATATCATATACATATTTATTTTAAACTATAGAACATGGTACAAAAAAACGATGTCATAAAAATGAAAAAAATACTATGTAAATTTCGTTTTCTTTTAACTATCAATTAAATATTAAATGGGAACGTCGAATTATCAGTTAATTTTACTTCATATGGAGCAGTTAGAGTTAGGACTACGGTCTACTATTCGGGGGGTCGCGGCTTCGATCCCAGTTACGTAACTACCTCTGAATGTTTGACTCTTTCACGCGAAAACTACTGGACAGATTTGGCTGAAATTTGGAAAGGAAACAGCGCATACCCACATAGACTACAATTTATTCCGGAAAAGTAAAGAGTTCCCGCGGGAATCAAAAGCCTTAATTAGTTAGGCATAGGCACGTACCTCTGACTTTTCGGAGTTATGTGCGTTTAGGCAACTAAATATCATAATGATTCAACCGTGAGGGAAACATCGTGAGGAAACCTGTACGCCTGAGATTTCTCCATAATTTATTTAATGTTATTTATTTATTTCAGTTGCAGATTCTTTACAACTTGGTCTGGAATCGACCGTAGTAGAGAGACCGATTTTATTTATTTTTATTTGCATCGTCAAAAAATCATTTATATTGTACGAGGGGCGTTTGAAAAGTTCGTAGCCTAACCAGGAAAATGAAAAGCTATAATTTTTTAATTTATTTATTTTTCAACATAGTCTCCTCCGAGTTCAATGCACTTTTTCCATCGGCCTGGCAATGCTTCTATACCAGTTTAAAAAAAATCTTCATCTTTCTAAGCCCTCAAAAAATGCATTGACAGCAGCTTTGACCTCTTCATTTGTGGAAAATCTTTGACCTCCTAAGTGGTTTTTAAGCTTTAAAAATAGATAATAGTCTGAAGGAGCTAGATCAGGGGAATACGGGGCGTGGGGTAACAATTCAAAGCCACACTGATGGATTTCTGTCATGCTTTCAACTGACGTGTGAACTCGCGCATTATCCTGGTGAAACAAAACTTTTCTTCTCAGCAAACCAGGCCTTTTTTTTATTTCTTCTCTGAAACGTCGCAACAGATTGCAATAGTAAGCAGAGTTTATGGTATCACCTTTTTCTAAGTAATCTACCATAATTATACCTTTTGAATCCCAGAAAACTGAGGCCATCACTTTTCCGGTGGATAAAACCACTTTTGCCTTTTTTGGAATAGGAGATCCTGATCTTTTTCACTGTTTAGACTGTACTTTTGTCTCTGGAGTATAATGATGTACCCAAGTCTCATCCATAGTCACAAATCTCCCTATAAATTCCAGTGGATCAGCCTCAAACAGCTCTAAGCAATCGCGGGAAATTGTCAGTCGAACGCGTTTTTGTTCCACTGAAAGCAGCCGAGGCACCCATCGCGCAGACACCTTGGAAAAATGCAATTCATTGCATTTTTCCAAGTGATTATGTGATGCGTTCGTTCAGTTGAGATACCAATAGTGTCACCTATCTCCTTAACAGTCAATCTCCGATCAGCTAAAATCATATCACAATTTTTTCCAATGTTATAGTCGGTGGTTGACGTTGATGGTCGACCAGTACGTGGGTCATCTTTAACGCTCTTACGGCCACGTTTGAACTCCGCCACCCACTTTTTCACGGTAGCATACGAAGGCGCTGATTCACATAGAGTTTTTAACATGTCTTTATAAATCTCTTTTGGTGTTAAACCTTTCTTATTTAAGTACTTAATCACTGCACGATACTCGATTTTTCCATTTTCAAAAATTGACACTACTTATTCGGCGGGATCACCTGAGGAATTGTTACGAATGCAAATAAACGAATGAAATTTTATACTGATACTATTGAATAATGTAGCTTTAAAATGAGGGCAGTTTGAAAAATATATGACGTTACGATCTACGTTAGGCTACGAACTTTTCAAACGCCCTAGTAGTAACACTTTTCCAATAAAAAGTTTTTTAATATTTTATAAAATTTGTTTTCTTTTTCTACGTTTCGAATGCAGTCTGGCAAATTATTATATATTTTTATGGACATTACGAAGGGACTCGAGGATGTTTTCAAAGGTGTGTGAAGTCTGCAAACATAAAACCAACTACTATAAACTAAACAACTACTGTACTGAAGTAGTACTAAGGCATGGAACCCTGACTAAAATAAGAACTGAGTACACTGGTCACTAAGTTCAAATTGTCAAATGACACCAAATTACACCATTGGTCTTTATACTGTCAAATTAAAAAAGTACTATAATTATTCCTGGTGTTTAAGCTTCTTGATTCCTGGTCAAACTACACGTATCTTTCCATAGACTTAATTTTCTCGCCTAATATTTACTCATTTAGAATTTTAGTGTCAAACTATATTATAGACAATCTTACTTGCATGCTGCATACCTAAGTTTTATTCTTCCCGTCATCTGCTATTTCAATTGTCATTAGCCACATGCCGTTAAAAAAATAATTTCACTGCCATTTCGCTTAATGAAAGAAAAAAAAGAAAAAAAACTCTCATCATGTTTCCTTAAAAAACGAAAGTCTGAGCACGAGCCATTTTTTTCTTTAATTTTTCTTTTCATCTCAGACGTATGGCACTGAACAATTGCCGATCAAATAAAGAAAAAGTTTACCTTGGCGTTAGAAAAGTGTGGATAATCCACACGTTTGTCTATTGCGTTGCGCATACCTACGTACTACGTATTATAACGTATTGTTTTTCGTTAATAGAAAGATAGTAGATTGTACTAAATAAAGAAATTTAAAAAAAATTGCTTTAATTCATTACCAGTGTATTAACAATCATAAATAATTTATGAAACTGTCAAAATTATAAGCTCGTATGCTATTTTGTACGCAAAAATCATAAAAACTGCCAAAGACTAACAGCTCGCACCCGCTTGCGGAAATAATAATAAAATCCACTTGATCGCCTGCTGAGGCAAAGAGGTAGCTTACATTCCGAAGACAGATATAAACTAATTTTATCCCGGTAAATGAAAATGTTACGGCTATTACAATACGTTACCACCGGCTGATAAAAAAACCTAAATCCAAACACATAGTCGCGAGCATCAGCTAAATTATACCTAAAAGTAGAGAATGAGAGTAGGTCCATGCTAAGATCAACGCAGGCAGTAAACCGCGGAAGTGCCCGCAATATGCCGCCTCTTCCTGTCTTGTTTTGCCGAATTGGTTTTTTATCTGTTTTTTTACTCCGCAACAATTAGGAGCGTATGGCTCGTGCGCGCGATATCCAGTCAGCTGCCTGGACAGACTTTTGCTTTTTAGCAATTTCGCGCTTTTTGCTTAAACTATTATTATTATTAAGCCTTTATTTCTTTATTTCACTAATTACAGTTAAATTCTAAATCTAACGTTAGTCACCGTTACATATTTAATCGCTTAACCTAATGCTAGTACATATTGTTAATGGTAACTCTTTTTTGGAGTTTACTCCTTAAGAATCGATTTTAGGCGCCCGGTATGAGAAAAATCCGAGCAGTAAAATCAATTTATCAATGACCTCGTTACGTTTTTCACAACGTTGAAATTTCTACCCTAACGTTGAGTAAATAAGGTTGCTTTTCGTGCGAAAGTCGGTCGGGGCGCGCTCGGACCCGAGTCGCGCGCATAGAGAAGGATATAGCGTCGCGCGTAAACTCCAGTCGTGCGTCGGAGCTGACACACACTTTTTTTTTATAAGGATCCCTCTAATTGGGTATAGGCCTCCCCCAGATTCTGCCATTTTGGTCTATCATTTGCAGACTCTAACCATCTTTTTTCAGCTATTGGTATTAAGTCATCACGCCAGCGTGAGTTTGGTCTACCAACTCGTCTTTTCCCTATAGGGCTATTGCTTAAACTATGTAAGTACCTTGAAAAAAAGGAAGGAAAACATTGCGAGGAAACCTGCACGCTTGCTAGTTCTCCATAATATTCTCAACGGTGTATGAAGTCTGCCAATTTGCAATGGGCCAGCGTGGTGGACTATGGCCTATAACCCTTCTCTGAGAGGAGACCTTGCTCGGTAGTGAGCCGTTGATGGGTTGCTGATGATGATGATAATAAAGTACAAAGGTAACTCCTTTAAGTCTTTTTTAATTAGGGAAGTACTATTATCCCTTATAGATCTAAAAGAGGGTCGCTTTCTATGAGCCTTATATGAAGGTTCAGTATCGGAAATGCAGAGAACTAGTCTAGGAATATCCCTATAGGATCAAACCAAAAATGAAGATATCCGTAGGAGAACCATAGTTACGGACATAGTTTTAAAGTTGCAGTAGCAATGGGGGGGGCACAAGGCTCAAAGACGCGATGGACGTTGGGGTCCCAAGGGGCTGGAATGGCGACCCCGTAGCGGGAAGCGAGTAGGTAGCAGGTTTTTTTTCAAATACCTCAGGACCCCTTGTTTTTCCGAGTTATACAGTAGCCTAAGAATCTACCACCGGTTCGGAATGCTGATTCTGCTGAGAAAAGCCGGCAAGAAACTCAGCAGCAGTTGCTCTTTTCAAAACTAAAATGTTACAAAATGAAGCTCATTTATCTTGTGGGCAGCTGAAGCAAAACCGATTAGAATAGAACAGAAATATTTTCTATTTAAATAAACTTTTACAAGTGCTTTCGCGTCTATATGAATAAGATAATTAAATCTACCACTGGTTCGCAATGGTACTTACAATAACGTGTTAAGATGGGCAGATAGAAAGTATCCCCATTCCCGCCGGTGCGGTGGCGCCCGTTCACGAGCACGGCGCATGATCCAGCCGTTGCTTCGCTCAACCATATTATTATTTGAGGGAACGTAACAACCCGCACCACACGACACCTATTGAACTAAGTATACAAATAAATTAACTTCTCTTCTAAATTCTAATGACGCTCCATAATGGGTTTCATAGATTCAAAAGTGTAACAAGCTCCATCTAACCATTTTTTAAACGCAAAATGACCAATAAAGTAATATCACGGGCTGTTCCGCGTACGTATTATATTTCTAATTTATATCAGCATTATTCTAAAACACAAAGCGATTCTGCCAAATGGCGTGGAAGGGCCGAATTGGTAAAAAACGACGATCTCGTGCCAAGATAATTAAGGCTTTGGGGAATCATTTTATTAAAAAAAAAAGTTTTGCTTTACCTGAAATATCAAAAAATGCGCTCTTCTACAGGGGGTTTACACTTTGCTCTTCATTGATTCTGTAATTTTAAATATTTATCTATGCAAATCAATAAATTGAAAGGTCTATCGGTGGTTTCTAAGTACATACGTTTTTTTCTAGACACAACCCTGTCGAGAGCAAAACAATAAAAAAAAATCAAAATTATTTATTTCACGCAGGCCAACCTGTGGCACTTATGACAACTCAAGTCATGACTCTACCACCGGTTCGGAAAGCGGATTCTGCTGAGAAGAGCCGGCAAGAAACTCAGCAGTTGCTCTTTTCAAAATAATCATTTTACAATATTACTTATGAAGCTATTAACATCGTAATAAGATTTTTATACTATCTTGTGGGCAGCTGGACGCCAAGCCGATTTAACCTATGCAACTTTGAATGGTATATTTACGGATTTTTTTATGATTTATTTATTCACCATCATCATACACTTTTCTTACAAGATGACCTAATATACCAAGACCTAATAGTACCTAACTATTTGTGTACCTATGTAATTTTATCTTCTTATCAACCGATAAACGTCTACTGCAGGTCATAGATTTCTTACATGGACAGGTTCGATCTTGCGCTGCCTTTATCTAGAAACACCCTGCAACTCATCTGAGGTCGTCGGCCCGTCCAGTGGGGGGTTCGGCCAATACTCCGCTTTCCGTTGTGGGGTCGCCACTCCAGCACATTGGAACCTCAACGACTATCAAATATAAAAAAATTCTCCACGTCGCTATTTTTTAAATACTAGCTAATGCCCGCGACTTAATCCGCGTGGATGCAGTTTTTAAAATCCCTCGGGAACTCTTTAATTTTCCGGGATAAAAAGGTCACTCTCCAGGTACGCAACTATACCCATACAAAAAATCACGTTGATCCGTAGCTCTGTTGCGGCGTAATTGAAGGACAAACCAACAAACTTTCGCATCTATAATATTAGTACGACGTATTAGTAAGGAAGAATTAATACCACGACAATAAAGGCGATCAAATTAAATTTTAGAACACAAAAGCTACTACTGTGACTTAAATATGACAGTTAGATATATTCCCTCGGGGACTCGGGGGAATGAGCACTTTAATCATGTAGTACATAATTTTTATGTATCATCAATAGTTTTCTCAGCACACGCCATATAATGCATTATATAGGCAAAATTTTCCTACTTTGGGTTACATTATTGCAATTTTCTTAAGGATCTCTAATTTTTTTGACAGTAAATTATAGCCTATGTTACCTACTTCCTGATAAATTAGCTTTATATTGGTGTAAAAATGGTTAAAATCGATCCAGAAGTTACAGAGCCTATTCGGTACAAACAAACAAACAAAACAAACAAAAAAATCTTTCCTCTTTATAATATTAGTACTCGTATATAGTATAAATTAGTATAAATATAGATTAGGCAGGTATTACATACAAAATATCATCCTGTAGACCGCCAAACGCCATCGCACGTCGCAAAGTTACGCCGAATAATGTCCGATATGTGATCTGAAAGAACCATCACCCACTTTTTTACTCACCGAAAGAAACTCCGGTAAAAAATACCGATTTCGCAGATGTTAGTTTTATAAATTTCTTGCACGTGTTTTGGTGTTTTTATGCAGCGGTCTGTGCGGTCCCGCGAGCGGTTGTGAAATTGTCTAAAATTGTTTAGTAGGCCTAATTAGGAATAAATTGCGGTCAAAGAATGCGAATATTAGAAGCAGCTGCCGAGATGTAAGGACTCTATTAAAGCAAATTGGCTCTTGAGACTTGCTAGCTATACCTATTGGATAGCAATAGAGCAATTAGAAGCAAGCGTTATATTTTGCCTCATAAGTAGGCTCAGGACCGCTCAGCGGGCGATGGAGAGAGCTATGCTCGGAGTGTCCCTGCGGGATCGAATCAGAAATGAGGAGATCCGGAGGAGAACCAGAGTCACCGACATAGTTCAACCAGGAAGGTCCACTGAAGATGCCGTAATATCATTCACTAACTTACTATCAAAATACATGGACCACGGAAAGAAGTGCGTAGGAGTATTCCTGGATCTAAAAAAGGCCTTTGATACAATTTTGATACCACTACTGATAGTGAAGTTGGAAGACCTAGGAATACGCGGAACGCCACTAAACTGGTTTAAGGACTACCTACAGAACAGGAGCCAAATTGTAAGGGTTGCCGGTGTCAGCAGCAAGAGTAACAATATCACACATGGGATTCCTCAAGGAAGTACTCTTGGCCCGACCCTATTTTTAGCTTACATGAACAATTTGTGTAAGCTCGAAATCATAAACGGTCACATATTTGCTTTTGCTGATGATACCGCCATCCTTTTTCACGGTTCGACCTGGGAGGAGGTACAAAAAGCTGCAGAGCAAGGAATCCGAAAAATTACTAGCAACCTAGAAGCAAACCTATTAACTGTAAATGCGACAAAAACAAAATTTGTTTGCTTTAGTATAACCAGTGCATCGCAACCTCCACAGAATTTTAAGCTAAAACTTCATACCTACCCTTGTAATACAATAGAAAACAAAAATACCTCATGCACCTGTGAAAACTTAGAACAGACACCCCAAATAAAATACCTTGGTATTATCATAGACAAAAACTTAAATTGGCATCCACAAATTACAACGGTTGCAAAGAGAGTGAGAAGGCTAATACCTGTATTTAAAAACCTGCGGGACGTCGTGGACAAAAAATTACTCTTGAATGTTTATACAGCGCTATGCCAATCCCTGCTCATTTACTGTATTCCGGCGTGGGGCGGCGCAGCAGCTAGTCATATGATAGATGTGGAAAGAGCGCAGAAAGCCGTAATCAAAGTGATGCTGCATAAACCACGAAGGTATTCATCAGAACAGCTGTATAAAGATTCACAACTTTTGACCATACGCCAACTATTCATATTGCATGCTGTACTGCGCCACCATAGTTCTTGTCCCATTTTACAGGAGAGAAAGCATAGACGCAAAACTTATATTGCCTTACCCATCACTAAAACAACCTTTACAAGAAGACAGTACAATTACCTAGGCCCGTACTTGTATAGATACATGAACAAAAAGTTCAAAATTAATCGCTTGAATAGGCATGGATTAAAAAAAAGTCTAAAAAAATTCTTGACTAACTATAACTATGAGGATACTGAAAAAATTATGAATACATACTCAGTTCAAAACATTCTATGAGTTTAAAATGATAGGCAGCACGCGTACACACTTAAAAACACATGCGGACACACAACACACGAACACACGCACACACGCGCACGCACACGCACACGCACACACACACACACACACACACACACACACACACACACACGCACACACACACACACACGCACACACACACGCACACACACACACACACACACACACACACACACACACACACACACACACACACACACACACACACACACACACACACACACACACATATAACTTAGATACTAGGTATATTTAGCATGTAATATTTTCAAAATTGTTTCTGTTCAAACTTTTTATTTTATTTTTAATTCATTATAAAACTTAACTTTAATTTTAAAGCAAGAAAAAGCTCTAATGTAATATTTAGTAAACTCAACACATACAGAAATGTTTCTATTTGTTAAAGTGCACTAGATCTGTAACTCTTATTATTATACAATGTTTGGGAAGGCACTGGCCCCTAAGATACGGGTTTTCCTAGTTTAGGGGTCAGGATTTCATAGTATTGTGCTGTACTGAGTTTTATAAATAAAGATTATTATTATTATTATTATTATTATTATAGCTAAGCGAGTCGCGATACTGAAGTGGAAATGGGCGGGGCACATAGTTCGAAGAGCTGATGGTCGTTGGGGTCCCAAGGTGCTGGAGTGGCGACCCCGCACCGGGAAGCGCAGTGTTGGCAGACCCCCCACCAGGTGGACCGACGACATCAAACGAGTCGCAGGGAGCCGCTGGATTCAGGCGGCGCAAGACCGAGGCCTGTGGAAGTCCATGCAAGAGACCTTTGTCCAGCAGTGGGCGTCTATCGGTTGATAAAGAAGAAGAAAGAAGAAGTTATATTTTGCGGAATTCGATGATATAGTCAAGGAAAAACAAATTCGTTTGCTTTAATCGGCCAAACCAGTAGAAATCTGAAATGGTACAATGTGCCGGTCTTCCAGTAGTAGAACAAATGCAGGGACAACTCAAGCACACAGACCCTACAAAATACTCTACTAGAGTTTGTTTCAACACCGGAGCATCCTCAGATGTCGACTCCACAATGCACAACATACAAGCAAAATATTAAAAAAAGAATAAAAAACCCGACTGCTTTAAAGAATACCAATGCAAATATCAAAATGAAAAAAAATTGAAAAATATATTTTCGTAATCACCTTTTCAAACCCTTTTTTGATACCCCACTCGATGGGATTTGAAGAAAAAAAATATTTTTTTGAACCCCTCATTAGCGCGTCCAAAATCCGCCATTTTGAATTTTTCTTATTTTTATGTTCTCGTTGACACTCGCGCTGTCATGGCGAATCTAACGACGTGCCACTTATCAAAATCGGCCCACGCGTTTGGTCTCCACAAAGTCAGTCTCGTGGAGTGCCACAAAGGAACAAACATTCCTACATAGACTGATTAAACACATTACCACTCCTTTGAGTCGCGCAGTCGGGTAAAAAAACATTGCAATTGTGCCGAAACGCTTAAGAAAAAGAATATTAGAATTATTATAATAATAATAAATGTAGACGTACCTAGTATCATAAAAGTATCACAATATTAATGATGATAGCCGGTGAATCGCGTAATTTCTGACAAACCTCGGAGCTCCTAGAATCATAGGCACGTCTTGTTCTGTTGAACATGTAGCAAGCGCTTCTGGTAGGCCGAACAAACGGCGGCGCACCAGGCAGTGGCCGCTTACGTCTAAAGGGAGCCGAGCGGGTATAGGCTCCATAGGTTTGGAGCCTTCGACAGCCTTAAGGTGAAGACCTGGTACCCACAGCAACGCCTTGACATGGTTCACTACCGTTCCACAGTAGAAATCATGTTCATCCACCGTAGAAATCATGTTCAAATAGCAGGCCATGTAGAGACCCTAGTAAAACACCAAAGCAAAGTTTGCACTCGAAGTTGGAGCTGACAATTCCGTATGTCGCCCTTACGTTTTCTTAGGAACAGGCTGACTCATTCGATCGTTTGATACTACCTTACCTTATCTTTAGGTTTGATAAATGATTTAGAAACTTTACCTTTTTTTAAAGCTGATTTTTTTGGGTTGACTAATTTCTAGTAAGTTAGTGCTTGTAGCTCCCTCTATCGTTGAATCGCGTTAATAGAAGGCACTTGATATAGTATAGCTACTCGATAATAGATGGCGCGCAACGTTTTATTTTATCCATGCAATAGCAGATGGCGCTGTTATAGTATAGCTACTCAACAAGAGATGAATTAATACATATTGTATTTTATTTTAGCCACTTATTAACAGATAGCACTGCTCACAGAACAAGTATTCAATAAAAGGCGCCGCTGTTTATTGTAATTTGTAATGTGGGAATTTATATTATGACTTTTTTTCAAAGATTTTTCACATTCACATTATTTATTATTTTATACCGGGAGCCGGTAACACTAATATTCCCGTACTGCGGAATCGAAAACTATTTATGGGAATTAGTAGTTAATAAATACGATTAGGTAAATAATTAAGCTTGGTATGCCGTATGCGTGTAATTTCAATAGCGGAAAAAATGTTTAAAAATTTTTGCAAAGATGTATTACCGTTATCGCGGATATTGATTGATTGCATTGTATTCGATAGATTTCGTACTCTTTCAGGAGAACATTGCGCAAACAACTTTTTTGGCGGGACCTATCTCGCATACCTAGGATAAAGTTTATCCGTCATCTTATGCATTTTCATGAAAAATTAGGAAATTTAATTATTTTGTTTATTTCGAATACAGTGCAAAGTATAAATATCCACGATGACGCTAATACATTTAAGCATTAAATTTTTTTTTTACATTTTTTCGGTTATTTAAATAGAGTTTTCGATTCCGGGAATTTGCGGCTTCCGGTATATTTCATATTTTCATCTATTGCATTTTCTTGACGATTTACGATGCAATGAAATTCTAATGGTTTGCGGTGGCATTGCAAAATGCATAAAACTATTAGGTAAGTGCTTACCTATTATTAAAAAAAATATTTATTATTTTAATTATTATGAACTTAGTCGGATGGGTAAGGTGAATATTAGTCATTCCTTTAAAAATAATAAGCTAAATGCCTGCACGCTTCAGAAATTTCTGAAATATGCGCTGACTGCGATTTCTCTCAGATAATCCGTGAGCGTAAACCGTCTTCAGTTAGGTATCAGACTTGAGTTAATCTGGATAATAATTGGTAAACTGCACCGGGAATCGAATCTGTAACCTCCTGTTGCGTCAAGTACCTACTATCGGATCGCTTCTAAATAGTAAGTCTACTAGGTGCAGGTAGATAGATAGGTACCTAATACACCTACAAGCATCTGCCTAAACATAATAATATTATTGAAATGACCGATGGAAAACCTTGACTTTATTATTATGTAGCTTACATTTACTAGTAGACCTATGTACCTACTTTATGGCTTAAGCTAAGCTAAGACATAATAACTATTAGAAAATGAAACAACAAGCAAAATCACGTCGTTTAATTAAGTAATAGGTCCAACTTAATACTACTAGTTATGTATTCTTATTTTCCACATCTGATGAATATTTCTTAAAACATAATTTAAAAAAATTAAGGCTAAATATTTTTTGACGATTCATTGAAAAATAATAATATAAATATTAATTTTCAATAACATTTTGTTATTAAAATACTAAAAAAGCCCTAAATACCCTGAATAGACTCTACGTTTTAGTTACATCTGTCACGTCACTATTTGTTGCGTCACAGTTATTATTATCTTGAGAATTTAATGTATGAGTCGAGACACCTGAGTCATAATTTAGGGAAATATCCTTAGAACTCATTACGCCCGAATCATCCGCGTTATTGGAGAAGTTCCTCGCCAAATCCAATTCACTTCTCAACTGCTGCACCGACTGAACCACTTCATTTTGAAAGTTCATATTCAATTTATACAACTGCTCCGAATGCTCCCGTTCCCTTCGCAGTTCATTCTTCAAATGCGTGTCCTTAAATTTTTCGTATTCCGTCATAATTCTCACTTTAGATTCGTAAGCATGTTGAACCATAGACACTAATGTAAACAATTTCTCTATGACCTTTTCTTTTACTTCTTTGGAAATGTTTGCATCCGATTCAAGGTCCGATTTTGCGTCTAGTGCTAAATCGTTAGCCGAGGATGGGAAGCCTAGTAGAGATTTAGAATTACTTGCACTATGTGGTTTTACAACTGGTGCATCAGTTTTAGGCTTCTCCTTTTCATTTTTCTTCGAATTGAAGGCACCGTGGGACACCACTTCAGTAAACATACCTGAACTCGGTTGCTTGGCCTGATATTCCGCTGTTTTCTTATTAACTTTCTGGAGTAATTCGTTATTCTTTTCCCTCTGTATATCGTGACTTGTCTTCTGTAATGCTTCTACGTGTACTCCGCTATCTTGACTATCATTTTTGTCCTTATTACTGAACGGACTTCCGGTTCTGTTGGTAAAATTTGTGACGGTTAGCTTAGACATGTCTCTGCCTTATATGGGATTGGAATGGGTTTGAAAGTTATACAATTAGGCCTCTGAACTGATTTTTCTTGCAATCACATAACTCTGTCCGCCCCGCCTGATGACGGTAGAAGAACTAAGTTGGTTCGCGTTGAATTATTACGATCTCCATATGAGTGTAGGTTTCGCTCCATAGTTTTGGTTTGTCAGCGCTTCCTAAGCGTGGCAATGAATTTATGATTACGTTTGAGCTCAGAGCCAACACCGCGTAGGCTTTGATGCAGTTTGCATTGAATATTTGTTGACTATGTAAACGAGGTATTTAGCCGAGTGTTTGAACAACGAAATGAGCATGTTTGTGCAGCGATAAAGCATGACGTAACCACGAAACCGGCTTAGTTGATGGCTGAACTAAATTGATGAGTTAATCAATTCTTAAACAAAAAAATTAAAACAAATGTAACTTTAATTGTGTCAATAAGTTCAAATAGAGTTCTTATATAGCGGAGCATAAAATAGGTAAATCCTTAGTATCTTGTAATCTGCTACGAAAATGTAAATTCGCTCTCAAACAGGTGTAAAATCTTAGCCACCTTTAATAGCAGTAGGTATCCTTTTCTAAGGCCCATGCATTAATTAAATTCATTATTCATCTCAACCACTCCATTACTGGGTCTCTCAGATCTTCCGAAACTCTCAAAGAAGTGCCCTGGATGCATTCTTAAAAAGCAGTGGAGTTCCAGAATTCAGACAGCAAAATGCTAGAGTAGTAGGTATACGCCTTGTAACGTATTGCTATCAATGCAAATTGTTGTTCTTGACTTACTTTACGGTAGGTATTTTTGTTAAAACTATAGTAGTTATAGTCAATACCTACTGTTATTGAAAGACCTATCGCGTTGGTCTAGTGTTCATCTTATTCGGCTGCGGATCATGAGATGGTTAGTTTGAGCCCCTGCTCGATTACATAACAGCTGTATCATTGAATTATTGGCTCCATTTAAGGCATTTTTACTGTGCCTAAGTAACTGTTTCAAATGTATGTAAGGGGTTGTTTCAAATATATATGGAGCCTGGGCCAGGTCTTTGTACAGTTTTTCAAAATGTTTGGGGTCATGAAATAGTGATTATTTTTTCTTTATATCTCGTTAAAAGGTCCTATTTACGAGGTACAATGCGAAATTATTTTGCAAAATAAAAGCGCGACAGCATGGCGTTCTTTTTGACAATGACACGTACTTACATGAGTCATGATGAAATTTGACATAAAAATAACCACAATTGACAGCAATTGACATTTGGCATTCCAGCAGGTCGACCACGTAACTATTGTCTCACATCTCACATCCAAAAATATCCATAAGGATCGTTATCGTTACAGTCCTTATAACCGGTACCGCGTAAGCTTTTTCAGGTGTGTAGCAGTAGGTCGCAATCAGGTGACTATCACGTGACTATCGATATTTTAGTGGTGGGTCATACGTATAATCCGACTAATTTGAACATCTATGATAATCTAACAATCTATACGGCCACAGCAGTCTTCCAAATTTTACTGCGTTATCCCAATTGAAATAATTAATAACTGCCATAGTTAATAATAATTGCTTTTGAATTAAATATTTAATATCTGCAAATAATTTATGCGATATTTAAGTATTTAAATAGGATGGTACTTCTTACACATAAACACATATAAAACTTGGTAGACTCATTGACAATTCAAAAGCACTTGTAAAAAAGTTTATTTGAATATAAAACATTTCTATTTCTATTTCGAAAACTAAAACTTATTCCCGCATCACAGACAGAATTTACCCAGGCGCAAATTATTATTGAATATTATGTAGGTTTATACATAAATCATACGTAATATGCGGCTACACTAGCGGCACGCTATGATGGCCGGTTTGACACATTACAATAGTGATGTGGAATGTCAATTTATTCTCGAACAAAAAACAATTAAGTTTTGTTTTTGTACCTGATTAAATAGGTTTAATAAAACAAAAATGTATATGTTTATTTAATTTATTTGAACGAACTGAATATTTGAATGAAAATGAATATACATACTTTATATGCACACAAGAAACATATGAATACAAAAGATACCAAAAAAGGTGCCACAAAAGGCCATAATTAATCAGATTCGTCCATACTACTATTTTCACTGTCGTCACTGCTATCATCACCTACATTAATAATTATATGTTCGTTTTCTATAATATTATCTATTTTCACATCTCTTTCATAATCTTCCCTTATTAATTTAACAGTTCTATTCACAACCTTTTCCCAGTCTCCTTTAGTCACATGTTCACAAGCTTCTTCTAATAATTTTAGCATTTTTTTTTGTGGTAAATGGGGGTTCTGTATTGTGTCTTGCAGCATATCCCTTAATTTGAGCCCACACCAACTCAATCGCATTATACTCACAATGGTAAGGCGGTAACCGTATAACTCTGTGCCCATGTTCTAATGCTATTTCGTCAATGACGTATCGGATCTTGGTTGGTTTGTTTTCTTTTAAAAGACGTACTAATTCCGCTTTTAACATATTCATGTTTGCATCTACGCCATTTTTACGAAGCCATGCGACGATATCAGCTTTCTTTTGGGATTGGGCAGGTGGCTTGTCAATTTGCATCGAGTGGTATGGGGCGTTGTCCATAATTATAATAGATGGTTCAGGGAGGCTACACAACATTGAGGTAAACCATTCAGTAAACTTTTCTCCATTCATGTCTTCATGATAGTCTCCAGTGGTTTTTGACGCAAAAGCCATGAGAGAACCTTCGACAAACCCGTTGATGGTTCCGGCGTGACAAATTATAAGTCGCGATCCTTTTCCTACAGGAACTTTGGAAGTAGATGCTGCTGTGTCATCGTTCCAAGAACGGCCTACAGTATGGTTAGCATTAAGCCATGTTTCATCCAAGAACACAACATTTTGCCAATTTTTGATTTCTTTCACTTGCCGTAAAAAAGTATACCTTGCCATCGCTATATCAAATCTTTCCATCAATATTTTGCGTTTGTTACATTTTTTGTATCGAAATCCAATGGTCTTCAAAATCTTCGTTAAAGAACTTTCCCCACCGAAGAATAATCCAGCTTCCTTCAGTGAATGCACCAACTTTTTTCTTGTTGGATACTCCTTCTGTAAATAGTAGCCGTAAACATGTCTTCGGATAGCATCGGCATCAAAGCTATCGATGCCTACGACTGGTTTTGCTCGTTTTCTCTTTTTTGGTGTGTGAAGTTTATTTTCTTCTGTGCCAGTCTCGCCATATTTTTTTTTAGTTATCCGTCTAACAGTTCGTTGTCCAATATTAAGCGCATCAGCTACGCGTTCAACCACTGACGTTATAGGTAAAATTGGCCCTCCATTTTGAGCTTCACGATCGAAATAGTTACGAAGGCGTATTACGAACTCACGTGTCTGACTATTTAGAACAGTTCTCTGCGTACGTTCGGTCATATCGACGAAATCCACAACAAAGGGCTTGAACAGAGTCCAAATTAACGAGCAAGGGTCAACAGTAATGCAGTATCAATATTTGAAATCCAAAGCCAGGTCAAAACTATATCACAATCGCATTGCACTGACAGTTTATACTTTTCGAAGCAACGTCAATTCGAAACTGCTTTGTTTTGCATTGAGCATTGACGCGAGTTTGCCGGAGGTAGTAGTTGTGCTAGCCAGCGATCCTATGTGACGATCGTATTAGATTCCATTTTTAAAAAATTTCAATTTAGAAAACCAAATGCCGAGTTGTGGTATATATCATATAAAAATAAAAATTTTACCTTTTGTATGAAACAGCTGATATTTTTTTGCGATTTCAGAGGTTTGTCCACATAGTGAAAATTGTTCATATTCACAAGTACATTCACCCCTTAAATGGTGCAAACTGATTTTTCTACACTTGTATACATTTTAGAAATCAATTTAATAAATAAATTTTGAGTCCTAAACCTAAAACTACATTCGATAAAATTTATGAATCTCTGCACATCACTATCGTCAATAAAGTAATACAATTATTTCCTTCAAAGTCGTTATCAATTAATACGGAACTTCATGAGCGGACAAACGTCAAACCGGCCATCATAGCGTGCCGCTAGTGTAGTTCATGGAACTAGGAATTACGACTACGTTAATTAATCCAACAATGATAACAACTGCGAGTTTGATGCCACCCAAACACCAAACTATTTTTATGATTTCAGATTTTCTATCTTTATACTTCGTAACAAACTTTCAGACGGCAAACCAGAGATTACTCTTTAATTAGACGTAGTCGTAATTCCTAGTTCCATGCTCTACTATCCAACATACGAAAGTGTCAAAAAGTAACCTTTAAATCTAAAATTATTCTTCAATGATTTTAACATTAAACATACTTCTTAAAATACTACTCATTGCTTTGCTAATTTGACAAATTATTTAATAAAGCTTTTTAAAACATTTTAACAGAAAATATGAGTAGTAAAACGATTAGTGGACACCTTATGTCACCGATAAGAACACCTCACGGCTTGTATCAATGAAAGCCTAGTTTGACGTAACTTTTGTCGTAGTCCTTAACGACATCTTCATTCAAAAGTCTTACGTGGAACCAATTTTCAGCAATGTTCATACAAAAATTGTATCGATAGTGTACCTACTGCATCAATGTCAAATAATTTTTTGTCCTCAACGATCCTTTAAGGACTGTATCAATGATACGTGGAGCCAAAACCATGTTTTGACATTGATGCTGTCCTTTAATGATTGATATATTTCTTAGCCGGTTGCCCCGCAGCAATTGGCGTTTGACAATTGAAATGACATTAAGATGACGTAACGTCATTACAAACTTATACAACAAAAGCAGATAGATGCACTCCGGGAATTGTACTCAGTTATCAATTTTATATTAATTGTACCTCTTATTCACTGTAATAATACAAAAAAGCATATTTTATTTCAATTTCTATGATTTAATACTAATTTTTGGTATAGCCTACAAGTACCTGGCCCAAGATGAAACAACCCCTTTTACATATTTTATAGTAATTGCCTTCTCGCTATCCTACACATTATTAAATTTTATTCATTGGTTAAGTTACTCTCGATACTGAAATTAGCACTTATTCAACGCAAACTTGTCTTCATAGTACCTACCTATTACCTATCACGGCTCACTACTGAGCGCAGGTCTCCTCTCAAAGAAGGGTTTTAGGCCATAGTCCACCACGCTGGCCCTATGCGAATTGGCGGACTTTACACACCTTTTTTTTTTAGAACATTATGAAGAATTCTCAGGTGTGCAGGTTTCCTCACGATGTTTCCCTTCGCCGTTGAAGCAAGTGATCTTTAATTGCTTAAACACACTTGACTCCGAAAAGTCAGAGGTGCATACCCGGGATCAAACCTGCGATCCCCGAATAGGAGACCAAAGTCTTAACCACTAGGCTATCACTACTTTTAATATCTACTGTATTATGTTTGCGATGAGGAGCCCAACTCTATGGAATACCAATGGGGCAGACCGTCCATACTAATGTAATGGTTTGGTCAACTCAATTGTGATCGAATAGTTCCGCCAGCGGAGAAAGTGATTGGCGACTAAGCTTTACCTTTAATTTGTTGTTTCACATGGCTTTTGTATTTTTGGTTAGAAGAAAGACCCTTCTTAGTATTTATTTATTCACACAACAATTAATATAGATATTTATTTTATTTCGATATTAATTTAATTTTTTATTAAATTTATTTATTTAATAGTTTCTGCCCGCGGATGGGGCTGCCAGCGTCTTGGGTACTATGCCACACTGCGGTGACGTCGATGGGGTTTTAGATTTTATTTGGTTTTAAATAAAGTACGAATTAATTAATTGTTGAGTAGTATAATTGTTGAGAACTCTGCACTCGAAATTGTCGACGAGTATATTTATCTGGGACACACAGTCCAGCTAGGTAGGTCCAATTTCGAGAAAGAGATCAACCGCCGAATCCAACTCGGCTGGGTAGCGTTCGCGAAGCTCCGTGATGTCTCGTCTAAAATTCCTCAGTGCCTGAAGACTAAAGTCTTCGAACAGTGCGTGTTGTCAGTGATGACTTACGTCACTTGACATGGTCGCTAACTAAGGGACTCATAAGTAGGCTCAGGACCGCTCAGCGGGCGATGGAGAGAGCTATGCTCGGAGTGTCCCTGCGGGATCGAATCAGGAATGAGGAGATACGTAGGAGAACCAGAGTCACCAACATAGCTCAGCGAGTCGCGATACTGAAGTGGAAATGGGCGGGGCACATAGTTCGAAGAGCTGATGGTCGTTGGGGTCCCAAGGTGCTGGAGTGGCGACCCCGCACAGGGAAGCGCTGTATTGGCAGACCCCCCACCAGGTGGACCGACGACATCAAACGAGTCGCAGGGAGCCGCTGGATTCAGGCGGCGCAAGACTGAGGCCTGTGGAAGTCCATGCAAGAGACCTTTGTGTTTGACGTTTATCGGTTGATGAAAAAGATAAAAGAATATAGTATGAATTTAAGTTTATTTTTAAATCATAAAAATTTGCATTAAAATATGGCTTCTTTGCACCTTTGAGCTTTTTTCAGTTGTCGAATGCAGCACATTCCTCTCATTTTATTGAATTTGAACTGATTAGTGACTATGTAATTAAAAGACGCATTAAATTATGTATTTGTAAAAGTTTCAAGAATGTGCAAAGACTCATATGTAATAAGGTAATTCTCTCATCGATTTTCAAGTCACCGCGGTGGTTAGGACTTAGGAATAACGCTATTAAAGATTGTAAGTATTTGACAAATAACTCGAAAGCGATGCATCCAAGTCATCCAAGGATAAAGATATCTGGAGATTGAAAAAATAACTCATCTACGATATCAGCAAATAACAGTAGGTATCTAAGTGTAGTGGCAGGTCGCCATTATTATAAGTAAGTCCCGTAGCACAGTATAGCCGTAGAATAGAATAGAATAGAAATGTTTTTTATTCAAATTAACTTTTTCTACAAGTGCTTTTGAACCATCGATGAGTCTACCACTGGTTCGGAATGCCGTTCCTGCCGAGAAGAACCAGCAAGAAACTCGGCAGTTGCTCTTTTCAAAAAAGTTTACAATATAGTAGATGTTATGCTATGTATGCAGTGTTTCCACAATGAGGAAAAAGAGAATTTACAGGGTACATTTACCTACTGTCTCATGAATCGCTGGAACGAATTATATCCACACTTTTTTGTCATTTATATAGTCTTCAATTGTATAATATGCTTTTTTCATGAGATTAGTTTTAACTGATTTCTTAAACTTGTGTAAAGGCAAGTCTAAGATCGTCTGTGGAATTTTATTATAAAACGTCACGCCCATTCCCACAAATGTCTTTCGGAAAGCCCGTAAAGCACGTAAAGCCGTCGGTCTTGCGCATTGACATAATAATTCAATGGTCCTGCGCCTGATCTCTCTCCGGCCGTGTCAGATTTTCCGTCCCATCGGACTATGAGAGTGAGGAAATAGAGAGTGGACCTGTGTTTGCGCGCACACTTGTGCACTATTATATCTCCCGCACAGATGGCTAATCTCTGAGCAGGTTGGCCGCCGTGACCGGATTCGGTCGGAAGGACGTTATTTATTATTTACTAGCTGATGCCCGCGACTTCGTCCGCATGGATTTAGTTTTTAAAATCCCTCGGGAACTCTTTGATTTTCCAGGATAAATATCACTCTTCATGTCCTCAACTATACCCATGCAAAAAATCACATCGATCCGTAGCTCTGTTGCCGCGTGATTGAAGGACAAACCAACAAACAAACACACTTTCGCATTTATAATATTAATATGATAAGGACCTATCCTTACACTGTGGACGACGTTTTGGATCCATTCATCACTGGCAACAAGAATTGTTCGAAAACTCATGTTCTAACACTGAGGGACTTAAGACGAGAAGCCATCACGAAACTAACTGAGAGGAGTTGGTTTTGACGGTTTTCCCAAAACTGCACCTACCTGTCTAATAAGTGCTAGGTAAAACTGAACTGGAATTTAATTTTAAGGTAAACGATATTATCTTTAGAGTGACAAGTTCAATGATAACAATTTAAGAACAATTGCGTATTCAACCGGCGCGTGCGTATTGCGTCCCCTCATCCATATCAATCAAACTACTAATTCATACGTGATTTCTCTCTTTCCTTCCTCAACAAATCTCCGTTTGTACGAATGGGACAAAACAAATGGATCACGCCTTCAACGATTCAGGGTATGGTGTCACAAACAACAGAAAAGGCGCCTGATGGTAACGTTTCTAAAACGTCAGTATATCGACCAATCATGGCAGAACTTAAGCCTTTTCGGATCCGAAGCGATTGAAGGATTCGTATCAAATAGCTTTCCCTTACACTTGCACCGTCAGCTGACAAAGATCGTAAGTACACGCCCGTGGAGTACATACCAAGACAATCCGTACCGGAACTGAAGACGACGTGCTGAATTTGAAATAGCTGTATAAAAGCCATTGAGTCCTTGTCGAAACTATCACAATCTCACCAACTGTCCTCCAGTGAACACCAGGAGTCATTATGGCATCAATTAAAGTGGTGTGTTTGGTCTTCATATTTGGGGGTGCGATAGCCCAGCCCTCCAAACAGGGCTTCTGGAAGGACACACCCTTGGATAGCATGGTCGAAGAAATGAGATCAGGATGCGCCGAGGGCTCGGATCCAACCGCGTGCATCAAATACAAGGTCATGTCTTTACTAGACAGCATCTTCAAAAAGGACACTTTCCAGGTAAAATTCGGAACTTTCACTTGAATTTCAATGAAGTCCCACTGAGGCATCGAAAGTTTTATAATCGCAAATTGTCAACAGATCTCCGATGCAGTGGAAGTAACGAAGAATGATGCCAGCAACGATGAGTCTGGTCGTTCTTCCGGCGATTTCATGGACACCGTCGAAAGCTACATCCAATCTCACGACGTGACCTTCCAGATGCCAATTGCTGATACGAAGATCACTGTTAGCCCGAGGAACCTCGACAACGACGAGCTTAGCCTGAACATCAAGTTTAACAATGAAGGAGCTCGCTCTGTTGGAGAGGCACGTAAAGCTAAGCTTAAGAAGATCATCGTCCCGATCCTGGTGTTCGTTCTCCTCAAGGCCATGACACTCATCCCTCTGGCTATCGGAGTGCTCGGACTGAAGGCCTGGAACGCCCTGCAGCTGTCTTTCTTCTCTTTCGTCGTGTCCGTCGCTCTGGCAATCTTCCAGCTGTGCAAGAAGGTGAGTCTTTAAATCTTTGGTCTTTAGGTTAGTTTACATTGCGCCTCTTGATTTAGTTTTTGTTGTCGATTTTAAAATAGCTATGTTATAATATTATAACAAACCTTGTTAGCACTTTTGCACCACTAAGTCTGATCTTTTTGAGAACTTCCTTCATTTTCTATTCGGTATAAAGTACCAATAGAAACAATGACTATCATATTTTTATGACTTTCTTACCCGTGACTTCGTTCTCAGAACTCTTTTCCGGGTTAGAAATTATCCAGGTATCTCCTCCAGGATACAAGCTGTCTCGGGTCCATGTTTGATCGCAATGGATGTTCTAGGAAATTATACGAGTTAAACAAAGACCATTATTTTTAAACATAGAGAGCAAGATCGCGTGTAAATTCTTTATTGGCTGCATTTGGACTACCGTTCAGCTGCAAAATAGCAGATCGAATGCATTTTCAGTGCAGCGAGGTTACCGAACGAGGTAGTCCATGTGCATTCGGTGTGCAGATCTAGTATACATAGCACACAGCGTGAACTGCAGCTATCTTGTAGTCCAAATGCAGCCCGTCGTATAGAAACCATTATTTTGCACCAGTCTGCACCATGAAATTTCTGCACCCTTTTCACACAAATGTCAAATAACTTTTCATGCACAAGCCGTGATAGGACCTCCATCACACTAACCTTCTTCGTAATTCTACCTTCGAGTAACGTTATAGTTTACCCAGATTGCCGCGGACAACTCCCATCCGCAGATCTCCGCCCACGGACCCTGGGATGCTGCGTACGCCGCCACCCGCCACAGGAGAGACGCTGAGCCCCAGGAGCTGGCTCAAGAGCTCGCGTACAACGCCTACCACTAAGAAAAACGACGACATAGCGAGAGTTTGGTCTAGTCCTGCCATCCTTGTAAACAAGCTTATCAAAACAAGCGCGTAATTAACCACCCAAACAGTTCTGCTATCCTGGTATTACAGCTGTCCTAAGTCCTAACTAAACACAAAATGTCCAAAAGATATCGGACCTATTTATTGATCGACCAAGATTATTTTATCGCGCCTGTTTTTGGGTTACTAGCTACCCTACTAGCTAAACTTTTAAGAAAAATGTGTTATTTAAATTAATTTATTAGTCCATTCATCCTCTCGCTCTAATGTTAAATGGGAAACGATTTTATCTGAGCCGTATTGTATTGAGTCATCAAGCAAACGGGTAGTAACCAAATAGGTTTTTCGGAACCGTGTATGTAAATAGTGTGAATTGTACCTAATTATTTGTTTAATTGTGTGAATGTGTGTGCTTGAGACGCGTGACTGTTATTTATTGTTTAAATAAATCATATTTTAAAATATTGTTGTTTGATTTTATAAAGTTAAGGCTAGGGACTAGCGAAATTCCGCAAGCGAAAAAAACGTAAGCCGAATAATTTTTCTTCGGATTGTCGCTCACCTAAAAATTCTCTTCTCACCTAAAATATTGAGGCAGCCTTAAAGCCAAGAATAAGCGAGCGATATTTATAAAGAACTGAGCTTAACTTGTTTTAGCTTTTCTGCCAGAAACTGAAAATAAGCTGTGCTAAAAAGAGAAAAGTAATAATGAAGCGATCCTATTACTGAGTTTGACATCCTAAACTTTCATATCATGTTTATACAGACGATGAAATGCGTCATAAATTTAATTTTTATATTTATTAAGAAGTGAATAAAAACAGTAAGTAAATCAATCGCTTATTTTATTTTCCCTCATTTCTTCCTTTGTGAATTTTTTTTGCATAAGTAAACAGTTGTCTGAAATTTTTCATTTTTATTACTTTCTTTGTAATTTCTAAACGCAGGCTTTTCCCAAAAATTAATAAACCTATTTTTACTTTTACATAATCTGACCTTATTTAAAATGAAATGTATGAAAATGAATGCTATATTAGGATAATGAAGAGAAAATCAATAAGCAACAGGATATTATCATTATGCGCACAGACCTGCACCTGCGCATGAGTCGAATATTTATAAAAAATAATTAACAGTCTCTACGCACACTTTTGCACGCGACTTTCTCTATTGAAAACTTACTTTTTACTTATTCTGCTCACATTACAAGTACTCCTGAGTGATATGACTCAAGCAGAGATCAAAAGGGCATGCTCTGACTTGGCTCAGACTTCAGACAGAGTTTTTGTTTTAATTAATACAAAAGCATTCATTACTTTAATCCGCCCCCTTCTCATTCTCATTCTGGAGACCCATGAGGCCAGAAGTAGGTCGGCGAATGAATAATTTGACGATGGTGAAATCTGAGCAGAGTTAAAGTGCGATCCATAGATAAATCTCAGCTTAAAAGTGATACTTATGAGCTTTGACAAATGAATTACGGTAGTAAATATCATTCGTCTATGCTTATGAGTGATAGGTACTTGAGAATGAGCCAAGAAGCTTAAATACCTGTGGTGTAGGTATTTAAGCTTCTTGGAATGAGCTTATGAGTGACAGAGGAGACGTAGTCGTAATTCCTACTTCCATGACCGCTGCGAAGTGATTATGACGGATTGTATGCACTTGTAGTTGTATGCCACAGCCCACAGCCCACAGCCCACACACCGTGCCACACTTCGCAAGTGACAGTTGTATCATCACAAGATACATTTGGCAGCAGTCCATGAAGCTAGAACGGTTTTTATGACGCCGCAACGCATCACGGTTTTGCAGCACACCGTGTGGCATACCAAAGATATATAACCGCCGCAACGGCAGCACAGAAGCAACGCTGCGACGTCGTAAAGCGAGGCCCTATTAAACAAAACCTTTTGTTCATGTTGCTACCGCATCTTTTCATACTTCGCGACATGACCGAAGCGGATCGAACAGTGGTTTCGCTTCGCTCCCAATGTGGCCTTAACGCGGTATTGCAGTATACCGGCGCTATGCACGCGTTAGATGAAGATGCAGTGTCTGTTAGAGATTTGAGCTTATGATTCTAGGTCCAAGCGTTCTACCAAAAACACGGCATATGTGGCGCACCCGAAAGATTTTTAGGCATTGACGTCATGCTGATCTTGGAGGAGCGAATCAAGACTTCAAAATTATGTCCGCCCAATATGCTACATTGCTGTGCATGTATGTGATGCCAATGTGCGATTTTCCGTGATCACATAGATTTGTACCTGCTAGCATTATGGACTGATGACATAGGCCTAATTATTTCAATAGAAGTACCCAAAAAAGGTATAGGTAAACAAAGTGCTGGCAAGCTCTGGATTCAAGGGTTGAAGAATATGTATGTTTTCTGGGGCATCTATTTTAGAATAGCGTGCACATAGACAGACAAAATCGGCGTTACTTTGATTTATAATAATAGTTACTTACCTACCTACTACTTAAGTTAAAAAAATTAGATCACTTTGAGTTTTAAGAAATTGTTATGAATATAACGCGTAATCGGTACGAACAGTCCGCCCGCGAAATTCAAATTTAATTTGGTTTTTCGCAATTTGTAAACTTATACGATAAACTAGGCTAATGGCATTCTAATTGCGCCAGTAGAATTATCATCTTCACAGGTTTACATAAAAATCTTTACTTGAAAGTGACCAGTTTAAGAAATTAATCAAAATACTGAGTTGGACGTGAGTTACTCACAAATTAGTCGATATTTTGATTAATTTCTTAAACTGGACACTTTCAAGTAAAGATTTTTATATAAACCTGTGAAGATGATACTGCCATTCAGGGCCGTCTTTACCCGGGGGTGCAAGGGGTGCGTGGCACCCGGGCGCAGGAACCTAGGGGGCGCAAGCTGATCGTCCTATACACATACCGTGCGTAATCTGCTCGTTTCGCAAATAATTTAACAAACATTCAATATAACAATATGTACCTTGATTATACCAATAAAAAACATAGGCCACCAATATTTTTCTTATTGTTTGTTTTTTTGCTTAAAACCGAAGAAAACTTATCTAAGATCTAGGTTCTTTAAAAATTATTTAAATTATAAACAATAAGGTTCCCCTGGTATTGGGCATGAATGTTGCCAAATATCGAATACATAATAGCGTAAAGGAGTCTGATGCTGCTGGGTAATGCTCACCTAATTTGTGGGTAGGTTTGTGGGTGGGTAGGACTACGTAGTAGAGCAGACCA
Source organism: Oeneis ivallda (assembly GCA_029955525.1). Lineage (NCBI taxonomy): Eukaryota > Metazoa > Arthropoda > Insecta > Lepidoptera > Nymphalidae > Oeneis > Oeneis ivallda. Next base: position 8,085,801 of record JARPMR010000025.1, on the reverse strand, counting down.
GTCGAAAAAATTTCGAGCTCGCTTCGCTCGCGAAAATGTTTATTTTATGGATTGCTTTTGTAGATATCAATAATATCAATAAGATATAATGATAAGTATGGACTTAGAGTAGTGCAGTCCTAAAAAATTTCGCCGAAATTTTTTGTCGAATCGGTTTTTAATTGCTATTTTAGGTACCACTATCAAGTATGGATCGTAAAATTTTCGCGCTCGCTTCGCTTGCGAAAGTTTCCGTTGGTGTTACTTGGTATTGTAGAAGTATTTTAGGTATCAAGTATGGACTAGGATCTACATAATAGTATAGTGCAGTAATAAAAATTGTCGCGCTCGTTTCGCTCGTGAAAATTTCGATTACAAATTGGTGTTATACGTAACAAGTATGGGCTATGGACTACAATCTACATAATAGTATAGTGCAGTCACCGATATAAATGTAATACCTACTAGATACGCGGTTACGAACACTTACCATGTTCAACTGAGTTGAACCGAATGCAGAACAATACAGTTATTGTGGCCGTGGCACTCGCCACGTACGGACGCGGGCGCTATTTATGCTATAAAACGTTCAAGGTACCTAATTGTGAATTGAAAATCCATTAATGCCTATATTCAAGTAAGTAACAAACAGGTATAGTATTATAGTGAATGTAGCGGACATTGGATTGATGTGCTGAGCGAGCATTTTGTCGGTCGAGTTTTATTAAACGTTTTGAACTGACTTCGAGTTCAGTTGTCCCTTACCAGCCGCACACATCACACTGTTCCACTGTAGGGTTTAGTAATTTTGTAATTTAATATTAATGTGCAATTGATTAAATATTTAAAGTCACGGAGTAACTTCTTTTAACAAGCCCTATAACCTTGATAGAGAACACGGCGCTACATACGGAGTAGTAGAGAGATTCCCTAAACTGGTGACGCAAGAATCTCCCACATTGGTGACCCCGACGTGATTTGAACACGCAACCTTCTGATAATTAATTAGATAACAACATAGTAATTCGTAACAACGAAATAAAAATTATTTATTGATTTATTCAAATACTTTTTATTACGAACGAACGAGCGGGGAGCGGGGTGCGGCAAGCATCTGCGACCGCGGTCGCGCACGAATGGCAACCTTATTTTCCATGCCGGCTCCCCTCTCTACCTCAGCCCGCGCAATCAAAACTGTGACACAGTTCTTATTCCGAATTTCCGCTCTATATATAGAACTTTTTGAGTGCAGTAGTAAAAAATTTCGCGCTCGCTTCGCTCGTGAAAATTTCGATTACACATTGGTGTTATACGTATCAAGTATGGGATATGGACTACAATCTACAATCTAATTTGTATCTTCGAATAATGCAACTCATATAATAAAGATCGAACCTCACAAGTTCGATTGATCATAATATATAGTATAGTGCAGTAGTAAAAAATTTCGCGCTCGCTTCGCTCGCGAAAATTTCACTTTTGGATTGGTGTTGTACGTATCAAGCTGAAATTATATATAATTTATAGAGCGTTTGAAGTTTGGATTTTGAAAATTGTTTTTATTCTAAGTTTTTTAATGGCCTAGGAGTGGAATACCCTGCAGTGTCAGAATCTGGGGTTCAATGGTGCAGTCTAAAGGTACTTGGTCTTTACAATATGAATTCACAATCAACAATTCCTAAATTCCCACAGCTTAAGTGTACAGCACAATGCAGCATCAGAAGGAAGAGATTGAGGAGTTGGAGCCTCGAGTTCAACGATGTATGCTTGATACCTATTACTTACAATATAAGTACCAATCGATATTTCCTAAATCTTCATAGTTAATCGCAAACATTCTCTTTCGAATAAAAAAAAACATGCGAATCAGTCTAAAATTTCGAAGAAATCGGTGTACATTGCCGATTGCGCGCCGAATTGAGAACTTTCTTTTTTTGAAGTCGGTTAAAAAGTATCTAAATTAATTTTAGAGTAAATTAAATACAAAAATGGAAAATATTTTTTTTGTCGGCAATGGGGCGCAGGTTGATTTTCGCACCCCGGCGTCCAGTATGGTTAAGACGGCCCTGCTGCCATTGTCGCAATTAGAATGCCATAAGCCTACTTTGTCGTATTAGTTTACAAATTGCGAAAAACCAAATTAAATTTGAATTTCGTGGGCAGAACTGTGTCTTCCACGTTAAAGTCATAACTTCATAACGCACACGTTCACGCGATATACGTTATACAAACAAATAAGTGCATCAGAAAGATACCATAATAAAATATTCCAACAGCCGCGGGGGTAGTCTAAAAATTACAGTTACAGTGTGACGGTCGCAATCACCTCTGATTGGCCGGATCTCTCAATATTGACTAAAATGCATTGTTGAAGAAAAAATGTTACGGCATTTTTAGGGTTCCGTACCCAAAGGGTGTCAACGGGCTATTACTAAGCCTCCGCTGTCCGTCTATCCGTCCGACCGTCTGTCAGCGGGCTGTATCTCGTAAACCGTAACAGGTAGACAAATGAAATTTTCACAGTGTGTATTTCTATTGCCGCTATAATAAATAATAAAAATTAAATTAAATTAGAAAATAAAGGGGAGCCGCCCCCTTTATTAAAAGGAGTCGAAATAAAGTTTTATTTTTTTACCCTGCCATCTGGGATGTCATTGTCTAGAGCTCATTAAGTGGAGTTCAAATATATTTTTATTATTTTTTAGCTTCAAAAATGAAGAAATGGGGGGGGGGGGGGCTTCAAAGTTGTGGCCAAAACAAACGAGTATTTTTTCCCCATATGCTAACTAAGATATCCACATAATATGTATCTAGTTTAAAAAAAAGTGATTTTCTCATATTATGTACGGAACCCTAAAAGAGTGAGGCCCGACTCGCACTTGGCCGATTTTTTCATTTCATGCAGCAAATCGCCACAATTGAGACTGAAGCAATGAATGATGCAGCTTTTCCGTAATCGACAAGTTGATCTTAAAGACAACCGTTAACGCTCTACAACTACATGATACATCCAACTGTGTAAGCTATTTAAACTTCATAGTTTAAATAATTATGTAGTCTAACACAGTGTGATTTATTAACGACCTTTAATATAATAAACGCGTGCCAAACTATAAGGGCCTCATTGTCATTCCAATTGAATGCTAGGATACGTCGGCATGGCTTCCTTACCCTGATGACCTACTGGAGGCGGCTGGCGACGCATTAGCACGGATTGACATCGATAACAACCGATTTGGAGTGTAGAAAAGTTCTAAACGCGCCACACATAATAGAAATAGAAATATTTTTATTCAAATAAACTTTTTACTTTAAACTTTTTGAATCGTCTGACTCTACCACCGCTGGTTCGGAATGCCCTTCCTGCCGAGAAGAACCAGCAAGAAACTCGGTGGTTGCTCTTTCCAAAACAAATTTACAATACAATAAATACTATGCAGTGTTTCCACAATAAGTAAAGTCCAAAAATGCATACCTACTAACAATGCAATATATCTTAAGATGGGCAGACATAATGTAGCCCCATTCCCGCTGGTGGAACCCGTTCACGAGCATGACGCATGACCCAGCCGTTGCTTCGCTCAACCATATTAGAGGGAACGTAACAACCCGCATCACACGACACCACCACAGAAATGTTTAAAGAGTGCGTGACATACAATCGATGCTTTAACATGGGTAGCATAAGTTTATGCTACCCATGTTAAGGCATCGAATTGAATACTAACAATAATAATAAAAATTATAATGAACCCTAGGCCGGCCTACTTCGGCACGGATCTTCTCTCATAATTAGAGGGATTAGGCCATAGTCCTAGGGGGAAATGTGCGAGGCACATATAGGTCCTTGAGGTCCCAAGGTTCTAGAGTAGCGACCCCGGATCGGGAAGCGCAGTGGTGGCAGACCCCCCACCAGGTGGACCGACGACATCAAACGGGACGCAGGGAGCCGCTAGATTCAGGCGGCGCAAGACCGAGGCCTGTGCAAGTCCATGCAAGAGACCTTTGTCCAGCACTGGGCGTTTATCGGATGATAAAGAATAAGAAGAGGCCATAGTCTACCAAGCTGGTCAATTGAGGATTGGCAGACTTCAAACACCCACAATATTATGGAGAACTATCAGGCATCCAAGTTTTTTCACCGTTAAAGCAAGCGGTATATTTTATTTCTTGAAATTGTAAAGCACATAACTCCGCAGAGTTAGATGTGCATGCCTGGAATTCGATTCTATCCTCGAAAAAGAGTCTTAAAATTTAGGCTATTACCGCACTGTTAAATGAATTAACAAATAATTTTTATTAGGTATACAGGGTGGAAAAAAATTATGGGCCCTGGAGGGGAACTACCTTAAATCCTTAATTTAGATCATTTTACTTAAACGAAACATTCACTTATTTTTAAAAAGAAACAAAACTGCATTCAAAGTTTTTCAAAAATTAGCTTGTCTCACCCGGGAATCGAACCAGCTAAAAATTCAAAAAATAAACACCCGCTATTTTATTGCACTAGTCGATACAGTCGATGTTAAAGATAAAATTTCTCCAAGAAACATTATGTCTTGCACTCGTCTGTCGTACAAGATATCCATAAAATCGAATATTTAGTATACAAGTTCTTTAGTCAACATAACCTAGAACTGTTCACTTTCAACAATTGTACACTAGCGGCACGCTATGATGGCCGGTTTGACACATTACAATAGTGATGTGGAATGTCAATTTATTCTCGAACAAAAAACAATTAAGTTTTGTTTTTGTACCTGATTAAATAGGTTTAATAAAACAAAAATGTATATGTTTATTTAATTTATTTGAACGAACTGAATATTTGAATGAAAATGAATATACATACTTTATATGCACACAAGAAACATATGAATACAAAAGATACCAAAAAAGGTGCCACAAAAGGCCATAATTAATCAGATTCGTCCATACTACTATTTTCACTGTCGTCACTGCTATCATCACCTACATTAATAATTATATGTTCGTTTTCTATAATATTATCTATTTTCACATCTCTTTCATAATCTTCCCTTATTAATTTAACAGTTCTATTCACAACCTTTTCCCAGTCTCCTTTAGTCACATGTTCACAAGCTTCTTCTAATAATTTTAGCATTTTTTTTGTGGTAAATGGGGGTTCTGTATTGTGTCTTGCAGCATATCCCTTAATTTGAGCCCACACCAACTCAATCGCATTATACTCACAATGGTAAGGCGGTAACCGTATAACTCTGTGCCCATGTTCTAATGCTATTTCGTCAATGACGTATCGGATCTTGGTTGGTTTGTTTTCTTTTAAAAGACGTACTAATTCCGCTTTTAACATATTCATGTTTGCATCTACGCCATTTTTACGAAGCCATGCGACGATATCAGCTTTCTTTTGGGATTGGGCAGGTGGCTTGTCAATTTGCATCGAGTGGTATGAGGCGTTGTCCATAATTATAATAGATGGTTCAGGGAGGCTACACAACATTGAGGTAAACCATTCAGTAAACTTTTCTCCATTCATGTCTTCATGATAGTCTCCAGTGGTTTTTGACGCAAAAGCCATGAGAGAACCTTCGACAAACCCGTTGATGGTTCCGGCGTGACAAATTATAAGTCGCGATCCTTTTCCTACAGGAACTTTGGAAGTAGATGCTGCTGTGTCATCGTTCCAAGAACGGCCTACAGTATGGTTAGCATTAAGCCATGTTTCATCCAAGAACACAACATTTTGCCAATTTTTGATTTCTTTCACTTGCCGTAAAAAAGTATACCTTGCCATCGCTATATCAAATCTTTCCATCAATATTTTGCGTTTGTTACATTTTTTGTATCGAAATCCAATGGTCTTCAAAATCTTCGTTAAAGAACTTTCCCCACCGAAGAATAATCCAGCTTCCTTCAGTGAATGCACCAACTTTTTTCTTGTTGGATACTCCTTCTGTAAATAGTAGCCGTAAACATGTCTTCGGATAGCATCGGCATCAAAGCTATCGATGCCTACGACTGGTTTTGCTCGTTTTCTCTTTTTTGGTGTGTGAAGTTTATTTTCTTCTGTGCCAGTCTCGCCATATTTTTTTTTAGTTATCCGTCTAACAGTTCGTTGTCCAATATTAAGCGCATCAGCTACGCGTTCAACCACTGACGTTATAGGTAAAATTGGCCCTCCATTTTGAGCTTCACGATCGAAATAGTTACGAAGGCGTATTACGAACTCACGTGTCTGACTATTTAGAACAGTTCTCTGCGTACGTTCGGTCATATCGACGAAATCCACAACAAAGGGCTTGAACAGAGTCCAAATTAACGAGCAAGGGTCAACAGTAATGCAGTATCAATATTTGAAATCCAAAGCCAGGTCAAAACTATATCACAATCGCATTGCACTGACAGTTTATACTTTTCGAAGCAACGTCAATTCGAAACTGCTTTGTTTTGCATTGAGCATTGACGCGAGTTTGCCGGAGGTAGTAGTTGTGCTAGCCAGCGATCCTATGTGACGATCGTATTAGATTCCATTTTTAAAAATTTTCAATTTAGAAAACCAAATGCCGAGTTGTGGTATATATCATATAAAAATAAAAATTTTACCTTTTGTATGAAACAGCTGATATTTTTTTGCGATTTTAGAGGTTTGTCCACATAGTGAAAATTGTTCATATTCACAAGTACATTCACCCCTTAAATGGTGCAAACTGATTTTTCTACACTTGTATACATTTTAGAAATCAATTTAATAAGTAAATTTTGAGTCCTAAACCTAAAACTACATTCGATAAAATTTATGAATCTCTGCACATCACTATCGTCAATAAAGTAATACAATTATTTCCTTCAAAGTCGTTATCAATTAATACGGAACTTCATGAGCGGACAAACGTCAAACCGGCCATCATAGCGTGCCGCTAGTGTAGGTATAATTTTCTGATAACTTTAACATCCAATTTTCCCAAAACAATGATATGAAGTACAAATCTTGCTAATTTTATTATCTCTAAGTACCTTTTTGAAGACAGATAAGAAAATCGTTTAGTGGTAATAATAATTCTATGCACATTTCCTTCTTACGAAAAGTTTAAAAATTTAAAAGTTTAACTTAGCGGTGCATGACAGCAATTTTGAAATTCAATGACACATTTTGAGCATTTTTATCGATTTTGTTTTGTTTTGCTTCCATTTAGTAATTGTGTAATAATGGCTTTTTAAGAACAATTCGATTTATTAGAAGCTGAAGTACTTTTCAAACAACAAGAATTATTTTATCTCGACAGTGTAGAAGCTAAATTGCGATTCTATTTTTTTCATTTCTCAAAAAAAAACGATTTTATCTAAATCTTGTTGAACAAGGTACTTAGAGATAATTAGCAAATTTATACTTCATACAATGTCTTTGGATGTTAGACGAAAATTATAACGCGTCTTTTACTTGTTGAAGGTAAAGAGTTCTAGGGAATGTTGATTAGAGAAATTCGATTTTATGGATATTTTGTACGACAGACGAGTGTAAGACATAATGTTTCTTGGAGAAATTTTATCTTTAACATCGACTGTATCGACTAATGCAATAAAATAGCGGGTGTTTATTTTTTGAATTTTTAGCTGGTTCGATTCCCGGGTGAGGCAAGCGAATTTTTGAAAAACTTTGAATGCTGTTTTGTTTCTTTTTAAAAATAAGGGAATGTTTCCTTTAAGTAAAATGACCTAACTTAAGGATTTAAGGTAGTTCCCCTCCAGGGCCCATAATTTTTTTCCACCCTGTATAATTTCAATTTTATTAAGCAGTGATAGCCTAGTGGTTAGGACTGTGGTCTCCTATTCGGGGGGTCGCAGGTTCGATCCCGGGTACGCACCTCTGACTTTTCGGAGTCATGTGCGTTGCAATTAAATATCACTTGCTTCAACGGTGAAGGAAAACATCGGGAGGAAACCTGCACATCTGAGAGTTCTGTATAATGTTCTCGAATGTGTTTGAAGTCCGCCAATTTGCATTGGGTCAGCGTGGTGGATTAAGGCCTATAGCCCTTCTCTGAGAGGAGACCTGCGCTCAGTAGTGAGCCGTTGATGGGTTGTTGATGATATAATTTCATAAAATTATCTCAGTTCGCGCGGGATTTAAAGAGAAATGCAGTTTGCAAATCTCTTTAAATCTTTTGAGGATTAGGGAGAGAGCAGACTGACTACTTTTAGCCCCCGTACCCACGGAGCGGTTTTCACCCGCGCCCGCAGCGGTTGCGGGCCCGCGGCCTCCGTATAATGCAGATTTGTATGGAAAATGAAGTAGCAATTTTCAAGGCGCGGTTGCTCAAGGCGCCCGCAGTAAAAGAGAATCTGTGAAAAGAATCGGACTAGGTAAAGTAAATAAACGATTTGTTGTTGTTGACATGAAAACTACCTAGGTACCTTACTTGTTAGTCTTTAAATGCTTCCACGCGCCTCACGTCCAATTTAAATCAAATAAAAACGCAATAAAGCGGTTAAGCCGTCGACATAAACATAAAACCATGAACGCATGTCTTTATTAAACATCTAGTTTACCGCCAAAACGGAAGTGAAACAGTCATTTCACAATCCGGACATGGCGGCAAATGCAAATGGCGTAGCGTGGTGTGAATTGAAGATGGCGGACAACCCTTATTGCATAATGAGGATTGGGTAAACGCTTTAAGAGGTGCACGCGAGCTTTTTGTTAAGCGAACAAGTTTCACTTTCCTAGAAGTTTTTCTTAGACGATACGAGTGCAAAACTACCTGCACATACTTTGATCTGCAGTGGCTAAGGGGATTTTTGATTCAGCCGGTACAAAATCGTGTAGAAGTCCATACAAGAAACCTATGAGGACGTTTATCGATTGATAAGCAAGTAGACTGTCAGGCAACTGCTTATTTTCTTGCCCTTCTCAAGTTTCTAATAAGAGCCAGCAAAAAAACAGCAATTGCTGCTTTTAATTGTTTTAAATGTTCTGCTTTCTCAACCGATGGTAGTGTTTTAAAATAACATATAAGAGGCACAAATAGGCCTTAGTTCTAGTTTTTTTTATTCTTTACTAGCTGATGCCCGCGACTTCGTCCGCGTGAATTTAGTTTTTGTTTTTTTTTGTATTAAAACCTTCCGTGGAACTTAAGGAACATACAAAAAAATAAATTAACCGAATCGGTCCATCCATTCTTGAGTTATGCGCTTACCAACATTCATTTTTATTTATATAGATTTATAATAAGCTTTCATTTCATTCTACGGCCTGTTCTAGGTACCTCATTCTCAGGAATAAGGTACCTAGAAGATGGCGTGGTAAGTACTGATACTTACGACGCCACCAATTAAAATTCAAGACTACATTAAATTATAATAGTAATTAAATAAAAAAATAGAAATTACCCTTACTTACTATCCTTGCCTACGCGCTTTACAGTTAAAGGGCAGAAGGAAAGTAACCTAACCATAGTACATTACACATCTAGGGCAGTAAAATAAGAAATATCTCAGATCACATGTAATTGTTGTCCGAGGCGAAGCCGAGGTCAATAAACATGTGATCTGAGGCTTTCTTATTTACTGCCCGTGGTGTGTATACTATTTTTCTCCTCGACGGAGGCGGAAAGCGACATTTTCGTTTAGCGCAGCGGGAGGAAAATTGACGCTTTCCGCCCGGAGGTGAGAAAAAACTTTTTTAACCAATGCTTTACTTACCTACTGAAAAGTGCTTCAAACTAGAACGTGCATCATCCGAAGTTCTAGACCTGATGACTGTTCAGCCAAGGGCATACCAGTATCTGCCACATTGTTAAAATAATTGTCAATTCACATATTCACATAGTTCGTAGAGCTGATGGTCGTTTGGGCCCCATGGCGCTGGTGTGGCGACCCCGCACCGGAAAGCCCAGCGTTGGCAGACCCCCCACTAGGTGGACCGACGACATCAACGAGTTGCAGGGAGCCGCTGGATACAGGCAGCGCAAGACTGAGGCCTGTGGAAGTCCATGTAAGAGACCTTTGTCCAGCAGTGGACGTCTATCGGTTGACAAAGAAGAAGAATATAAAATTGCACTAAGGTGCCTAAAAAACGAACCCACTTTTCGGCCTCATCAAAGCATAGTTACTTGTATATCGTAACTTTTAACACCAACAACTACGTAATTCGGAAATAAAGTGTTATATAAAGATGCCGGCTTGAATTTAAATGACCAAAATGTGCTACGAGAAGAGTTGAAAATGTGATTGATTGGTATGTAGAGAGGGGCGGTGAGAGCTGCAGCCTAGTGCATAACAATGCCTTGACTTATTGACTAACAATGTTATGTGACTTCACACCCTAACTATGTGATAGCAATTAAGAGGATAAAGCTTCAATTAATTGCAGTATTTTCCATTTTTCTGTGTGAGTGTTGTCCTCAATATGAGGTTCACTTTAAGGAACATCTTGTGTTCCTGACAAAAAGTCAGTTTGCATTATTTAGGCTTTTCGGGGGGCTTACATGCTTTGGATCTGGTTTAATACAAATATGATATTATCAATAAATCTATAGTCACTCTCACCACCAGGACTTTCTTAAATGAAATTAAATACTTCGCCAAGTATGAAAGCCATTCGTATGCTGTCAACGCGCGCTCACCGCGTGCCTTGCCGCCCAAAGGATCACATATAAAAACCAAGCCCATTGAAAAATTAAATCACTGTTGTGCCATTAATCGGCCGGGCCGTACGTTTAATTAATCAAAACTAATGACAAAGTGAAAATCGCGAAAATGAAGTGTGTTTGCCTCCTCCTGGCTTCTGCGGCCCTGGTCCACAGTTACGCGATCAAGGACAATGAGATAGAAACGTCCCGTTTGCGCACAAGTGATGATCTCCTGAACAGTGTTATGAGTGATTGTTTTGACACGGAATCCCCTACGTCGTGTCTCAAAGTGAAAGTCCTGTCGTTCTTGGACACAAAGCTTGGTGTATCATCGGAGTCCGCGAGAGCTTTAGACGAGAAGAACATCGACAAAGTGATCTTCGACCGCGTTGGAAGGATTTTGAACCAAAACGAGTTCAGGTTCCAACTCCCTGAGTTTATTTTCCAGAACGCGGAGGTTTCTTACCGTGCGGACCGAGGATTTGACGTCGACTTCCCCGAAACAGATGCTGAAAATGGCGAAGGTAAATTCCCCAAGCAAATTCCGCGATAAATTACATATCGACCCTAATAGATATTTAGATGGATAACCTGTTTTTCAGCTCGCGGCATCCTCAAGAAGAAACTTCTGCTGCCAGTTCTCCTCCTTCTCAAGCTGAAGATGAAGGCACTGATGCCGATCCTGGTCGCCATAATTGGCATTAAGGCTGTCAAAGCGCTAATTCTTAGCAAACTTGCCATCACTCTGGTCGTTGGTTTCCTTGTCTACAATTTGATCATGAAGAAAGGAGGTAAGATTTAATAGGTTCAAAAATCTACACGTACCAAATAAACTTCGGTTTAAATATGTCATAAAGCATATAGTATGTCTGTATTAAAGGTGAAAAAAGAGATTATTTCCACAACAAAGCGAGTGAATTGGACTCATCACGAGAGTACCTATCACTTTCATCAGCACTTTTAAAATTTAATTTTACTGAATTGACTCATCACCTAATGGTCTAAGATCCGGTATAGGAAAATACCCTCATCTGTTATTTATTAGTGATTAGTGTTAAGAAATAAATGATAGATTAATATACTCATCGACATATTATCGCAAATAGGTTGCCTAGTTAAATTGCGTGCGGACAATATTTACTTACAATTTATTAGTGATTAGTGTTAAGAAATAAATGATAGATTAATATACTCATCGACATATTATCGCAAATAGGTTGCCTAGTTAAACTGCGTGCGGACAATATTTACTTACATCTATAATAAAATCTAGGCAACCATGGATTGGATCAACTTTTTAATAAGGCAACCTAATACTTCTTATAATTCTTCTTTTCTTATACCGGATCTCGTGCTTTAAGAAGAGTTTTGATAACAAGTTTAAACTAATTAAATTAACCATCGATTGGTGGCAGCAATTTATCATAATATTAATTTTTTAGTTTACCTTTCAGCCATGCCAATGATGATGGCACCGACAGAGCCGCCTGCCGCTCAGTACGGACCCCCCGCCAACCAATATGGACCACCATCAACCCCTGCCTCCGCCCCTCAAGACTCCTACAGTCCACAATGGGAACCCGCCGGCTCAGGCCCCTACTCAAGAGTATGGGATCCCTCCCAACTCGCGTACAGCTCATACTACCCTGGTGATTCCAGCGCGTCGTCATCATCAAATCAATCACCAAGCTATTCCAGCGTCGCCTCAATCTCATCTTCATCATCTGCCTCATCACCCTGAACATCACTACATCACTACCTCAACACTGTAAATATGTTACGCCCTCGAACGAAACGGATAGAGTTTAGATAGTTTATTTATTGACAGTATTTATTACTTTATTTATAACTTACACAAATAAATAGACTGTTGTTTTAAACAATTATTTATTAGCCCAATTTAAATTGATGAAATACTGAATTCTTCTTTTTCATCGACCGATAGACATCCACTGCTAGACAAAGGACTCTTGCACGGACTTCCACCACAATCCAAATGCTGAATTACAAAAACTTTAAAATAACAATTCGTTTTTCCGATAGAGGTAAGTAAAAAGAATGGTTTTTCCGATATTTAAATATACATCAGTCTATATGATGAAAACAAAGAAAACCAATTAAAGTATGTATGGTACACATCTTCTTCTTCTATATATATAAAAATCTCGTGTCACGATGTATGTTCGGGATAAATTCGAAAACTACTGAACCGATTTTGATCAAACTGTCTAACTATCTGTGATAGGATAGTTTTATCTTAATTATTGACATCAATATTTGTTATTGCTAATTAAAATATTATATTAATTACACGACAGTCATATACAGTTCGAGATTTAGGTTGCTAGGCAACCTAGCAACCTAAATCTCGAACGATGTTAGATTGCGAGATAGTCTAAACCCAAATTTACTTATCTTACTAATTATACTAATATTATAAATGCGAAAGTGTGTTTGTTTGTTGGTTTGTCCTTCAATCACGCCGCAACAGAGCTACGGATCGAAGTGTTTTTTGCATGGGTATAGTTGAGGACCTGGAGAGTGACATAGGCAAATTTTTTATCCCGGAAAATCAGAGCTCCAGAGGGATTTAAAAAACTAAATCCACGCTGACGAAGTCGCGGGCATCAGCTAGTATTTCTATAATATGACCTCCTTAGTACAACGCGTCTTTTGGGAGATGACACCAGTAACGTCCATACGTTACGTCTACGTGGCACATAGTGCTTTACTTATAACTTAGTAGGTAGGTACTACAAGGTTATGTTGGTAAGTACATTAAGCTGGCTACGACATACTGTATAATTCTGGCAGAATAAATAAGTAGAGGTCGGTCAAATCTGGTGACTTTATGATTTATCATCGCTGTAAAAAAACCCAGCCTACATCTCTAGGTGAATCTAGTATGGAGTTTTATCAATCTTGTATCTTATTACCCGGCACAGCCAAAAGGAAGTAAATTATTTTAGCAGTCTATTTATGTAAGTGACTATTTAGTATTTACGTATGTTCCATCGTAGCGCCATAAACTACTGAGCCGATTTTGATGAATGAGGTGGCAATCAATCGATTCGTTAATACGGTCCGGGTGCTATAGACTACACTTCTGACATTTACAGATCGATATGACGTCTGTTATATCCAATATTCCTTTGTCGGGTTACAGTTTTTAGACTTTTTTCTTCTGAATTGTTCTTAGGATATTTCCGTATCATCAAAATAAGTGTTGGGTACAGGGCAGTCTTTTTGGGATATTAAATAAAACTAATGCTTTTCCATTGTAAGTATTTGTATTTTATTAACTTTTAGTATGTCTATGAACCAGTAGAAACGCGAATTATTAGGTATTATGTATAATATTTTATTAATCGTGTCGAAACTTTTACAATGTGGAAAAGTGGAAAAATATTAGATTCAATTCGGATGTAGGTAAATTATGTACGGATTACTATTATTGTCACAACGTTACTTTTCTACACAATCCCAATATCTCATAAGTGCATTGTTTTACTCGTTAGTCCGCTAGAATACATTTCACAAGGGTGCAAAATTTCGACCGGAATTACCGCAATCCCGTATAGAATAGATTTAAAATCTGTTCAAAACCTTTATTCAAAATCTGTCAATATCCCGGCCAAAATTTGGCACCTTATCAAAATTGAATACTTAACATAATTATAATCAAAAGAAACTCTAGGTATACATATAAAAATACTTGTATACCATAAATATAAAGACGCGTAAAAGTAGATAGTCAAAAAATTAAATCTGCATAAATATGACCGACTCATTATATACCCGAATGTTCGCGGTCGAAATTCCAGCGGACAAGTTGCTGAAGAAAAATTCCACTCATGTACGAGTAAGTAAGTACCTATATTATTTCAACGCTTGCGAAAGTACGCTAGGTTTGTCCGTAGTCTTAGGCTGAGATTTATAAGATCGTACTCTGGCTCTGCTCAGAACTCAAGATAGAGTTAAAATGAGACACAAAATATGTGCATGCATGTTCGACGGGTAGATAAAACTGAGCGAGGAGATAAACATTTTATCCTATACCTGTGGATATACATATATGTCCCCTGCTCATGCTAGCCCTGCAGGTATTTTAATTAGCTAGGTACAAATAATTAACTACGGTAGGTACAAGTATTACACAAATGTGTGATAATGCAATATATTATTATAGAAGGTATTATTTATTAATACGTATACAATATACATAATAATTACAACTTCTGTAATAGCTTATTACCTAGATAATAAAGATTTATAAATATCTAAATCTAGGGAAGTACAAAAAATACTCTACATCTACAATGGACCTTTAACAAGTTAACAATACGGCTATACCTATTACTGCCCTTCTGTATCCGGGTTCGATTCGGACTTACCCATGGAACTAGGAATTACGACTACGTTACCTCACGGAATTATCATACTATAATATTATAAATGCGAAAGTGTGTTTGTTGGTTTGTCCTTCAATCACGCCGCAACAGAGCCACGGATAGACCTGATTTTTAGCATAGATATAGTTGAGGACCTGGAGAGTGCCTTAGGCTACTTTTTATCTCGGAAAATCAAAGAGTTCCCGAGGGATTTTAAAAACTAAATCCATGCGGACGAAGTCGCGGGTATCAGCTATAGTACTTAATAACTGTGGTATTGCATTGCAATGTACTTTGCAAGTCAAGCGTAGGTATAAATTACAACCACGCGCCTGTGCCTGCCATATCGTTTCTGACATTTTGTGTCGTGATTGAAGGACAATCCAACATACAAACTCAGTTTCGCATTTATAATATTAGCACTTACCCAGTAGGAATAAACATTTTATTTACAACGGCAGTGTTATCAACCCTACGTTTTTGCGTAGATCTACGAATTTCCCGCGAATCTACGAAGGGTGCTACGAACTTCGGTGTCTACGAAATACGGATAAACCGCGCCGAAATGAAAGCGTCATGTTTCATGATTTACGTAGGGGTTAAACTACACGTTATGTACTATACGATACCTGCCCTGCGATTGTTAAAGTTATTCCATTGATCGTTATCGTATTCGATGACATTGGCGTCAAAGTAAAATAAACCATAACAGCATTGTATTAGAGCTCAATTTCGTGTATGCATTCTTATACGTTTGTACGATACACTCCATATTAAAATCAGTTGTACTGAATCTGTGACTTTAAATCAATACAATCGAGGATTTTACTTTAACGCTAATGTCATCGAATACGAATACAATCAATGGAATAACTTTTAGACAATCGGGGGCTGGCCAGGCGCACTTCGCATTTTAGGTATAATGCTACGGGCTAACGTAAAGCAAAAGGATGAGTTACGCAATAGAACATATTCTATTGGCGCGACTTGAGGGTAAAGACCGTTTCATATGACGTGACGCCCTCTTATGCCGTCATGCCCCCCTCTGCCATCTGCTGTCGCTCGATGTTACCTACTTACTTTAAAAAAATGGACAAAATATTAATTATTAACTATTTAATAGAATAATAACAATAATTAATTATTAAAGGTCCACAAAATATAAAAGGTACCTAAATATTTTGTACTCGAAGGTGTGAAATGTTACTTATAGGAATTATTTGTAGTTTCCTACCAATTTCAATGAAAAACGATACAGATTATTTTTGTCTCCCTTTTTTCACTCCAAGTGGATAGGTAGGTACAAACTTTTACGTGGGAAATGACGGTTTGTAACGTTTTTTCATTTAAATAAATAGATGAGGGGCAAAAGGGTGTAAAGGTTATGGTATCTACAGTGGAAAGGTAAAGGTTAAAGCTATTACTTCACAGCCTTCGACTCTACGAGGAGTGCATATTATAATTCAGTGGCATTATAGCATTTATATTAAGTGGCATACTTAATACATATCTATATATATTACATAAATATATTTATGGAGAAACATTGTTTGAGATATTTACATTTATATAGAGGGTAATTTTATTTTATATAGGCAAAAATGTGTAGTTAGGTACACGCGAAAATTACACACAAACCGACATGTCGTTTCTCAATTTAAAAAAATGCGTGAGTGTCGTGGAAACTCGGTTGGAACGAAGTTCCTTTTAATAATAAATTAATAATAAAAATAAAAAAATTAGGGAAAAATTCCACATGTAGAAATTAAATTTAAAATAAAATTGAAAATAGAAAATTCAGTCTGTCGAGCTGGGATTCGAACCATCGACCTTTATGCGACTGTAGAAACCACAAGGCTACGGAGATCTAATATTGTAGTGTGAAAATATTGAACACAATGCCAAATTCACATTCAAAAAATTGTCGGTTCAATTTAGTCTTAATTTTTTCCGTCTAGCCCCCTTTCGCATTGCGCGATAAGGAACTACGTTCCAATAAATCTACGTTTTATGAAAACTCTAGTTTTATATATTTCACAGAGCAGGCGTTGTCTTTCATGTTCAAGTTAAAAATGTCTATAATTCGAATTTTGTACAGACCCTTAGGCTCCACTCACATTGGCGCAGATCGATCGAAAAAGTGTAAATACATGCCGCGCGTCGCGAAGACTCTGCGCCAATGTGAATGGAGAATTAGGCCTTCAAGACTATGAACTTATCAGAGAATCACGTTATTTACAGCAGATTGAAATACCTATTTTAAATATTGTTTTAATTACTTCAGTTGAAAAAGTTGTCAAAGGGAGAAGGATTTTATATTTATTATTTTTAATATTAGATATATTCATATTTTTATTACATAAACGAATTTTTAGCCTTTTACAGTTTTTTTTTATCAATATGATGGGTGTCCATCCAAAATGATAAAGTTTGGTTTTATGTTGTATCTACTCGAATTATTCCACACTCATTTTGGATTGACATTTCGTATTATAGGCTAACTTTTAATGTGCACAGTACCTAACTGGAAAAATCTAGAATAATAAATAAGAGCTTTGGAAAAGTCGGCCGTCTCCGGTCCCGTAGAACGCCGTCTCTGTCGCACGAAATGTTTCGGAGACGACCCTCTACGAAGCTGAGGACATTATGTATGATATTTACTGAAGGGTAATGTAAAAAGTTAAATAAAAATAATTTCACAAGCGTATTTAGACCAGGAACTCAGGATTGGGTGAAGAAAACTCAGTCAATTGAATTAAAAGATAAAAAATAAAACACAAAATAATTAAAAAAACCCTTTTACTGTGTAATAAATAAAACCTAACAGCTACTAAACTTATAAAAACATTCGTGATTTGCTCACATTCATTCTATTCAATATCAAAATGATTTAATACCAGAAATTATTTGGTTTCAACAGTGAAAAGAGCATACATCAAGTACATTCATAAAGAGAAACATTACTTTTTAATGGTTTCAAGGTTGAATTCAAGAAGGTGTTAGAAGGATACCTATCACATTCTGGCTCATCTTTGCTCAATAATTTCGTACTAAAGGATGCCAACGGGACCCTATTACTAAGCCTCTGCTGTCCGTCCGTCTGTCAGCGGGCTGTATCTCATGAACCGTTTACCGTAATGAGTGTGCTATAACAGGGTAATATTTCATTATGAAAGTTGTTACTAAATTGTCATAAATAATCATAAATGCAAAAATAAATGAATCTGATTCTTAAAGATCACATTATTCTCTTTGTCTATTTTATTTTTATATCGATAAACAAAATATATAATTATGTAATCTTAATATTGTGCATTTTCATGTGTCTTTATGAATGTACTGTTTATGAAGAAACAAGTCAGTTTAACTAAGACTTAAAAAACTTATAATAATTATTTAATGAATAGTTTAGTGTTATTGAATATCAGTCTGTAAGGAAAATTAAAATCAACTGGGTTAGGGATACTTTTCTTTTGAGTTAAGTGTAACATTCCTTTAACAATCGAACAATACATATATATTTTGTAATTAATCATATTATGAATAATGCTTGAATCAATGAATGATTTTTTTGAAATTTTACAGAAAATAATTAAACTTCATTAAATAATAATTATATTGTTTTAGGTACAATTTTAGTTGAGGAAATACTTAGTTTTTAGTTTTTACATATTATGTATTATCTTAAGTTACAACCTGCTGTTGATTAGTTTATATAAAAAGTTATTTAATTAATAATAATTCTCATAACATTTGCTTCAGTTATCAGTTATCTTAATTTTTCAAGCCTTATATTTCTTACATGTAGTAGTAGCACTTTGGATTAATATTTTTATTAAACATCTATATTATGTAAGGTTTTAATTATAAATAAGTCGTATTATGGATGTACGAGGCAAGAAACTCTGATACTGGAAGAGCATTCCACATTTTACCGTTGATTCGTATCAAAAACTTTGACCGAAATATTTTCGTGCCAGTATCTTGAATTTCAACCACACAAGGATGCCGATTATCATGACTTCTCGCAGTTCAGTGCGTTTTCATTTAGTATTTCGATAAAAGCCAACCTTAGAAAATATGCAACCATAAAATTGTACTGGGGAGGGGCATTGCCAATTTATCCCGCTAGGTGGCGTATCTCGCTGATATTGACACAGACTAAGATACACCGACGTTTGTTTAGATGTCAAATAGTGCCAAACACCAAGAAGCGTAAATACCTACATTGTAGGTATTTTAAGCTTCTTGCCAAGCACCAACCATTTCTACTTTTTAAATCAGAGATTCCCAAACTATTTTTACCTATTGATACACAATACTTATCAATTTAAAAACTTTGCGGTTGGTTAAACTTAATAAGTAAACTTGACATTATTTTCTCATCAATATTAAATAAATATACATATAATTCAGTAAATATCAAGTGTAAATAATAATTATTAATACAAATACAATATCTTGAATGGTTCAAATAAGAACTTGTGTTAATTAAAAGGGGTCGATTTTTAGACCTCGTCAACCCCCAAAATCGGTTTTTGTTACATGTCGACCCCTGAGAAACCGATGTTGACCCCAAGGAATCCCTGTTTTAAATCATAGGAGTAAGACTATTACTTCCATGTCAAAGATGATAAAATTAGATATATTTTTTTATGTTGTTGTTTTTGATTCGCTCTCTGCGGGACAGACAAGGATCCATGACCATACAGCCTATTCAGACGTAAGATTTCTTGAGTTTTGTAATTTTCTTATTCAATATCATGCTTGTATCATATTTTAATCACCAGAAAATGTTTATGATAGTTGTAACCACAAAACACAAATGACCTTACCTACATTATAATCTATTTTTCCTAAGATGTCTTAAAAGGTAAATAAATCGCAGAAAACGTTCACTTGTAGCATGGTTCTAGTGTGGTAAGAACGTCTTATGCGATGTACTTAGAGGGTCGCTTACTACACCTTTTTGCGAGAAACCACTTGTTTACTTTTGAGACATCTAAAGCAAAAATTAGATGTCTAGATTAAGAGTGGGTGTGCGCTCGTTAACAGTTTCAAGTTTCAAGCATCCGAAAAAAAACACGCAATAATTACATCATACTGCCAAGGGACGTGTTTGGGCAAAAACATAAAATTATGAAATTTGTTCGATAATAAAAAATCGCGAAGTTAGGTCTAATTTTTAACCAATATTCATTTATTTTCAATGTGTTGCATATTACAGAGCCAAAATTTTTACATTAAATTCCGATTGATATTATCAAGAGAGTAGCCTAGTGAATTGAAAAGAAAATGAATATTTTACGAGTTACAAAGTATTTGGCGCTTACTACACTCCTATTCCGCGCAAAACGCTTTCTTTTGTCGCGCCTCACATGAGGTTGTGGCTATGTTTTATCTCATCGCGAAATCTGATTTTTTTTTTGGGGTTACACGCGCTCTTAATAATAATTATGCATTTAGAGCCTCAATAGCCCAACGGTTTAAGATGCGGACTGAATACTGAAAGGTCGCAGGTTCGAATCCCACCCGTTGCACTATTGTTGTACCCACTCCTAGCACAAGCTTTCCGCTTAGTTGGAGGGGATAGGAGGATATTAGTCAACTTCAATTTGCTAATATTCTTTATAAAAAAAAAATTGACAAGTACAAACGAAAGTGATGCCATCTGAAATTAGCTTTGTCTGTCCCTCCCCATTGTAGTCACTGCACTGGTTTACCTTATATTATGCCTCTTTATGATTGTAGTACATACTCAACATAAATATTAATTAAAAATCACTGTTATACTTATCTTGTTATAATTTTTAACAATTTGTACTAAATACAATATATAAACGTTCTTATACCTCAAAACTTTAACAATAGATATCTTTTACACCCTCATATAAAACACGTTACATTAAAATCCAACTAGCTATTTTTCAAATCCATACTTACAAATTTTTATACTTAGCATCTTCATGTTATTTGTATAATATACTTATTTCTTTAAATCCCTTACCAGTCCTGTCTAGCTGATGTATCCACATTACAGTCACTTTATGTAAAGCAACAATTTCAAGTGTTAGTGGATAAAATAGCTTAAGGAATATTTTTTGTATCAAATAACTTTACATAATCTAAAGTAGAAAGAATTTTGTTAAATAAATTGAATATACATAATATATTCATTTTTGTGGCAGTTTAAAAAAAATCTGTAGCTGCAAAAATATATAAAACTACAATATTAGTGCATTATGGATTTTTTTTGTTTATTTTAGAATCTAGTTGCAACTATTTATCATAATAATATTATAAATTTTATTTCAATAAAAATTTACAGTTATAATAATATCAGGAGCTGGGTTTAATAAAGTAGTTTTATTCTGTATATTTAATGATTTTAAACTGTGGTATTAATTAACATTTTCAATTCCTTTATAGTTATGTACATACATTTACGTTTTATGACGTTTATATTTTGTATATATAACATATTATACTAAACCATATTTTGCAGTTACAGATTTTTCTGGTACATAAAATAACCAAGTCAACACAAAGGGACCAACTACCATCTAACTTCTGTTGGATGTACAAATAGAAATAACCTATCTGTACATACGCCATGTCCTTGGAGAGCTTTAGCAAATATATGTTGAGAGATATAGCAGCAAAACCGCTACAACTTGCTATGTTTTGTTGCAAAGGCGTGCTAAAAGGGATGCCTTTTGTCCAATATTAATTCTGTATATTTATATACATTCATCCATCATATGTTACAAAAAACATGATGTTCCATTAATAATAATTTATTATTATTAATAAGAAATATAAAAATCTTACTGTACAAATACAATAGTTATTGCGACAATGGATGTATGTAGGTTATTATTTTATTGTATTTTATTATTTGTAGGTTATACCCTGTCCAGCTGTTTATTTTCTTTTTGAGCTGCCAAAAAGGAAACGGTTGGACAGGGCATAATGTAGTTTTGTGAACATTATTACCTGTACTGTAAAATTTGTAATAATAAAGGTCATCACTGAGTTAAATGCATTGCTTTGCAGCTTTTTAAAAAAAAATGTAGGTTGATTGCGAACTTCCTATAGTCTAACCGAAAATCACAATCCAACATACATAATTATATTGAATAGGTGTCTTAATTGGTATCAGCGCGATGACCACACGTCCCTCATCGTGCCATAATCGGATCGCCAATTCGTACAATGATCTCATCGCCTATTAGTGCGATAAAGATGTTCGCATTCGATAAGATGACGTCATACGCGAGAATCATTGTCAAAAAGTCAGTCTGTACATAGTAAATTAGTGCAGCATAGGCCAGTGATGACCTTCTCACTCGTCAAGGTGATAAATACATATTTAATTCCACTTTATTCTTTTGTAAAAATCCAGGAACTTTACTTAGTCAGCAAAGCAGTCATACTAAGGCTTATATGTGAAAGGCGGTCAAAAACACTTCACTTCACTTGAGAATCCACACAATTCACTTCCCGATATGCACAAGAATGTCCCAAAACGTCCCAACATAGGACATTATACGCTAAATATCGGTCCAAATGTTGAGAGAGACTAGCGCTGGGGCGAATATGGAGAAAGTAATGCCGGCTACGATGCCTGTGACTAGTGTTGCGCCTCCAATCATACCGGCTGTCATTGCATTCTCAGGCGCTACCGTTCTGAAATTGGAAAAATTAAGCAAATAAATAAAGTGTTTGCTTGTAATTTGAAGCCAATGCCATAGCACAACGGTTAAAGGTGCGGACTAAAACTGAATAGTTGATGGTTCAATCCCCACGCATTGCACTACTGTCTTACCTACTTACACAAACTTTACCTTTATTTCGAGAGGGAGAGGGCGATATCAGTCGAGTTCAGAATACTACATGGCTTTTTATATAACGAGTTTATGACGAATTCCCATAACTCTAGGGTTAGATTCCTTAACAAAAAGTAATCAAAAATGGCTAAGGAACATGTGTTCTAAAATAGATATTTTCGGAGAAAATAATTTTTCTTTTGTAAATAGATCCAAAATTGTTTCGCATATGCCGCATCCTTGTTTTTGCGACGCTGCCAAACTTAATGTTTTTGCTGACCGTACAAACACTGCTAGCATAGAATTTATCAATGAACGTTACAAAAGGGCGTTCATTGATTAGTAAAATTAAGACCATTCATAATGTATGTTTTAAAATGCGTCGTTGTCGGTTTTTACACAAAGGTGTGTGTAACATGGATAGTCGGAAATATTTGAATTACTTTGTATGAAAACTGAAAAAAATATTTTTTTCATCATACCTATTCGAAAAACGAATATTGGCTTCAGAGGATAGCGGGAGCAAAATTTAACTTTAACCCCATGGGACTTTTCATTTCTCTCTTCTGATTGGTCCGCGTTCGTGCGATATTATGTGTCGAAATTCAAATATGTTTGAGAAGCTGTTGTCTTCGATAAGTCACGTGATCAATTTGTCAATCGAATATACGCCCATACTGAATCCAACATAAATATTAATGTTTAATTATTTAATAATAATTTATTTGTGTTTTATATAACTTTCAATATACAATGTCTATATACATTGTTGTTACTCCTAGCTTGATACTCCTAGCTTTTTCTCATAGGTAATGATGAAAAATACTGTGTGTCATTCGGGGCCAAAATATTTTGTTCTAGGGCGGCGTATATTGAATTCCTCGCTACGCTCAGGATTCTACTATACAATCCTTCGCTTCGCTCTGAATTCAAAATAACGCCCTCGGGGAACAAAAAATTTCTTTGGCCCCATATAACACAAATAACTATTTCATCATACCTATTCGAAAAATGAATATTGGCTTCAGAGGATAGCGGGAGCAAAATTTAATTTTAACCCCATGGGACTTTTCATTTCTCTCTTCTGATTGGTCCGCGTTCGTGCTTTAGCATACTAAAGCACTAAAGCGGACCAATCAGAAGAGAGAATTCAAAAATGTGTCGAAATTCAAAAATGTTTGAGAAGCTGTTGTCTTCGATAAGTCACGTGATCAAATTTGTCGATTAGATATATACGCCCATACTTCCAACATAAATATTAATGTTTAATTATTTCATAAAAATTTATTTGTGTTTTATTTAAACTTTCAATATACGTATTGGTAATGTCTATACTCTATACATAGTAGGTTGATACTTCATACTCCTAGCTTTTTCTCATAGGTAATGATGAAAAATAGTGTGTGTCATTCGGGGCCAAAATTTTTTGTTCTCGGGCGGCCTATATTGAATTCCTCGCTACGCTCAGGATTCTACTTTAGAAACTTTGCTGGTGCCAAAGTACCACTTCTGTCCTCGGCCCGCGCTAGGCGCCGGATGCCGATGTGACATCTCTGTCCACAGACAGGCTCGGTCGGAAAGGGTCGCTACCGACCGAGGGTTTTATGCCATTTTAAAATTTATCTCTACTACATAAAGCATATAATTCTTTGCAAATGAACCGGAAGATATCAATGAGTCGATTACATCATTCACTTGTTCTTAAGTTGGCACTATGCTTTCATTTTTGAGCGTTCGAAATTCAGTTACGGTTCGCGCGCGTCGCCGCTCATACAAGTTTTGAATAGTGTTCTGTGAACGTGAATTTTTATCACAAAAATATGCAGAAAAGGTAAGTAAATTATATGTTTTCTTGTTATTTACTAAATTTAGAAGCTATATCTACAAATCAATCGTGTACACTTTGTCTAAAATTTGAAATGCTATGAAGTGAAAGTCGGGTGAATTTTTTTTTTATTTTTGTTTATTTCTCGCAAAATTGATTTATTCTATTAACTATTTAGCTACAAAATCTATTATTTAACATTCGTTAGTTAACTGACTTCCAATTTTAATTGCTAGTTTGTAGAGTATCATAGAATTATATCTCAAAAAATCGAATTTCTTCGACCGCGCGAACACGCTCTCTTCTAGAAGAACGTCCCGCCCACGGTCCTGGCTCTTTAAGTGCGCGCGCTTTTTGCATACTCTGTGTCGTCATAAATGTTAGATATATACGCCCATACTTCCAACATAAATATTAATGTTTAATTATTTCATAAAAATTTATTTGTGTTTTATTTAAACTTTCAATATACGTATTGGTAATGTCTATACTCTATACATAGTAGGTTGATACTTCATACTCCTAGCTTTTTCTCATAGGTAATGATGAAAAATAGTGTGTGTCATTCGGGGCCAAAATTTTTTGTTCTCGGGCGGCCTATATTGAATTCCTCGCTACGCTCAGGATTCTACTTTAGAATCCCTCGCTGCGCTCGGGAGTCTACTATAGAATCCTTCACTTCGCTCTGAATTCAAAATAACGCCCTCGGGGAACAAAAAATTCCTTTGACCTCCTATATAACACAAATAACTATTAATTAAAAAAATATTCTTTTGCAGTTCGATTCTTATAAGTGGTCTGTTCAATACCTCGAAGTTATGGGAATTCGTCATAAACACGTTGTATAAAAAAGCGACTTTTGCTAGGTACCTCTCAATAAATATAATAGTCAATCAACAGTCATTTTCACCTAGAAGTTGCCTGTCTTTCTATCGCGTAACTCTTATCCAAAGAAAGTTAGTGCAAAGACCGCGCTTTCTGCCCTATCTAGTGACTGGAAACTTACCCGCTAACATACATCATGCCCAAAGAGCTGCCGTGGCCTGAACTCCAGCCCAACAGTACAGCCATGACCCAGTACACCCAATCGTTGTTGACCCATATCGGCAAAGTGCGGGTGGTGTACTTCGGATGGTAGTTGCACAGCAGAAACAGCGGTATGAACACGAGACGGCACGTCGTGAATATGAATAACCATTTTTCAGTGGGCTGTGGACAAGAAAAATTTAGCTTTACCTCTTTGTTAACCTCGATTTTTACCCCCTTAGGGGTTTTTTTCAAAAATTAAAAAGGAGAAATTTAGGGGAATTTTCAAAAATTAAAAAGATGGGGACATTCAAAGTTGCGGACTGAATACTGAAAGGTCGACGATTCGATCACTACCCGTTGCACTATTGTTGTGACCACTCCCAAGCTTTAAAACTGGTTTTCTTGGGTAATTTATTGTTTCTAAATTGTTTCTGGTCTACCGGCAAGGATGTGCCTCCAAGCAGTTTATCTTTCCAGTACAATGCTGCATAATAGAGATGTGCCGACTATGACTTTGGACGACTAGCCGATTAGTCGGTTGTAAATAGGATGACTAATCGGCCGACTAGTCGGCCAAGCCGATCACGGGTTCGGCGGTATTCGACAATTTCCGTGATGCTTCATGTTTTAGCTAATTCATGTTTTATTTACTTCAGATTGTTTCTTGATTTGAGAACTGATTCATTTCATTTCAAAATGTGTAAGACTGATTCTAAAATAAAAATATTAATCAAGGTTTAATGTAACGTAATTCCTCCTACATGTATACATACATTTTATTGAAAAATACATACAAAGTAAAAAGTCGGCGCCCTTTGCCGAATAGTGGCCGACTACGATAATGGCCGAATATTCGGCTTTACCGATCTCTACTGCATAGGCCGATTAGGGGTAATTTCCGTGTCCGTGAACTTAGCAGAGCAAGTGCCAGCAGATCAAAAATAAAATTGAGTTCTGTTCGCATGCAGATGAGTTCTATAGTTCCTGATACATCTTAGAGATAGTTCTGGCGAGATAACCGAAAAAACGTCTG
Source organism: Oeneis ivallda (assembly GCA_029955525.1). Lineage (NCBI taxonomy): Eukaryota > Metazoa > Arthropoda > Insecta > Lepidoptera > Nymphalidae > Oeneis > Oeneis ivallda. The sequence continues at coordinate 8,059,102 of JARPMR010000025.1, read as the reverse complement.
TTGAAAAAATGATTTGGTAACTTCCGGTAGCAGATCATTTTCCAGAAAATCAAAAATTAAAGTGTGTTCTGTACGCATCTGGCTGAGTTCTAGAGTTCCCTATACTTTTCAGAGATAGTTCTAGCATTTTTACCTAAAAAAAAGTCGGTTAAAAAAAATGATCTGCTACGGGAAGTTAGCAGAGCATCTGGCAGAAAATAAAATAAAATTCACAGAAACGAGTACTTTCTCTAACGAGGCTAAAACTCTGCGTCTTAAGATAGAACAGTAATAAAACTATCACATCTAGCAAATAATTGATCTGAAACTCTCTTAAAAATTCCAGCAGAGCATAGCAGAAGATGACCATGAGTCGTCGACATGAAATAATAACTATAATTAAAAAATTCACTTACAACAGAACTCTCACCCTAGAGACTAGAACTCTTTGGAACTATTTAGACGAGTGACAGGTCTATAGTTTCCATCACAAATCTAAACTAGAACTCTCTTAAAACTTCCAGCAGAGCATAGCAGAAGATGACCATGAATCGTCGACATGAAATAATAACTATAATTAAAAAATTCACTTACAACAGAACTCTCACCCTAGAGACTAGAACTCTTTGGAACTATTTAGAAGAGTGACAGGTCTATACTTTCCATCACAAATCTAAACTAGAACTCTCTTAAAACTTCCAGCAGAGCATAGCAGAAGATGACCATGAATCGTCGAAATGAAATAATAACTATAATTAAAAAATTCACTTACAACAGAACTCTCACCCTAGAGACTAGAACTCTTTGGAACTATTTAGACGAGTGACAGGTCTATAGTTTCCATCACAAATCTAAACTAGAACTCTCTTAAAACTTCCAGCAGAGCATAGCAGAAGATGACCATGAATCGTCGAAATGAAATAATAACTACAATTTAAAAATTTCGCTGACACCAGAACTCTCACCCTAGAGACTAGAACTCTTTGGAACTATTTAGACGAGTGACAGGTCTATACTTTCCATCACAAATCTAAACTAGAACTCTCTTAAAACTTCCAGCAGAGCATAGCAGAAGATGACCATGAATCGTCGAAATGAAATAATAACTACAATTTAAAAATTTCGCTGACACCAGAACTCTCACCCTAGAGACTAGAACTCTTTGGAACTATTTAGACGAGTGACAGGTCTATAGTTTCCATCACAAATCTAAACTAGAACTCTCTTAAAACTTCCAGCAGAGCATAGCAGAAGATGACCATGAATCGTCGAAATGAAATAATAACTATAATTAAAAAATTCACTTACAACAGAACTCTCACCCTAGAGACTAGAACTCTTTGGAACTATTTAGACGAGTGACAGGTCTATAGTTTCCATCACAAATCTAAACTAGAACTCTCTTAAAACTTCCAGCAGAGCATAGCAGAAGATGACTATGAATCGTCGAAATGAAATAATAACTATAATTAAAAAAATCACTTACAACAGAACTCTCACCCTAGAGACTAGAACTCTTTGGAACTATTTAGACGAGTGACAGGTCTATAGTTTCCATCACAAATCTAAACTAGAACTCTCTTAAAACTTCCAGCAGAGCATAGCAGAAGATGACCATGAATCGTTGAAATGAAATAATAACTATAATTAAAAAATTCACTTACAACAGAACTCTCACCCTAGAGACTAGAACTCTTTGGAACTATTTAGACGAGTGACAGGTCTATAGTTTCCATCACAAATCTAAACTAGAACTCTCTTAAAACTTCCAGCAGAGCATAGCAGAAGATGACCATGAATCGTCGAAATGAAATAATAACTATAATTAAAAAATTCACTTACAACAGAACTCTCACCCTAGAGACTAGAACTCTTCGGAAATATTTAGAGGAGTGACAGGTCTATAGTTTCCATCACAAATATAAACTAGAACTCTCTTAAAACTTCCAGCAGAGCATAGCAGAAGATGACTATGAATCGTCGAAATGAAATAATAACTATAATTAAAAAAATCACTTACAACAGAACTCTCACCCTAGAGACTAGAACTCTTTGGAACTATTTAGACGAGTGACAGGTCTATAGTTTCCATCACAAATCTAAACTAGAACTCTCTTAAAACTTCCAGCAGAGCATAGCAGAAGATGACCATGAATCGTCGAAATGAAATAATAACTATAATTAAAAAATTCACTTACAACAGAACTCTCACCCTAGAGACTAGAACTCTTTGGAACTATTTAGATGAGTGACAGGTCTATAGTTTCCATCACAAAACTAAACTAGAACTCTCTTAAAACTTCCAGCAGAGCATAGCAGAAGATGACCATGAATCGTCGAAATGAAATAATAACTATAATTAAAAAATTCACTTACAACAGAACTCTCACCCTAGAGACTAGAACTCTTTGGAACTATTTAGACGAGTGACAGGTCTATAGTTTCCATCACAAATCTAAACAAGAACTCTTTAAAAACTTCCAGCAGAGCATAGCAGAAGATGACCATGAATCGTCGAAATGAAATAATAACTATAATTAAAAAATTCACTTACAACAGAACTCTCACCCTAGAGACTAGAACTCTTTGGAACTATTTAGACGAGTGACAGGTCTATAGTTTCCATCACAAATCTAAATCTCTTAAAACTTCCAGCAGAGCATAGCAGAAGATGACCATGAATCGTCGAAATGAAATAATAACTATAATTAAAAAATTCACTTACAACAGAACTCTCACCCTAGAGACTAGAACTCTTTGGAACTATTTAGACGAGTGACAGGTCTATAGTTTCCATCACAAATCTAAACAAGAACTCTTTAAAAACTTCCAGCAGAGCATAGCAGAAGATGACCATGAATCGTTGAAATGAAATAATAACTATAATTAAAAAATTCACTTACAACAGAACTCTCACCCTAGAGACTAGAACTCTTTGGAACTATTTAGACGAGTGACAGGTCTATAGTTTCCATCACAAATCTAAACTAGAACTCTCTTAAAACTTCCAGCAGAGCATAGCAGAAGATGACTATGAATCGTCGAAATGAAATAATAACTATAATTAAAAAAATCACTTACAACTGAACTCTCACCCTAGAGACTAGAACTCTTTGGAACTATTTAGACGAGTGACAGATCTATAGTTTCCATCACAAATCTAAACTAGAACTCTCTTAAAACTTCCAGCAGAGCATAGCAGAAAATGACCATGAATCGTCGAAATGAAATAATAACTATAATTAAAAAAATCACTTACAACAGAACTCTCACCCTAGAGACTAGAACTCTTTGGAACTATTTAGACGAGTGACAGGTCTATAGTTTCCATCACAAATCTAAACAAGAACTCTTTAAAAACTTCCAGCAGAGCATAGCAGAAGATGACCATGAATCGTCGAAATGAAATAATAACTACAATTTAAAAATTTCGCTGACACCAGAACTCTCACCCTAGAGACTAGAACTCTTTGGAACTATTTAGACGAGTGACAGGTCTATACTTTCCATCACAAATCTAAACTAGAACTCTCTTAAAACTTCCAGCAGAGCATAGCAGAAGATGACCATGAATCGTCGAAATGAAATAATAACTACAATTTAAAAATTTCGCTGACACCAGAACTCTCACCCTAGAGACTAGAACTCTTTGGAACTATTTAGACGAGTGACAGGTCTATAGTTTCCATCACAAATCTAAACTAGAACTCTCTTAAAACTTCCAGCAGAGCATAGCAGAAGATGACCATGAATCGTCGAAATGAAATAATAACTATAATTAAAAAATTCACTTACAACAGAACTCTCACTCTAGAGACTAGAACTCTTTGGAACTATTTAGACGAGTGACAGGTCTATAGTTTCCATCACTAATCTAAACTAGAACTCTCTTAAAACTTCCAGCAGAGCATAGCAGAAGATGACCATGAATCGTCGAAATGAAATAATAACTATAATTAAAAAATTCACTTACAACAGAACTCTCACCCTAGAGACTAGAACTCTTTGGAACTATTTAGACGAGTGACAGGTCTATAGTTTCCATCACAAATCTAAACTAGAACTCTCTTAAAACTTCCAGCAGAGCATAGCAGAAGATGACCATGAATCGTCGAAATGAAATAATAACTATAATTAAAAAATTTACTTACAACAGAACTCTCACCTTAGAGACTAGAACTCTTTGGAACTATTTAGACGAGTGACAGGTCTATAGTTTGTTCTCTGCTGGAAGTTTTAAGAGAGTTCTAGATTAGATTTGTGATGGAAACTTTAGACCTGTCACTCCTCTAAATAGTTCCAAAGAGTTGGAGTCTCTAGAGTAAGAGTTCTGGTGTCAGCGAAATTTTTAAATTGTAGTTATTATTTCATTTCGATGATTCATGGTCATCTTCTGCTATGCTCTGCTGGAAGTTTTAAGAGAGTTCTAGTTTAGATTTGTGATGGAAAGTATAAACCTGTCACTCGTCTAAATAGTTCCAAAGAGTTCTAGTCTCTAGGGTGAGAGTTCTGTTGTAAGTGATTTTTTTAATTATAGTTATTATTTCATTTCGACGATTCATGGTCATCTTCTGCTATGCTCTGCTGGAAGTTTTAAGAGAGTTCTAGTTTAGATTTGTGATGGAAAGTATAGACCTGTCACTCGTCTAAATAGTTCCAAAGAGTTCTAGTCTCTAGGGTGAGATTTCTGTTGTAAGTGATGTTTTTAATTATAGTTATTATTTCATTTCGACGATTCATGGTCATCTTCTGCTATGCTCTGCTGGAAGTTTTAAGAGAGTTCTAGTTTAGATTTGTGATGGAAACTATAGATCTGTCACTCGTCTAAATAGTTCCAAAGAGTTCTAGTCTCTAGGGTGAGAGTTCTGTTGTAAGTGATTTTTTTAATTATAGTTATTATTTCATTTCGACGATTCATGGTCATCTTCTGCTATGCTCTGCTGGAAGTTTTAAGAGAGTTCTAGTTTAGATTTGTGATGGAAACTATAGACCTGTCACTCGTCTGAATAGTTCCAAAGAGTTCTAGTCTCTAGGGTGAGAGTTCTGTTGTAAGTGAATTTTTTAATTATAGTTATTATTTCATTTCGACGATTCATGGTCATCTTCTGCTATGCTCTGCTGGAAGTTTTAAGAGAGTTCTAGTTTAGATTTGTGATGGAAAGTATAGACCTGTCACTCGTCTAAATAGTTCCAAAGAGTTCTAGTCTCTAGGGTGAGAGTTCTGTTGTAAGTGATTTATTAATTATAGTTATTATTTCATTTCGACGATTCATGGTCATCTTCTGCTATGCTCTGCTGGAAGTTTTAAGAGAGTTCTAGTTTAGATTTGTGATGGAAAGTATAGACCTGTCACTCGTCTAAATAGTTCCAAGGAGTTCTAGTCTCTAGGGTGAGAGTTCTGTTGTAAGTGAATTTTTTAATTATAGTTATTATTTCATGTCGACGACTCATGGTCATCTTCTGCTATGCTCTGCTGGAAGTTTTAAGAGAGTTTCAGATCAATTATTTGCTAGATGTGATAGTTTTATTACTGTTCTATCTTAAGACGCAGAGTTTTAGCCTCGTTAGAGAAAGTACTCGTTTCTGTGAATTTTATTTTATTTTCTGCCAGATGCTCTGCTAACTTCCCTTAGCAGATCATCTTTTTTAACCGACTTTTTTTTAGGTAAAAATGCTAGAACTATCTCTGAAAAGTATAGGGAACTCTAGAACTCCGCCAGATGCGTACAGAACACACTTTAATTTTTGATTTTCTGGAAAATGATCTGCTACCGGAAGTTAGCAGATCATTTTTTCAACAGACGTTTTTTCGGTTATCTCGCCAGAACTATCTCTAAAATGTATCAGGAACTATAGAACTCATCTGCATGCGAACAGAACTCAATTTTATTTTTGATCTGCTGGCACTTGCTCTGCTAAGTTCACGGACACGTAATTTCCACTGTCATACCCCTTCTATTTTAGCTTACTTCCATCTTAACCCCACCCACTTACCCAGGTGAGATTGAAATAAGCTAACTTGTATAGAATCATACTAATATTTGCGAGTGTGTTTGTTTGTTGGTTTGTCCTTCAATCACGCCGCAACAGAGCTATGAATCGACGTGTTTTTTAGCATCGGTATAGTTGAGGACCTGGAGAGTGGAGTGACATAGGCTACTTTTTATCAAAGAGTTCCCGAGGGCGGATTCGCGGGCATCAGCTAGTATAGAATAAAAAATAAAGCTATACTCACAAACTGCCAGAGGCTCGCAGTAATGTTGCCGATCATGGCGGTGAAGTTGAAGGTTAGGAAGCACGTGAGGCGCACAAAGTTACTGCCGAGGAAGCCCTCTGTCACCGGTTTGATGTCTGCAAAATTGAAACGAGTAAAATTACAGTTACATGGAGTACGAAGTAAGTTCTTTTTTAAGCAACCCATCAAGGGCTCACTACTGAGCGCAGGTCTCCTCTCAGAGAAGGGTCAACCCATCAACGGCTCACTACAGAGCGCAGGTCTCCTCTCAGAGAAGGGTTATAGGCTATAACGTGACCATACGTCCCGTTTCGAATGGGATCGTCCCTTTTTTCGGTTCCCCGTCCCGGTGTCCCCGAAGGAAACCTTGGGACTCAAAATTGTCCCGTTTTCCCGAACCACTACAATCAACAGCTGTATTAAAACAAAGTTCCTCTGACAAATATAAAAATTCTGAATAACTGAACATTTATGTATGTTGCATACGTTTTTAAAGTTTTACAAACATAGATATTAGTTTTACAATAATTTAATAGCTATTATTGTTTTATAAATTAAAACTTATTAAAAATGCGGTTTTTTTTTCATTTTGAACCTAGGCCGGTGTTCATAAAGGAAACTTAAGCTTGATGTCGCTACATAAGCTCTCCAAAATGGAGAGCTTTATTAACGAGATCAAAATTAAGTTTCCTTTTTGACTCGAGCCAAATAAATTGCAATGTAAATAAACCGAATGTCCCGTTTTGAGCCAAAAAATAAATGGTCACGTTATATAACTTATAGGCCATAATCCACCACGCTGGCCCATTGCGAATTGGCGGACTTCACACACCTCCGAGAACATTATAGAGAACTCTCAAGCTACGTTTACACGCTTGGCAAGTCTCGACAAGTGTCCACAAATACAAGCGTGTGAACGGGGTGTTTGGCTTGGCTTGCGACGGCTTGCGTGAGCTTGTCGCCGATCCGGGCTTGTGTCGGTTTTTGAACACAGATCAAAAGAAGCTTGCGGCAAGCGCTTGCGACGTATTTACACGTTGGTGCGTGTTTAGTGTCGCTCATGAGCTCGCGCCGAACGGGTGTTTTTACGCTGCGCTGTAAACGACGGCGTATTTATCACTAGCTGATGCCTGCGGCTTCGTCCGCGTGGATTTGGTTTTTAAAATCCCGCGGGAACTCGGGATTTTCCGGGATGCCTATGTCACCCTCCAGGTTCTCAACTATACCTATCCAAAAAATCACGTCAATCCGTAGCTTCGTTGCAGCGTGATTAACGGACAAACCAACAATCAAACACACTATTTATAATATTATGTATTAGTAAGGAAGAATTAATACTACTCGTACGACAGTAAAGGCAATCTAATTAAATTTTAGAACACAAAAGTTACTATTGTGACTTAAATATGATAGCTAGATATATTCCCTTGGGGACTTTTTTGTAGAAAATAATGAGTACTTTAATCATGTAGTACATAATTTTTATGTATCATCAATAGTTTTCTCAGCACACGCCAAATAATGCATTTTATAGGCAAAATTTTGCTACCTTGGGTTGCATTATTGCAATTTTCTTAAGGATCTCTAATTTTTTTGAAAATAAATTATAGCCTATGTTACTTCCTGATAACTTAGCTTTCTATTGGTGAAAAAATGGTTAAAATCGGTCCAGTAGTTACAGAGCCTATTCGGTACAAACAAACAAACAAAAAATCTTTCCTCTTTGTAATATTAGTATAGATCAGTAGTTAGTCAAACGACAAAACTATGGCCTTTCTTGAGGCATAGTGTTCAAAGTGAACCATGCATATGGAATCCAAAGGACGTAAACCACAAAGATAAAAAGAAAGTCTACGTCTACATCTTCCATCACTTCTGTTGTTGTATGCACAGTTTGCCTGTCCGTAACACACTACACACTCGCAAGCGTGTAAATGGCATCCAAGCGTTTGTAAAGGCTTGGAGCTTGTAGACATTTGCCAAGCCTTAGCACGCATGTAAACGTAGCATCAGATGTGCAGGTTTCCTCACGATTTTTTCCTTCGCCGTTGAAGCAAGTGAAATTTAATTGCTTAAACGCACATGACTCCGAAAAGTTAGAGGTCTCGATCGCTCGACCCGGGATCGAACCTGCGACCCCCCGAATAGGAGACCACAGTCCTAACCACTAGGCTATCACTGCTTCACTAGGCTATCACGAAGTTAAGGGGACGCAAGCCAGTACCTTCTTCATACAAACGTAGATGAGTGATTACTACATTATTTGATATTGTACGCTCAAAACTAAGTATTATGTCGATTTGCCTCGTCATTATCTAGGTTTATTGATATATAAAATAGTGAAAAAAATATTCGCTAAAAAGTTACGAGCCTCGAAAGATCGTCATTTTCACACTAAATTTATGACAACTTTTGGTGCAAATAAATAACATTAGGAGTATGAAAATTCCAAAAAAAAAAATTATCATTAGACATAGTTTATTTATTCATCAGTTCAAATAACTTTACTTTGTAAACATACATTTAGTAGTTTTTTCTCAAAAACACTTTTCCCAAACGACTGTTCAACCCTTTTCGCGCGCTTGATTTCGGTGTAAATTATCGCGCCTCTCACCCGACACGGAGCGGGAGCGGGACGGTAGCACGGAAGTATGCGCGCATGCACTCGCTACACTGAGTCTATCTCTTTCTCACACAATGTTAGGTGAAATAGCAAGCCGGTTACCCACGTGCGCCGGCAACTTCGTTCGCGCATACTGAGCCCCCTTAAGACGTTTTAATCTTAATGCCTTGACAAACAAAATTATGGAAACTTGGCGCCAAAGTTCACTTAAAATCATCATCATCATCATCAGCAGCAGCAGCAAACTATTAATGGCTCACTACTGAGCGCAGGTATCCTCTCAAAGAAGGCTTAGGTAAGGAAAGCCCACCAAGCTGCTCCGATGCAAATTGGCAGACAGAGTACTTAGAGAACATTATGGACAAATCTCAGGCATGCAGGTTTTTTCACGATGTTTTCCTTCGCCGTTGGAGCATGTTATATTTAATTGCTTAAACGCACAAGCCTCCTGAGTAACCGCGACCTCCTGGATAGAAGACCGCATTTCTAACTACAAGTATTTTACTGATAATTAAGTCCTTGCGAATCTCTATTCGTAAGTACCAGATTCAAAAGATTTCAAATTTATTTCACTTTTAGCAAACAGATTCCTCCCGTGGCGCAATTGGCTCGCGTGCGGCTGTTAACCGAAAGATTGGTGGTTCAAGCCCACCCGCGGGCGCGCAATTTTATTTTCATTTTTAATTATATTTTCATTTTTTATTTTATAAAATTATTTTAATTTTAATATTTTATAAAATCGATATTTAGGCTTCCCTGGGGTCATTTTGATTTTTATCGATAAAAAAATCATTATAAAACATGTATACCCGAATAATTATTTTCTTTATACCTCGAATAGACCTTGAAATTAATATTATTTTTATAATAATAACTTCGTTCCTATCTGGTGTCCCACGACACCACACGACTTTTTATTTCACTTAAGATATAACTTTACATCAACACAATTAAAATTTGCAATAAAAATGTAGCAATACTTAGGTGCACACAAATTTACGAATGAAACATGCGTGTGTTTTAGTGGAGCGATGATGTACCCACTGTAGACATTGTGGCGAGCACCACACGGGTGACACCACTGCGTTGGGTAGTGGGAGAGATAAAATTTAATATATTATGTATTATTATTAACATGGAATTTGTTTTGAACGGAGATTTTGTATTAGGATGCATGTAATCTTACACTAAGTCTACAGGGATGATAAAAAATGTATTTAAAAAATATCGCAAATATACATAAATAAATAACATTTTCAGACTACATAATTAGCACAATACATACATAATTTAAAATATAACCTATGATAAAAAATTATTTTTAAAAATCGACGTCAAACGCCCGCGCCACTACAAAGTTTATAATTTATTGTCGATTTTTTAAAAACCGCTCGACCGATTTCGACAAAATTGACACCAAAAAAGAATTCCAAATCGGTTCAGGCGCCTTCAAGTAATCGGTGAACATACATAGAAAAAAAGATTCTCACGAATTGAGAACCTACTCCTTTTTTAAGACGGTTAAATATGAAAACCAAAAACATAATATAACATTTAGTAAAGCAAGCACTCTTAATATTTCTAAAGAAATATTATACGTTTTTTATCGACAAATAAATACTTACCTGAGTGGGGGAGGCTTTTTTCACTCACTGACAAGACTCTTATCAAAGTGAAGTAAATAAAATATATGGAATATAATAATATCTAGTGATAGCCTAGTGGTTAGGACTGTGGTCTCCTATTCGGGGGGTCGCAGGTTCGATCCCGGGTCAAGACCGGACCGGGTCCGGGTCCGGACCGGACCGGACCGGACCGGGTCGGACCTCTGACTTTTCGGAGTCAAGTGCGTTTAAGCAACTAACTATCACTTGCTTCAACGGTGAAGGAAAACATCGTGAGGAAACCTGCACATCTGAGAGTTCTTCATAATCTTCTCGAAGGTGTGTGAAGTCCACCAATTCGCATTGGGCCAGCGTGGTGGACTATGGCCTATAACCCTTCTCTGAGAGGAGACCTGCGCTTAGTAGTGAGCCGTTGATGGGTTGCTAATGATGATGATGATGAATAATATCTATCTCTTTCCCTCACCTGAATGCACGGCAGGGAAGATGAAGAGGGTAACAAAGAAGACTATAAAGATGTTGTACAGCTGTATGGAGGACTGCCTCAATATGAGCCCATACGGCGGCTTCCGTTGGACGGGGTTCGCATTCTGATTGGTCGCCGCCAACGCGGGGTTCACACGAAGCGTGCGCTCTTGTAAAGTTTCGTGGTATCGGTAGAACCTCTGGAATTCGAACAAAATATACAGATTATGTACATAATCATCATCTCAGCAACTGAATTTATTTGATTCCACGTCAGCCTGCTTTCGTCGTAATGTCATAGACTCCCTTCGCAAGAGAGCCAATTTGTAACAACTCAGATTTTTCTTTATGATCTTTATTTTGTAACCTTTGTAACACTTCTCAAACTAAACTGTATGTATCTAAATCTTTTGTACATGCCAGTTATAGATATTTTTGCTATGTTTCTCTTAGTTGTAAGTCTAATTGTTTATATCGTCATATTTGTGCATGAATATTGTTGGCTTGTCAAATAAAAAATAAAAAAAAATCTTAATATGTAGTGAATTATTGTAAGTAGGTATGCTTTTGGGGAACTTCCCCTCATTGTGGAAACACTGCATTCATAGCATAGTATCTATTTTATTGTAAACTTGTTTTGAAAAGAGCAACCGCCGAGTTTCCTGCTAGTTCTTCTCGGCTGGAACGGCATTCCGAACCAGTGGTAGACTCATTGACGATTCAAAAGCACATGTAACAAGTTTATTTGAATAAAAAATATTTGTATTCTATTCTATTCTATACATATAACGAAAAGTCGTAAGCTTTGCATCCTCATGTGGTTGAAATCAAAACCTACTAAGCACTTAACAATAGTTAAGTCATGTAACCTTAATTCATTATTATTTATTCGAATTATTTAACTGCCTCGTTGGTCTAGTGGTTAGCAAGTACGACTACGGATGCAGAGATCCCGGGTTCGATATCCGGGTCGGGCTAATCATGTAGGTATTGAGTTCTTGTGTCAAGAGATTCGCAGTACTAGCCCAGAGTTAGGAAGTTGGCGGTGACGTGTCTCGGAGAGCACGTACAGCCTGATCTCTCTCCAATCGTGTCGAATTTCCGCCCCATCGGACTATGAGTGAGGGAGTAGAGAGTGCACCTGTGTTTGCGCACACACTTGTGCACTATAATATCTCCCGCGCAGATGGGTAATCTCTGAGGTTTTTTTTATATATTTCAGTAGTAAACCTGTTGGTATTAATTATCCAACAACCTTAAAAACTAGAAGAATATAATTACTTAACTAATAACTAAGTGCTAAAACAATTAGGTACTTACTAAAAAAAAAAAACTCTGAGGTTGGCCGCCGTGACCGCATTCGGTCGGGTGGACATTATATTATTGTTTGAACGTATTTAATAATTGTAGCAGAACTTAGGTGCACACAAATTTACGAATGAAACATGCGTGTGTTTTAGTGGAGCGATGATGTACCCACTGTAGACATTGTGGCGAGCACCACACAGGTGACACCACTGCGTTGGGTAGTGGGATTTAAAGATTCGAACTGAGTATGCTAGCTTTGAAATGGCGACCTACGCCTTGCAATTTCGTAAAAAGTGGAAAGAACGTATGCAGCGAATTTTCCATACCTTTCTTTTCTTTTCAACGCCTGAATAAATTTGAGAAATATAAAAATGCGTGAGTGTCATGGAACGATCGGTTTGAACGAAGTTCCTTTTAATAATAAAAAAAAACTTGAGAGGTGTCAAGGGACACCCGGATGGAACGTAGTTCCTTTCGATTAATTTGGCATTCGAGTGTTCGGTATTTTCGCGGTACAATAATACGTCTCCGTAGCCTTGTCATTTCTGCAGTCGCCTAACAGCCAAAGGTCGATGGTTCGAATCCCAGCTCGACAGACTGAATTTTCTATTTTCCAACAAAAAAAAATTCCACATGTAGAAATTATCTATATAAATAAAAATGAATGTTGGTAAGCGCATAACTCAAGAATGGATGGACCAATTCGGTTAATTTATTTTTTTGTATGTTCCTTAAGGTCCACGGAAGGTTTTAATACTTAATAAAAAAAAAACAAACAAAAAAATTATAATAGATATGTTGGCGGTACGAAGTTCGCCGTGTCAGCTAGTTTAAAATAAAATTGAAAATAGAAAATTCAGTCTGTCGAGCTGGGATTCGAACCATCGACTTTTAACTGTTAGGCGACTGCAGAAGCCACAAGGCTACGGAGACCCAATGTTGTGCCGCGAAAATACCGAACACTCGAATGCCAAATTCACATTCAAAAAGTGTCGATCAGTGTCAAATGTCGGTTCAATTTTGTCTTTAATTTTTTCCGTCTAGCCCCCTTCCGCACCGCGCGATAAGGAACTACGTTTCAATAAGTAAAATAAACAATAAAAAATAATAATTGAAGTCAGGATTCGGACCCCTGAACCGATAGTAGTTTCACTCCTTCGTTTAGCCGCTACGCCACCAAAGCTATGACGGAACGTGTGTAATAAACGAAGGCAACACACAAAGGTCGTGACGGGAAAATTCTTACTTTTTTCGCCTAGCCCCCATCCGCCAAGTCCGTACCGTCCAATAAGGAACTTCGTTCCTAAAAATGAGTCCAAAAATTTACCAAACAATTTAGTACTTTGGGATAAAGCCATTAAGCTTAAGATTGGCGCAAGTTGGCCTAAGAATAAGAAACAGTTACTTACGTTTAACGGCAACGCGAAATAAGTGTCGAAACATATTAGCAGCACGAACATTCCAGCGATGAAGTAGTATATCGCGGACGTCCGGGGGCTGCTAGTGAACACATCGGATGCCCAACTGATGAACACGACCAATGTGCCGCAAATGTTTGATCCAAGCACCACTGCGCCAGTGTATTGGGGTGGTAGGCGGGCGGCCAACCCGTAAACGGAGTTTTGAAAAATGGCATTGAATCCTGAAAGTTAATGAAAAAAAAATGTAAGTTGTAACTTAAATACTTTCATGGTACCAAAAATAAAGATTTTTGGTGTTTAAATAAAAATTAATATTCCTTTGCTAATAATCCGCTAAACAGAATAAATCTTTTAACACTCGTACGACGTTTCACGTTTCGCTCTGACACCGGAGCATCATTAGATAATTGACTCCACAATGCACAATTGCAAAGTGTGTGTGTGTGTGTGTGTGTGTGTCGAAAGTGTCGACTTTGCAATCGCGCATTCATATTTTGTTTGGCGGGTTATAGCAAAGGAATATTAATTTAAAGTAAAGCCTGATTCTATTCAATAAAGATTTTTCAGAATCGCCGATTTCGAAACTGCGTATACACCGTCGAATTTTCGATTTCAGAACTTTCGCAAATCAACTTGATATATAATTTACAAAAGTTTTTTTTTGAAAAAACTACAGAATTTAAAGTTGTAACGAGCCGTAGCATCTTATTTTAAACATCTTTTCGTAACAAAACTTATAATTTTTTATTTTATTTTATTTTACGAGGCACAAATACTGTTATTAATCTAAAAAAATACCAAATGTGTAAATAAAGCGGTAGTTCATTAATTTGCAATAAAAATGTAGCAGAACTTAGGTGCACACAAATTTACGAATGAAACATGCGTGTGTTTTAGTGGAGCGATGATGTACCCACTGTAGACATTGTGGCGAGCACCACACAGGTGACACCACTGCGTTGGGAAGTGGGATTATCTCTATAAATATCATCAATATATAAAAGGAAAATGTAGAGTGGCGACCCCGCACCGGGAAGCGCAGTGTTTAGGATTGAGGCGTATTTATCGTAACAGGTAAAAACAACAGGTATATTAAAAAAGCATTCTGTAACTGTGACTAGATATCTGAAAAAACAGTTCCTGTTCCAACTTCCAAGCGATACCAAAATGCCTATTATTCACAGTCACAAGCTTTTCTCTATTCATGCTTATGACAGTAACCATTGTTAGAATGAGATAAAAACTGTTATTTTTTATATTGTGACACCATGTTATATTTGTCACAAGCTCTTTCCTTTTCTCGCAAACGTTCAATACATAAGCTAGAAAGAGAAGTACCACCGCGTATGGCGGACCCTGTTAATGTTCTCACAAGGTCTATCCTATTCTAGCAAAGGTTTAATACTTAAGCTAGAAAGAGAAGTACCAATATGGCAAAATGGGCTGTTACTACGATCGGATACACATACATCTTTATAAAGACGATGTGACGACATATTTATTAGAGGATAGTTAATTAAATCTACCCCATTTACTGCGAATAAAAGAAAGATGTTTTGATTATGTATGTGGGATCAGCTAATATAAACTAAAATTACGTTTATTTAATCATTGCATAGATATTAAATTTTTACTATTTTGACCAACTCTCATGCAATCAGTGTATCCGAACATTTTCTCCTCTATGGTAATACTTGTGGTCTGTGGTAATACGGGCTGTTACTGGCTGTTACTGCGATCGGATACACATTACTATATATATAGCTGCTGGGGCTGATTGACTGATTCACTGATTCACTGACTCATTGATCACCTCTCCTGTAAAATTTTGTATGAAAAATTTTTTTTTCACTGATGGTTTCGTATAGAGGAAAAAAATTCATTCGGAGGAAAAATATGGAGAGAGCTGATGATTGAGGATTTTGGAGACGGGTGAAGAGCACGGCCAGGGTATCGAAGATAGGTGGGGGTGCTCGAACAAATGTCAAAATGTGCTGAAAAAATATTCAAAATGGCGGAAAAAAGATGGCCGCCATACAAATTTCTTTGGTGTCTATCTCGGGGAGTATAAAAGATGGAAGAGTGGTTTCTTGGCAAAAGATGATCAGGACCCAAAGGTCTATTTGATGAATAGAAAAAAATCCAAGATGGCGGAATGTTTTTTCTCCATACAAAATATATGGCAAATATTGAATAGACTAGAAGCTGAGAACTATGCAAGACTTTGATACGGTTCCTTTTCAAAATTTGTTTTTATAAAAGAATTCTCATTCTGACAAATGATGAGATATGATGATCGAGGGTTTGGAAGGTGGGTGAGGAGCACGGGCAGGGTATTGAAGACAGGTGGGAGGTGCTCAAACAAAAAATACTCGAAACCTCATCCAATAGGCAATGAGCTGAAAAAAAATTCAAAATGGCGGATTCAAGATGGCGGCCATACCAATTTCATAGGCATCTATCTCGGAGAGTTTAGAAGATGGAAGAGTGGTTATTTGATAGAAAATGTTCAGGAGCTGAAAGTCCACTCGACGATAGAAAAACCGCGGTCCGCTTGCGGGCCGCGCACCCACGCGCCCTACTAGTTAATATATATATAGCTGCTGGGGCTGATTCACTGACTGATTGATCACCTCTCCTGTAAAATTTTGTATGAAAATTTTTTTTTTCTCTGATGGTTTCGTATAGATGACAAGAATTCATTCGGAGGAAAATTATGGAGAGAGCTGATGATTGAGGATTTCGGAGACAGGTGAGGAGCACGGCCAGGTTATTAGATAGGTAGGGGGTGTTCGACCAAATGTCATTCGAAACCTCATCCTATTGGCAGTGAGCTGAAAAAAAATCCAAAATGGCGGAAAAAAGATGGCGGCCATACAAACTTAATCGGTGTCTATCTCGGAGGGTATAAAAGATGCAAGAGTGCTTCTTCGGCAAAAGATGATCTAGATCTGACTATCTACTTGATGAATTGAAAAAAAATTCAAGATGGCGGAATTTATTTTTCCCCATACAAAATATATGGCGAATATTGAAGAGACTCTAGAAGGAACTATGCAAAACCTTGATAAGTATAAAAGATGGAAGAGTGGTGTTTTGATAGAAAATGATCAGGACCTGAAAGTTTACTTGAGGAGTAGAAAAACCGCGGTCCGCTTGCGGGCCGCGCACCCACGCGCCCTACTAGTATACCTTATAAAAACGATTGGAATACTTTTTAAAACATATTTAATCTAGAATAATTATATCTTATTCGTTAACTGCGAATAAAAGAACGCCTAAGCTATGATTGTAAAATGCTAATAAAGAACCGAGTTTTATACTGCAGGTTAAATCGTGGGTAAAATGTTTGTATCGGTGATAACAGAGAACACACAATGACTAAACTTGCTACCGGTATGAAATAACAGACTGTTATTTTGTAACAGGTATTTGGAACTGTTATTTATGTATAACAGGAACAGACGTAACAGATACGCGATTTTACCTGTTACGACCCACTCCTAGCAGTGTTGCCAGCCCCCCCCCCCCCCCCCACCCCACTAGGTGGACCGGTTACATCAAACGAGTCGCAAGGAACCGCTGGATTCAGACGGCGCAAGACCGAAGCCTATGTAAGTCCATGCAGGAGACCTTTGTCCAGCAGTGATCGTCTATAGGTTGATAAAGAAGAAGAATCTTTTTAACCGACTTCAAAAAAGGAGGAGGTTCTCAATTCGTCGGAATCTTTTTTTTTATTTTTTTATGTATGTTTACCGATTACTCGAAGACGCCGACGCCTGAACCGATTTCGATTTTTTTTTGTTTGAAAGGGTATACTTCAACAAAGGTGGTCAAATTTAAATTTTATTAAAATCGGTCGAGCGGTTTTAAAAATCAACAATAAATTATATACAGTACCCGGCGATATAATATATTGCACATCAGCCTTTGGAATAAAACGCTATTTCTATTCTATTGCAAGGAAAGCTAGCCAGAAATTCACGTAGTAATTACTGAAATCTCTTCACAATCGGCGAGCACATCACGTAATATATTTAAAAAAAATGCAGTAGAACTGTGAATAGAATAGAATAGCGTTTTATTCCAAAGGCCGATGTGCAATATATTATATCGCCGGGTACTGTACTTTGTAGTGGCGCGGGTGTTTGAAGTCGGTTTTTTAAAAAGATTTTTTTATATTAAATTATGATAATAATGATTGGCTTACCGTTCAAGAAGAAGACGGAAATGACGGTCAATATGAAGAAGGTCTCTGACCACTGCGAGCTGTCCACCATGGCGAGGATGACCGTCACCACGAAGATCAGCACCTCGATGCACAGGGACCACACTATACGCGTTGTCAAATTGCCCCTGTGGATGAGAGTTTTATGCAGACCACGAAAATGGCGCTGCGATTAAGCATTAAGCGTCACAGGCTTCACAAAAATTTCATTGTGAACTCGAAAACTATCAACGTGAACGATATGTGCAGACTGGAAGCTGTAATCCTAGAAAGCTCTTTTTAACCGACTTCAAAAAAGAACGAGGTTCTCAATTCTGCAGCTGCTGAGTTTCTTGCCGGCTCTTCTCAGCAGAATCCGCTTTCCGAACCGGTGGTAGAGTCATGACTTGTCATAAGAGCCAGGTTGGCCTACGTGAAATAAATAATTTTGAATTTTGAATTTTTTTTTTTAATTCGTCACCGATTACTCGAAGACGCCTAAACCGATTACCCAGGTGGTCCCATTTAAATTTAATCGAAATCGGTCAAGCGGTTTTTAAAAAATCAACAATAAATTATATGATTATTTATGTACTTAGTAGTGGCGCGGGCGTTTGGAGTCGGTTTTTTTTAAAGAATTTTTTATTATAGATTATTTTTTAAAGCGAACTGGAAGAGTATAAAGTTGACCGAGCGAAGCGAGGTCTCTGAGGGTGAGATGTATAGATGGCACTCTCACTCAGCTCAGACTCAAGACTGAGTTAAAACGAGACAGATTTATGTCAGCACATATTTGTGTCTCATTTTAACTCTATTTTGAGTCTTGAGCAGAGCCAGAGTACGATCTATAAATCTCAGCCTGAGTCTACTTGAGTGAATTTGCACTTGTCCGTCTGTCCGTCCGTCCCATGTCGTATAGAATTTAAAACAAACCGACTGAAGGTAGGTACATCTTCGAACTTATAGGACGCGGGGTCATAGTTCAGGAGTAACCACTAGTTACTTAGAGATATGTCGCGATACTTAGGTGCACACAGACTTATTGAAAAAATCTGCGTGTGTTTTAGTAAAGCGTTTATTTACCCACTGTGTAAATGTGCACCCGGCTTTATATAGCTGAGACACTGCGTTGGAAGTGGGAAAGATGTAATAAATAAGAAAAGTTTTGAAAATAAAACATAATATGAGCCTGAATAAATCAAAAATGCGGAGGAGACCCGTAGGAGAATCAGAGGTATATAAGTGAAATAGCTTAACGAGTCGCGTAGCTTAAGTTGCTAGAATATAATAGAATAGAAATATTTTTTATTCAAATAAACTTTTTAAAAGTGCTTTTGAATCGTCTGACTCTACCACTGGTTCGGAATGCCCTTCCTGCGAAAAGAACCAGCAAGAAACTCGGCGGTTGCTCTTTTCAAAACAAGTTTACAATACAATAAATACTATGCTTTGTATGCAGTGTTTCCACAATGAGGGAAGTTCCAAAAATGCATACCAATATACTAACAATGCAATATATCTTAAGATGGGAAGACACAGAGTAGCCCCCATTCCCGTAGGCGGCTAACGTTCACGAGCATGACGCATGACCCAGCCGTGCTTCGCTCAACAATATTTGAGGGAACGTAACATAAGCTATATATAAGCGAGCCATATTCGGAAAAATTGATGGTTTTTGAATCCCATGATACTAGTGTTTGGACCGCCGGTTTTATGCCGAAGGGTATACCAACACGCTGGCCCAATGCAAATTGGCGGACTTCACACACCTTTGAGAGCATTAAGGAGATCTCTCATCAGGCGTGCAGGGTTCCTCACGATTTTTCCTGCACCGTTGAAGTATGATATTTAAACGCACATAACTCTAACAATCGGAGGATCGAACTCGCGACCTCCCGAAAAATTAACCGCAGGCCTAACCACTTATTATAATCACTCCTTAGTTATAAGGAAGCTCAGGGTCACTCAGCGGGCGATGGAGAGAGCTATGCTCGGAGTATCCCTGCGAAATGAGATCAGAAATAAGGAGAACCAAAGTCACCGACATAGCTCAGCGAGTCGCGAACCTGAAGTGGAAATGAGCGGGGCACATAATTCGAAGGGTTGATGGTCGTTGGGGTCCCAAGGAGCTGGAGTGGCGACCACGCACCGGGAAGCGCAATGTTAGCAGACCCCACTAGGTGTACCGACATCATCAAACGAGTCGCAGGGAGCTGGATTCAGGCGGT
This sequence comes from Oeneis ivallda, assembly GCA_029955525.1. NCBI lineage: Eukaryota > Metazoa > Arthropoda > Insecta > Lepidoptera > Nymphalidae > Oeneis > Oeneis ivallda. Next base: position 8,039,011 of record JARPMR010000025.1, on the reverse strand, counting down.
GCAAGACCAAGGCCTATGAAAGTCCATGCAAGAGACCTTTGTCAAGCAGTGGACGCTATCGGTTGACAAGAAGAAGAAGTTATAAAAAATTAAGTGGCACTCGGGAACTGCCGCGGTAAAGCTATTGCATAGCATTTTTTATCAACTTATGCAATTATAATATTTATGCAATATTTTTTTGCATAATAAAAATTATGCAAAAAAAATTAAAAAACAAACAAACAAGAAAAGCGAACAGTCACTACTTCGCGAGTGAGATTCGAACCTGCGACATCGGCGCTCGAAAGCGGCCGCTCGCCCACTGCGCCAAATAGAGCTACTTGAGACCCTCTAAAATGTTGAACGCTTACTGAACGACGGTGTTAGGTTTTTTTCGTTACGGAATTTCTTGATTCGGTCGCCGCGCTCAAACTGTTTGTCCTAGTTCAAAGCCCGCGATAAAAGCTATGCAATAGCTTAACAAACAAACTTACCCAATCTTAACAAATATATTGGTCCAACTGAACAGCAAGTTGGGCACTTGTGCTGCCCACCCCACGTAAGTCATAAAGTTGGTGGAGTACTGCGGCACGTTCACCAACTTGTAATCCACGAAGTACGCCTTCGCGGTTATGAACATGTTCCACGCGGTCAGGGTCCCCAGACCGTGCAGTAGTAGAGTCAGGTAGATCAAGTTCCATTTGTCTTTCGGCGGCGCCAAGTCCATAGCTATACCTGAAACAGGAGTTAATAGTACCGGTTTAGTATCGGATGTATCTTGTGTCCGTCTCGAGGATGCAAAATCTTTGTCAAACAGTGTGAACATCTTTCTTGTGGGTTCTTTTTAAGTGACGTTAATTGCATGTGTAGGTAATAGGTATATAAATTGATTCCAATCGCGATAGCTAGGAAAGCTTTGATTTCCCGGGATCTCATGTCTGTCTCGGGTATGCAAGCTGTTTCCGTGCTAAATATCATCTAGATTAGTTCACTGACGAAGCCGTGAAAAGTTATTCATTAATTCATTTCATCATTAGCAACCCATCAACGGCTCACTACTGAGCGCAGGTCTCCTCTCAGAGAAGATTTATAGGCCATAGTCCACCACGCTGGCCCAATGCGAATTGGAGGACTTCACACACCTTCAAGAACATTATGAAGAACTCTCAGGTGTGCAGGTTTCCTCACGATGTTTTCCTTCACTGTTGAAGCAAGTGATATTTAATTGCTTAAACGCACTTGACTCCGAAAAGTCAGAGGTGCATACCCGGGATCGAACCTGCGACCCCCCGAATAGGAGACCACAGTCCTAACCACTAGGCTATCACTGCTTCAAAAGTTGTTACAAGTGTTATTTTAAAACGAGAAGAACGAACGAGAAAATCTCTCTTTTCCGAAATTTCCCTTTTAAGTACGTATTAAAAATTACGGAGCCGGCGCCGATCGAGCCCACATTTCTCTGGAGTACTATACACGGGTGTAAAGGACATGTTAAGAAAACTTCGTGACTTACACTGTACTGTCTATAATGAAATTACAAAATAAATGATATTTTGTTACCAATATTGTAATTTTATTGAGCACGCAATGTATCACGAATAACGAACGCCGATACCTACAATACTTTGAACTTTCGATATACATTCTGATTTGTTGGTTTTAGTATTTTGTTATTTAGATTTGTATGACAGCCACTTCGAATCGCACCTTCACGAACACGATCAAGAATCGAACACGAAGAAGTGCACAAGAGTCTTCAATTAGTGATATGTCGCGATACTTAGGTGCACACAGACTTATTGAAAAAATCTGCGTGTGTTTTAGTAAAGCGTTTATTTACCCACTGTGTAAATGTGCACCCGGCTTTATATAGCTGAGACACTGCGTTGGAAGTGGGAACGAGAAATAAAAATATACATATTGTTTAGTCGTACGGAACACTTTTTGCGCGAGTCCGACTCGCACTTGGCCGATTTTATAAGGTATAAGTTAGGCTCTATTATGTAGACTAGGATGATGCAAATAAACTACATACACTAATATTGTAAAACATAAAATATACAACTTGCCTGTCTATCTAAACTCGCCGGCATATTTAGCGGAACATAAAAAAAAGGTTTGATATCAGTATCATATAAGGTTGCTGGCTGGTTTATACGTCATTTAATTTAAAAAGAAATATTTTCAATTCAAACTAAGAAAACAACTGAACATCACATTTTATGCAATTGTTTTAATTTTATTCAAATACACCTTATCTGGAGCGAACTTCGAGTATTTCTTCCTTCTGAGTTTGATTTAAAATTTCATTGAAATACTGTTTTTTGTTAGTTTTTTTTAATCGCGTATCTTTCTGGAGTTGATGACTGAATTATGCCTGACTTAGCCCCAACGGAGATTGCCAGGGCACTCGAAATGCGAAGAAATGGTCAAACCTACAGAGTGATATCCAGAGATCTTCGTCGACCAGTTTCAACGATCCATCGCAGTATCCAACGGTTCAGGGAGACCGGCACTTATGTGAGAAGAGCAGGACAAGTCAGAAAAAGACGCACTTCGAGTAGGGATGATCGTTTCATTCGGCTTCGTGTACGTAGGAACCCCCGTTTGACGGCCGTCCAAGCCCGACATGAGTTAGAAGCAGTTCGGGGTGTAACCGTAAGTGAGCGTACGGTACGGTACGTAGAAGGCTCGAAGAAGCTGGTTTGGGTTCATTTGTGCCCGCCAAGGCTCCAAGGCTCGAGGTAAATCATCGTAGAAACAGGTTAACTTTTGCTCAGGAACATCGACTTTGGAACGCGGACCAATGGAGTAAGGTATTGTTTAGTGATGAGTGCAGAATTCTCTTAAATCAAATTGACGGCAGGCAAAGAATATACAGACGCAAAGGAGAACGATACATTCAGACAAATTTTGAAACTACAGTTGCATACGGTGGTGGATCAATAATGGTTTGGGCGGGCATTTGTTTGGGAGCTCGCACAGACTTAGTAGTGATTGACAGAGGGAGTCTGACTGCAGACCGCTATATCAGAGAAGTTTTAGAAGAAAATGTCGTACCGTTTGCCCCATATATCGGTGACGATTTTGTTTTTATGCAGGATAATGCTCGGCCGCATACCGCTCGGGTAACTCAAGCTTATCTTAATGATATGAATATCACTGTTATGGAGTGGCCGGCGAGATCACCGGATATGAACCCAATAGAGCACGTTTGGGACTTGCTGAAAAGAAAAGTTAAGTCCAGAATTCCAGCTCCTGCCAACGTGGGAGAACTGCGAATCGCCGTAGTTGAGGAATGGCGGAGACTATCCCAGGAGACCATCGATAACATCATTCTCAGTATGCCTAGACACGTAGAAACTTTAATAAGAGCACGTGGAGGAAATACGCGATATTAATCACCATTTTTCTAATTTAATTAATTGTAATTTAATATTAAATTTCACTTTTCCCGGTTACATGAAAAGTTCAAAAATGTACAATTTTTCACAAATAGCCTTTACTCGCAAAATCTGTTCTTAATGTGATCTCATTTTAAGTAAAACAAATGAAACTTTAAATAACAAAAGAAGTGTAGTAAGTAGATTTTAAAATAAAACCATATTTTTTAATTATGGACCTTTTTAGGGTTCCGTACCCAAAGGGTACCAACGGGACCCTATTACCCTACGCTGTCCGTCCGTCCGTCCGTCCGTCCGTCCGTCCGTCTGTCAGCGGGCTGTATCTCGTAAACCGTAATAGATAGACAGATGAAATTTTCACATATTATGTATTTCTATTGCCGCTATAACAACAAATAATAAAAATTAAATTAAATTAAAAAAATTAAATAAAAATATTTCCATGGGTACATGGAAATATTTTTATTTAATTTTTTTTTAACGGAACCCTAAAAGAGCGAGGCCATACTCGCACTTGCACTTGGCCGATTTTTTTTATGTTCCGCTAAATATGCCGGCGAGTTTAGTTCACCTTATCACGGCTAAAATGCTGAGCCAATTTGAATGAACTTTTCAGTACTTCGGGAACTCAGAAAGTTTAGAAAAAACTACTAATCTATAAAATCCGGAAAATTACTGAACTCTACTGAACTAAACTAAAAATTACCTATTATTCATAGCATTTTTCGCTTTTTTACTGAAATCTTTCACTCTTTTACTGTTACTATCGGCAGCATTTTTACTAGTATAGGCCACTGTTTTACTAGTTTCAGATACATTTTTATTTGGATCAGCCACTTTATTGCTGGTTTCAGAAACTTTTTTACCAGAATCAGTCATAGTGGCTAAGTGGATAAGTACAGCTATTGATTCGGCGTTGATTTCTAAGTCATGGGTATCTTAGCTTGAAATGAGGAGATCCGGACTCTCATCGGGTCACGAAGCAGAAATGAATGGCTGGGCTATATGACGCGAAGAACTGACAGACCTTGTGGTACCAAGTAAGACGAGTGGCAACCGAGAAACGCAGCGTTCAAAGGTGGAAGGAATATCTCAAATGAGCTGCATAAAAGCGTCACAAGACAGTGTTCTGCAAGAGAGCAGTGGACGTCTACCGGTTGAGACAATGACGAACTTGGCTCGATGTACATTGAGCTAAAGTAGGTACTTTAGCTGTAAGAATTAAACACTTGAAGCAACACTTTATATAACTATAATATCGAATTTCTCTAGAAGGATACATTTTTCTGTAGAATCTCAAACTCACTATTTAAACATCTGTGTCTTTTAACAAACTTTTATAGAAAAGAATCCAAACGATATCGACTCGGCAAAGAGCCTTGTTTTGTAATGAGACTGAATTCAAACTAGCTTTATTTAATTGGTTTAATCTATTTGCATTCCTGAGTAATTTCGAAGAATTCACAAAGTAATTATTATTTTTTGCTTTACTGAAAATTTCCATGAAATTGAAATTGGATGAATGAATCTTCAAACTCTTCTGACTTTGATAGTCGTATAAGCGTCAATACTTCCTCAAATTCTATCATGGAATTAGGAATTACGACTACTCCTAGTTCCATGAATTCTATCATAAACATAAAAAAACGACTATTTTACAAAGAGTTTATGAATACCCTAGAGTATTTATGTGAACTATCAATGCTTTTCATGTCAATTTATGTGCCAGACTCAAGAAGCTTAAATACCTGGTGAATGGTGATAAATAAGCTTCGTGACCAGACTGAAAGGAACCCCACCGCAGACATCCCAGACAGGAAACACCAGAAGTACGTCCGTTACGACCCAGACGACCAAAGAACGACCGACACTGTCCCCTCTCAGAACTAGGACAATACACATCCACAGACCACAACCTCAGCACAGGGTCTTCGACGGTGCTTACTCGCTTTAACGGTGAAGGAAAACATCGTGAGCAAACCTGCACGCCTGAAAGTTCACCATAATGTTCTCAAGGATGTGTGGCGTGGTGGACTATGGCCTATACCTACCCTTCTCAATCGATAGTGCCCAAAGTGAGCTAATGGGTTGAGAACGAATGATGCTAATGGGTAACATTATTGCGGGATTAGTTCACAAAGTACTATAAATCGTCATTCCAATTCATTAATGGAACATTTCAAAATATACTGCTTCGAGTAATTGAGGGTCAAAGGAAATTTCGATTTTACAAGTAAAATAAAAATGTCTCTACCAGATTATAATATCGTTTCCTGTCGATTCGAACCAATATTTGACTTGAACCGATAAGTTTTTCAGAAAGGTTATTTTTCCTACCATTTTGGATACTAAACACAAAACACTTGATTTTGGAAATGTTCCCCTAATGAATTAGACAGCCGAAATGTATTTGTAGTAGGTAAAGTAAAGTAAGCAAAGTTACGGATGATTAAGCGGGTCTGAACGCGAAATTCAAATTTAATTTGGTTTTTCGCAATTTGTAAACTAATACGACAAACTAATTCTAATTGCGCCAGTAGAATTATCATCTTCACAGGTTTACATAAAAATCTTTACTTGAAAAAGAAATTAATCAAAATACTGACTAATTTGTGAGTAACTCACGTCCAACTCGGTATTTTGATTAATTTCCTTTCAAGTAGATTTTTATGTAAACCTGTGAAGATGATAATTCTACTGGCGCAATTAGAATGCCATAAGCCTACTTTGTCGTATTAGTTTACAAAATAGGAAAAACCAAATTAAATTTGAACTTCGCGGGCAGACTCGTATAATCCACCTTAAGGAAATGGTTTATTGCTCGTTCTTAAGGTTTATTACAAAATGCGGTACGAAGTTGAATGGCAACATTTAATTTAGAAAACTTTGCCGTGAAGCCGTTAGGCCTCGTTTTCGCATAGGCGTGGCGTTGCGCTTCTCGCGGCGCGTCGAGTCGCGTGAGCGGTCGCGCGATATGGCCAAGGTATGAGGGCGAGCGAGAGCGAGCGAGCGACGCGCCGCGCGACGCGCAACGCCACGCCTATGCGAAAACGTGGCCCTATCCGCAGCGAAATGGCCGCAAGCTCACGCATTGCAGTGAAAAATGTTAGCTTATACATAACGCTATTTCTAGGCGATAAATAATGGTTATGGCGCTTTATTCAAGAACACGGCTCACGGGCCCATCTGTTCAGTCGCCTGGCAAATTATAAATTAAACTATGTACATAAATAACGGGGCAAATGATTTCTACTGGTATGTAATCTAATAATACAACATGTACAATGTCGCTCCTTACTTACATCGTTCCCAAATAAGTAAGGACGCCTTGATAAGACCTTACTTGACGGATACTTTATTTTAAAATAATGTATTTTATTTCAATTTAATTACGTTTATAGATAAACTTACGGTAAGAACGTGACCTTTTAGACATTTGAATGATTTACTTCAAATGTTCGCTACGTACCCATGGTACTACCGGGGGTCCTACTGATAGTACCACGGGAGATTTTTTTACCAGTGGTACTAGGCACTACATACATACTACACCACTATCTTCTCCATACTGTGTAGTACACAGTATGGAAAAGATAGTGGTGTCAGCCGTGTCACACATCGTGTCTTGGAAAGCTAGCCAAGCCATTGATCCTGCGCCTGATCTCTCTGGTCCCACCTCATCGGATTATGAGAGGGAATAAAACAATTATAAGGAGCTATGTATTGTAGTATAACCCTTTGTAATTCACCCGTCTACGACTCTGTTGGCTCGGGAAGGCGTTATACTGCCCCTGAGGCCTTAGTAGAGGCACGGGGATACAAAATACATAGATTGGTTTGGTAATAATCAATGAAAGGCCACTAGGGATTCGTTGAATAAATTGCTAGAAGCCCGTTAGATACGTTGCTAATGTGATCTATAGAGTATGTGTAATAATGAATGAATCAGTACGAGCTAATTGAATATTGAGATGTACGTCATTCCTACTCTACTGAGCTGAGTCGAGTTCACCAACGACGAGTTAAGTTTAACAAAGAAATAAATTGGGCGTTTTAACAGTTTTTGTATTGAAAATCTGCCAAAATATCGTTAAACGTTACGATGTTGGTGAAATCGGCACTAAGTATGTTATTCTCGTTTCAATTGGATGTGTTTGTTATGTGCTCGAAATGATCTCTCTACGGTCCGGTCGGTTGTGAAGGTCTGCCGTCCCATCGGACTATGAGATTGAGGGAAATAGGGAATTAGAGAGTGTACCTGTGTTCGCATACACATGTGCACTATAATATATCCTATGTATTTGATATAGCGGTGACAGCCTAGTTGTTAAAACTTCGGCCTCGTTTACGGGGGTCGATGACCCGAATTTCTGACATTTCGCAGTTATGTGCAAGAACATACTACATACTATAATAGACGCTCGGAGAATGGACCTTCCCGGCCGTAAGGGTTTTATGCAATTAACTATCACTTGCTTGAAGGAAAACATCGTGAGGAAACGTGCACTCCTGGAATTCCCCCTAATGTTCTCAAATATATGTAATATTAGCCAATCTGCACTAAACCCCACTCATTCGAGACAGGCTGGTGATGGTTTGAGATCACTGACCTCTAAATTATTCTATAACACTGGACTGGCCGTCCCTATACAAATAACAGCTTAAATTATGGATCAATTTGAAGCGCCACATTTGACATACGAGCGTCTCTGGAACTAAATAATATAGGGATGCAGGAAGTACCAAAAAGTATCAACTATCAGTTGTCAACTAGTGCCCTTAATAATTTTAGTACCTTGGACACTCGTAACTGTTTACAGCGCCAAAATGGCGTCAATCAAGTAGGTGCAAAGAAATTCAATTCTCTGTTTTGTAAAAATAAAAAATTGGCAGCTGTTGCCAAAATCGGTCAGAAAGAACCAGTATATTATTTAACTTTTACTATCGAGTCAGCGAACGAGAGATCTAAATAAAGCTCGCTGCAATTTGCGTGGGGTATCGATAGGGCCCGCATCGTTACAGTGTCGGTTTTATTAATTACTTTGCGCAACATGCGAGTTGCGACTACACATGAGATGATCGTAATTCGTAGCTATCGGGTTGCATACGTTAAACTCTGTTAAACTGTATTTATGGCGTGACTTATGCCCGTTTTCACCAGCGTTCCCTAACTTTTACGGACTACATGAGTTAGGTGACGCTTTCTGTTAATTTCGTTTTCACGAACCTTAGGCAACACCTAAAGGTGAAAATAATATTGGGTAAAGGATAATTTAGGGGCCGCACACATAGAGTTCCGTACCATTGTACCAAAATTTAGCACCAGCTATTGATAAGATCGAGCAATAACAAAAGTTTATTGTACTCTTTAATTTTCAACTTTTTTGGGACGAAGTTCCTTTTCGGACGGTTTGGCGGATGGAGGCCAGGCGAAAGAAAGTCTGAGAATTTTCCGTCACGACACTTATTGCCTTCGTTTATTACACACATTCCATTATAGCTTTGGTGGTGTAGCGGAAGGAGTGCAACTATCGGTTCGGGGTTCGAATCCTAAAATTACATTATTTTTTTATTTTATTTATTTTTATTATTAACTCCCACGACACTCAAAAAATTTTTTATCATTATTTTTGTTGTTAAAGCGGAATAGAAATACACATTCTACCTATAAGTATCAACCTATTACCGAAATATAGCCCGTTGTCTGACAGAAGGACAGCGGAGGCTTAGTAATAGAGTCCGTTGACACCCTTTGGGTACGGAAACCTAAAAAGTATAGATAGCCGTAGTTACCTTTCAAGTTGAGTGTGTCATTGGGCAGGTTAGAGCCCTCCCAGGCTGGAGTCAGTTTCACGGGCTCATTCCTTAGGAAGGGCGCCTTTTCGCCTTCGCCCTTCGCATCCCAACCTGCAACAAAACGATTCAATATTAGCACCGCGTATAAGACGAGTAAAAAAAACAGGTTAGGACTATGGTCTCCTATTCGGGGGGTCGCAGGTTCGATCCCGGGTACGCACCTCTGACTTTTCGGAGTCAAGTGCGTTTAAGCAATTAACTATCACTTGCTTCAACGGTGAAGGAAAACATCGTGAGGAAACCTGCACATCTGAGAGTTCTTCATAATGTTCTCGAAGGTGTGTGAAGTCCACCAATTCGCATTGGGCCAGCGTGGTGGACTATAACCCTATATAACAGAGAAGGCTCTGAGAGGAGACCTGCGCTCAGTAGTGAGCCGTTGATGGGTTGCTAATGATGATGATGATGATAAGACGAGTACATTGAAGAATTTGAAGGTATCATGTTGTCCACGATTGGGAAGATATATTGATTGGATAGAGTCAGATTAATCAGAGACGTTCGTTTTTGTATAATTTTTTGTGTGCATTATGAATTTTTGGACCTGAACCAAAACTGTACACTATAATTGTCTTGGTACAAGGCGTTATTAAACTTGAAATTATTTTGTTTTGTTTTTGGACAGTTAACTTGTTAAGTGGCCAGGACCATTCGTTAGTTATGTATCTCAAATCCGTCGACCTGAAAACAATAAAGGCCCCCGCTGCATTGACGCCGATTTTAGAGGCCATTTCCATCGTTTTGGTAAAGGTAAATTGGATTTGCTCATTAAATTCGCTAGGTAGGTACATTGAAAACTACGAGTTCCCACCGGTTTTACCTTATTCCATCAATCTATTCCAGGGTGGCCCGCTACATTGAAGTACATGTTCTTAGATACTTCCGCTTAAGGTGGAAGACACAGTTCTGCCCGCGAAATTCAAATTTAATTTGGTTTTTCGCCATTTGTAAACGAATACGACAAAGTAGGCTTATGGCCTTCTAATTGCGACAATGGTAGTATCATCTTCACAGGTTTATATAAAAATCTTTACTTGAAAGTGTCCAGTTTAAGAAATTAATCAAAATATCGACTAATTTGTGAGTAACTCACGTCCAACTCAGTATTTTGATTAATTTCTTAAACTGGTCACTTTCAAGTAATGATTTTTATGTAAACCTGTGAAGATGATAGTTCCACTGGCGCAATTAGAAGGCCATAAGCCTACTTTGTCGTATTAGTTTACAAATTGCGAAAAACCAAATTAAATTTGAATTTCGCGGGCAGACCCATGTCTTCCACCTTAACCACATAACCACAATCGTCTTATCAACAAACAAATATTACCTCCTATAACTGAACGGTATCCCCTTTTCTCTTTCTCCTGAACCGTATAAAGCACGACACAGAATTTCTACAGCAAACTCTTTGTGATTTATCACAACAAATAACAATTAATTTCACGCACCACTTCTACAATGGAGTTTAGAGTTTGATTATAAAATCCAATCTGGGTGTATACCACATAACAATGGCCTGGGGTACCTATTATCGCGAGCTCACCGGTTGCAGTACACCTATTATATTTATCGGCCAATAAATTAGTACAGGCACGTACATACCTGATACAGAATATACAGAAGTACAACAAGTTTAAATTATTAAAATATATAAATAAAACCCGACTGCATAATATAAAAATATATTTATCTACTCCAGCATCGAAAAGTTCCAATTTCGAATTCGACAGCTGAATCGAAATGAACCCTCTTTCGGTTTTGCTTCTCATTTCGATGCAGCTCGTTGTATGGGAGCTGAATCGAAATGGTTATCTTCTTAAAATAGGATACCTAAAGGTAAGGCTCTGGGTTCTGGCACTTTTGTACCGTTCATATGACAGAGGCGCCACAGGCGGCTGGTGGCGGCTTACGGAGTTACTTTTTGTTGACAGAGGCGCCACAGGCGGCTGGTGGCGGCTTGCGGAGTTACTTTTTGTTACTTTATTGAGCCTACAGCGTATTTTGTTAATGATTTTATTTTCCTTGTCGTAGATAAAATCTTGTATGCAACTGACCGTAATTAGTCATTTTAATTCTCGTACTATCCTATTTTGATACTCGGCAAGCCTCGTATCAAAAAACAGCACTCGAATTAAAATGACCCTCATTACGATGCAGTTGCATAAATAGCTATTTCGTAATCCTCTTTTCAAACCCTTTAATTTGATACCCCACTCAATAGGATTTGAAGAGAAAAAAATTTTGAACCCCACAAATTCAATAGGATGGCGTCCAAAATCCGTCATTTTGAATTTTTCAAATTATTTTTTTAATAATTTGAAAAATTTAATTATAACGTAGTTCCTTATCGCGCGGTGCGGAAGGGGGCTAGACGGAAAAAATTAAGGAACCGACACTCGACACTATTTTGAAACCGACACTTTTTTGTTGAATGTGAATTTTGCATTGTGTTCGGTATTTTCGCGGTACAATATTGGGTCTCCGTAGCTTTGTGGCTTCGGCAGTCGCTTAATAGTTAAAAGTAGATGGTTCGAATCCCAGCTCGACTTAAATGTTCTCGTTGACATGCTCGCTGGCAAGGCGAATCTAACGACGTGCCACTTAAAATCGGCCCACGCGTTTGGTCTTTCGAGTGCCACAAAAGAACAAACATTAGACTGATAAACACATTACCACTCCTTTGCGTCGCGCAGTCGGGTAAAAAATACTTCACTTCTCTTTTATCAAAAGTCATCCACGGCTGGACAAAGGTAACATGCATGGACTTCCACAGGCAGGGCCCATCAGTTCTACAAACTAATTCCACTTCAGCTTCGCCATTTAACGTCTATTCGACAAAAACTTCAGAGAACATTTTGAAGAGTGTCGTTAGGAAGTAGAAACGAAAAGCCTTTGTCTACCTTTGACCTTATACCTTCAATATCGATGTAACAAAACAACGTCCACGCAACAAACTCATTTGAATAAACCAAGGCAAAGCTTCTATGTTGAGAAGTTTTCGCCAGCTTACTTGCTACTAATTTTATTAACCGACTACGGCAAAGGAGGGGTTATGATTTTAGCCGTCTATGTATGTATGTATGTATGTATGTAATTATTCACGTATGTTCCACACTGAGTCGATTTTGATGAATGAGGTGCCAATCGATTCGTTATTATGGTCAGGGTACAATTGTCTAAAAGTGTACCATTGATTGTATTCGTATTCGATGACATTAGCGCCAAAGTAAAATAATCCTTGATTGTATTGATTTAGTCACAAATTCAGTACAACATATGGAGCGTTATGGAGCGTATCGTATATAATATATTTAAACCTATAAGGATGCATACACGAAATTGAGCGCTAATAAACAATGCCATTATGGTTTATTTTACTTTGACAATGTCACTGAATACGATTACGATCAATGGAATAACTGTAGACAATCGCAACTCTGTGCCCATTTGTGGGCCTGTAATGGTTTAAGATGAATGAAATGGATGACTTTTAACAGAACAAATTTTCTGGCATTCACGACTGAGCTTTATCGAAACGTTTGCTAGTAACCACGGAGTAATGAAAAAGTTTCGCAACATTAAAACTCTTCAGTTATCACAAAACAAAATTAAAATGTGTAATTTTTTATTTATTTATGTTTGTGCAGGAAGAGTTGAATATCCCCCGTAGAGCACTCGGAGAGGCTCCATTTCAAAATGGAGGCTCTCGTTATGGCAGCATAGCCACTATTTACACAAAAGCAGGATGAAAATGCAATTTGCATTAAGTCGCTCTTGAGCACTGCGAAAATTCCATTCAATGGAATTATCCGACTAAAAGATTTGCACCAAATTGGTTTTTAATTTGTGCTGATTTATTTCGCGTTTATATCCAGTCGGTTTATTAATATTTAATGCACTGGAATTTTGGAGGAGCGACCTACTACTGAATTAACAAGGATAAAAATTTAAAAATGGTGCGGCTACATTATCGTGCTAACATTCGTGTCGAGTTATCACAATAAATAGCTCTGCTTCATTCTACCACAGGCGGCTACATTATCGTACTAACCACCCGAACTCATTCGCGACACAACGAACTACCCGGCTACCCTTGTTACAAGTGACGCCGGGTAGTGAGTTCGGGTGAACTAGCACGATTATGTAGCCGCTGTGATAGAATGAAACACAGCTATTTATCGCGACAACTCGACACGAATGTTCGCACGATAATGTAGCCGCACCGAACGAAACTGTAACACGAATACGGAAAATTGGATATAATATCCGTCATATTGATTTTGTTCGTATAAAATGTAGCATATTTCACCCGAACGATCGTAACGAATCGATTGACACCTCATTCATCAAAATCGGCTCAGTAGTTTATTCGCTACGCTGGAAAATTCGTAAATAGTCAACCACATACATACATACATACACTACTTTCGTAATATTATATTGAGTCAATCATGTAGCCTATGCTCTTCACCAATCACATCTAAATCATCCTTTATGTACTCGTAGAAGTCGCCCCAAAATGCAATCCCTTATCTATCATTTTTGACCGACTTCAAAATAGGAGGAGGTTCTCAATTCATCGGAATCTTTTTTTTATGTATTTTCACCGATTACATAGACTGCTAAATCAGAATACTTACTTACTTTTGGCTTTGCCTTAGTCGAGTAAAAAATAAACGGTAAAATCTAAGAGTAACTTTTTTAACCCTACAGTAAAGGAGGTGGAACAGCCTCCATGAAACATTTCTGCATCCTAATTCCTAACCCAAAATGCGATCGGTAGATTGCGAAAGCAACTTTATCGCAAAGACTACGTAGTTAGACTTTTTGCTGGCACGATGCGTTTTGTGATAGCAAATAGTCGAACATCTCTCAAATAACTGTCAATGTACCATGAAAGTGTCATACTCATAACTCAAAGGTCAAAGAACAAATTAACATTTTATCATCACAGTAAAGTAAATAAAGATAACGTTAAGTATGTCACCGACTTACAGATAAGCAGACAAAATACTAACAAAGTTAAACATTTTGATTCAAACTTCTTAAGCGGAAAGCTCATTTGAAACTACTTTAACTCTAGTGAAAATGAGAACATCATGACATGAAATACATCATCATCTACATGAAATATGTAAATAATTTTGAATTACGTATCAAGACCAAAATAGGTTTCTTCAATAAACACAAATTGTAATCATGTTATGTTGACCTAAACTAGTTACTGCATCACTAAGCGGAATGTAACTAAGATAAATGAAATAAACGTCGCATCACAACCATTTACCGTTCAAGACTCAATTACGCCAATTGCTCCACGAATTCACGACATCGGAGAAGTAATGTTGGATAGAAGGAAGCTTTGTTTTGACTTTAGCGATAGTCTATGTTATCGTTCTCAAGGGTGTGTGAAGTCCGCCAATTCGCATTGGGCCAGCGTGGTGGACTATGGCCTATAAACCCTCTCTGAGAGAACTGAACTCAGTAGTTAGCCGTTGATGGGTTGCTACTTGTTGATGATGAAGATGATGACGCTGATGATAATATCGTTATAGAAGATCTTGAGGACGTCCCTGGCGCATTGGACTCTGGTTCGATTCCCGGCAATCGATTTTGAATTATGTCTAGTCAGTAGGGCTATTCTATAGAGAATAATCTCAGTGGCTATCGAAAGTTGCTGTCAAACCGCATTCTCAGTTAGCAACTTTCCATTGTTTTCCATAGACACTGAAAATGTCAAAAATTGAGAATACGGCAGCTGGTCTGAGGTGCGATTGTCTAAAGTTATTGCATTGATCGTAATCGTATTCCATGACATTAGCGTCTAAGTAAAATAAGCTCAACCCAAAAATAACATAATAGAATAGAATTAGAGATCAATTTCGTGTATGCATTCTTATTTCTTAAACGTTTACGTATGTACTTCACGTTGTACTGAATTTGTGACTTTAAATCAATACGATCAAGGATTTTTTACTTTGACGCTAATGCCATCGAATACGAATACGATCAATGGAATAACTTTTAGACAATTGGTGCCCAGGTTGGAGGTATTGACGGTGGCTTGTTGACCGCCGACTGCGATTTCACCTGGTGACAAGTGACGAATGAAGATGCAGTCTAAGATGTTAGCGGGCTAACTTGAAAACGGTATGACAGTGTAAATTAAGCCCACATTCCCCGGTTTTCACACGCCACCGTACCGGAACGCTAAATCGCTTGGCGGCACGTCTTTGACGGTAGAATCGTCACTAGCCAAGGCCAAAGCCGCCCACCAGACTAAATTGTAAATGCTAAATTCATTATCATCACACTGTAGTAGGCATATTTGTGTTCCAGTGTGCGACACAGGATGTCGGGATTAGGCACAAATATGCTTTGTGTCGCTTTGACGTCGTCGCGTTCGTGTAAATATTTGATGCAGATACAAGTAGTACACGTAATTCGAACATTTACGTTATACGTACGGTAATGTAAATAGTAAATACTAGGGCAATTTGAAATGTATACTCGAGGCATTTTACGCGAATGTTTACGAAATTATATTTATGCTAATTGCTTACAATCACCAAAGTAGTTTTCTTCTTAGTAGGTATAGTTTTTACAAGCTTTTATTTAGCTTGACCAGTTTATTTATTTATTTGTTTGATTGGGTCAAATCTTGCAAGATGAATTAGACCCACTTCTCGGTTTCTGATCGAGGTGAAATTTTGCATTTATGTGTAAATCGGATGACAATGCAATATTATTGTGACATGGAGCTGATCTGATGATGGAGACGGAAGATGGCTATCGGAACTCTGCAATAAAACGACGTAACCCCATCGAGTTTGGGCTCGTTTGATTCGTCATAACAAGTATCATAGATGATATCCAGAGTCTAATGATGTAGCTACTAAAAGCTTGGATTTAAAAATAAAATTTTTAATTTACACTTGTAACTTTTAATCTCAACTTTTTTGATGATTTTGAAGCTCACCGCATTATTATCCCGAGAAAACTGCCACTATTGTAATATTAACTGGCGGTCTGGATTAAGTATCCTCAGCAAAAAGAGTACCCACACAGAAAAACTTGTACTAACTACTTACAAACATTCAAGCATTAACCCACACTTAAAGAAGGTAAAAGGTACAATTTGTAATACCATCGTTTATACAGTACCTATAGGTGATGTTTTAGTACCTGAATATGCCCCAATCTAATAATATTATTTAATTATAAGTGTTGCAAAGCTGAAGTGGTAATAGATGGGGCAGCACACAGTTCGGTAGAGCGATAGAAATTGGGGTCTTAAGGTGCATTAATGGCGACCCCGCACCGGAAGGTGTAGTGTTTTGTCCACCACTAGTTAGACAGACGACAAAGTTCCTTAACTTTTAAGGGCTACCTAAGCTAAGTTAGGTGATGCTTTCTGTCAATTTCGGTTTCACGAACCTCTAGGGAACAAATAGACGTTAAGGGCTAAGGGATTGTATTTAGGGGCTAACTACGGAACAAGTCCGGGATAAGACTCATTTCCTCTTGTCAAGATTTCCATTGTCCACGTTTTCAGTTGTAGATATTCAGATTCAGATGAAAAAAAACCTAAGGAATCTTTAATAAATAATATGTTTTAAAATTCCTCTCTTTCAGTCCTATCTAGAAAGTTAATATAAAAAGCTGTCAGTTAAACTGTTTATGTGTACTCTCTCTGAGAAGACAGCGAATCCAGCGAAGCGTAAAGTTCAGTAAAAACATTTGTAAAAAGCCGAATTCAGAGATAGTTATTTCCGACACCGACATCGAGAGAAGTTATCAATAAATAATTTATAAGTATTCAAGAAAACTGTTACTTCAATAATAATTCGATGTGTTACTTAAACAAAACATGATTTGAAATTATATTATATCAAATCATGATGACCTGACATATTGATGATATGATCCCGCAGGAATCCCTTGCTTTCCCGGGATGTTAAAACCCTACGTGAACAACTTCGCGTATAAAAGCTACTTATGCCCGTTTTCACCAACGTTCCCTAACTTTTACGAGCTACCTAAGCAACCACCTTAGGTGACACAGTAACGCGCAGTAGTTTTCACGAACCTTTAGGGAACATCTAAAGGTGGAAATGACATTGATTAAGTGTCAAGTGACTTTAGAATATTGTTCTAAGTTATATGGATTGGAGTAACAGGAATACTCTTGACAATTTAGTAAATTCTTGTTTGTGTGCCGTCTCTTATCGGAGATTGGCGTGATCAAAGAGTTTCCAGGGGACTTTGAAAAACCTAAATCCATACAGACGAATTTGCAAGCATCAACTAGTAGTATAGTTAGATATTTCATATTGGGTTGTCTATATATATAAATGCTAATGAACCAGCTTTAACAATAAACCCGATGTCAGACTAGAGACATCGTTGATTCAATAATGTAAACAAAGCACGATGAAAGTTGATACATCTATGCAAATGTTTGCATGCCGAAGTGATTGATGATTCAGAGATCGGAGCGACCGCGGGGCATAGGTCGCTATTGTTTGCCCGCCATGCATTCCTCGCAGTCGGTTTATCAATAGAGTAGAACCTAACTACTACGGTACTCGTCCATAAAGTTGTGCCACTGTCAAAGGAACTTATTTTTTTAGGATAAAAGACTTGTTTTCCTACTTTTTACAAATATCCTGTTGTATAACTAAGCCAACAACGTAAATATGATAAAGATTAATGGTTTGCTACAAAGCTTAACTTACGCAAGTCAAATATTGGTACATCGAAGAAATCAAACATAAAACCTCCATGTCATGTCAACACGCAATGGAAAGTAAGCCAAGAGAAAACAGAAGATAAGAAAAAGAAACATAGACATTCGTAAGAAAAAGATACGAAGTTCGTATAGCCTGAAATAGATGGAATGCATGGAAAAGGGAGATAATAGCAAGATACAAAGACAAGTGGTGGACTCATCAAATAGCAAATTAGCAGGGACCAATATTTAATAGGCGCGTGGGAAGACTGAGCAAAAAAATGGGCTGATGGCATCATAGCAATTAGCATGTATTGACATCATGACATGGCACGAAAAAATTGGATTGCTACCAAAGACAAAAATGGCAAAAGACGTAGGAGGTAACCCGTGGGGGCTTTAACCCCATACACCAGAAACAAGAAATCAAAGCATAAAATTTGTTAAAACTGAAAATGTGTGGGAAATGAAAGCTTTAATAAAACGGACAGCAAAAGCATCTGTACAAAATATTATATGTACAAACATTTTTCAATATGAACTTGATGATGAGGATGATAATGTCTTCGACTTAGTTCTATCTGAAATAACCTACGGTGCCGAACATCATGTATTTAATAGCTACTCGTATGCTTGGAATGTCTTAGGGATAAAGTCCGAAGCAAAGTGCTTAATCTATCTTTATATCTGCAGGATCTAAAGTAACTGACATAGCTTTCAAGGCTTAACACGTTGAATTGGCAGTGGGCTGGTCACGTATAGAGTCGAAAGGTCCTAGAGATTGGCTGAGGATTATAATTTTGATGAGGATTATGATAATAAAGAGATGAATTGATAATTTATTAGGGGTTAATCTTCAAAATGGTAGTAATATTTTTAGAGCTTTTGGCATCGAATGTACCAAAAATAATAAAATCGAGTAATAAAATGCCGTTTTATTGGCAATCAAAATTGTGGGCATAACTGAAATCACATAGTTTAAAAGAGTTGTGCATATAGTTAGTCGATATAGTAATATTATGACATATTATATTTCTACCATGACACGCTTCTATAAAATCATCCAGGAAGATTGTGATAGATCAGTGATAAACATAAACTGGATAATAAAAATGGCTTGCGATTTCTTATGCGTTTTTAAACTTGTATTCGGAGCCCATATTCTATCAGATATTATGATCCATACAAATGGCTTTTTAATTCCAATATCTCATATCAGTACCTCAGATCAATTTATTCATCCACCTAGTCCGGTGTCAATAATGATGTACCTAAATCTTTGTTCGAAAGGTCGGGAAATATATGAATTTCAAAAGATTGAATAACTTTCATGAGTAGGTTAGCAAGCTAGTACCAGTAAGGTTAGGTATCCTTAACAGAATATCTTATATCTCGCAATAACCAGGACATTTCTGAGCGCATTTCAAAAGAGCCGACGGCATAAAACTATTTTAAATAAGAATATCCCGGGCTTGGAGTTCATTTTGCAATGGACAACGCTTTTATAACAGTCAACGCAAATATGGACTTGGCATCTGCATTGCAAGTTGCGACCAGTCTAGGCTTACTTTATATTTTATGCTGGATAAGCGTGCGCTGGACTACAGATTTGATTAGGACAATGCAGTTCTACTTGTACACAAATAAAAGTTTTACGATCGTGATAATGTTAAACCCAGATAAATTGACGGTACTAGAGTTATCTTAATATACTTTACTAGGTTTGACCAGATAAGTCGACTATCTGATAGGATAATAATTTTATTATCCACGATCCACGCTTCCACGATCATATTTTGATCTTGGAAGCGTATTTGAAATATATTTTAATATCGATTGATAACATTTTTTATCTATTAACTTATTAATGTAAAGCCCTACCTGCTGACAAAGTACAAGAGTTACAAGAGAAAGTGTCTTCCCTATACGTTATACTATTCTGATACGTTCCCTCAAATATGGTTGAGCGAAGCAACGGCTGGGTCATGCGTCATGCTCGTGAACGGGTTCCACTGGCGGGAATGGGGCTACTTTATGTCTGCCCATCTTAAGATATATTGCATTGTTGGTAGGTATGCATTTTTGGGAATTCCCTCATTGTGGAAACACTGCATACATGGCATAGTTTTTATTGTTTTGAAAAGAGCAACCGACGAGTTTCTTGCTGGTTCATCTCGGCAGGAAATGCATTCCGAACCAGTGGTAGAGCCTGACGATTCAAAAGCACTTGTAAAAAGTTTATTTGAATAAAAAATATTTCTATTCTATTCTATATCTAAGAACAAAGTTTCAACCAACTCAAAGCACTACTTGTAATTTTGGCTTATCCAATCCCTATATCTCCCCGAATTATGATCTCTCGTCAACAAGTTACCATGCCACCTGCCAGCTATCTAAAATACCTACTTACATCATCCAAGTACTATAGGAAATAATACTGGACGAAGTTGTGGGCATCACCTTTAACCGACTTAAAAAAAAGAAGGAGGAGGTTATCAATTCGTCGTAATCTTTTTTTTATGTATGTCCACAGATTATTCGAAGACGCCTGAACCGATTTGGAAATTTCTTTTTTTGTTTGAAAGGGTATACTCCCCAGGTGGTCCCATATAAATTTTATCCAAATCGGTCGAGCGGTTTTTAAAATATCAACAATAAATTAAATACTTTGTATAGTGTGTGTGTAATGTAGTTAAGCGGGAGTTTGAAGGCGGTTGTTTAAAAAGAATTATTTATATTAAATTATTGGATTAGGTATTTAATGCGAAATAAATCCATCTTTGAATTTTAATTCCATAAAATAATAAAAACTTTATCTCTAGCAAAAACGTTCACAAATTAGTATGATGAGGTAGCGAAGGTGCTAAAACAATAGTGCTTTTGAAAAATGCACGACGCGCATTGACCCGGGAGATGCTTGGACTAGTTTTGAATACCTCTTTCACGAGAGTCCTTATTCCTTCGCAAAGTGCATGCCATGGACTTGGAATGATTCCAAACTTCGTGTGCAAAGGACTAGGCCTGTCAACTTTTAATTAACGGTTCGTTCGCGATGCATTTCAAAATTCAATCTCAGCGGATGAATTGAATGACGTAATTTTTTTTTTCATGAATAGGTAAGTCGTGCTTGAAGTGAAGTTAGGTTCGAGTACAAGCTGGTCAATTGCGGAAGCTGCATCAATCATACAGTTTCGTGATTAGAGGAGTTTATAAGATTCATTCTGCAACGATTTCAATAGTAGCGAGAGTATGGGATAGAAATTTTAGGGGATTCTCGCTGCATGCATGCATGCTCAAAATGCATCATGCATTTTGTCAATCAGAGGTGATATCGAACGTTGCACTATAGCAATCATTAATAAGAGAAACCTGGGTAGACCTAGACCGCGATTATGTTTATGGATTGTGCCAAGAGAAATATGGCCGACTTTAACATAAAACAGTAAGCACTAAGCACCATGAGTGGTAGGACCTGGCAGCGGATAAAGAAAACTCGTGTTAAACAGCATAGTTTGGGCCTACGATATTGATACATAAGTATGTAACATACGTGAAAAAAAATCGGCCAAGTTCGTGTCGGGCCACGCGCAGTGTAGGGTTCCGTAGTTGAAAGTCTCAAATATTATTGCTGACCTAGGATAGTGCTTTTACTTTATTTATGAATATTGAATACATTTTGAGTTCCATGGTTTAAATACTATAATATACTACAAAATAAGCAACTTACACTATGTGTAATACCTAAGTTAGAAAAAACAGATATAACTCCTTAACTAATGAACCCTACTTAGCCGTGATAGTTTTCCTTTAAAATTCGTTATATATACTACTGCTGTGAATTTTTTCTTGAATCCTATTTTAGCTGGCAGAGGGGGGGGGGGGGGGCACACTTGACTCTAATAAAATTTAGCACTTTAAAATATCATATTTCACAAACGGATCCCTGAATTGAAAAATGGTGTTCCCACACCCACAACATTTTTGAAAGACCTATTCAACGACACCCCACACTATGGGATAGACGAGAAAAAAAATCATCCCCACTTTACATGTAGGGGAGGTACCCTAAAAAAAATATTTTTCACAATTTTATTTCACCACTTTGTCGGCGTGATTGATATTTATACCCTTGTCAAATTACAGATTTCTAGTACCAATAGTCTCTGAGCTAAACCGCGGACGGACGGACGGACAGACAGACAGTCGGACGGACATGGCGAAACTATAAGGGTTCCTTGTTTACTACGGAACCCTAAAAATGGGTAATAATAGCTAATAAGGAAGAATGCTTGTCAGATTTTGCAGACTGTAGAGTGTAGACTGAGTGTAGAGTGACTAGCGACCTGCCCCAGCACAATGATCGCGTACCCTAAATACTAATAGGTTAGAAAGGAGTGCATGCCAACACTTCTCCTTTGTTGAATCATGAAGTTTTTCTTTACTGGCAAGTAGATTGCTCAGAGGTAAATAAACAGAATTAAGTCTGGTTGACATTGGAGAATAAGTTTCGTATTCTTTATATTTTATTATTGAGTTCACAAACAACATGGTTCGATGATCACGCTAATAAGAAGTCACAACATTATAAATAAAGTACATGAAGCTATTATCCCGACGTTCATTAACCTAGCTCACAATACTGAAGTACAGAGAATAGAGTGAGCAACGTGTTCAAAAAGGCATTGTCTATGCTAGGCGCCATTGTGAGTTGAAAGGATCAAGTGGCTCTTGAAATGCTCTTGAACCTTTGAGGTTGCAAAGAAGTTCGCTTCTAGGAAAATGGATGTTGCACGTATTATAGGTTGTATATTGTGTACATCAGGGATTCCCAAAGTGGTCGATATCGACCCCTTGGGGTGGAAATCGGTTTCCCAGGGGTCGACATAAACGATAACAATTAATAGGGGGTGTACCAACTTGTTATAAGATTGACTATTATTTTAGTAGTTCAAAGTATCATTGTTGTACTTTTTACGCAATTGGTATTAGTCTAATTTTTAATTACACTTGACATATTTTACTGAATATTATACATGTATATTTATTTAATTTTGATGAGAAAATGATGTCAAGTTTACTCACTTAAGAGCGCGTGTAACCCCAAAAAAAAAATCAGATTTCGCGATGAGATAAAACATAGCCACAACCTCATGTGAGGCGCGACAAAAGATAGCGTTTTGCGCGGAATAGGAGTGTAGTAAGCGCCAAAATACTTTGTAACTCGTAAAATATTCATTTTCTTTTCAATTCGCTAGGCTACTCCCTTGATAATATCAATCGGAATTTAATGTAAAAATTTTGGCTCTGTAATATGCAACACATTGAAAATAAATGAATATTGGTTAAAAATTAGACCTAACTTCGCGATTTTTTATTATCGAACAAATTTCATCATTTTATGTTTTTGCCCAAACACGTCCCTTGGCAGTATGATGTAATTCTTGCGTGTTTTTTTTCGGATAATTGAAACTTGATCTACTACTGTAAAAATCAAATCTTTTTACTGTTAACGAGCGCACACCCCCTCTTAACCAACCGCAAAGTTTTTAAATTGGTAAGTATCAATATTGTATTAATAGGAAAAAAACTAGAGATAGAAAACTAGGGATTTTTAAAATTATTTGGCTATGAGTCTCTCTTGCCCAAAATAGTTTGGGAATCCGTGGTGTACATTATGGTGTTATTGATGACATTATTTATTTATTTATTTATTTTTATTATTCTGTACATATTAAACTTAATAAATATAATAATAGAATATGTGGACGTGATGTGGACAAAGGAAAAGCTTATCTCTAAGTAGAGATTTCTTCCAGCTTCCCTCGAAAGTGAGTAAGGTGAAATTATAAAGTGGTGACATTGCAAGTAGAGCAGAGGGACATAACAACATGTTTTAAGGTGGAAGACACAGTTCTGCCAGCGAAATTCAAATTTAATTTGGTTTTTCGCAATTTGTAAACTAATACGACAAAGTAGGCTTATGGCATTCTAATTGCGACAATGGCAGTATCATCTTCACAGGTTTATAAAAAACCTTTACTTGAAAGTCTCCAGTTTAAGAAATTAATCAAAATATCGACTAATTTGTGAGTAACTCACGTCCAACTCAGTATTTTGATTAATTTCTTAAACTGGTCACTTTCAAGTAAAGATTTTTATGTAAACCTGTGAAGATGATAATTCTACTGGCGCAATTAGAATGCCATTAGCCTAGTTTGTCGTGTTACTTTATAAATTGGGAAAAAACAAATTAAATTTGAATTTCGCGGGCAGACTCGTATAATCATCCTTAAAACCAAGACATTATAGGTGCCGTGAGCTGCAGGATGCAGCAAGTAAACTAAGTCCCATATTAATATCATAAAAGCCCGCTGCTTCGCCCATATATTAACTCAAACTCCAGGTTTACCACTCAAAAGTTAAGAGGAGTTAGATGAGTTTCGGAAACTGCTAAAATACGTGCAACATTATTTAAAGTAGATGCGTATTATGTTTTACGCATATTAGACTTCGCAACTTTCATAGTAGAATCTTCTAGAACCTTTTAGCTTTTAGAGATTAGGCGTTGTTGAGCGTTGCACAAACATACATTAATGCTTAAACATTACCATTAAGTTACCTAAGTTTTATGTTTGAGAAGGAACATTGTGGCGTCCTAAGTGTGCTTATTTTGTGTAGGAGAGAGAGCGGGGCCAAAAGTGCCGTTTTTAAAAGAACTTAAATATTTCGTAGAAAATGTGCTATTTCCATTTGATGCTGGTTAAGTATTCAGAAATAAATTCTTTTATTTAATACTGTGACTTTTGGGCGTTTATAAACAGATTGTTTTAATGCAATTTTATATACAGAATGTTAGAAAGTAACAACTTGCCCCATCTGGGTACTGGTTGTTATCGAGCTAGGGCATGCTGTTATACTTCCTACTAATAAATATTATAAATGCGGAACTGTATTTTTTGTTGGTTTGTCCTCCAATCACGCAGCAAAGGAACAACGGATCGGTGTGATTTTTTGCATGGATAGCTGAGGGACATATAGGCTACCTTTTATCCCAGAAAAACAGGTCGCGCGGGAATCCGGATTATTAAAACCTAGCTCCACGCGGACTAAGTCTCGGGCAAAAGCTAGTTTGGTGTATTTTTACACAGTTTATATCAATTTCCATTAGTCATTAAGTTTATATCGATTTCAATTTAAAAAAAGCCGGCCAAGTGCGAGTCGGACTCGCGCACCGAGGGTTCTGTACTCCAAAAGTAAAAGTAAAACGATAATATTATATTAATTTGCTTATTTATCGTTAACTTTGTTTGTAGAGGTTTATTGTTAATATAAAAAAAACTATGCTAGTTAGAGCGTTGGTATTATTTTTCCTGTAAAATATACATAAACCTCTATTGACCATAATTATTTGATTTTTCGATTGGTAAACTTCGGAGATAAGGGGGGGAACGGTATTTTTTTCGACATTTTGGCCGATTACTCAAAAACTATTATATATAGAAATAAATAAAAAACTGTTTTAGAATGCACAAGTAAAGGCCTTTCATATGATAACTCGGTATAATTATCTTACTTTGAAATTTCAAACCCCTGATTTTCCCCCTTTTTTAATTAAACTAAAATAATTTTCGCGTTGATTTTATTTTTCCTGTAAAATATACATAAACCTCTATTGACCATAATTATTTCAGATTTTTCGATTGGTAAACTTCGGAGATAAGGGGGGGGAACGGTATTTTTTTCGACATTTTGGCCGATTACTCAAAAACTATTACATATATATAGAAATAAATAAAAAACTGTTTTAGAATGCACAAGTAAAGGCCTTTCATATGATACCCCACTCGGTATAATTATCTTACTTTGAAATTTCAAACCCCTGATTTTCCCCCTTTTTTAATTAAACTAAAATAATTTTCGCGTTGATTTTATTTTTCCTGTAAAATATACATAAACCTCTATTAACCATAATTATTTCAGATTTTTCGATTGGTAAACTTCGGAGATAAGGGGGGGGAACGGTATTTTTTTCGACATTTTGGCCGATTACTCAAAAACTATTATATATAGAAATAAATAAAAAACTGTTTTAGAATGCACAAGTAAATGCCTTTCATATGATACCCCACTCGGTATAGTTATCTTACTTTGAAATTTCAAACCCCCGATTTTCCCCCTTTTTTAATCAAACTAAAATAATTTTCGCGTTGCTTTTATTTTTCCTGTAAAATATACATAAACTTCTATTGACCATAATTATTTCAGATTTTTCGATTGGTAAACTTCGGAGATAAGGGGGGGGGGAACGGTATTTTTTTCGACATTTTGGCCGATTAATCAAAAACTATTATATATAGAAATAAATAAAAAACTGTTTTAGAATGCACAAGTAAAGGCCTTTCATATGATACCCGACTCGGTATAGTTATTTTACTTTGAAATTTCAAACCCCCGATTTTCCCCCTTTTTAGGGTTCCGTACCCAAAGGGTACCAACGGGACCCTATTACTAAGCCTACGCTGTCCGTCCGTCCGTCCGTCCGTCCGTCCGTCTGTCAGCGGCCTGTATCTCGTAAACCGTAATAGATAGACAGATGAAATTTTCACATATTATGTATTTCTATTGCCGCTATAACAACAAATAATAAAAATTAAATTAAATTAAAAAAATTAAATTAAAATATTTCCATGGGTACATGAAAATATTTTAATTTTTTTTTAACGGAACCCTAAAAGAGCGAGGCCCGACTCGCACTTGGCCGATTTTTTTTAATAAAACTAAAAATAATTTTCGATTTTTCTTTATTCCAATGATGTTGGGCCACTATTATACACAACTATGCCAAATTTCATGTCGATAGCTTTAATAGTTACTGAAATAATCGACTGTGACAGACGGACGGACGGACGGAGAAAGTCTCACCATAAGGGTTCCATTTTTACCATTTTGGTACGGAACCCTAAAAATATACGAAGGAAATTGATATTTAAACTGTGTAAATATTTCATCGATAAAAAGTATAACGTGCAACTTTCTCACATAAAAGCCTTCATACGCAAAGAAAAATTTACATTTCAAAGGCCAACCTAGTCTGTCTTGCAGTTTGAAGTAAACTCCAGTCTCCAATACCTATACATATAACATAATCATTAATAGCTCCATAGAAACTCGTGTGTCAAAACTCAAATGTGGCTCTTAAAATTGATAGCTGTCATCTGTATAGGAACAGTCAGTCCAGTTTTAATATAATTAGGGAGGTCAGTGGGTTCTTTAAAGGACTTAATTGTTGTCGCCGTACAACATTCAGTTATTAAGATGCAAGTTGAAATAGAGCTTGATTATATAATCAACAGATTTAAGGTCATTTAAACATAATTTCGAGCGCCAAATGAATTCAGTCCTGTAATAAGCTCATTATTCTACTAAAACGCAATATTTCGTGTCTACAGGATATTATAGTATATTGTTGCGGAAAACACGATACTTGTTATAGTAAGTACTGAGCTTTCCACCTTGCTTGCCTGTTTCTACTTCTGTTTCTTTACTTCTGTTTGTTTGTTTCTTTCGTTACTATTATTAACGCATGTTAAATTAATTTTTATCGAGTAATAACAACACTGCTACTATGAATTTTACAAACGTTAACCTAATCACGTATTTATTGCAATTGTTTTTATCTATGCACCATCTCCAAAAAATAAGTATATTATGTATATATAATACATAGTTATATTGTGTACCTGATATATAGATCGTAAGCTCATATAGAAATAAATCTAATACAAAAGTAAAATAAAAAAATAAAAGAGTGTGTAGAAGACGATTAATTGTATTAATTGTAAACACTTTTTACCTTTATTGGGTAAAAATAGAAAAAACATAATATGTAATTTAATATTGTACGCCGTGTCTTCAAATCGTTAACAATATTATTACACTAGCGGCACGCTATGATGGCCGGTTTGACACATTACAATAGTGATGTGGAATGTCAATTTATTCTCGAACAAAAAACAATTAAGTTTTGTTTTTGTACCTGATTAAATAGGTTTAATAAAACAAAAATGTATATGTTTATTTAATTTATTTGAACGAACTGAATATTTGAATGAAAATGAATATACATACTTTATATGCACACAAGAAACATATGAATACAAAAGATACCAAAAAAGGTGCCACAAAAGGCCATAATTAATCAGATTCGTCCATACTACTATTTTCACTGTCGTCACTGCTATCATCACCTACATTAATAATTATATGTTCGTTTTCTATAATATTATCTATTTTCACATCTCTTTCATAATCTTCCCTTATTAATTTAACAGTTCTATTCACAACCTTTTCCCAGTCTCCTTTAGTCACATGTTCACAAGCTTCTTCTAATAATTTTAGCATTTTTTTTGTGGTAAATGGGGGTTCTGTATTGTGTCTTGCAGCATATCCCTTAATTTGAGCCCACACCAACTCAATCGCATTATACTCACAATGGTAAGGCGGTAACCGTATAACTCTGTGCCCATGTTCTAATGCTATTTCGTCAATGACGTATCGGATCTTGGTTGGTTTGTTTTCTTTTAAAAGACGTACTAATTCCGCTTTTAACATATTCATGTTTGCATCTACGCCATTTTTACGAAGCCATGCGACGATATCAGCTTTCTTTTGGGATTGGGCAGGTGGCTTGTCAATTTGCATCGAGTGGTATGGGGCGTTGTCCATAATTATAATAGATGGTTCAGGGAGGCTACACAACATTGAGGTAAACCATTCAGTAAACTTTTCTCCATTCATGTCTTCATGATAGTCTCCAGTGGTTTTTGACGCAAAAGCCATGAGAGAACCTTCGACAAACCCGTTGATGGTTCCGGCGTGACAAATTATAAGTCGCGATCCTTTTCCTACAGGAACTTTGGAAGTAGATGCTGCTGTGTCATCGTTCCAAGAACGGCCTACAGTATGGTTAGCATTAAGCCATGTTTCATCCAAGAACACAACATTTTGCCAATTTTTGATTTCTTTCACTTGCCGTAAAAAAGTATACCTTGCCATCGCTATATCAAATCTTTCCATCAATATTTTGCGTTTGTTACATTTTTTGTATCGAAATCCAATGGTCTTCAAAATCTTCGTTAAAGAACTTTCCCCACCGAAGAATAATCCAGCTTCCTTCAGTGAATGCACCAACTTTTTTCTTGTTGGATACTCCTTCTGTAAATAGTAGCCGTAAACATGTCTTCGGATAGCATCGGCATCAAAGCTATCGATGCCTACGACTGGTTTTGCTCGTTTTCTCTTTTTTGGTGTGTGAAGTTTATTTTCTTCTGTGCCAGTCTCGCCATATTTTTTTTTAGTTATCCGTCTAACAGTTCGTTGTCCAATATTAAGCGCATCAGCTACGCGTTCAACCACTGACGTTATAGGTAAAATTGGCCCTCCATTTTGAGCTTCACGATCGAAAAAGTTACGAAGGCGTATCACGAACTCACGTGTCTGACTATTTAGAACAGTTCTCTGCGTACGTTCGGTCATATCGACGAAATCCACAACAAAGGGCTTGAACAGAGTCCAAATTAACGAGCAAGGGTCAACAGTAATGCAGTATCAATATTTGAAATCCAAAGCCAGGTCAAAACTATATCACAATCGCATTGCACTGACAGTTTATACTTTTCGAAGCAACGTCAATTCGAAACTGCTTTGTTTTGCATTGAGCATTGACGCGAGTTTGCCGGAGGTAGTAGTTGTGCTAGCC
The DNA here is from genome assembly GCA_029955525.1 of Oeneis ivallda. NCBI lineage: Eukaryota > Metazoa > Arthropoda > Insecta > Lepidoptera > Nymphalidae > Oeneis > Oeneis ivallda. Next base: position 8,009,283 of record JARPMR010000025.1, on the reverse strand, counting down.
AGCGATCCTATGTGACGATCGTATTAGATTCCATTTTTAAAAATTTTCAATTTAGAAAACCAAATGCCGAGTTGTGGTATATATCATATAAAAATAAAAATTTTACCTTTTGTATGAAACAGCTGATATTTTTTTGCGATTTCAGAGGTTTGTCCACATAGTGAAAATTGTTCATATTCACAAGTACATTCACCCCTTAAATGGTGCAAACTGATTTTTCTACACTTGTATACATTTTAGAAATCAATTTAATAAATAAATTTTGAGTCCTAAACCTAAAACTACATTCGATAAAATTTATGAATCTCTGCACATCACTATCGTCAATAAAGTAATACAATTATTTCCTTCAAAGTCGTTATCAATTAATACGGAACTTCATGAGCGGACAAACGTCAAACCGGCCTTCATAGCGTGCCGCTAGGTGTTGCTGACGAATTGCACGTAGTAAGTGTAACACTATAGTAACAATGAAGATAGAGTAGACATGAAAAAATGCAAAAAAAAAACTCTTCATACACAAAACCGACCCAGAGCAGTCTCTGATGGTTATGTAGGAGGGAAAAACAATCTCCACAAACCTCAAAAAATGCAAGTATGACATCACATCACCATAAAACTGGTTCGCGTGAGAGGGGCATCAACTAGAGAAAAAATCGTAGGCTTGGTACCTATATTTTGAATTACAAATCGGAACTTCGGAGAAAGTTTTAAACCTTCCTGTCAAATTACCTCGTAATCTACGTAAGTAACTACGAGTAACAGTGTACATAATAATATATAGGTACTTTAAAGTATGTACTAAGCTTATACTTGCGTACACCTAAAACTTTTTCTCAAATCATCATTTTTAACCGACTTCAAAAAAGGAAGTAGGTTCTCAATTACTTGTCGGAATCTTTTTTTTATCCTCTGCATCGTCGTTGCTAGGTGGTTGCTAGAGAACACTTCTAAGGCCCGCTTGCAGAGACGCCGGGTTAGGTTTAACCGGGGAATAGACATTTTGACAGAAGCCTTATACGAAATCTGTCAAAGCAGCAGCTAACTCTGGGTTAAAAGGATAACTCGGCGTTTCTGCAAGCGGGCCTAAGTGGTACGCTAATTTTTATCTTTATTTTTACAAGCTTTTATTTAACTTGCAATGTATGTATGTATGTTTAGGTCAAATCTTGCAAGATGTATTAGAATCACTTCCCGGCTTCCGATTGAGCTGAAATTTTGCATGTATGTCTAAATCGGATGACAATGCAATATTATTGTAACATGGAGCTGATCTGATGATGGAGCTGGAAGATGGCTATCAGAACTCTGCAATAAAACGACGTAACCCCATCGAATTTGGACTCATTTGATTTGTCTTGACAAGTACTCTGGTCCTAGATGATATTCAGGCTCTGATGATGAAGCCGGAATGTGGTTTTGGCAACTTTGTAATAAAACGACGTAACCCCATCCAGTTTGAGCTCGTTTGATTGATCTTTGACAAGTACTCTGGTCCTATATTATGATATCCAGGATGTGATGATGTACTACTAAAAACTTATTTTTATTTTTTATATGTATTTTAATTTTTTTTTTAATTTACACTTGTTTAAGTTTGTTTTATTTCTGTGATATTTATTTGGTGTACAATTATCATTGATTCATTCATTCTTACGTTGAATTATGATTTATTCAAAATCAACACGAAATCTGTTAGCAGACATAATCTATCTACCTAGTTACAAATTACAATAGCTTGGTGCTGGTTCTATGTACCAACATAATATATAGGTATAGAGATACTACTACATCGTGTATCGTGTGTAGTAAGGGTTAACCTCAAAACCGAAGTAAAAGATTAGCTTAGGAGTCTTTTCATTAGTCACGTAGGTACCTATTTGTGGTTTTAAATGAGATCCGAAATGCTTTACTTAAATACATATACATACATGTATAGTCTACTTTAGTAACTATGGATTTTTGTATGTACTATATAAATAGATATAATTTTTTAAGTAGGTATACGAATTACGCATGCAAAATTAGAATACATAATTTTATGTATTGCGGATATGTACGGAAAGTGTGTTTGTTTGTTGGTTTGTCCTTCAATCACGCCGCAACAGGGCTGCGGATCGACGTGATTTTTTGGATGGGTATAGTGGAGGACCTGGACAGTGACATGGGCTACTTTTTATCCCGGAAAATCAAAGAGTTCCTGAGGGACTTTAAAAACTAAATCCACGTGGACGAAGTCGCGGGCATCATCTAGTTTCAAATAATGGAGAAATCATGAAAGGCTTTGGAATTAAACTGAATAGAGGCTTGGTTAGTAAGGCGGAGAAGAATAATGAAGGTCTTCTAAACTTGACTATGACTATCATAGTGGCATGACGAAGGGAGAGGCCACACTGGCTACTTTTAACGGCAGCGATTGCACGCTTTTACTGCCTTTAGCGTTTTTATAGCCTCTTGCGTCTGCTGCGCGATTTGCGTGTTTTTATGACTTTTAGTGATTGAATGGCTTTTTGCGTCTGCTGCGCGAGTCACGAAAACGCGATGCAGTCGCAAAAGGCTATAAAAACGCGCGAATCGCGCAGCAGACGAAGAGGCCATAAAATCGCTAAAACCCATAGAAAAGGGGAACGCGTTTGTTGCGAAAACGCGATGCAGTCGCAAAAGGCTATAAAAACGCGCGAATCGCGCAGCAGACGAAGAGGCCATAAAATCGCTAAAACCCATAGAAAAGGGGAACGCGTTTGTTGCGAAAACGCGATGCAGTCGCAAAAGGCTATAAAAACGCGCGAATCGCGCAGCAGACGAAGAGGCCATAAAATCGCTAAAACCCATAGAAAAGGGGAACGCGTTTGTTGCGAAAACGCGATGCAGTCGCAAAAGGCTATAAAAACGCGCGAATCGCGCAGCAGACGAAGAGGCCATAAAATCGCTAAAACCCATAGAAAAGGGGAACGCGTTTGTTGCGAAAACGCGATGCAGTCGCAAAAAGCCATAAAAACGCTAAAGGTCATAAAAACGCCACGATCGCTGCCGCTAAAAGTACCTAGCCAGTGTGGCCTCTCCCTAATATATATTGGCAGGAATAGAGCAGCATCGAAAACAGTATAATATAGCACGTAGAGTGGTTTATTGTTGTTTAAAACTTGGCTGTACACTTGTCATGCGTCTTAATTCTACAATAGAATAGAATAGGGTATTTGACTACTTTTAGAAAATCATATTGAATTGTTAATAATGCTATGCTGAAGCTAACAAAACATATATTTCAGCATAATTTTCAGTATTTTTCATAAAAATCGAGATATAAATTCAAAAAAATAAATTGCCGCGGAAACGTTCCATTTGTTTACATGACGTCACAGTTCACACACAGTTCAATGACAATACCAAAGCCCAAAGGTGGCGTGAACAGTGACGTCATTCGAGATTCAAGAACGTTTTCGATCTCGTGAACATAGCCAGAATTATAGCAATTTTAATTAATGTTTTCTTTTTAAATAAAGCTTTATTTTTTAGTTTTGTCGTATGGAATAATGTTTTTAGATAACAATCTTTTAGGATGACACCAGATGAAACGATATTTTCAATATAGTCAAATACCCTATTCTAGTTGGTAGAATACAATCACGACTGTCAGAAAGATTAGACAACAAACAAAAGGAAATATCTAGTACGTCTCGTCTTCAGTTTCAGCTTCCAACATAAGCCAGGCGCAAATTCATATTCATGCTAATAGGTATTTTAAAAATAAATGCGAGAGTAATTGTTTGTTATCTTTTCGCGGCTCAACCACTGAACTTGACGTCTGGCACAGAGATATTATGAATCGTCGAATGATATCTCGCGAAGAGAGAGAGATATTGTCGATGTAGACTGATTCTCGTTTACTCTTTTAAACTCCAAAATTCAACAAAATGACGTCGCCACTCGCCATGTTAGAGTTCGTAGAGAAAATAGAGAAAATAATGATATCTTTACTTTTGACGTAACGAGACAAATCATGGTGTGCAACCATGTTAGTTTCGATAGAAGTATAGAGATAATACGATAAAAGGGGTAAACAAAATTTTCTCCCGCGTGCATGCTAGGCCTGCTGGAGATGGACACAGGATAATTTTTATCCTGGAAAATCAGAGTTCCCAAGGTATTATAAAACCTAACCTACGGCCTAAGAAAAGGTTTAAAAACAACAAAGCATTTGTAAACGCTGATAAAGACATTGTAAAAAGGAAACGTGATCGTGTTGGTAGCATATACCTAGCATTATTTTATATTTGTAGTGCTATAATAGGTATTGTCTGTTAGCCCCTCTTGTCTAGCCTGCGGCTGCCTTGACATTTTACGGGCTAGTTACACTAGCGGCACGCTATGATGGCCGGTTTGACGTTTGTCCGCTCATGAAGTTCCGTATTAATTGATAACGACTTTGAAGGAAATAATTGTATTACTTTATTGACGATAGTGATGTGCAGAGATTCATAAATTTTATCGAATGTAGTTTTAGGTTTAGGACTCAAAATTTATTTATTAAATTGATTTCTAAAATGTATACAAGTGTAGAAAAATCAGTTTGCACCATTTAAGGGGTGAATGTACTTGTGAATATGAACAATTTTCACTATGTGGACAAACCTCTGAAATCGCAAAAAAATATCAGCTGTTTCATACAAAAGGTAAAATTTTTATTTTTATATGATATATACCACAACTCGGCATTTGGTTTTCTAAATTGAAAATTTTTAAAAATGGAATCTAATACGATCGTCACATAGGATCGCTGGCTAGCACAACTACTACCTCCGGCAAACTCGCGTCAATGCTCAATGCAAAACAAAGCAGTTTCGAATTGACGTTGCTTCGAAAAGTATAAACTGTCAGTGCAATGCGATTGTGATATAGTTTTGACCTGGCTTTGGATTTCAAATATTGATACTGCATTACTGTTGACCCTTGCTCGTTAATTTGGACTCTGTTCAAGCCCTTTGTTGTGGATTTCGTCGATATGACCGAACGTACGCAGAGAACTGTTCTAAATAGTCAGACACGTGAGTTCGTAATACGCCTTCGTAACTATTTCGATCGTGAAGCTCAAAATGGAGGGCCAATTTTACCTATAACGTCAGTGGTTGAACGCGTAGCTGATGCGCTTAATATTGGACAACGAACTGTTAGACGGATAACTAAAAAAAAATATGGCGAGACTGGCACAGAAGAAAATAAACTTCACACACCAAAAAAGAGAAAACGAGCAAAACCAGTCGTAGGCATCGATAGCTTTGATGCCGATGCTATCCGAAGACATGTTTACGGCTACTATTTACAGAAGGAGTATCCAACAAGAAAAAAGTTGGTGCATTCACTGAAGGAAGCTGGATTATTCTTCGGTGGGGAAAGTTCTTTAACGAAGATTTTGAAGACCATTGGATTTCGATACAAAAAATGTAACAAACGCAAAATATTGATGGAAAGATTTGATATAGCGATGGCAAGGTATACTTTTTTACGGCAAGTGAAAGAAATCAAAAATTGGCAAAATGTTGTGTTCTTGGATGAAACATGGCTTAATGCTAACCATACTGTAGGCCGTTCTTGGAACGATGACACAGCAGCATCTACTTCCAAAGTTCCTGTAGGAAAAGGATCGCGACTTATAATTTGTCACGCCGGAACCATCAACGGGTTTGTCGAAGGTTCTCTCATGGCTTTTGCGTCAAAAACCACTGGAGACTATCATGAAGACATGAATGGAGAAAAGTTTACTGAATGGTTTACCTCAATGTTGTGTAGCCTCCCTGAACCATCTATTATAATTATGGACAACGCCCCATACCACTCGATGCAAATTGACAAGCCACCTGCCCAATCCCAAAAGAAAGCTGATATCGTCGCATGGCTTCGTAAAAATGGCGTAGATGCAAACATGAATATGTTAAAAGCGGAATTAGTACGTCTTTTAAAAGAAAACAAACCAACCAAGATCCGATACGTCATTGACGAAATAGCATTAGAACATGGGCACAGAGTTATACGGTTACCGCCTTACCATTGTGAGTATAATGCGATTGAGTTGGTGTGGGCTCAAATTAAGGGATATGCTGCAAGACACAATACAGAACCCCCATTTACCACAAAAAAAATGCTAAAATTATTAGAAGAAGCTTGTGAACATGTGACTAAAGGAGACTGGGAAAAGGTTGTGAATAGAACTGTTAAATTAATAAGGGAAGATTATTAAAGAGATGTGAAAATAGATAATATTATAGAAAACGAACATATAATTATTAATGTAGGTGATGATAGCAGTGACGACAGTGAAAATAGTAGTATGGACGAATCTGATTAATTATGGCCTTTTGTGGCACCTTTTTTGGTATCTTTTGTATTCATATGTTTCTTGTGTGCATATAAAGTATGTATATTCATTTTCATTCAAATATTCAGTTCGTTCAAACAAATTAAATAAACATATACATTTTTGTTTTATTAAACCTATTTAATCAGGTACAAAAACAAAACTTAATTGTTTTTTGTTCGAGAATAAATTGACATTCCACATCACTATTGTAATGTGTCAAACCGGCCATCATAGCGTGCCGCTAGTGTAGAGGATAAACTGTATTCTGAGTTTTCTTGCGAATTTCAGTTTTCACTATCATTTAGAACATATTTTCCTGATATAGATTACTTATGAGTTGACCACGATATCATCCGCGTCGGAACGAATTTTGCAAAAACTTATACATAAAATACATCATAATAGCGATCATTATCACTACATATTATAAAACAAAGTCCTCCGCCGCGTCTGTCAGTCTGTCTGTTCGCGATAGACTCAAAAACTACTGAGCGGATTTTCATGCGGTTTTCACCAATAGATAGGGTGATTCATGAGGAAGGTTTTAGTGTATAATTTGTTAAGGTTTTGTGTAAATTAGTTGAAATATGACGATAATTGTTGACGATGTCGGAAAAATTCAAGCCGCTTGGGAGCTTTCATCGAAAACGCTGCCTTATTCCTTTGAGATATAACAAAACAATTTATGGTGGTGGTATGGTGGGATGAGTCCTTACAGAAAAGTCTGCGATGGCTATCTTTGAAGGCTAGCTCACTATACCCATTTTAACTTCTAAAAAAACGGTCACATACCATGCGGTAATTGGAAATCTATTTAGAGGGATACAGTATTAATCCTTATTAACTTAAATACGTTAGTTACCATAAGCATTTCATGCACATTATGATAATGCTTTACAGTTTACACCATACAATTTAAATGAATATCTTAGACGTTATCGCAAAATAAAAACGAACGCGCGCCAAAATAAATACGCGGATTTCCATCCCATTGACGGGACTCGCTCTCGTGATGCGATCAGTGACCACCCCCGCGTCGCGTTGACATTGCTGTATTATAAGCCGAGCGATACTTCTTTTATAAGCCTACGTACTGTTCAATATGCTCTTCAATATAACTTATGGAACATTTCAAGGAATTTGCAAAGCATAGGCGTAATATACTACCCGTGCGAAGCCGAGGCGGGTCGCTAGTAATCTATAAACTAAACTAAATCGTAAGGAAGATTGTGAAAAGATTAGCACTATTTTTAGACCTGTGATTACATAATCACATACATCACTAGAACTAATATGATGTCATCAAATTATATAGGTATGGAACTAATATGATCGCGTCATTTATCTAACCTTAAACCTCATGCAAATGATTCGGCTGTCGTGGTAAAAGGTAAACTTTTAAAAATGTTCCCCCATACACACATACAGTAAGTGTATCATAACTACGAAAGTTCGTCTATATACTTGGGTATACATATCTAATTATTTATAATGTATATAGCTTGCATCTTGAAGATGGAAAAACAAATATGTAGGCTATTTTTTATTAACAAAATATAATTAAGTATGGTTTTTTTCCTGGGGATAAGGGCTATAATTTTATGTTCTGCTTTAAAATGATGGCACAATGCCACAGATCCATGCCCTGATTGCATTCGCAGAATCCTGAGTCATCTGCAATCTGTTATCAGATTCTATTTATTCTGCTCCTGAGCCATGAACGACGTCTGACACAAAGGGATTGGGTAAGAGAATTGTCGATTAAAATACAATTTAATAATACATATTACATTAATCTATGATAACACTGGAGAGGTAACTTGTCATATTTTTTGGACCTACTTGATTGACGCCATTTTGGCGCTGTACACAGATACGAGTGTCCAAGGAACTAAGTGAAGGCACTAGTTGACTTTTTGGCACGTCCTGCATCCCTAGAAACACTCGTATGTGAAATGTGGCGCTTCAAATTGATATATAAAAGCCATCATTTGTATAAAAATCCCTATTTCCTTAGAGGGACAGCCAGTCCGGTGTTAATCATAGATTAGTTATTATAAGTGGCACTGATGGATGCGGAGAGGCCTTCAGTTCAGTAGCCACCAGCGGGAATGGGGCTACTTTCTGTCTGCCCGTCTTAACATTAATTGGATTCAGTACCTACGCTTTTTTTGGAACTTCACCTCATTGTGGAAATATTATACTCTATTCTATTCTAATAAAGTTGCATGGGTTAAATCAGCATGGCATCCGGCTGCCCACAAGATAGTATAAAAAACTTATTAGTATATAGCTATATAATAATATTTTAAAATGATTATTTTGAAAAGAGCAACTGCTGAGTTTCTTGCCGGCTCTTCTCAGCAGAATCCGCTTTCCGAACCGGTGGTAGAGTCATGATGTGTCATAAGAGCCACAGGTTGGCCTACGTAAAATAAATAATTATTATTTTTTTATTCACTTTATTGACCAAAAGAAGTACAAAATTCGGACTTAATGCTAAAGCATTTTCTACCAGTCAACCTTGAGATGTGAGACAACACTTGTAGGTGTGCAAAAGAGTAGGGTAAAAAGAGTATAATATATAATTTTGAATTATAATTTGTAGTACTCACGTCGTACACATTGACAGCCGATGTCAAACTGACAGTACGTACTTTTTAAGCTCTGCTAAATCTATGTGAAAATAATTGGAATTAACTAATATTAATACACTATTTACCGAAGAAAAGTTATAAAAATCGATATAAAAACGATATATATTGTTTTTTGCGTAATAGTTCGACAAAATGAGCACCGATATGTCGCAAGAAATGACTCAACTTTTCTCCATGTTTAAGTGTGAATTAGACAATCAAACTAAGATAATAACGGAAAAAATTACTAAAAATGTTCTTCAAAGCATTGATGATCGGATAAAACCACTAGTAGAAGAAAATATAGTGTTAAAATCGGAAATTGAAAGACTGAACAACAAAATAAGTAAGTTGGAAACACAATCACGAAAAAATAACCTAATAATTCATGGTGTCTTGGAATCTGAGAAAAATAGTAAGGAACTTATTGAGTGCACCATAGAATTATTGAAAAAAATCGATGTTCAGATAGAAGTGTCCGAAATAGACAAAATTCATAGAATAGGCAAAAAAATACAAGGAAAAGGTAACATTAGGCCTATATTACTTGTAACAACATTGCAACGTAAAATCGAAATTCTGGAAAACAAAAAGAAAATGACACATAACACTTACATAACAGAGGACTATAGTAAGGAAGAACTAGAGATAAGAAAGAAGTTACAAGAGCAATTAAAGCAAGAACGTGAAAAGGGTAATATTGCCTACATACGTCACAACAGAATTGTAATAAAAGGAAAAAAAAGTGATAAAGATAAAAGGAAGAGGTCAGAGTCAATTTCTCCCATAGTAAACACGCAAATACAGGCAACTGAGCGAAATAATAGTACTAAATTATGTAAGACAAATGCATTTGATGTTATGCGAGCAAAGGCCTACTTAATTTCAAAAGATTAGCAACTAACGAACATCGGCAAACAAACAACAAGACATATTATAAAGATAACTGACAACATAGGTCCCAACCCGGCTGGTCCCCGTGGGACTGTAGACCAACACCCTTCAGAGATTAATTACAGAAAAACTAGAAAAAATGCAAGGAAGGAACAAAACTCAAATAATATATATATTTTCACTTTAAATGTAAGATCACTCAAATCCCAAGAAAGGCAAAATGAATTGGAATATGCACTCAACAACATAAAGTGGGACATTTTCGGAATCAGTGAGGTACGAAGAACGGGCGAAGAAATCTTAGAGATACCAAACAAGTATGTTATGTATTACAAAGGAGAGACTGGGGGAAGAAATGGCATTGGTTTCCTAGTAAAGTCACATTTAAAGGACAGAATTGAAGAGTTTATTGGAAAATCAGTTAGAATAGCTATATTAAACATACAACTACCAGGATATAAAGAAAAATGGTCAATAATTCAAATTTATGCACCGCATGAAGCAACAATGCCTGAAGATAAAGACAATTTTTATGAAGAATTAACCTGAGCTATGCAGGATACCTACAAAAACAAAATTATTATGGGAGACTTTAACAGTCAGATAGGAGATATGATTCTAAATGAAAATAAAGTCAGAGGACAATATAGTACAGGTAAAAGAAATGATAATGGTAACCGATTAATTAACTTTGCACTTGAAAACAATTTAGTCATCATGAACAGCCTATTTAAAAAGAAAAATAACAGGAAGTGGACCTGGCGATCACCAGATGGGAAAACTTTTAACGAACTGGATTTCATTCTCACTAATAAACCAAGGGTATTCCAAGACATTGATATCATCAATACACTAAACTTTAGTACAGATCATCGTCCAGTAAGAGGCATAATGAGTAGTGAGGAACCTAAAAAAATAAGACAGACCCGACAAATCTACAGTCGCTGTATAAAAATTCCTGACTACATAATAGAAGATAGAAAAGAAAACTTGAAGACCAGAATTAATACAGCTATTTCAGTTCAAGACAAATACAATATACTAGAGCAAGAACTTCAGGAACTCCAAGAAAAATTCACTGCAAAATTGAATAAATCAAACAAAATTGGGGAGGAAGCTACTTAACTACTCGATACCAGGAAAAATTTACTTAAAAATAAAAAAATATTCAGACAAGAAATAGCTGACATAAGTAAGAAAATAAACGAAAGTATTAGGAAACACAGAAAAGAAAACAGATCCAAAACTATTCTAGAACACATAAAGAAAACAGGAGGTGTAAGAAAGGCAGAAAAAGAGTTAAAAGAAAAGAATAATTGGATATCAAATATGAGGGATAAGTCAGGAGTATTAACAACCAAAAGAGAATCCATTCTTAAAATCGCTACAGATTTCTACCAAGACTTGTATAATGACCCTGACTATATTTGGGATTCAGAAACAAGAAATGACCATATTGATGAACCTGTGCCCTCTATTATGAAGAGTGAAATAATCAGGGCAGTGACAACTCAAAATGACAATAAAGCCTCTGGAGATGATAACATAAGCAATGAACTCCTAAAGGAAACTCTCAAAATTACAATTGATGCTCTTACTATCATATTCAATGAAATCCTAGAAATAGAACATATACCAAATCAATGGACGAGGTCTACAATTATTTTATTACATAAAAAAGGAGACAAAAACCAAATTGGCAACTATCGACCTATAAGTCTTACTTCAAATATATATAAAATCTTCTCAAAAGTGATACTCGGTAGAATAACAAAAGTACTTGATCAATGCCAACCAAAAGAACAAGCAGGATTCAGAAGCAATTACTCCACAATTGATCATATACATACTATTAAACAAATAATTGAAAAATGCAATGAATATAACAAAGAATATTACCTCGCCTTTGTCGACTATAATAAAGCTTTTGACTCAATAAAACACAGCCACCTATGGCAAGCACTTGAAGAACAGGGAGTACCAGCTAAGTTCATTAGATTAATAAAAGCAATATACAGAAAAAGTTCAGCACGAGTCAGACTAGAGAAAGAAGGGGAAGAGTTCCAAATAAAAAAGGGAGTCAGACAGGGAGACCCTCTTTCGCCTAAATTGTTCTCAGCAATTTTAGAGAAGGTTTTCCACAATTTAGATTGGGATAACTATGGACTTAATATAAATGGGCAAAAATTAAACCACCTCAGGTTTGCCGATGACCTTATCCTAATATCAAGCAATTCTAATACACTAGAAATAATGTTAAAACAACTGGAAAAAGAAAGTGGTGTAGTAGGTCTAACTATGAATACAGAGAAAACTAAATTGATGACAAATGGAGACCAAATTACTATACAAATTAATAATAAACCAATAGAATATGTTGAGGATTATGTATACCTGGGACAAGTGGTCTCTCCACACAACCAGATGACGAAAGAAGTGAATCAAAGAGTAAGTAAGACATGGAAACGATACTGGGCTTTAAAAGAAGTTATGAAAAGCAAAGAATTCCCAGTAAGTGCAAAGAAAAAGGTATTTGATTCATGCATAATACCCTGTATTACTTATGGATGCCAAACTTGGTCACTTACAAAAACCAACATAAAGAAACTGGAAACTTGTCAACACAGTATGGAGAGAAGTATGATAAACATTAAAAAAAAAGACAGAATAAACCTAAAATCTATAAGAAAACGCACTAGAGTGAAGGATGTGACAGAGCATATAAGAAGGTTAAAATGGCGTTGGACTGGGCACATGATGAGGGACAAGGTTACAAAATGGACAAAAGAAGTGACTGAGTGGTATCCTAGGGATGGGATAAGGTGTAAAGGAAGGCAAAGAAAAAGATGGGAGGATGACTTAAGAGTGGTGGCTGGTGCTTCATGGCGCAGAACAGCACAAGAGAGGAGCAGCTGGAAGTCTCTGGAGGAGGCCTATGTCGCAAGACAAGCTGATGTTTAATTTAAACTTTGTAAAAAAAAACAAAAAAAAACACTATTTATGTAATTTTTGTAATCAGCAATAAAGGCTATGAAATGAAATGAAAATGAAAAAGTACTCACGTCGCTGCGGCGGCATGACGGCGGCGCCCCGCTCCCCTCGGAGCAGGCTCTCGGCCTCCGTGCCACCCTGGTGCGACATCTCCATGGCGCCCACTATCATAAAACCGGCACTGGCATCTGTGCTGAGGCGGCGTCTGGGAACAATTTACTACATTGTACAAAACATTTTAACATTTTAAGCAGTGATAGTCTAGTGGTTAGGACTGTGGTCTCCTATTCGGGGGGTCGCAGGTTCGATCCCGGGCACACACCTCTGACTTTTCAGAGTCAAGTGAGTTTAAGCAATTAAATATCACTTGCTTCAACGGTGAAGGAAAACATCGTGAGGAAACCTGCACATCTGAGTGTTCTTCATAATGTTCTCGAAGGTGTGCGAAGTCCGCCAATTCGCATTGGGCCAGCGTGGTGGACTATGGCCTATAACCCTTCTCTGAGAGGAGACCTGCGCTCAGTAGTGAGCCGTTGATGGGTTGCTAATGATGATGATGATGATGATGACAAAACATTTGGTTTAAATGCCTTGAAATAATAACTTTTAACAATAAATAGAACTAAGCGACGATAACAGCAACTATAATTTAATATAAAAAAATCTTTTTAAAAAACCGACTTCAAACATGATTTTTTAAAAACTTAAAAACTAAAACGATTTTTTAAAACAAAACAAATTATTCAAACTGCTCGACCAATTTTGATAAAATTTAAATGGTTTCACCTCGGAAGTATACCCTTTCAAACAAAAAAAGAATTTTCCAAATCTGTTCAGGAGTCTTCAAGTAATCGGTGAACATACATAAAAAAAAAGATTCAGACAAATTGATAACCTGTTCCTTTTTTGAAGTTGGTTAAAAAAGGGGAAAATAAAATAAACCTTTTTAGTCTTAACAACTAAGCTCCTAAACTAATGTAAGTAGGTAAAAACTACTTTTGAGTTTGTGAGAAAATTTTTGAAAGTAAAATTAATTTCAAGTAAAATGATGGCCTTTAAAAAAGTTTTTGCAGACTACCCTTAGAGGAGGAATTTATGTTTCACTATCAAATAGTGAATATCAAAGAATATCAAATAATAAGTCTACCAATTCGCATTGGGCCAGCATGGTGGACACTATGGCCTAAAACCCTTCTATGAGAGGAGACCTGCACTCAGTAGCAAGATGTTAATGGGTTGCTTATGATGATGATGATGATCAAATACGGCATTCCGAACCAGTGGTAGACTCATCAACGATTCAAAAGCACTTGTAAAAAAGTTTATTTGAATAAAAAACATTTCTATTCTATTCTAATAGTGTGTCACAATAACAAAACAAAGATTCTGATCTGATAATTGCTGAAGTCGGAATGGGCGGGACACAAAGTTCACCTGATAGTTTAGCTTTTTAGGTTTATCAGTTATTTTTAAGGAATCCTATACTATCCTTTGCCGTGTGGTGACCGCAGATCAGAATACAGTTGTCACCACCCCTCCTCTTCCCGCGGGTGTCCTACGAGGTGACTAAGGGAATATAACAGAGAACGGGCAGCAGCGTCCTCTGTGCTACTACTACCATCTACTGCGATCACCAACCCGTCTGCCCCACGTGGTGATAACGGGCAAACCCTCCCCTTGGGAGAGGCCTTTAGTCCAGCAGTGGACTGTTATAGGCTATTGATGATGATGATGATGATCCTATCCTACTAATATTATAAATATGAAACTGTGTGAGGATGGATGGAAGTTTGTTACTCTTTCCCGCCACAATGAATGAACTGATTTGGCTGAAATTTGGAATAGGGATAGTTCATACCCAGGATTAACACATAGGCTACATTTTATCATTTCCTTCAAGTAAACTTTAACCAATGCTAAAGTTTGCTAATTGAAGGTGGTGAAACAAGCTCTAAGACTTGGCTTATGAGCCACAGGTAGTAGTAATAAATATTTTGAACTTGAAGTATCAGCATTTATTTTTGTGATTAAATACTCTGTATTTCTTTTAATAATTATTGACAGCTAATTCAGTTTTTTTTTTCTATAGTCTCTGAATAACTGAATACAAGATATGCCTGTGCATAATGCATCTTACATACAGTGCAGATATAAATGGGGAGTAACACATTGATTGGCATGACTTTCTTTGTATGCTTTGTATGGCCAGGATGTGCGTTATATTACCAACTATTGCCAATAACTTTGCCTGCTTTAAATTTCAATAAAGCTGTATATTTGGATGTTCAGAAATGGTATTAGGAATTGCTTTGAATACTTTTGAGGTTTGACTACATGATGTGAGTTCTTATTGACTGTCGTATATATTGAAATGAATGATAATATTTCTATTTTTCTTGTGGCTTATGGGAATTGAACATTATACATCGATGGAATTGAACATTCGCCTTGTTGAAAAAAATATAGGACAACAATATTTATGTTTTTTTTATCATTATAGATAGATAAAAATCTAGTAAATTTATCAAAATATTATGAATGGAGAAAAATATATTAGGTTCTAAAATATTCTATTCTCTATTAGTCTATATATCTAAAGTTTAATTTTATGATGTTACTCCATAATTATATCCGTTAAATCTATATTCACTCTAAAATTAAAACTACCTACTACATTAAAATTAAATTTATTCTAAAATTAAAACTAAAATAAAAATTAAATAAAATCTAAAACCCCATCGAAGTCACTGCAGTGTGGCATGGTACCCAAGATGCTGGCAGCATTACCCCTTTGGATGGCCAAGCTAATCCTTTGGGCAAGGTAGCTGCCAGCTCTTGGATCCCCGGTAGACTCGATCACCTTTTTAGTTAGCTCTACAAAAAGCGCTCGAGCCTCCGGGCCCCACGGCCCCAGGGTCTCTACACCAAAAGGCACAAATATGAAACCACTGTCAAGTTTTTCATATTTGCGCCTCTTAGCCTGTTCGGCGCTAGTAGCCGCTGCACCCGCCACAGAGGAGGTCGCATGGATGTGGGATGCAGCTAGAGTATCTACACAGGTGGCATCCCACACAAGCGACCTCCCTGTCCTCCAAGGAACAAGCGTCATACCATCAGGTCTCCTGCCATCACTACGTGCCAAACCAATAGGTTCTAATACAGCTGGCACGTGAGCAGTAGCAAGAGACCTGCGGATGATGTCGTTGAGGGCATTGTGGCGGGAGAAACGACCAGCGCTCTTCGATAAGTCTATTATTTTCGTTTACTAGTAATCAGTGACATAAACATTGATGCATACATCTTAATACATATAAATTATGTGTCACGTTGTTTGTCCGCGATGGACTCCTAAACTACTTAACCGATTTTGATCAAACTTCGTAACTATCTGTAATTTGGTCCAACTTGAAAGATAGGATAGTTTTTTTGGATTAGGATAGTTTATTTGTTTTATTCATATAGATAAGTTGACGGTACGAAGTTCGCCGGGTCAGCTAGTACTATATAATAATATATTACCTTTAGTAATTAAGAAAATCGCTGATTTCGTCGTTCGCAGTTAAAAAAATTGGTAGTGTTCTTCGTAATCCACACCACAAAAACCATCCAATTGAAACGGGATCAAGAAAACGGTAAACAGTTAACTGAGACTAAATATAAATATATAGCTGGACTCATACAGAAATGTTTACTTGAAACTATAAAAATACCATGGAAAAATACTTTACGCTATTGTTTTAACACCTTGCGTGAGAACATCCAGAAATATATTTAAAATAAGAACAGCGTTTCTTATCATGTTCTGCAAAGCGCGTGTTCGTCTTGAAACATTGTCTGATCAAATAAAATGCTTACCAAACCATTTGAATGCTGTTCATTATTCAAAATTCAAATTGTCACTAGTATTTGAAACTCAGTTCAGTTCTTTGATTCTTCACTATAAAATACTACACATAACAGCTAATCGAATATAAATAAGGTTATTTCTTTAAATAAAACTACACGTGCGTCCACCGCTAAGAACGACCACCAAACACAACCAAACATATCCTAAATATCCTAATCCTAGTGTTCGTGGTCTATGCGTATGCACCAAACTTGCACCAAAATATCAAACCACGAAAGCATAGACAATACTAGTAACTAGACTAGGCACGAAAGTCAAACGTGAAAGGGTGGTCGTTTCACGTACAGCTGCGGGGCGAGTGGCGACGTGCAATTATTAAAGGACAGCATCAATGTCAAAACATGGTTTTGGCTCCACGTATCATTGATACAGTCCATATCCCTAAAGGATCGTTGAGGATAAAAAAATGTTTTGACATTCATGCAGTACACTATCGATACAATTTTTGTATGAACATTGCTGAAAATTGGTTCCACGTAAGACTTTTGAAGTAAGATGTCGTATATGGACTACGACAAAAGTTACGTCAAACTAGGCTTTCATTGATACAAGCCGTGAGGTGTTCTTATGGGTGACTAAAGTTTAAAAATCTGAAATCATAAAAATAGTTTGGTGTTTGGGTGGCATCAAACTCGCAGTTGTTATCATTGTTGGATTAATTAACGTAGTCGTAATTCCTAGTTCCATGAACTAGCCTTACGTATGATTTATATATATATCTACATAATATTCAATAATAATTTGCGCCTGGGTAAATACTAAATTCTGTCTGTGATGCGGGAATAAGTTTTGTTTTAAGGTTAATAGAAATGTTTTTTATTCAAATAAACTTTTTTTCAAGTGCTTTTGAATTGTCAATGAGTCTACCAAGTTTTTTAATGTGTTTATGTGTAAGAAGTACCATCCTATTTAAATGCTTAAATATTGCATAAATTATTTGCAGATATTAAATATTTAATTCAAAAGCAATTACTATTAACTATGGCAGTTATTAATTGGTATAACGCAGTAAAATTTGGAAGACTGCTATGGCCGTATAGATTGCTAATAGATTATTATAGATGTTCAAATTAGGGTGGAACCACATTTGTGAGGATCGATTCGGATTTTGCCCATACAAAACTGTCATTTTCCATACATTCGTGTACGCATCGAAAAGCCGATTTGATCCGTACACGTTTCTATGGAATTTGAGTTTTGTATGGGCGAAATCCGAAACGATCCTCACAAATGTGGTTCCACCTTAATGTTTGACGTTTCGATGCGTTTCGCATATTTGTAGCATAGACAAAAAAGTGAAAACTTTGAAATGAAATATAATATTTATTTTATAACTTTGTGAACTGAAACTTCCACTTCCCGATTCCTTATTGCCTAAACTATCTTATTTTTATATTTTTAGATTATTTCTCACTAGGAGTAAGTTAGAGGTAATAGGTTAGTAATCTGTGGAGTGTGGGGTAGTTTATGTGACAGGTGTACACTGTGCGGGACGACCGGCAGGTCGACCACATCTAGGTATTGTCTCACATCTCACATCAAAAAATATCCTTAGGGTGGAACCACATTTGTGAGGATCGTTTCGGATTTCGCCCATACAAAACTGTCAAATTCCATAGAAACGTGTACGGATCAAATCGGCTTTTCGATGCGTACACGAATGTATGGAAAATGACAGTTTTGTATAGGCAAAATCCGAATCGATCCTCACAAATGTGGTTCCACCCTTAGGGTGGAACCACATTTGTGAGGATCGTTTCGGATTTCGCCCATACAAAACTGTCAAATTCCATAGAAACGTGTACGGATCAAATCGGCTTTTCGATGCGTACACGAATGTATGGAAAATGACAGTTTTGTAGAGGCAAAATCCGAATCGATCCTCACAAATGTGGTTTCACCCTATAAACACATATTAAAATATCCTAGTGTTTGTGGTCTATGATGATAGAGATTAACAGATCATAGACCACGAACACTAGGATTTAACCGTCTCTATCTCCTTTTAGAGAGCCATGAAGTAGAAGTCTGGCAACGTCGCAGGTAGGCCGTAGGTCTATCTATGGCTCTGTCAGTCGACATTGACAAGTTTGTATTTGGTGTTTGGTTTTGCTTCGCGTCGTGTTATTTTGTATTTAAATCATAATTATTTAACAAAAGATATGTACAATAATTTTGGTGTTTAATGTACGGTTTCACTCAAGGTGGATAGAAACCTTTTAGAAATACATCAGTTATGACGAGATAAATCCGTTTTCATGGATAACTTTATATCGACTGCAAAGTATAAACAAAGCTGCTAAGGTAAGAAAGTTAAGTTTATTACTGACTGACTACTGTCAATATGTTTTAATGTAACTAATGAAGATATTTTCGATTAAAGATGTGTAGTAACTTACAATTAAGTGCCAGACTCATAATTTAAATAAGTATCTAGGTTTGACATAACCTACAAAAGAAATACTCATATTATTTCATTTTGTTTGTTTATAAAAGTTATTTTAACCGTTTTAGATGCCAAGGAAATGCTGTGTGCCAGAATGCAAATCAAATTAAGCCAGTGTTATCCGCATTGAAGGAGCTAAAAGTACATTTTCTTTCCCGAAAGATGCTCATCTCTCTCAAGCGTGGTTACGTGCGATTCCTCGAAAAGACTGGGTACCTACAAAACACTCAGTTGTATGCAGCAACCATTTTACAACCCATGAAATCCAGACTGAGGAAATTGTCATTGGAAGTGACGGACAAGTGTTTAAACAGCAATTGAAATACCCACGTTTAGTCGAGGGTGCAATACCCCATATATTCAATAATCTCCCATCATACATGTCGAAGAGCACTCCACCTCCAAGAAGCAACCCCGAAAAAAGGAGACAACGAGCTGAACTATTTCATGAGGAGCAGGTGTCTAAATTTTTAGAGAGTGACATAATTACAGCATTCGAAGACTTAGTGCATAAATTCCAAGAAAAGTTAGGAGACTCTAAATGGTTATATCGAGTGATACCTAATAAGAGGATTTATTTCTATTTGTTAAATCTTGATATTGAAAGTAATAATGGTGACAGTGACAGCAGTGTGAAAGTAGTTAATAGTGTGTTGGTGGATGAAAATCTAAGCATTCAGGTATATGTAAAAGGACATTTAATGCGTCATGAAGATTTAAGCTGGATATTACCTAGTGAACTTAAGCTAAGCAGATGGTCACAGCTTGAAAATATACTATCTCGTTATTATAACAATAGTTGTGAACCAACAAAGTCATTTGACTATTGTCTTGATAGGTCTATTAATTATTTGAACGAAGCAGTTAATATTGACAATGATAATTTTGCTGCAGAGCTTGTTCTAGACCAAATGAAATTGTTAAAAAATAAGCAACGTAGATATAGTGTTGCTACACTTATATTTTCATTTGTGATATTTAGTATTTCCTCCTGTGCCTATAATACTTTGAGGCAATACCTAATCTTGCCAACTGCAAGACATTTGCAGCAAATAACTTCGATGACTGGCCTGTGTCCGAATTCACCAGAAAATAATTATTGTTATTTAAAATCAATATGCTCTACGTGGGTAGAAGGGGAGAAAGTTGTAAATTTATTGATTGATGAAATTTATATAAAATGTGGCCTAGAGTATAAGTCCAAAACTATTCTAGGTTACGCAGAAAATAATCCAAAAAATCTTGCCAAAACCGTACAGACTTTTATGATTAGCTCTGCATTTGGTAACAAAAAAGAGGTTGTTAAGTTGTTACCAGTACATAATATATCTGGGAAATTCTTGTATGAAAATTTATTGCTCATTGTAAATTACATACAATCATTTGGATTGAAAGTACTAATTTCTGATAACAATCGTGTAAACCAAAATTGTTTTAAGTTATTAACAGATGAATCAAATTGTAGCTTCAGTAATCCTAAATATACAGATGAAAAAATATTTGTCTTGTATGATCCAGTTCATATCTTTAAAAATCGGCCAAGTGCGAGTCGGGACTCGCTCTTTTAGGGTTCCGTTAAAAAAAATTAAATTAAAAGATTTCCATCTACCCACCTACCCATTTTAATTTAATTTTTTTAATTTAATTTAATTTTTATTATTTGTTGTTATAGCGGCAATAGAAATACATAATATGTGAAAATTTCATCTGTCTATCTATTACGGTTTACGAGATACAGCCCGCTGACAGACGGACGGACGGACGGACGGACGGACGGACAGCGTAGGCTTAGTAATAGGGTCCCGTTGGTACCCTTTGGGTACGGAACCCTAAAAACAT
This sequence comes from Oeneis ivallda, assembly GCA_029955525.1. Taxonomy (NCBI): domain Eukaryota; kingdom Metazoa; phylum Arthropoda; class Insecta; order Lepidoptera; family Nymphalidae; genus Oeneis; species Oeneis ivallda. The sequence continues at coordinate 7,988,215 of JARPMR010000025.1, read as the reverse complement.
TCGTAATAATTGGATAAATTTAAATAATTGTACTTTTACATATCCTGACTTACATGAAGATAATATTATAAAAAAAATCGGCCAAGTGCGAGTCGGGCCTCGCTCTTTTAGGGTTCCGTTAAAAAAATTAAATTAAAAGATTTCCATCTACCCACCTACCCATTTTAATTTAATTTTTTTAATTTAATTTAATTTTTATTATTTGTTGTTATAGCGGCAATAAAAATACATAATATGTGAAAATTTCATCTGTCTATTTATTACGGTTTACGAGATACAGCCCGCTGACAGACGGACGGACGGACGGACGGACGGACAGCGTAGGCTTAGTAATAGGGTCCCGTTGGTACCCTTTGGGTACGGAACCCTAAAAAGCATCCTTTCATCATTTGCGAGAATTATATAGGACTGAAAAAAATAAGTTGTGTAAAAAAGCTTTTAAATTAAACAATAAATCTATCAATCCTAATACATTTGAACGGCAAAATGTCATGTTAGTAAACAATATTTTTCATGATACCACTATCGCTGCTGTAAAATCTGAGGGTTATGTGGAAACATCAGATTTTCTACAAATTATTAGGGACTGGTGGGATATATTGAATGTGAAAAACACAGTCAAAGGTCAAGTATTTAGAAAACATAACTCTACGCCAATATTTCATAGGGATGATGATAAATTGAAGTTTTTGAAGTCAGTCTGTATTTGGCTAAGAAAATGGAAATCTTTAGAAACTTGTGTAGGTTTGACAAGAGATACTTATGAAGCTATGTTGCATACCACATCTGTCATAATTGATATTTCAAGGTATTGTTTTGAAAATTTTAATTTTGTGGTGTACATACTTCTTGGGAAGTTTCAAACTGACAATATAGAAAAAAGATTTAGTAGGTACAGGTCACTTTCTGGATGTAATTATAATGTAGCTTACAGACAAATTGTTGAGTCTGAAAAAAAATAAGACTTCAACACTTACTAAAGCAGCGAGATCTGGTCTTTCTCAAATCTTGTACATCAGCTGAATGTTTTCAAGATGAAGTTAATATTGAGAAATTTATGTTTATAATAAACTGCAGTAATTATTTGGAAGCATGTGAAATCGATATTTCGTCTCAAATTTATGTATGTGGTTATGTTTCACATAGTTTACTAAATCGGTTTTCCTGTGAACATTGTAGAAATGTTTATATTGATGAAAATACGGCGGTAAATGATGAATATTTTAATTTGTTGCAAAGAGGGGGCTTATGTGCACCAACTGACCAAATCATGTTTATTTATTATCACATGACAGCAATTTTGGAATATATTATTAATGATGTTGATTTAGAAGTATCCTTCCTGGAATTTGTGCAACACAAAAGTTTACTTCATAATTTAACACTGTACAGCCTTCAAGCTGATACTTTTTATGTAGACTTTACAGCAGTGTGTAGTGTATGTGGAAAACAGAATAAAGAATATTATAGCAGATCTGCAAATATCTTGGCAAACATTATGCTAAATAATTAAGTATAATGCTATAATGTAATGCTTAGTAAAGCATAAGAATGATGTTGACAAGACAATTAATTATAAACGACGTAAATTAAACACTTTGGTTTAGTATTAAGATAGAATAGTTACTGCACATACCTATTATTATTTTTATTTAACCAATTTAAAAAAAGGAGGTTATCAATTCGACCTGTATGTATATAATATTGTTTGAAATGTACAATATTCATATAAGTTTATCTCTGTAGGTTTCAAAGGTTACACGAATGTATGGAAAATGACAGTTTTGTATAGGCAAAATCCGAATCGATCCTCACAAATGTGGTTCCACCCTTAGGGTGGAACCACATTTGTGAGGATCGTTTCGGATTTCGCCCATACAAAACTGTCAAATTCCATAGAAACGTGTACGGATCAAATCGGCTTTTCGATGCGTACACGAATGTATGGAAAATGACAGTTTTGTAGAGGCAAAATCCGAATCGATCCTCACAAATGTGGTTTCACCCTATAAACACATATTAAAATATCCTAGTGTTTGTGGTCTATGATGATAGAGATTAACAGATCATAGACCACGAACACTAGGATTTAACCATAGCCGTCTCTATCTCCTTTTAGAGATAGAGACGGCTATGATTTAACAGATTGCACCATAGTAAAGCAACTTTTTTTTTTGTTTATTAAGGGTGGAACCACACCTGTGAGGATCGTTTCGGATTTCGCCCATACAAAACTGTCAAATTCCATAGAAACGTGAACGGATCAATTCGGCTTTTCGCATCGATTCGGCTTTCGCATTTTTTGTACCTAAAAGTGCCTAAAATCCTTACAAGTGTAGCTCACGTTTCGCATGCGAAAGGATCCTTTCGCATCCTTACGGATCCGTAAGGATGCGAACGGATCCTTACGGACGCGAACGGATCCGAAAGGATCCTTACGGATCCGTAAGGATCCTTACGCGTGCGAAAGCGTCATCGGCAACTAGGGAAATGCATGAAGTGCCAAAAAGTATCGATATATCGATGAAATTAGTTTTTATCTCAAGTATGTATGCAAACACAGGTGCCACTTTTCCGCCATGTTGAAATTCTTTGTTATTGGACCGATTTCGTTCAAAATCGATATTTGGGCTTCCCTGGGCTCAAATAAGAGGAAATGATTTGCAAAATTATAAAAAGTCGCCGCCATATTGAAATTCTTTGTTATTGGACCAATTTCGTTCAAAATCGATATTTAGGCTTCCCTTGGGTCAAGAAAGAGGAAATAGATGCCAAAATTTTAAAAAGTGACCGCCATATTGAAATTATTTGTTATTGGACCGATTTCGTTCAAAATCGATATTTGGGCTTCCCTGGGGTCAAATAAGAGGAAGTGATTGGCAAAATTATAAAAAGTGACCGCCATATTGAAATTCTTTGTTATTGGACCGATTTCGTTCAAAATCGATATTTGGGCTTCCCTGGGCTCAAATAAGAGAAAATGATTGGTAAAATTATAAAAAGTCGCCGCCATATTGAAATTCTTTGTTATTGGACCGATTTCGTTCAAAATCGATATTTAGGCTTCCCTTGGGTCAAGAAAGAGGAAATAGATGGCAAAATTTTAAAAAGTGGCCGCCATATTGAAATTCTTTGTTATTCGACCGATTTCGTTCAAAATCGATATTTAGGCTTCCCTTGGGTCAAGAAAGAGGAAATAGATGCCAAAATTTTAAAAAGTGACCGCCATATTGAAATTCTTTGTTATTGGACCGATTTCGTTCAAAATCGATATTTGGGCTTCCCTGGGGTCAAATAAGAGGAAATGATTTGCAAAATTATAAAAAGTGACAGCCATATTGAAATTCTTTGTTATTGGACCGATTTCGTTCAAAATCGATATTTGGGCTTCCCTGGGCTCAAATAAGAGGAAATGATTTGCAAAATTATAAAAAGTCGCCGCCATATTGAAATTCTTTGTTATTGGACCGATTTCGTTCAAAATCGATATTTAGGCTTCCCTTGGGTCAAGAAAGAGAAAATAGATGGCAAAATTTTAAAAAGTGACCGCCATATTGAAATTCTTTGTTATTGGACCGATTTCGTTCAAAATCGATATTTGGGCTTCCCTGGGGTCAAATAAGAGGAAATGATTGGCAACATTATAAAAAGTGACCGCCATATTGAAATTCTTTGTTATTGGACCGATTTCGTTCAAAATCGATATTTGGGCTTCCCTGGGCTCAAATAAGAGGAAATGATTTGCAAAATTATAAAAAGTCGCCGCCATATTGAAATTCTTTGTTATTGGACCGATTTCGTTCAAAATCGATATTTAGGCTTCCCTTGGGTCAAGAAAGAGGAAATAGATGCCAAAATTTTAAAAAGTGACCGCCATATTGAAATTCTTTGTTATTGGACCGATTTCGTTCAAAATCGATATTTGGGCTTCCCTGGGCTCAAATAAGAGGAAATGATTTGCAAAATTATTAAAAGTGACCGCCACATTGAAATTCTTTTTTATTGGACCGATTTCGTTCAAAATCGATATTTGGGCTTCCCTGGGGTCAAATAAGAGAAAATGATTGGCAAAATTATAAAAAGTCGCCGCCATATTGAAATTCTTTGTTATTGGACTGATTTCGTTCAAAATCGATATTTAGGCTTCCCTTGGGTCAAGAAAGAGGAAATGATTGGCAACATTATAAAAAGTGACCGCCATATTGAAATTCTTTGTTATTGGACCGATTTCGTTCAAAATCGATATTTGGGCTTCCCTGGGGTCAAATAAGAGGAAATGATTTGCAAAATTATAAAAAGTGACAGCCATATTGAAATTCTTTGTTATTGGACCGATTTCGTTCAAAATCGATATTTAGGCTTCCCTGGGGTCAAATAAGAGGAAATGATTTGCAAAATTATAAAAAGTCGCCGCCATATTGAAATTCTTTGTTATTGGACCGTTTCGTTCAAAATCGATATTTAGGCTTCCCTTGGGTCAAGAAAGAGGAAATAGATTCCAAAATTTTAAAAAGTGACCGCCATATTGAAATTCTTTTTTATTGGAAAGATTTCGTTCAAAATCGATGTTTGGGCTTCCTTGGGGTCAAATAAGAGGAAATGATTGGCAAAATTATAAAAAGTGACCGCCATATTGAAATTCTTTGTTATTGGACCGATTTCGTTCAAAATCGATATTTAGGCTTCCCTTGAGACAAGAAAGAGAAAATAGATGCCAAAATTTTAAAAAGTCACCGCCATATTGAAATTCAAAATCGATATTCAAAATCGATATTTCGGCTTCCTGTGGTCAAGAAAGAGGAAATATTTGCCATAAGTTTTAAAAGTATGACGGCCGTATCCTTCAAAAACGTTTGAAAAGAATACGTAAATGTTTTGCATGCTGTTCGCTATCTTTTGAAGAAACTAAAATATCATCGACGTACGCGAACTAAAAATCTAAACCACGAACAACTTTGAACCCAGAGAAGCCTAAATATTGATTTTGAACGAAATCTGTCCAATAACAAAGAATTTCAATATGGCGGTCACTTTTTAAAATATTGGCATCTATTTCCTCTTTCTTGACCCAAGGGAAGCCTAAATATCGATTTTGAACGAAATCGGTCCAATAACAAAGAATTTCAATATGGCGGTCACTTTTTATAATTTTGCCAATCATTTCCTCTTATTTGACCCCAGGGAAGCCCAAATATCGATTTTGAACGAAATCGGTGCAATAACAAAGAATTTCAATATGGCGGTCACTTTTTATAATTTTGCCAATCATTTCCTCTTATTTGACCCCAGGGAAGCCCAAATATCGATTTTGAACGAAATCGGTCCAATAACAAAGAATTTCAATATGGCGGTCACTTTTTAAAATTTTGGCATCTATTTCCTCTTTCTTGACCCAAGGGAAGCCTAAATATCGATTTTGAACGAAATCGGTCCAATAACAAAGAATTTCAATATGGCGGCGACTTTTTATAATTTTGGCATCTATTTCCTCTTTCTTGACCCAAGGGAAGCCTAAATATCGATTTTGAACGAAATCGGTCCAATAACAAAGAATTTCAATATGGCGGTCACTTTTTAAAATTTTGGCATCTATTTCCTCTTTCTTGACCCAAGGGAAGCCTAAATATCGATTTTGAACGAAATCGGTCCAATAACAAAGAATTTCAATATGGCGGTCACTTTTTATAATTTTGCCAATCATTTCCTCTTATTTGACCCCAGGGAAGCCCAAATATCGATTTTGAACGAAATCTATTTATTTATTTATTTATTTAATAGATATGCCAGCGATAAATTGCAATATACACTTTAAATAATACAATGTGCTTAATAAATTCTAATGCTGTTACAAATTACCAATTATAGGCATATTCAACATTGCCAGGGTAACTCCGATCAAAATTTTAAATAATTAATAAATATTAACAATGTCATAGCTAGCAAGATACAGTTATTAAATATTTACAATGTCAAAGCTAAGGAATAGATATTATTAATTTGAATTAGATGATATTAACATAAATTATTCATGCTGATATGTACAATTTTTTCTTAAAGCTAAACAAACTATCATGGAATATGTCAATGTCAGGGCACGTCGAGTTATTGTATGCATTAATAATTCGATTTATTGGGGCGAATTTGCCTAGGTTAGATTTAGAGAAGTGGGGCTGGAAGATGTTTTTGATAGGATGTCTAGAGGGTCGTCGAGGGACATGAATGCTGACGTGGTACAACAGGTCAGGGGAATCCAAGGTGCTGTGGACTATTTTATAAAGTGTTAAGAGGTCAGTCACCAACCTGCGTTTTTCCAGGGATTGGATTTTAAAATGTTTCAAGCGTGTGTCATAGTCAGCTTCTTAAGGACAAGAGTTGTCTTTGAAGGCTAGGTACCTCGTGAAGGAGCGTTGAACTCGCTCTATTCTTGAAGTGTGGATTTTGTAGTGCGGGTTCCATGCCGGGACTGCGTATTCCAGGATACTACGCACTAGTGCATTAAATATTTTTATAATGCAGTCGGTTCTCATAAAGTCACTCGTGTTACGTTTAATGAAACCCAGTAGCTTCCACGCTCGGGAGACTATTTGGTTGATGTGTTCCTTGAATGTAAGCTTACTATCGATCATAATACCGAGATCCCTGATGACTGAAACCTCCTCAAGCTGATGGTTGTGAATAAAGTAGCCAGTTCCTAGTATGTTCTTTTTACGGGTGAATTTTATGTGCGCGCATTTGGAAACGTTAAGAGTCATTCTATTTTTAGCACACCAGTCTACAATAGAGTTGAGATCATCTTGTAATAGATGATAAATCGGTCCAATAACAAAGAATTTCAATATGGCGGTCACTTTTTAAAATTTTGGCATCTATTTCCTCTTTCTTGACCCAAGGGAAGCCTAAATATCGATTTTGAACGAAATCGGTCCAATAACAAAGAATTTCAATATGGCGGCGACTTTTTATAATTTTGCCAATCATTTTCTCTTATTTGACCCCAGGGAAGCCCAAATATCGATTTTGAACGAAATCGGTCCAATAAAAAAGAATTTCAATGTGGCGGTCACTTTTAATAATTTTGCCAATCATTTCCTCTTATTTGGCCCCAGGGAAGCCCAAATATCGATTTTGAACGAAATCGGTCCAATAACAAAGAATTTCAATATGGCGGTCACTTTTTAAAATTTTGGCATCTATTTCCTCTTTCTTGACCCAAGGGAAGCCTAAATATCGATTTTGAACGAAATCGGTCCAATAACAAAGAATTTCAATATGGCGGTCACTTTTTAAAATTTTGGCATCTATTTCCTCTTTCTTGACCCAAGGGAAGCCTAAATATCGATTTTGAACGAAATCGGTCCAATAACAAAGAATTTCAATATGGCGGTCACTTTTTATAATTTTGCCAATCATTTCCTCTTATTTGACCCCAGGGAAGCCCAAATATCGATTTTGAACGAAATCGGTCCAATAACAAAGAATTTCAATATGGCGGTCACTTTTTAAAATTTTGGCATCTATTTCCTCTTTCTTGACCCAAGGGAAGCCTAAATATCGATTTTGAACGAAATCGGTCCAATAACAAAGAATTTCAATATGGCGGCGACTTTTTATAATTTTGCCAATCATTTTCTCTTATTTGACCCCAGGGAAGCCCAAATATCGATTTTGAACGAAATCGGTCCAATAAAAAAGAATTTCAATGTGGCGGTCACTTTTAATAATTTTGCCAATCATTTCCTCTTATTTGGCCCCAGGGAAGCCCAAATATCGATTTTGAACGAAATCGGTCCAATAACAAAGAATTTCAATATGGCGGTCACTTTTTAAAATTTTGGCATCTATTTCCTCTTTCTTGACCCAAGGGAAGCCTAAATATCGATTTTGAACGAAATCGGTCCAATAACAAAGAATTTCAATATGGCGGTCACTTTTTATAATTTTGCCAATCATTTCCTCTTATTTGACCCCAGGGAAGCCCAAATATCGATTTTGAACGAAATCGGTCCAATAACAAAGAATTTCAATATGGCGGTCACTTTTTAAAATTTTGGCATCTATTTCCTCTTTCTTGACCCAAGGAAAGCCTAAATATCGATTTTGAACGAAATCGGTCCAATAACAAAGAATTTCAATATGGCGGTCACTTTTTAAAATTTTGGCATCTATTTCCTCTTTCTTGACCCAAGGGAAGCCTAAATATCGATTTTGAACGAAATCGGTCCAATAACAAAGAATTTCAATATGGCGGTCACTTTTTAAAATTTTGGCATCTATTTCCTCTTTCTTGACCCAAGGGAAGCCTAAATATCGATTTTGAACGAAATCGGTCGAAAAACAAAGAATTTCAATATGGCGGTGACTTTTTAAAATTTTGGCATCTATTTTCTCTTTCTTGACCCAAGGGAAGCCTAAATATCGATTTTGAACGAAATCGGTCGAAAAACAAAGAATTTCAATATGGCGGCGACTTTTTCAATTTTTGGCATCCATTTCCTCTGTGTAGAAGATTAATATCGTGGTTGAGCTAGCAATTAAAATATCGATGCCATCATCGACCATCCCTACGCAGACATCAATGTTTATAGGCTTTCGCCTCCTTACGGATCCGAAAGGATGCGTACGCATCCTTACGGATCCGTAAGGACGCGTACGCATCCTTACGGATCCGTAAGGACGCGTACGGATCCGTAAGGACGCGATCCTTACAAGTGTGTCTTATAGCATCGGCATAAATGCGAATCGATCCTCACAGATGTGGTTCCACCCTAAAGATTATATCACGATTATCCTAGTGTTCGTGGTCTATGATCACGATTATATAAACAAGGACCAAAGAGTATAATAATATATACGGAGACAAGGACGCAAAGAGTAAATAAATACCTAGGGCAAGGACGGAATAAAATAAGTACTATTTATATGAGTTTTACTTATTTAAAAGGTACTTCGAATTAAGTTCAATTGTTTTACCGATACAATGGTGAATTCGAGTTTAGCGTACGAAATACTATTGTACATAAATTCATTTTACTTCGGACTCTTTGCGACGTGTGAATTAGGCACATTAATTCTCAAATCTGTACTTATTGGTGCCAAGTATGACGACGTCGTCGCGAACACCAGCCAATTGGGTCAGGATTATGGAGTGTTGGTGGCTCTTTTCATTGTAGAAGCTGCTAGACTTTTCTTGGGCAGAAAGGGAAGTCTCAGTGAAAAAGGTAACCTATAAAGTTTTGTTCTTTTTGACTGTGGGTATTCTACAAGGAAACATTGGCTCTATTTATTGATAAAAAAACTAATCAAGACAATTAATAATTGTGTACAAAACTTATACTTAAATATGTATAATAACTTCACTTTGTTATCAAAAAAACTTACTATAGTTATCTACCAACAATAAGGTATTTTAGACATAACCAGTATTTAGTATTAATTCCTGTTTATTATAATTTGTACTACAATATGACATAGTTCCTAACTAGCTGATGCCCGCGACTTTGTCCGCGTGGATTTAGTTTTTAAAGTCCCTCGGGAACTCCTTGATTTTCCGGGATAAAAAGTAGCCTAGATGTTGACCCGAGTAATAAGCTACCACGGTATAAAATTTTGTAGAAATCTGTGCGGTAGTTTTTACGTGAAAGAAGGACAAACAAACAGACACAAATTAAATAAAAATCTTTTTTGGGCTCAGTATCGATAGTAAAGCATCCCCCAAAATTTTCAAAATATATTAAATGTACAGAAATCTTCCAGTTACAGTTTTATTATATGTATAGATTAAAATGTATGGTTCCAATTGCAATATTTAAAAAAAAATTGTCTAATGCTCAGATAAACTATAAACTTTTGTGGTAAGACCTGACATAAATCTGTAGCAATGACATAATATAAGACTGGCTGCATATTATCAGATTTTTTTAAAGAATATGAATGCTGAACTTGACTAATATTTCCCTCTCCCCTCGATATAAACTTATAGCTTGTGTTAGGAGTGTGTATGATAATAGTGCAACAGATGGGGATTGAACTGTTAACCTTTCCATTTTCATTCTTCAACTGTTGGGCTAATGCGATTGTGGGCATGATACTCTTACAAAGTGCCTTCCAGTGAGCATCTGAATTTTTTCTGATATGAAACAGCCTAAATGTTCATCGCAACATGTTATTGATGTTTTATTGAAAGCTGTTTACATAGACATTAAAAAAATTCTAAATATATTTTTTAAGAATTTCATTTTTTTGTTCACAGATGTGCCAGTAATGTTTTCTGTTCTACTCACAGTTCCTTCAATAATGGGAGTGATATACTTATTAAAATGGCAAGTAGTAGTTTTAAGAATTGAATACATCTGGTGTACTCTAATGTTAGCTATACAAGTATGTGAGTTTGTTTTTGCGTCCATGTTTATTATCACAATGTGTAGGGGGCCTTCATATGATTAATGTAATGAATATTAGTATTTTTTGCCATTCTATATATTTAACAATTTCTTGCAAACATACCAAAAATGTAGCTCAGTGCAATTTTGCACGTCTTTTTTTCATACAAACGGAATCAGCATTTAGTGACATTTTGCTAATAGCTAGTAAAATCAGTTATAGTATTATTGCACTGATCTTAAAAAGTGACGTATAGTGACGTCGCAAACAGTTCTAGAACGGAGAGCCATCAAAGATGCCAAAAAAATCGGTGCCATTTAGCACTAGAATTTTGAAAATTCGCTATGTCATGGCACAGCCACCATGCTCTTCGCTATTAGTATATGGCCAGATGCCACACTACAATGTTGTGCTCAATAAACCAAGTTTTCGCTGTTATACCTCATCACACCTGCCAATAGGTAACATGTTACATATATGTATATTTGTTGTTTGCATGAAAGTGTTAAATAGAGCTTTAACCTAATAGAATCCAAGTAAGTAAAATTTCAATCGAATCTACTACTGGTTGAATTTAGCAATGTAAAAGGTATTTAAAGTCATTAATATATTATGCAGATATTTTGATTTCATTGTATGACAACTTGGATGAACAAAGTGAGCCCTAATAATTTTAACTTTAAATCCAATTTCTTGATTTATATAATATAATTTATGTTTGGTTCTGTTGTAACTTAATATTTAAAAGTTAAACTATAAAAATTGTTTAGATCTATATTTATTTGAAAACTAAAATAATATTATATGTTTCATTTGCTTAAAAAACAAGTTAAAAATAGTATTGCTTGGCCTTTACTGCCTTTCTCAGAAAAATATTATTTTAATCTCTTTAAAATGTTGTTATTTTTTAGATTTTGTAGCATACAGATAAATTAATAAAAAAAAATAACATGCTGTTCGAAATTTATAAACACATGAGATTTTTCTATAAAACTTTTTTGAATAAATTAAGTTTTTTTTATAGATATTAGATGTTGACTAAATATTTAATACAAGAGTTAATATTATAAAAAGATTTCTCATCACAGAAGTAATATACAGCAATTATCTGTATGTTACTACTTGCATCTAAGGTGCACAAGTTGAAATCATCAACAATCATGGCTCGTGATTTATTAATGATTTCAACTTTCACAATTGTACCAATATCTTTAATTATCTAGCATTTGTTATTTATATCCACACATATATAAGCCAAAAAATGTACACAGTTTTATGGTCCATTGATATTTTAGATAACTTTTAGAATTTCTTTGAACTAACCTACAACTTGACATAAATTTTTAAACAATGTGTGAAATGAAACAAGATGAATATAACAGTCAAGTATAAAGTTTACCATCCCTTTATTATCTCTTAATGGACAGTTTTTAAAATCTATCCACTCCACTATTTACTATTTTAGTCTTTATATTGTCTACCAGTCAGTTACAAGCTTTACAATACTGTTTTATAGATACCTATAGATAGAAAAAAGATGACTTTCTCAATAGTCTTCTTTATCAACGTTTTTTTAATTTATGCTTTTCATTGGACCCACAGTAACTAAAATGTGTAGTAATTCAAATCTAAGTTAGTTTTTGTGTAACAGCTTATGTTGTGAACAGATGACAATTATTGAAGTGTATGTAAACTGCAATTTTGTAATCCACATCTAGGTGACAAAGACTGCTAACATATCCCAGAGCTGGTCCTTGAAATGATTTCAAATTTTAATTGCACATTCATGCCACTAAGTATCTTTCTTGCCAAAACCTAAAGTGATAATGCATGTGGCCTTTATGTCAAACTAATGGTGCTAATCTAGCGGTAAAATCGTAAGTCTAACTAAACTAAATTGACAATTCACATAATGCTCTCCTTGTCCACAGGCAATATTGTGTGAAGGATTGCACTATTTTTTATTCTGAATTAGCACCATTGTTTATTATTGTGAATCTTCCATTATACATTAGTAAATAAAGTGTATATTGACACCAAAGATTTACAAATATTTCGAGATTATATAAAAAATAAATGTAGACATATTATTAGACCAAAGTATTTTACTGTGTGCTTAGATTTATAATATTTATATGTACCTTTGATGTACAATTTAAAACATATTTAAACCTATTTTGTGTAATTGTTGAATTAAAAATGTGTATTAAAATCATTAAATATTCTAGTCAAGCTTGAATAATTGTTTTTTATTTCATAAACCTAATCTATATCTATTTTCTGGTAAAGTTCAGGTTTTTAGCAAATATGTGGCTCAAATGGAATGCACTGTTTTATTGAATAAAAACTGCAATTCTGACTTGACTTCAAGTGTTCTATAGAATATACCTTGTGTAGGGTACTTTCTTAGATTTATCCGTTTACTCTATTGTTTATTTCAACCAGGATTGTACTGTATACATACAATACAATGCTGGTAAGCATTAGGGGTAAGCAGCCGAGCAAGAATTACAATTCATGCTCGGCTGCTTGACCCCTTGAAAATTATGATGGGCTTGTAGTCTAAGTCTATAAAAACCACCCGCCAAGTGAAAGTCATACTCGTGCACTGAGGATTAAGAAAATTAATAACTGTCAATATCAAACCTCGAATATAGCTACAAATTTTTCAGGAATGGTGCTTTGTTGATAATGAAATATTACACGAAAATTAATGCAGTATTTGTAATACTGCATTAATTTTCATGTAATATTTCATCACAGTTAAATTAGAAACTTGAAATTTTCACAGTATTATGAGACCTTTATATTCAGTATAAACAAATTATACCCTGTCCAACCGTTAATTTTCTTTTTGACAGCTCAGTCTCACTCACTCTCACATAGTGAGAGATGAACAGGGTTGGACCCCTGTCCAATACAACACTATACCCTTATAGTTACTCAAGCTATTCCTGAGATAAAAGGTGTTTACACACAGACAGATAGACATACGGACAACTGAGTGAGCCTAGAGATGTTTTTTTGGGACCCTAATAATAATGCATATATAATATGCCTATTTATTCTTTACAAAAAACATCGAACTAGCCTTTTAAAAGATGACTAATAAAATGTAATATGTACATAATATAACTAAATATAAATATTGTGCTAATAGGCATGACAAAATTGCAATGGATTAGATTTGTTTTGGTTTTCAGTCTGCTCCTTGTCAGATAGCTCTAATCTCATGTAAGAAGGAAAATTGGGAAATAGACAAAATAATTCAAGGATCTTTCTTAAATTCAGGTTGCAAATATAAGGGCTTTCGACCTGGGGCCATCTTGTCTCTTTTATGAACTCTTACTTCATGCTTCCTAAGTACTCTCATTGCACCATATTTATTACCACATATTTTACATTCAAAATCCTTTATTCCATTGTGATCTGTCTTAATATGCAATACCATATCTCTCTTTGAGATGAAGCCTTTGTTACATTCATTGCATTTATGTGGTCTAAGCTTGGTATGGGACAGTGTATGCCTGTTTAGATTACTTTTAGTCAAGAAGGTCATCTCGCAATCATCGCATGCATATGGTTTGTGACCAGTATGTGTTCTCATATGCAACTTCAATGACTCAGAATACCTACCACGATATGGACATAGTTTACATGGAAAAGGCAGATTGTTGCTATGTAGTTGCATGTGGCGTGCAATAGTTCCTTTCTGGTACAACTTGCCGCAGACCTCACAAACAACATGGGATTCTATTTTGTGATTCTCTAAATGCCTTTTGTACAAGCGAGCAGTTTGCAACCTTTGACATACAGGGCACTGTATGTGACTATGTTTCAATTTTTTATGATTGAAATAATCTCTTGCTTTATTGAATTCAATTTTACAATTGGCACATTCATATTTTTTTTTATTTTGGCTGTTTGAAACTTTGCTTAAAGGTTTTGAATCTTCACTTTTGGCACAATCTTCATTTAGGTCTAATTTACGTTTGACATTTGTTGAAAGGGGTTCATTATAGCTGCTATTAGATGATACATCGGAGCCTTCACTCTTGATACTATCGTCTTTTTGCTTTGGTGAATATTTGATATCCACTACAAAGGGTTCAGCATAACTGTTAAACACATTTGAACATTCACTTTTGATAGCATCTTTGTTTCTATCCGGTATACTTTTTACGTCCGTCGATAAGTGTAAATTATTTTGTTCGAATTCCATCATTAACTTTGAATTGGTTTCTTGAGCTTTCTTTCTAAATAAAATTGCGCTTTGGAGCAATGAATTACAGTCTGTACACAAATATTTAGGGAAGGTATCATCTTTTGCAATGTCGATGCCGCCAAACAACTTAATCAAATCCACCAAATCCGAAAAAATAAACAGTGTACCTTCAAGTAAACACACTCTACACTTTTTCTCATAACAATCCGGGAATTCCAATTTTACATTTATTTGGGTACTTGCCATTCCTTTCCTTTTACATCATTACAAATTCTCAAAATGACCACATCAAGTGCATCTGTATAATGTACTTTGTGAAGATATGTAAACTTAAATATGTAAACATCACTTAGAATAGATCACAGATTAGGTACTAGTTACACAGATTAGGGAATAGATTGACATAGATGATCACTCAACTCATTATTTACCTATCTTGTTATTGGTCTGTGACTCAATCACAGAGATAACACACAAAAATTAGGAGGTACCCTAGTAGGGGCAAAGACGTGGCAAAGAGTATTATTTTAGTCCAATAGGGTGTGGGCCGGGGTGGGATACAACCATAGATAATATACTAAATAGGGTATTACCACGTATTTACAACCACTTTACAAATTACAACGGTCACTCTACAAGCTCTACAAGTTGACTCATCGCGATGGCCCACTATGATGGACCATCGTGTATACTGTCGGGCGTAGTGGCATCTGACTGCAAACAAGTACCTACCTACGTAAGTACAAAAATGTCGTAAACAGGGTTCCCGCGGATTTTTAAAACCTATCTCCGCGCGGGTGAAGTCTCGGGCAAATTGCAATAGCTTATATATATTTCTCACTAGGCGTATAAAATATTTGTCTAAAATATTCCATTGATCGTATTTGTATTTGATGACATTAGCGTCAAAGTAAAATACTCCTTGATTTTATTGATTTAAAGTCATACATACGTAAACGCATGTATGATACACTGTCGAATACGATCAATGGAATATCTTTTAGAAAATAGGGTATTTTACTCCTAGTGAGAAATAATCTAAAAATATTTACATGAAATTAGTTTAGGCAATAAGAAATCGGGAAGTGTAAGTTTCAGTTCACAAAATTATATTCTATTTTATTTCAATGTTTTCACTTTTTTATCTATGCTACAAATATGCCAAATGTTCAGACGGTACCCGCCATTACAATGCGTCATTAAGTCAGTAGTCTATATAGTTCATCCGCTCAAATAGTTTGCAGTATAAGTACAAGGTATTTTGGAAAGTAAGTGAAAATAAATAAATACATTATTTAATAAATTAGTATAATATCATTTATTTCAATTTTTTTAGATTAATGAAACAACACAAAATCAAAATAATGGTAGTATTAAATCTGAAACAGCGCTTTATATGCTTATACTATCATCACAATACAACACACAAAAATTTTGCGCGACGTACTAAAGTACACAGCAGGTCACATTTTTTTTTTAATTCGATGACAAGCTAGTCCTTGACTGCGATCTCACCTGATGGTAAGTGACGATGCAGTCTAAGATGGTAGCGGGCTAAGTTGGAAGGGGTATGGCAGTGAACATTCAACCCATACCCCTAATTGGTTTCTACACGCCATCGTGCCGGAACGCTAAATCGCTTGGCGGCACGTCTTTGACGGTAGGGTGGTAACTAGCCACGGCTAGCCACGGCCAAAGCCTCCCACCAGACATAAGTCGCGCCGCCTTCGGCATGAAGTATGAACCGGCGGGCGCGGCGCGGCGGCGGTCGCTATGTGTCGGTTCTAGTAAAGGGCGCCAACCATTCGACCGATCGAATTTACTATACAGACGACGTCATCACTAGGGCTTTTGAATACCGGATTTTTTCAATACCTGTATTAATACCGGAAATATTTTAAACGGGGTTTAATTGGGGTTATATGAAAGTCCTATCTTTTGAAGTAAGAGACATGAAAAATCGGCATTTAAGTTATTATTTTTAGGTATTAAAAACCTGTATAAGCTATTTCAGAAAATCACCCTTTCAGAGTAGTACAATAGGGGGTTAAAATTTGAATGGAAATATTTTGATTTTATAGATATTATTTACTTGTTTGGGCGGTAGGTTATTTCTAGGGATCAGCTCAGAAAAGATTTTACGAAAATCCCCCTCAAAAGGGGTAAAGTGAGGGTTGGAATGTTGGATGAGTCTTATGAATATTAAACATCTGATAGTTGAGGACCTGAAACCTACTTTTATTCCGAAAAAAATGGGTGCCGCAGGATTTTTAGAAAACTTACTACACGCGGACGAAATCGTGAGAAACCGTTAGTTTATTAATAAAAGAAATCATCGACGATAGGAATTATTCTTAATCTTAAATCACTTATTGATACCTACTGCTGCTTCAGGGCTCTTTCTTCCAAAGTTATGATTTTTCCAAGAGTGATTTTATCAATCAATTCCAAAAATATGTTGACAGAGGAAAACGCTCTTTCCGCCTCTACGCCTTAAAACACTTATAATTAATTCCCTTTTCAACTCTCACAATAGATTCATTATCAATGCTAGAGGAAGCTTGGGGTTTAGATACTTTTTTTTAGTTCTAGCCTCCATTTCTGCTTCCAGATGTTTTTAGTTCAAATAAATATTGTATTGGGCTGCAGGCATGTCTGCAGATATTGATAAAAATGTGAAAAAGGCCTAGGATCCTGGTATTAGCCAATACCGGTATCCCGGTATTGGAAGCCTTCAATACTGGTATTGAAAACGAAAAGAAGTTGGGGATCCCAGTATTGGAAGCCCTAGACATCACATGGCATCGCTCTATACCCTGTCTATACTCTTATAGTCTCACTCACTCTCACTTATTGAGAGTGTGAGACTGAGCTGTCAAAAAGAAAATAAATGGTTGGACAGGGTATAGTAATGTTTCGTAGTTTACGCGCAGAAATTTAAAATGCAATATTTAAATGCATCTTTTTGGTACTTATTGATTTAATAAAAATTTATTAAATTTTCTAGTAGTATATTATTTATCACCTTAATAAGATCTTTAGACACTTTTCTAAAAAGAGTAAATACCCCATTTGTACCCAGATTAATGAGAAACTGCTGGTTTCAATTGCTATGTCGCAGTAAGATAGTTGAAGCTGTGTTATAGCTATAACCTAGGTTTATAGGTATATGCCAGAATATAGCTATAGGAAAGTGATTCATAGCTATCTCATACTATATCATACTATGAATATAGCTATAATACAAACGCGATCTAGTAATATAGCTATCTGACTAGACTAATCTAGTAAAATGGTTATAAAAGTATTCATTATCTTTGATTTTCACAACTGGTTACTTGTTTTTAAGCCCCAATAAAAAAGGAGGGGTGTTTTAATGTGATTTTTTCTGTTTGAAAGCTGATGTGATCGAGATTGATGTTAGCTATAATTTATGAAGATCTGTTCAGGCATTTGCAGATCATCAGCTCATGCAATTTCCAAGCACCTGTTTTTTTTTTCGAAAGAATGTCAAGTTGAAGTACTAATATCCTCCTCTCCCCTCTAAATAAGGACCCTCTTGAGGCGACATCGAGGAATCACGAGCCTGTTTGGATTTCTAACTTGCCTATCGTGTAAATCACCCTTTTTTTTGTAATTCACAATGTTTTGTCTGACAAATATTATGTTGTAAATATATTGTGAAGCTACTGTAAGAATGCCTATTTCTTTAAATTTTTCTCGAAGGGAATCCCGCGGTTTTAAATTATATATTGCGCGAATTGCCCTCTTCTGCAATACAAAAATTTTTCCAATATCGGCTGCTTTACCCCATAATAAGATTCCGTATGACATAATACTATGGAAATATGCAAAATAAACAATTTTTGCAGTTTCTATGTCAGTTAACTGTCGAATCTTCCTAACAGCGTAAGCAGCAGAGCTAAGCTTGCCAGCAAGTGTTGCTATATGGGTGCCCCATTGCAGTTTTGAGTCCAGGGTTAATCCCAAGAACACTGTGGAGTCCTCACTTTTCAAGGGTTCATTACTTATCTTTAAATTTTTACTGACAGCTCTGGTGTTGGGCAATAAAAACTCAACACACTTGGTTTTTTTAGCATTTAAAAGTAGATTATATTATATTATCACTTTATCATCATCAACCCATCAACGGCTCACTACTGAGCCCAGGTCTCCTCTCAGAGAAGGGTTATATGCCATAGTACACAATGCTGGCCCAATGCAAATTGGCAGACTTCACACACCTTTGAGAATATTATGAAGAACTCTCAGATGTGCTAGTTTCCTCACGATGTTTTCCTTCACCATTGAAGTTTGTGATATTTAATTTCTTAAACACACTTAACTTAGAAAAGCCAGAGGTAAGTGCCCGGGATTGAACCTGAGACCCCCCGAATAGGAGACTACAGTATTAACCACTAGGATATCACTGATTATTATCACTTATTGGTTTGTAATTTGAATTATTAAATCGTAGCTTCAATTTTTCTCTCTTGTGCACTCTTATTTGATGTTTCACCATAGCTTTTCTATAACCGAATGCTCTTCCACATATATTACAAGCATGACTTTTATTCCCAAGGTGTTCTACATCATGATGCCTATCTAGACTCAGTTTTGTATGAAAAGCTTTATCACAAGAAACACATTTGAATCCCGGTTCCTTATGTTTCACCATAATGTGATAATTTAAATTGCTCTTATACAAGAATCTACCTGGACATTCTGTGCACATGTATTTGTAATCGCGGATGTGGGATCGCATATGACGTTTCAAACTCTCATCGTATCTGGCTTTGAATGGGCACATTTGACATTTGAAAGCATAGTCCGTTCTATGCCTGAGCCTGTGTTTATAGTAACTGACCCTTAATCTGAACGTTTTACCACATAAATCACACACAT
Organism: Oeneis ivallda; assembly: GCA_029955525.1. NCBI lineage: Eukaryota > Metazoa > Arthropoda > Insecta > Lepidoptera > Nymphalidae > Oeneis > Oeneis ivallda. The sequence continues at coordinate 7,968,705 of JARPMR010000025.1, read as the reverse complement.
ATTGGTTTCGGTGCTTAGGGTTGTGCATTGTCATGTGTGTTGTGTAGTATCTTCTACTAAACATTTTCTTGCATATACCACACTGAACTTTAGGTTTCACAGGCGGATTAAAATCTTCGTAAATCTTTGGATCCAATTTGTCATCTTCAAATGAATCTTGGTCATGGTTTTGTGCATCGAGTGATTCGGCGTTTATCGGTTGATTTAGCAATTCGTTGGTTCTCTGAGCAATTATCCTGAACAAAATAGCACTCTTTATAAACTTATGGCAGATATTGCACAGATTCTTCGGATCTTTATCGTTCAAATTGTCGATTTCGCCGAATACTTTTAGAGCCTCCCTTATGCCTTGAGGGTTTTCGCAACCGAAAATAGACACTTCACCGTTCTGAAGACAAACTCGGCACTTTAATTGCATATTACACGCAGCCAATCGAGGCACACTTTGTAAACCACTATAGTATTCTTCTGTATCATAGTACTTTTTGTTGTAATTCATTTTCATAATGTAGTAAGATGTCACCATTTTGAATCGTTTATTTACAACTTTTCCATAATTTATCGATATTTTACTATTATTAGTAGGTACTAATTAATCGTCAGAAAAGACATGACAATCATTGACGATTTAATACTATTCGTCGTTTATAAATCGACAAATCGTACATTTTTTTTTTTATTACCTATTTTGTTTATTTTCGGTTTATTTGATATAAATTATAATGAGTAGTACGAGTACACAGAGTTACGAGTAGTACAAATACCAAAGAGCAGAATACACAGAACACTATTACTCCTAGCGGAGCAGAATAGCAGAATTTAAATATAAATAGTACTCTGTGTCTGTGAACAGAATGAAGAATCACAGAACACTATACTCCTAGCGGAGAGCAGAATACTAAGTATTCTGTGGTCTGTATTACAACCACAGATTACAACTGTAAGTACGTAGACTAAAATCAACTAATTTCAAAGTTCAAATTAATTTAACCAAAGCGAGATAAACAAAATACCTACGCAAGATTTAGAAAAATTCAGGATAAATTATCATTTATCATTAAAAAAAAAACATGGTAACGTCTTACTACATAATGAAAATGACCCAACAAAGCAAAGGTATGGACATTGATGAGTATTACAGCAATTTGCACATTAAAGGCTTATTAAAAGGGTCGCTCAAAAAACTAAGGTGCAGAGTTTGCCTCAACGACGGATCCATTCCTATATTCAGTGTTGAGAACAGTTCAGAACTTTCCGAAGCTTTGCAGATATTTGCTAATTTGGATGTTGATGAAGATAATAACAGCTATCCTAAACATTTATGTAAAATCTGTCATAAGTTCATCAAAAGTGCGATATCTTTTCGCAAAATAGCCCAGCAATCCGATGAAGTGTTAAAGAAGCACCAAAAAACAGAACCAGTTGACTATTTTCAAGATAAACATTGCAATTTTTTTGATGAGCTGGACTCATCTGATCAATGTCAAGACGACACAGACATCTCATTAGTACCCACCCACAATGAAAAGAACAAAGATAAAGTAAAAGATGCCAAAGTTCAGTGCAGTATATGCAATAAAATTGTTACAAGTGCATACTATAAGGAACATGTGACAATGCATGATCCAAATCACAACAAATATGTGTGCGATATTTGTGGGAAGTCATTCAGATTGAGGTGCTCCTATCACAATCATAGTTTGAGGCACAGGACTGATTTTGCATTCAAATGTCAGCTTTGTCCATACAAAGGCAGATACAAAGAGTTGCTAAAAAATCATATGCGTATACACACAGGCGACTATAGCTACATGTGCACAGAATGTCCCGCCAGATTCCGGTTCAAAAGCAATCTCAACCGCCATATTTTAATACGACACAGGGAACCTCAACATAAATGCGATTCGTGTAAAAAGGTATTTCACACAAAAATAATGCTCAAAAGTCACTTTGATGCCCAACATCTGGGATTAAAAAACCATGTGTGCAATATATGCGGAAAGGCATTTGGTTATAGAAACGCAATGATGAAACACCAAAGGCATGTGCATAAAAGGGCTAAACTATCATTTTCAAGAATGCCTTCATATTTAGAAGCTGAAAATAAAAATCTTGACTATATGTAACAATTTATTCAACAGTAAAATGGGCATTAAAGTATTAACTAAACTTTGATGCCCATTTTACTGTTGAACTAATACATACATTTTACTGTTAAAACAAGATTAAAGGGTAAAGAAGTTTAACTAACTTCTTTATCCTTCAATCTTGTTTTTATGGCTACAAATTTGGTTCAATAGATGTACCAAATGGATACAATTTACTTTGCCAATAATGTGTGAAATACACATTTCAGAAAATAGTATGAAAATTAGAACAACGTGAGAATACAACTTGTAATTTTGAAAATTTATCCATGCTGGCAAAATTTTTATACATGATAATAATATAGTTACATGATATTATAAATAAATAAATCTGTACTGCATAATATAATTAAGTATGTAATAAATATACTTACTAAAATAATAAATTAAATACTTTCCCAGTGAATCAGTATATCTATTGGTAAGAACCAGAAGGAAATCCCACTTCCACCAGTGGCCACTTTATTTTAAAGGCTGTTAATCATACTATCCTACTAGTATACATTATAAATGCGAATGTTTGTGAGGATGGATGGATGGATCTTCGTTAGACTGAGTTTCCACTGCGTGGTTCGGCGCCCGCGCTCGCAGCGTAACGGGCCCGGTGGCCTCCGTAGAATGCAGATTTGTATGGCAGCCCGCACACAGTCAATATTATTGTCAATATTTTCGAATATTGTCAATAATATTGCGTGTGTGCGGGGCGTATTGAAGGATTGATCAATATTATTTCATATAAAAAAAATATTGTCCATATTTTTATTGACAATAATATTGACTGTGTGCGGGCTGCCTTTGGAATATGAACTTTCAATTTCCACGGCGGCGGCGGGCGCAGTACTATCGGTACCGCAGTCGCTGCGGGCGCGGGTGCGAACCGCGCCGTTGAAGCCCAGTCTTACTCTCACGCAAAAACTACTGGACGGATTTTGATGCAACTTCACAATGTCAAATAGCAGATCAGAATATAGACAATATTTTTCCTGGAAAATAATAGAATTCCTGTCGGGAATCAAACAGGCATCAGTTAGTTTAACATAAATTAGTAGTATAGCCCCAGATTTTCCATAGAGTCGTGTACGCATCGAAAAGCCGATTTGAGCAGTACACGTTTTGGAAAATGACATGACAGTTTTGTATGGGCAAAACCGAACGATCCTCACAAATGTGGTTTCACCATAGAACTAGGAATAGGGTATTTGACTATATTAAAAATATCGTTTCATTTGGTGTCATCCTAAAAGATTATATAAAAACATTATTCTATACAACAAAACTAAAAAATAAAGTTTTATTTAATTAGAAAACATTAAATAAAGTTGCTATAATAGGGTATTTGACTATAATTAAAATATCGTTTCAACTGGTGTCGATTATTATCTAAAAACTTTATTCCATACGACAAAACTAAAAAATTAAGCTTTATTTAATTAGAAAACATTAAATAAATTGCTATAATTCTGGCCATGGTCACGTGATCGAAAACGTTCCGTGATCTCGAATGACGTCACAGTCCACACCACCTATGGAATTCTTTTATAAATAATATACTTCTATTTTATAATTTCCACATTTATTTTACGACGATATGACATAATTTTTTTTTCACGACATCAATCAAACATATTCTTCTTAATTTTTATGACAAGTAACTCTATGACACTCCCCCTCACGAAGATCTTGGGGTCCAACCTTAGGTCTGAGTGACTCCTATCATCTTGAGCAGTTTCATTAACCTTGGCTGGGCTAAGGCCTTTGTTAAAAGATCTGCCTCCATATTATCTGTGTCCTTGTAACGAATTGTTATCAATTTCTTTTGGACACAGTCCCTTATGAAATGTTCCCTTATGCTTATGTGCTTTGACCTTTTCCCCGTCATCAAATTGTTGGATAACTTCTGTGCCGCTAAATTATCGTTGTAGATTGGCACAGTTTGATTAGCTACTCCGATATCTTCCAATAGCTGTTTTAGGTGTAGCGCTTCCTTAGCGGCTTCCGTCATTGCCATATATTCGGCCTCAGCAGTTGACAAAGCTACAACTCGTTGCTTCTTTGTAGCATAACTGATTAGACCACCTCCATACTTGAAGATATAACCCGTAAATGAACGACGGTCAATGGTACATGCTGCCCAGTCAGCATCAGCCATTCCTACTAATGCACTTCCTGTTTTTCTATATCTGATGCTAACATTCTTTGTACCTTTTAAATATCGTAATACTCTTTTGGCAGCTTGCCAATGCGTTTTTCCAAAACAGGTATTATACTGGCTCAAATAACTTACTGTAAACATAATATCTGGTCGCGTAGCTATAGCCAGATACATTAAAGATCGAATCAACGCTTGGTATGGTATGTTCTCCATATCTTCTTCTTTTTGTGCTTTTTCTAATTTTAAACCTGTTTCCATCGGCGTTGAAACCGGCTTACATTCGCCCATGTTAAATTTTTCGATTAAATTATCGATATAGCTTGCCTGTGACAACCTCATTTCTCCCCCTACATGGGTGAATTGTATGCCAAGGCAATGGTGGAGCGAACCCATATCTCTTAGTTCAAACGCTTTTTGCAATTTCATTTTGACCTCTTTTAATATATTTTCTGATTTATATGCCAGTATTAAATCATCCACATAAATGTTTGCAAATAGCTTTTCACCTTCTTTTTCTAAAATATATAAGCAAGGATCTGCTGTAGAGTTCTTAAATCCGATTTCGATCAATTTATTATGCAACTTCAAAAACCATTGTCGTCCTGCTTGTTTCAACCCATAAATAGCTTTATTTAGTTGACATATTCCATTATTTTTATATCTATTTATATCTAAGAGCATTTCTTTTGCTTTTCTTATTAATTCTTTATTTTTTCCGTTTATCATTATCATTTTCAAATATTTATCTAAATTTTTCGGCATCTTCATGTAAATTTGTTCATCTATATCGCCGTTTAAAAATGCAGTACACACATCTAGTTGGGATAATTTCATATCATTTTCAATCGCATGTGCTATGAGCAGTCTAATAGTACTCATTTTTGCAACAGGTGCAAATGTTTCTGTGTAATCAATTCCTTCTTTCTGATTGAATCCACGCGCCACAAGTCGCGCTTTTCTACGATCTATTTCTCCTAGTGCATTATACTTATACTTCAAAATCATTTTATTATCTATCAAATTTTTGCTTTCATTCTTGTGTATAACATTCCAAGTATTGTTCTTAAGATGAGACTCAATCTCGCTTATTATTGCATCTTCCCATTCATCACTGTTCTCATCTATTTCACAGAGGAATGATTGTTCAGCATCCATCTCATAATCTTGATGCCATGCGGGTGGTTTTCTTTGCCTTTTAATACTGTTAGTATTTGTTTCTACTTCATTATCTGTACACATATCATTATCTATTTCATCTATTTCTGTAGTTGCATCTAGGAATAATTCATCATTGTTCAATTCAGGTTCTGATTCATTACCTTTATTTTCTATTAACTCATCATTGTCTTCTATATTTTGTTTTTCAGGAAATATAATTTCTATTTTCTTTTTATCAACTTCCTTTTGTTTTTGTTCTTCTTTCATTTCGTTTTCATAAAACATTTTATCTAATACTTTGACATCTCTACTGATTATCACTTTTTCTGTTTTTGGATTAAATATCCGGTATGCCTTATGATTTTCGGAATATCCAATAAAAATTCCAGCTGTCGCTCTGGCTGCAAATTTTCCATTTTTCTTTCCTTTATTTAATACAAATGCTTTAGCTCCAAATATGGGAAAGTGTCTCACAGATGGAACTTTCTTTACCCATTTTTCAAATGGAGTCGCATTATCAATGCAACTGCAAGGACTGCGGTTCGCCAAGTAGTTAGCTGTATTAATTGCTTCAGCCCAAAAATCTTCTTTCATATTAGCATCTATCAGCATACATCTAGCTTTATCAAGCAATGTCCTATTTTTTCTTTCTGCCAAGCCATTTTGTTCCGGTGTGTATGGTGCGGAAAGTCTCCTCTTGATACCATTGTCTTTTAAGTATTTATCAAATTCATTGTTTATATACTCTGTCCCATTATCACTTTGCAAATATACTATTTTATTTTTCGTAAATCGTTCAGCCTCGTTTTTAAATTCTTTAAATTTTGCTAGGGCTTCATCTTTAGTTTTCATTGTATATACTCTTGTATATCTCGAATGGTCATCTGTGAATGTGATGAAGTATTTTGAACCCCCCTTAGATGGCTGTCTCATGGGACCACATACATCAGTATACACAATTTCTAATCTCTGATGTGTGCGTTGCTCATTTTTATGTGTATTAAACGGCAGTTTTGTTGCCTTACCTTTAGCACAGACTTCACAATCTCTAACTGTGTCAGATTTATTAAATTCTAAACCTTCCATACTTTTCTTATCAAGAGCTATTCTCATTTGTCCCTCATTAAGGTGTGCTAGCTTTCTATGCCACAGCTGCATTTTGTTTGTTTCACAATAGTTGGTTTTTTCTTCTAAATTTTCTTTAACATAGTATAAACCATCTTCATTTCTTTCTGCTTTTAACAGTATTTGACCATTTCTCATTACGGTTGCTTGTTTCTGTTTAAACAAAACTGTTGCACCTTTATCTGTCATTTTCCCAACTGACATTAAGTTTGTAGTCAGTGACGGTACATACAAGGCTTCAGTCAGTTGTAGACCAGGTATTTCCTTTATGTTAAGTTTCACTGAACCTCTACCTTCAATTTGTGCTGTACAGTTCTCTGAAGCTAACCTTATAGTTTTATAGTCATCTTTTTCTACATTATGAAATCTTTCCAATTCATGAGTCATATGTGACGTGCATCCACTATCAAGACACCATTTTTTAACTTTTTCTTTATTATCATTTGCATTAAGACATGTTTCTAAGCAATAATTCGCATTTCTTTTATTGGTTTTGTCCACTTTTGACCAGCATTCACTCGCTTTATGCCCCCTTTTATGACATTTATAGCATTCAATGATATATTTCTTGTTGGAACGTAGTTCCTTATTTTTTCTTTGTTGCTTGCTGTAAAGTATTTCTTGTTCCAACTTCCCATCATTTGTACTAGCCATATTTTTTCGTGCTTCAGCTTCTTCAATGATCTTTATTTTCAGGTTATCGGGATCTGGTAAATCATCTCTAGATTCTATAGCTATACGAAAATTTTCAAAAGATTGAGGTAAACTATATAGCAACATGATACTTAATAAATCCTTATTAATGGTTATATCCATGTCTGCTAGTTTATCAACAATATCCATAAACTTGTTCAAATGATCAACCACATTGTCATTGTCCTTCATTTTTCTTAATATCAACTCTTTTAACAGAGTTGCTTTTCTAGCAGGACCTTTACTGTAATATATATTTTCAAGTGTATCCCAGACATCTTTACTGGTTTGACAATTTTTCACTTGTTTTAATTCGCTCGGTGAAATTATCAGTAATAACTCGGCTAATGCTAGCCCGTCTTTTTCTTTGTATTTATTCAATTCATCGCCTTCGCTTGGTGGCTTTTCAATTTTATTGGAAACATAGCTCCATAAGCCTAGTTTTAATAACAGAGCTTTTGCTTGTATTTTCCAGGTGTCGTAATTCTCTCTTTTTAATGGTTCTATGTGCACATGACTCATTTTTCTATTTTTTAGTTTACAATTTCTCGCGTGTAATCACCCATAACCTTTTATAAATAATATACTTCTATTTTATAATTTCCACATTTATTTTACGACGACATGACATAATTTTTTTTTCACGACATCAATCAAACATATTCTTCTTAATTTTTATGACAAGTAACTCTATGACAAATTCTCATTTTGTCAATACATTTCGACGTGTTTGTGCGGCGTAATAGGCTAATTTCGTCTGTTTTCATCGTTACTATTTTATTAAATACCAAATAGTATGCGACACGCGGCCTAAACACATATTATAAAATTGTCATTGTTTGAAATGTGAACTGTTACGTCATGAGAGCAAATGGAACGTTTCGGCGGCAATTTATTTTTTTGAATTTATTTCTCGATTTTTATGAAAAATAATGAAAATTATGCCGAAATATATGTTTTGTTAGCTTCAGCATAGCATTATTAACAATTTAAGATGATTTTCTAAAAGTAGTCAAATAGCCTATTCCGGCCATGGTCACGTGATCGAAAACGTTCCGTGATCTCGAATGACGTAACAGTCCACACTACTTAGGGGTCCTAAGGGATGTGGCATTGTCATTGTTTGAAATGTGAACTGTGACGTCATGAGAGCAAATGGAACGTTTCGGCGGCAATTAATTTTTTTGAATTTATTTCTCGATTTTTATGAAAAAATACTGAAAATTATGCCGAAATATACGTTTTGTTAGCTTCAGCATAGCATTATTAACAATTTAAGATGATTTTCTAAAAGTAGTCAAATACCCTATTACGACTACGATGGGTTTGTTTCACCCCATAGATCATAGTTAAACCAAGTCTATGTTTCACCCATCTGTGGCATAGACCACGAACACTAGGATAATCTGTGGGATTAATGACGAGCACTGGGCCCTGCACCCCGAAGAACCTTACGATAGCATAATTATCGATCGATTCGGTTTGTTTTCGTACGATAAGATGAATTTTCAATTCAGAATACTCGTATCGACAGAGAAGTTGTCGAAATCGAAACCGAATCGAACCGACGTAGATATCGTTCGATATCTTCTATCAAACGCTATTCACAACAACCGTATCGAATAAGATTTTCCGAACGTCCGATAATTTTAGTTGGTTACTTATCGAAAGCTACAGGGCATCCGGTATCCTTTTGTTTACGTACTGTGTTCACTGGTTTTTCGTATAAAATGATTATGATGAATGATTTTGGTATGTAAATGTTTACTTACCATATTGTACGTATTTTAACATTAAAATAACATATTATGTACACCACAACAAAATAAAATAAGAACCCAGAGGGATGAAACATGAACTTAGCGCCATCTATCGACGAGGCTGAAAATTGGCCGTCAATAATTTAACAAGTTATCATTTTAAATAATTACTTCAATGACTTTCGAAAATGATTAAAATCTATTTATTTAGTGCTAACATGAATGTAATAACAAGTGAAATTTTGGTAAAACAACAAACTTAGTAAATCCACATGTAATTTAATGTATCTTTCGATACCTATAACGAAGCCGATTCCGTAGTCGACATCGAATCGAATTCTCTAACTGAACGTTCTGAATAGCACGACAAAAAATTTTCGATACGAGATCGATATCTAATCGTATCGAAACGGGAAGTTATCGAAATGTTCTGAATCGGGGTGCTGATTCTGTAACTTAGATAAAAAAATCGGCCAAGTGCGAGTCGGGCCTCGCTCTTTTAGGGTTCCGTTAAAAAAAATAAAATTAAAATATTTTCATGTACCTATGGAAATATTTTAATTTAATTTTTTAATTTAATTTAATTTTTATTATTTGTTGTTATAGCGGCAATAGAAATACATAATATGTGAAAATTTCATCTGTCTATCTATTACGGTTTACGAGATACAGCCCACTGACAGACGGACGGACGGACGGACAGCGTAGGCTTAGTAATAGGGTCCCTTTGGTACCTTTTGGGTACGGAACCCTAAAAATGATAGCCACTGACATATATTTTTTATCCCTTGAAGGTTAGATACGAAAATAAAAGTATCATTTTCGTAGCAAACCTTCAATGGATAAAAAAAAATATAATAGGTCAGTGGCTATAATTTTTTGATAGCAACTGAGTTACCGAATCCAGGGCCCAGAATACTCCGAGGAGAGTATCCTAGTCACAGAGTACAAATAGAAATACTGACTCTAGTGTTCGTGGTCTATGGAGTAGAGTTGTCTAAAGTAATCGTCGCAATGTACTCTGTGATTGTCGCAGAGTACTGTCAAGTACTGTTCTCTGATCAAGTGTTCTGTGTCTGTACTCTGTGTTAAATAAAGTTACAGCCTGGCGATCGCGTAACTTTTGTCGCTGTCCTTATAGCACTATTTCAATGTCAAAACATGGTTTTGGCCAATAGGAGAAGCCCAAAATCATATTTTGACATTGATGCAGTCCTTTAAGGACTGAAAAAAAGTTACGCGATAGACCCCCAGATATTTATTTCCAAGGAATTCACTCAAAATATTACAAATAATCATACATAAAATAAAGTAGAACAGGTACAAAATTAGTATTTGGAACACAGAAATGGTGACATCATTTTATATAATGAAGTTAAATAAGATAAGAGTGAATATGGAAGAGTACTACAGTGATTTACACAATACCCCATTACCTGCGTTTAGTAAACATATAAAGCGGAAAATTAAATGTAGGGTTTGCCTGCAGGATGGTGATATGCCTATGACCAGCGTTGCAAGCCCCAGTGAAATGAAGGAAGCCCTAAATATATTTGCTGACATTGAGTTTAATGACAATGATGAACACCAAACGTATATTATGTGCTATGTCTGCTACAAATTTCTGAAGAATGCCATTTTATTTAGGAAGGTTGCGCAAAGAACGAATGAAACTTTGAAGCAATCGTCCTTACCGAAACCCTTTGCATCACCAATACAACAACCAGACAGTGATAATTTTCAAGATTATGAAAATGATAAACCAGATCACATTAATGCAACTCAAGAAGAGGAAGAGTTTGAAGAAGAATGTACCAAAATTCCATGTCCCATATGCCCTAAAGTCATTAGCAAGTCATACTTTAAGAAACATTTGGATCTACACAACCCAGATTACCCTGCCCAATATGTATGTGATGTTTGTGGAAAAGCGTACAAGTTTAAGAATGTTTATAATAGACACAAGGAGCGTCACGGAACCGATTACATTTTTAAATGTGAGCTATGTCCATATGCAGGCAGGTATAAAGAGAGGCTGTGCATGCATATGCGTGTGCACACAGGTGAATTGAAATTCCTGTGCACACACTGCCCAGCTAGATACATTTCTAAGGGCTCCTTGAGTGACCACATCAAATTAAAACATACAGAGCCACAATATAAATGTGATTCTTGTGACAAAGCATATCATAACAATTTGAACCTCCAAAGGCATATTGATGTGGCCCATTTAGGAATTAGGAACCATCAATGTAATATATGTGGCAAAACATTTAACTATAGAAGAAAAATGTTGGAACATCAAAGAAAAATTCATAAGATGTTAGGCTTGAGACATAATGTCAAACGAATTAATAAGAAACCTGTCAGTAATAGTAGTGAATAATGTTATCAGCAATATACCTGGAAGAATAAGCTTGTGATGGATGTATTCAGAACTGAATTAATCCAAGCCAAGGGACAATATTAAATCCGAGGATGACTAAATTTCCAATAGAAACTGATAATATTATGTTAATTAGGTTCTTCTTAACTGACTTCTAAAAAGAGGTTATCAATTCATCTGAATCTTTATTTATGTATGTTCACCGATTACTCGAAGACACCTGAACCAATTTGGAAAATTCTTTTTTTGTTTGAAAGGGTATACTTCCCAGGTGGTCCCATTTAAATTTTATCGAAATTGGCCTAATGGTTTTTAAAATATCAACAATAAATGATATACTTTGCAGTGGCACAAGCATTTGAAGTCTGTTTTTTAAAAATAATTTTTTACTTTAATGTAATTAATAAATAGTATTAGTACAGGAAAATATTATGTATTATGTACAATATCTTGAAGAAATTCTGGGTTTATGGCATATTCCAATTCACATAAAGATTATTATATTGTCTTACGCTCAGATAAAACTTATTTTAGATTGGTGAAATAAGAATCAGCCCTACCTAATTTATTTATTAAACAAGGAAAATTTGCTCAATAGAATAACTCCTTAAATCTAGTACACAGAAAAGTTAACAATAAAATAATATGTTTGAACCAACAATGTATATTTTTAAGTTTTTATTTCTCTCTGATATTAATTTGCTAATGCCATTTAAATTAAAATATGCCTAAATTATATACAACTAACAAAATTAAAACTAAAATAAAAACTAAATAAAATCTAAAACCCCATCGAAGTCACTGCAGTGTGGCATAGTACCCAAGATGCTGGCAGCATTACCTCTTTGGATGGCCAAACTAATCCTTTGGCCAAGGTAGCTGCCAGCTCTTGGATCCCCGGTAGACACAATCACCTTTTTAGATAGTTCTACAAAAAGCGCTCGAGCCTCCGGGCCCCACGGCCCCAGGGTCTCTATACCAAAAGGCACAAATATGTAACCACTGTCAAGTTTTTCATATTTGCGCCTTTTAGCCTGTTCGGCGCTAGTAGCCGCATATTATAATATATATTATAATTTATAATAAACAATCTGCAAAAATATTGAAAATTTTTTTTTCTAAAATTGATGCTATCCTGCTTGCCAAATTGTACTATTACTGTAAAAGCCCATAATATTGAATATATTATAATCCAAGGATTAACCAACATGAGTAACTCATGTTGGTAACACAACCAACTGTTGGTAAATGTAAGGATTAATATAGAGATGTTTGTCTGATTTTAATATCAGAATTTGGTAAATACTGGGTTTTACTAAGTATGGTTAGTAAATGTTGGTATTGAAATAAAACTATGAGTATTTTATTATTCATTTATTGCAATTTAGGTAGGTATTATAATTGTAAGCCGGTGTTATATAAGTCTCATTTTCAAAATTACTAAAATGTCTTGATTTGTTAATTTAGGTATTCCTTATAAATAATAATATTCAATAGATCTTATTATTATTGCTCTACGGCTGACGGCGGTGTAAGCCGCATGCTTTTGTCAAGCGATGTTACGGACAGTCATTGTTTAAGCGAATATAATTATTTACCCTAAGATATTTTTAAAAAAACATAGATCTGTGTAAAAGTACGAATTATAAGAATACAATATGTTAAACCGAATATTCTGAAGATTTTATTAAAAACCTCCCGTTTTCTGAAGCTGTAGTCTTCAGCTTCAGAAGTGGAATCACCGGAAAATAACACAATTTTTCACTCCACGCCAACTAACTAAAAGTGTAAGTAACGTGTTATATTTTTTTTTCTCTCTCGCTTTTAATCTTATAATAATATCTAGGAGAAAGGAGAAAATATATCTATGAGTAAAATCTTTAAAGCTAGATGTTATTATCTGGGAGGGTTCCGTATTTTTGTTTGTTTTTACTTTTCAATCTCTTTATTACAATTAAGTTGATTACGAAATCTTAAGTCTTATGGATTATTTATAAAAAAAAAAAAAGATAATCATACTCAAAAGTATACTTATTGCTCGATGCTATTATTTGGTAGGTTCTGTATTTTTGTTTGTTTTTACTTTTCAACCTCTTCATGCCGACGATTAGGTTGATTAAGAATTTTTAAGTTTTATGTATCATTATTATAATTAAAAAAAAATACAGACGAATTGAAAACCTCCTCCTTTTTGAAGTCGGTTGAAAAATATGCATATGAAGTAGTAATATAACATGTAGGTACATCGCTATGTCACCAGACGGGCCACTAAAGTCACCGTGGTTCAGCTGAACTCTGTTTATGTTAACGCAACAACCGAATCTATTGTTCTCAGTTGTGTTCTTATCGGACTTTGCTATTTGTTATTATACGCTTTTTATTAGCTTCACTTGTATGTTTGTAACAATGTTTGTAACCGACTTCTTTGGGCGCGAATTTGACCCACTTTAAACGGCCAGATTTCGTTCAAACTTTGTAGATTTATCGAGGACCGATGACAATACACTAATTTGATAAAAAAAACAAAAAAAAACTTGTATGTTTGTAACCGACTTCTTTGGGCGCGATTTTGACCCACTTTAAACGGCCAGATTTCGTTCAAACTTTGTAGATTTATCGAGGACCGATGACATTGACAATACACTAATTTGATAAAAAAACAAAAAATTAAATTGTATGTTTGTAACCGACTTCTTTGGGCGCGATTTTGACCCACTTTAAACGGCCAGATTTCGTTCAAACTTTGTAGATTTATCGAGGACCGATGACAATACACTAATTTGAAAAAAAAATTAAAAAACAAGCTATTAAAAATAAACCAAACTAAAAAGTAGAAAATAAATAATAGTTTAAAAAAACTAAAAACACGCTTTTTATAGAAAACCAAACTAAAAAATAGAAAATAAATTTTAATAAATTTAAATTAAGAATAGGGTCCAAAAATTTCAATAAATATAAATTAATAATAGTGTAAATAAAAAAAATGTATTTTATTTTAAAAAAAGCGTGGGGTGCTTTTTAAGATATTATCAAAATGATAATCACTCTACTCATATCTGTCAATATAGCTATTTATGCAACTGCATCGTAATGAGGGTCATTTTAATTCGAGTGCTGTTTTTTGATACGAGGCTTGCCGAGTATCAAAATAGGATAGTACGAGAATTAAAATGACTAATTACGTTCAGTTGCATACAAGATTTTATCTACGACAAGGAAAATAAAATCAATAACAAAATACGCCGTAGGCTCAATAAAGTAACAAAAAGTAACTCCGTAAGCCGCCACCAGCCGCCTGCGGCGCCTCTGTCAACAAAAAGTAACTCCGTAAGCCGCCACCAGCCGCCTGTGGCGCCTCTGTCATATGAACGGTACAAAAGTGCCAGAACTCAGAGCCTTAGCTTTAGGTATCTTATTTTAAGAAGATAACCATTTCGATTCAGCTCCCATACAACGAGCTGCATCGAAATGAGAAGCAAAACCGAAAGAGGGTTCATTTCGATTCAGGTGTCAAATTCGAAATTGGAACTTTTCGATGTTGGAGTAGATAAAAATATTTATAACTATTGACACCATGCACCCCACGCTTTTTTAAAATAAAATACATTTTTTTAATTTACACTATTATTAATTTATATTTATTGAAATTTTTGGACCCTATTCTTAATTTAAATTTATTAAAATTTATTTTCTATTTTTTAGTTTGGTTTTCTATAAAAAGCGTGTTTTTAGTTTTTTTAAACTATTATTTATGGAGTTTGGTGTTTATATTAACGTAAATTAATTTTACTATTATAGAGGCCCGAGGGCCAAGAGCGTAAGTTAGTTAAGAATAAAATGGAAAAGATCTTTTGAAATAGGTGGCATAAATGCACGCATGTGTTATAAGTAAGTACTTACTAAATTACTGTTTAGCTGATTCTGATTGTGTTATGTCGAGTTCCTGAATGTCTGACGTATTTCGAGGAGGTATTGTCCCTATTCAGCTATTAGGTATATTATGAAATACTCGCATTGATACCAGTTAGACAAAGTTAGTTAAATAACTATTATTATTATGATAAAGAAAAGATTGTTGAATGTTTTGATAGATACCCCGTATGTATTTTTAACATCTTTAAACTTCGAATTTAAAAATCATGCAACATTGTGAAGTATAGAATTACATCATTATTTAAAAGGATCGACGAGTCGTTATAAAGCTCTAATATGATGACGAGTGATGCTCAGGTTTAACATTTTAATTATTGTGAACGAGTTTACTAAAGCAGAAATTTGTCAGTTTCAGGATTTAGATAGACAATGAATCAAGATGATGATAAGCGTAGATGAGTACGCCAGGGTACGGGAAACCCTAGATCTGAGAGATAATCGGCAACAAAGAGCAGCCTATGGCAGGTTTAGTACAGAACCGAGTGTACCCAGGTTTGAGGGTCAAGTCAAAAGAGTAAGACGTTTTATTTCAGAACAACCATGGAGATAGACTATGAATCAAGATGATGATAAGCGTAGATGAGTACGCCAGGGTACGGGAAACCCTAGATCTGAGAGATAATCGGCAACAAAGAGCAGCCTATGGCAGGTTTAGTACAGAACCAAGTGTACCCAGGTTTGAGGGTCAAGAAAAGAGTAAGACGTTTTATTTCAGATCAACCAGGGGTGTCACGGGTGCCTGATACTGAGGTTAAAAGTAACACAAATAAACATGTTGACGGAGAGCGCCAACAACGACCAGGGGTGTCACGGGTGCGTGATACTGAGGTTGAGAGTAACACAAATAAATATGTTGACGGAGAGCGTCAACAACGACCAGGGGTGTCACGGGTGCGTGATACTGAGGTTGAGAGTAACACAAATAAATATGTTGACGGAGAGCGTCAACAACGACCAGGGGTGTCACGGGTGCGTGATACTGAGGTTGAGAGTAACACAAATGAACATGTTGACGGAGAGCGTCAACAGCTACCAGGGGTGTCACGGGTGCGTGATAATGAGGTTCAGAGTAACAAAATAAACAAGTAATAAAAAGCAAAGTAAAAAGCAAATAGATGTCGATACTGCAGTCAGTCAAGAGTTCAGAAAAGTCAAAGCTAACTTTCACACTAATATTATTCCTGAATATGATCCGATGTCGAGAGAACAAACTATTCTAACTTGGCTTAAAAAAAGTGGTTGGGATACTAAGGAAATCATCCATTACGCCTTCTTCAAATTATCAGGTGTAGCCAAGTCATGGTTCCAGAGCTGGCCGACTATGAAACATACATGGACTGAGTGGAAATATAAATTGATAGAATCAGTTCCCATACGAGAAGAATACGTTGAGCTCTTGACTGAAATGCTGGCTAAGTGAGTTAAGTCTCTTGAACAGTATTATTATGCTAAGATAAATTTGTTAAATAGATGTAAGCTTTACGGACGTCATGCTGTAGATTGTTTACTGTATGGCGTTGAAGATAGGGCTGTTAAAATTTGTGCGCAGGCTGCGCAATTTTCAGAACCATTAAAGTAGGGCAAAACCATGAAACTCATGAATCACCGTCTAAATTTTGGAGAGAACGCAAAAATCTTACCCCAGTTGCCAGATCCAGCATTCAAAAAAATGATCCGAAAATGATATGATTAAATTGCGATGAACCTGGTCACCCAAGCTTTAGGTGCAGCAAATCTCCTGCAAAGTGTTCGGTCTGCGAAAACTTGGGCCATTTAAACAAATATAGCTTTAGAAATTAAATGTCAAGAAAATCGCGAAAAGGTTGCAAACTATTTTAAAGAAAAAAAAATGAAAAACAAGTAGCTCAATTAAGTCACACAGAGGATCACACGGCCAAATATACAATTTCAATTAAAAAGACAAATAATAACTCTGTAGATTGTCATTTAGATTTAGGAAGTCGGTGTTCTCTCATCAAAGGCCAAAGAATTTAATTTAGAAATAGCAGTACCGGAGGACTTGCTTGTCCTCAGAGGCATTGGTGCCAATTTCTTATCTCCAGTAGGTATGACAATAGTTTCTGTAGAAGTACAGGGAATAAAGGAAACGATTAATATGTATTTTGTTGATGATCATGTTATTAATCACTCAGTCTTATTTGGTCACTCTCTCAACCGGAAAAAAAAATCGGACATTATTATTACAAACACTCCTACAGCGGTTATATTGCAGAAGATTCCAAGTGTCCAAAGACGATTAGTAGCGAATAAAGATACGGAAATACTCCTAAACGCATTACGTGCTGTTTCCATCGCTACAGAGCCCACTATATGTGGACAAGTTTTTGTGAACGGTTCTGTCAGAGGTCCAGAAGGGAAGGAATATTATCTTCGTCCGGGAGATTATGAGGTTAGAGGTGGGCGTAGTGCTCTGCTAATTCATAACGTGTCGTCTAACGTGATCACGATTGAGAAGGGAACACTTGTGACTCGCGTTATTCCCAAATGTCCTAAGTCGAAGCACGTCCTTAATTCATTAAATGTTACGTTTCGTGAAACCTATAAAAATGATTTAAACTGTAATAATAATTTGAGTGTAGATGAACGAATGAGATTACAAGAATTAATGGGAAAATATCACAATTGTTTTTCGAATGGACTGCATGATCTGGGTTTTACGAATCTGATATAGATGGTGATAGAGCTTGAAGACACGGAACCGGCTGTCTATCGACCTTATCGTATGTCTTACGCTGATCGAACCTTGGTTAGAAACATGATACAAGAGATGATCGAGCATGGCGTAATTAGGGAATCAACTTCGCCATACGCTAGTCCAATTTCATTCGTGCAGAAAAAACAACCGGCGATAAACGCTTATTTTAGAGCACAAAATCACAAAACAAAGAAGAAAAACTACCCCACTCCCTCGTATTAAAAATCAACTCGACCAAATATCAAAGTCAACAAAGTATTCACATCTTTGGACTTAGCCTCGGGGTATTATCAAATATCAATAGCGGAAGAGTCACGACACAAAACAGCTTTCGTAACCCCTGACGGCCAGTATGAATACAACCGGATGCCATTTGGGTTAGTGAATGCGCCCTCGGTTTTCCAGCGCACCATTAATAAAATACAGCTCGAGGCAAAAATGTCATTACCATCAAAAATTCTGAAGAAGATTGGATTGTGACTGTACAACCGCTACCGCTGATGAGGAAGTAAAGAAGATTAGAGAAATACTATCTTCTCCTGATACAGAACAAACGATAGATATTCATAAAAATACAAATTAAAGAATAATCGTGTGTACCGAATTGTTGGGGAGGAAATGAAGTGGCACGTGCCAAGAGGGATGTGTTGGCAAATTCTTAAAATGAATCATGACGACGTTGGTCATTGCGGTTTTGACAAAACATTGCAACGCATCCGCAAAAATTACTGGTTCGAAAAGATGCGGAAATTCGTGAGTAAATATGTTTCTTCTTGTTGTTGTTGCTTACAGAGGAAAGCGTGAAGGAGACCTACATCCGATAGATAAACCAAGCGTGCATTTTCATACAATCCACGTGGTTCATCTTGGTCCTTTTATAAGAAGTAAGAAAGGCAATTGTTACCTTATTGTGATTGTCGATGGATTTACAAAATCCGTTAATATGACACCTGTTAAGGATACGAAATCTATGACTACGATAAGGGTCCTCAAAGATCACATCAGTAATTTTGACGTATCGACACGTCTTATTACAGATAAAGGGACAAGTTTCACAAGTGGCGTTATTAAGGGCTTCTCTTTCTAAAATCTTGCGGAATTAAGCATATTATAAACGCAGTGGCAACTCCTAGAACGAATGGTCAAGTGGAGAGGTTCAACAGAACCATTTTAAACGCTCTGTTCACTTCGAGTCACGATAAAGACGAAAGATCTTCGGACGATCACATTTTAGATGTTCAGTTAGGAATAAATACGACGCCACACAAAACAATTCAAACGACACCATCCGAGTTGCTTTTTGGATTCAACAATAAATGTGGAAGTGAAGGGATCCTAAGCGCAATTTTAAATGATAATATTAATATGTTTTCTGAAGATGAATTGGTAAATAGTAGAGAGGAAGCCAGAGAAAAGATAATAGAAAAACAAGCCAAGGACAGAGAAAATTACAATGGCCGTAAGAAAACTCCAAAACTATATTCCAAAGGTGACCTGGTCAGAGTAGAATGGTAAGTACCACATGAAGGGCAGTCACAGAAATTGGTCGTTAGGTATCAGGGTCCATTTCGTATCATAAAAGTTCTTCCTAACGATAGGTATGTCATTGAAGATACGCCGCGATCACGTAAAAATAATCGCCGCTATG
Organism: Oeneis ivallda; assembly: GCA_029955525.1. Lineage (NCBI taxonomy): Eukaryota > Metazoa > Arthropoda > Insecta > Lepidoptera > Nymphalidae > Oeneis > Oeneis ivallda. Next base: position 7,948,987 of record JARPMR010000025.1, on the reverse strand, counting down.
AAGCCGTAGTTGCAGTAGACAAAATACAGCCGTGGCTAAATTTTTCTAGGGATTTAGAAAATAGTTGCAAAGAAAATGATTCTGACAAAGAATAATAAATTATGATACAAGAATAATTATACTACAGCGATAAGATTTATATTACAAAACTAAAAAAGATTGTAATAATATTTTTCTAGTACACCAGTACAGTATTCAAATACTTAAATTTTTTGTTGTTAAAAAAATGTGTTAATTAATATACTATACATTTTCGACCGAGCGAAGCGAAGGTCTTTGAGTCTACTTGAGTGAATTTGCACTTGTCCGTCCGTCCGTCCGTCCGTCCGTCCGTCCGTCTGTCAGAGCCTTATAAGTTCTGAATTACTGAACGTAATTACTTCAATTTTAGATATAATATGTAAACCGATGGCCTCCAGCCGAAAATGGCTTAAAAAGTTATAAAAATCTTTATTTCAGGGGGGCTCTCATAGAAGCGAATGCGAAGTAAAATAAAAATTTTTGCATTTCATAGGGTTGCAGTACCTCATTTTAAAGATAATTTGGAACAGAGTACAAAAGTATTTTTTTTTTATTTTTTTTCCTAAAATTGACGAAATGGGGGGCTTTCAAAGTGGAGATTATATTTGACCTCACAACGGAATAACCATTGAAAGCTGGGGCTTGAAAGTTTTATAATTTTAGCGTGATATCATGTACTTGAACAACAAATACTAAAATTAGATAAATGTAATAAGGAAACTAAATTATTTAACTTTTAATGAGCAGCAACAACAGAACTTCACAATGATGTCAATAGATGGCGCTCTCATCTCATATAGCAAATGCAGCTATATGTAACATATTATTCAATTAAAATTATTATTTACATTTAGTCATTTAGCAAACATCAATAAAACTTCACGTTGCAGTTTGTTTTTACATGTTTTCTGATCGTGTCGATAGTTGACGCTGTGTACAAGTAATTTAATTTGAATGTTCCAAAAAACTATACCTAAGTTTGATTGAGGCCTTGAGGATTTCACTATAACAGTTCCCTAACCTTTACGGGATACCTATGTTAAGTTAGTTGACACTTTCTGTCAACTTTGTTATTACGAACCTCTACGGGACAACTAAAGGTGAAAATGACATTGAGATGTTAGGATTGTATTTAGGGGCTACCTACGTAAAGAGACTTCTACAAAGGGGATGATTTAGGTATGGTTGGTGAAAACGGGCATAATAATAATGTCAATTTTGATCGTCATGTATCTATTGAATGAATAAGTAATTATGGGAAACCGTTATCGCGAGGTCTCAGTTCGGGGCGAACGACTAGTATAGTATTAGTCTCAAATTTATATAAACTATTTTTCATTTAAAAAAAAGTGCGTGCGTACAAAGTACACATGTCAGAAGTGAAACTTCTTTCGACACTTCCGTTGCATACTTGCGTGACGTTACATTTGTAAAAATTTTACCCTCATGCGCCTAAAGAAGTTTCACTTCAAAATATTTCATTTAATTAAAATACTTTAAAATTGTTTTGTTAGAATTAGTAACTTTATAGATTCGTTTGTTACAATAAAGTTATTTTTGTTGATGTGTCATAAGACACGTCATAAAACATAAGTTTTAACCCTTTGATACACATTGAAAAATTATCGCAGGTTTTATTAATGATTAAATGAGCTTACCTGTAAGTGAAATTCAATCATAATTATACGAGATGCCTTGTCCGAAGAGATTAGCTGAAATAAAATGTTATTTTATTACAAATATTGTAGTAACACTTGTCAGTTACTACCACGAACACTGTTTTTAGGGTAGATTTCTTTTTTTTTTTTTTTTTGTGGGTAGTTATTACCTACATTTCTTCGTGGGTACCACAGAGTACTATTTATATGTGGGACTCAGTTGTTTAGCCTCATTTATTTTAGAGTTAATCGTATTTTCGGAACAACATTAGGGATTTCCAGGGGGGGAGGGAGCTAATCTCTTCGGACAAGGCATCTCGTATAATTATGATTGAATTTCACTTACAGGTAAGCTCATTTAATCATTAATTATACTCATGCCTTGTCCTCTAGATTAGCTGAAATAAAATGTTATTTTATTACAAATATTGTAGACTTTTAGAGCATGTTCCGAAAATACTGAGGTAATGACTTGTTTACCAGAGTTACAATTTATGTTTACATAACATTTGTAATCTCAATGATATATAATATTATGTTACAGTAAAACGTAAACATAATGTTATTATTAATTTATAGCTATTTTTTCCTTTCGATGAACCCTTACTTATCATTAATAATAATACAAAACTGAAAAATTAATCATTAAAGTTTCAGATTAAATTTTTATATAATCATCACATTTATTTTATTGCATAATATTTTAATTATTCTATTGTTCTGGCCATAGAAGTATTGTCCTGATTAAAAATATTTTTACTATAACATTTCCAAAAAGTATTCGAGTCATGACTCTAGCCAGCAGTTTTGCCAATAGGATCTATATTGAAACATGAACTTGGCTTTTGAAGTTACAGCATGTCTGGTACTGTGACCAGAAAATATGGAGACATCTATGCCGCTACCTTTTAGCGTGTTTTTAACCCAGCAACTTAATGTTTGTGTTGAAACTGGTTTAAAAGGTTTCTTGTAACTGATAAATAAATAGTCTTGGCTACGCCGTACACAAGTTTCACTTAAATAAGCTTTAAGTGTCTGTGCTGGGTACATAGCTGGTTTTTCAGTTAAGAAAGGTATGATGAGGACGAGTTGATTTGAGCCTGGTCTAGATTTTTTATCAAATCAGGAATTTTGATGATTATTTCTAAAGAGGCTAGAAGGCTTTTTCTATATTTTTTACGTTAATTTTCGAAAATGTTTGATTTTTGAGTGTTGTTAGAGCTAACAATGTAATACATTTCATTGAAAGTTGGTCCAACGATAAACCCTCATTAATGATGATAATTGGTCAAATGATCTAGAACACAAGCTGTATCCCATGTAAGTTCATATTTCGGAAGAGGGGGTTTTAGTCCAAAGATTCCCTTAAAGAATCTTAAAACTCTCGTCTTTAGAAATATTTGAGCCCAGTACTAAAGATAATGTGGCTCTATGAGTATTTAAAGTTCCATACTGAGCTCCACTCTTGAAAAGCAATGTTAGGAAATTTAAGATATCTGGTACTGGTGGTCTAATACGTCTATCGAATAGGGGAACAATGTATAAACCCCTTTTTTCAAGCAAGTGTCGTACTATTTGATGGAACTTCTGCCAGGGATGCCAGCATTATGTCTAACGATGCTGGTGAGAAGTCTCTTCGTAATAACCGCCGTATAATATCTCGGCAAGGTAAGTTGCAATTGTATATCGCGTTTTCTTAAAAAGAGAAATTTTAATATTTTCATGTGGGTTTAGAATTATCATGTCAGAAATTAAAAGTGATTGAAAAAGGGGGTACCAAGGTTTCGTCGGCCACCTAGGTAGGTACTACTTTAATTCTTGTTTCTGTCAAAAATAATTTTTTGAAGTGTTTTAAATGTGATTTAAAATGGAGGAAACACATAAAAATAGTAGTTAGACCATCTGATTGTAAAAGCATTTATTGCGAAAGCATCGGGAAACAAATCTTTCGCATTTTTTATTGACGCGAGTTGTGAAAAGATCGATTTGAAGTTGGCCAAAAAGATTGGCAATTCAAGTGAATGCTGGATCGCTGAGTTCCCATTCAATGTCTGCGTGAGTACGTCTTGATTCAGCGTCAGCAACGGTATTTTCAGAGGAGCGAATATAATATGCGTATATAAAAATACTTCGCGATTCACACCATTGCCAAATATTCCTAGACACCTCTGTTAAGTGAGGGTATTGGACACCACCCATACGGTTAATATAACTGCTGGCGGTGGTATTATCGATTCATAGAAGAATCTGACAGTGATGACGTTTAGCAGGAAAAAACTGCAAGTAGTTCTAGTTATTTAAATATGTTGGGTCGCTTCCCACTCGAACCACTGTCCGCCTGTGGATTCTGACCCACACGCTGTACCCCATCCCGATGTTGAGGCGTCAGAATATATGTACCTATCTCTGTTTTATAATAGTCACTTCTAATTTTGCGCATAGAACTATTAATGTTATTCAGCCACCAAGCAAAATCTTCGTTTAGCGAATCTGGGATATAAATTGTACGATTATAATCCCTGTGACTTAGTAAATTAAGATATTTGCATCGTTCAAAAGCTTTCGCGTATGGCCAGCCATACTCTATGGCAGTACAGACAGGAATTAATAAACCTATCAATTTTGCAATGTTTGATTAAGACTATTTTGTATTAGTTTGATTCCTAATCTATACTAATTTTTTCCCGAATCTTGGGTCTCTTATCATTAGGTAAATAAACTTTTAAATCATGAGAATCGATTATAAACAAGGAATTTGCAAGAGAGGGATGGTGAAAGATTACTTTTATCGAAATTCACTATAAAGCCTAATGCTGTCAGAAGTTTAATAGTCATATTGATATTTTCATTACATTCAATAGAAGATCTACCGATAGATAAATTATCAAGCTAATATATTATTAGACATGAAACCTAGACCTAGTCACAATTCCTAGTTCCATGCATGAAACCAGCTTGACTCAACAGTTTAATGACGGGTTTCATTATTTATGTAAATATGTATGGCACTGTATTTAAGTGGTATTTAATCCGAAAGGTAGGACATTAAATTCATATATTTTTCCATTGGATGAAAAACTTAGGCATTTTCAAGAATCCGGATGAATTTTAATAAAAAATAGGCATCAAGTGTAGCCATAAATGAATTTTAGTTATTAATTTTATAGGTGTGCGTATATCTTTCAATTTAAATGTTGTATGTGATATGTGTAAGTATATGTTTATTGAGATTTTTTAAAATTTAATATGAAACGATTTTTATCGTTAGACTGCTATTAGGAATTTATGCTCGATAAGTATTGATCAGCGCACGAGTAGTAGCACGCCAATCGTAAGGAGTTACTTAATTGCCATGTGATAAACTGCCCATTTCTTCAGCGGTATATTCAGAAAAACGATGGGAGGAATTTGCGGAATAACTTTACGTGAAAATGTTAACTAATAACCCCGAAACCAAGAAATAATCGTTTGATCATTTGTGATTAAGGCCTATTTTTTGGGCAAATAATGAAAGTCGAGTCGAAGTATTTTGCCTTATCTTGTCGCGACGTGGATTTCTGTACTGCTGCTGCTGTTGCCGCGACCTTCTTGATGAGTAGTCGGGCTTCCGCGCTGGAGCAGGCGGGTGGCTCCTCGTTTGGGCCGGCTGCCTGCGCGCCGGCGGTGGAGCTTTGTAGTTTAAAACTTTTGAAGTCGAGGGTTGAGGTTGTATCGTTTTTCTTACTGCTGATCTGTTACTCTTGTCCTGACCCTTTATTATATCAAATTTTGATCTTGAGTCAGCTTTTGCTGTTTTTATGGTATCTGCTACGTTTTCACCAAAAATGTAGGTATTTATCAATCTTTATTTGAATAAGGTGGTCATTCACCTCTGTTTTGAGCACAAAGTACATTATACAGACCATAGGTACGATGAAATGAAATATTTCCCTCATATAGAATCCGAGTATTGTATATTACAGAGCATACGAATGCCTTCCATTATTTCCTTTGTCATTTTGCTGTCTGCATTCTATAGTTGAGTGTCTGCGACCAAGAGAATATAACCACTATCTACGATACGAGCGAGGCCAGAAATTACAGAAGATATCTGTTTCTGTCTGGCTTCCATGCCCTTCTTTCGTTTTAATACGAACTTGGGCAAGACTTTAGCTCCATGTTTAATAAAGGAGCATTAACGCGTTCGCTGTAAGCAGGAACCATATATTTTTTGTTCTGGAACAAATCTTTTCGGACCTCTTTGTCAAGGCCATTTAATAGGTAGCACAAACATATAAAGTTTAGTAGCAATATGATTTAATCGATCGGCCAACTCCTTGTAAATTTCCAGCCCGAATTGTGAAGCGGGTGTTTTTTCTTTATCTCCAGTGGGAACCTCCGTAGGTATCTCTGGTGTATATCATGAATACCTCGCCCAAAGGTGGGTAGTTTGATTATAATTCCATTGAGTGGAATTAACATAATTCCTGTGAATTGATCGTTAATTTAAGGTACGGTGAAAGACTCCATTGAGTAATTCGATGCACACAATATAATAATTCCATTGAATGGAATTTACATACAAAGTTTTTATGAAGCAATTCCTGTGAATTGATTGTACTTTGTTAATGTAAGGTACGTGAAAGACTCCGTTGAGTAATTCGATGTACATAATATAATAATTCCATTGAATGGAATTTACATACAAAGTTTTTATGATGCAATTCCTGTGAATTGATTGTACTTTGTTAATGTAAGGTACGTGAAAGACTCCGTTGAGTAATTCGATGTACATAATATAATAATTCCATTGAATGGAATTTACATACAAAGTTTTTATGATGCAATTCCTGTGAATTGATCGTACTTTGTTAATGTAAGGTACGTGAAAGACTCCGTTGAGTAATTCGATTTACATAATATAATAATTCCATTGAGTGGAATTTACATACAAAGTTTTTTATGATGCAATTCCTGTGAATTGATCGTACTTTGTTAATGTAAGGTACGTGAAAGACTCCGTTGAGTAATTCGATGTACATTTCATGTCCAGTAGGTGATGAAAATGAGCTCGTAGACTCTCCACTTCTACGTGCCCGCTGTAATTTAATTTCTTATTATACTTGAATATTATTTATAAAAACTTGAATATTAATTAAGAACTATCTGAATATTTAAATATTTGAATGATACAGTGTTGCGTGGCAGAGCACTAAAAAGCGAATGAGGCTAAACAACTGAGTCCCACATATAAATAGTACTCTGTGGTACCCACGAAGAAATGTAGGTAATAACTACCCACAAAAAAAAAAAAAAGAAATCTACCCTAAAAACAGTGTTCGTGGTAGTAACTGACAAGTGTTACTACAATATTTGTAATAAAATAACATTTTATTTCAGCTAATCTAGAGGACAAGGCATGAGTATAATGAAAATTTATCGCAGGATCTTATAAAGTATATATATCAAAATGGCTCCACGAAGTTTAAAATTTATAGGCCAATTATTTATATCTTTCATCCCATTGTTTATGCCAATGGAGATTGGGAAAAAATTTGTTAGTTAACAATTGAATAACTTTTTGAAAAATGGTGATTAAACTTTTTTTCTTCAGGGCTCGATTCTTTCAAGTGTTAAGAAGATACTAGAATTTTTTTTAATTTTTAAAATCACATTTTATGTTATAAAAAATTATTTTTATTGCTGAACTCTCTTTAGCGACGGCGCGCGCATGCCGCGCGGAGCCCTATTTTCGTCAAATTAAAATTATAAATAATGGAGATAGAATTCCGAGAGTTGGGACTTTTTTATTGGAAATTTCCTCCTCTTTAACGAGCTTTTTTCAAAATTGCTTAAATGTTAATATTTTTCGAGTTATTAACAAAAAACGAAATATCATTTTTTTTCATCTTATTTTGTTAATAACAATTGCAATTTTTTACCTGCACCAAAATCCTTCAAAAACATTTTTCTAGAGGTGATTCCGAATCGAATGAGCCATCGCTCATATTTTTAGGGCCTTTATCTCTATTTTTCACGTTTTTGAACTTGTGGATTAGACTATATATCAAAATATACAGTTAGTCCTTGATAATTATAGAAATCCGCAAAAAATAGTACCTAGCGTTACAGCAATATTAATGGCGTCTAATAAACGTCTACACGCACATAGCTCCGAAAAGACAGCGGTGCGTTTCTGCGATCGAACCTACTGTAACCCGCGAAAACACTGCAGTCCTGACCATTGGACTAGGCAAAAAATTTTAACTTTTCGCAAACGACACCTTCAATCGAAAAAATGTTCATAACGTACCTCCAGTACTTTTAAAAGACCTTTCCAACGACATCCCACACACTGGAGTACACGAGTAAAAAAATATCATCCCCCTTTACGTCTAGAGGAGGTACCTACCCAAAATAATAGTTTTCTTCAAGATTTTATTTTACAACTTTGTCGGCATAGTTAAGGTGGTAAAAGCATGCGACAGGCGATTTTCGGTTAGCTCTGTGAGGTTTACAAATTGAAAACTATAATTCCAATTTGAAAAATTTCAATGCAATATGTAATTTGGGTATCTTAACTAAATTCACTTAGAGATAGAAACACGATTGGAAAAAAAGTTCTCGATAGAAAGTTTTCCCAAACTTTGATCCAATAATCTCCTTTTTTAGGTTTAAACCTTGTTTAAACAGAAACGGTAGGTTTTTTCCTGCTATTTTTTTTATTTGTGTTGATAATGATATAAATAATTACTAAAAGCGGTGAGAAAAATTCTTTGATTATTGGTGTAGTAAATGTGCCTGCGGTCAGTCTGTCACGAAGCCTCTTGGAGGGTAGTTGTTGTATTGACATAGTGCAAGCATGTTTATAATTCCGATATAAAGAACAGGTGTTTTATTTAAACACCACAAAAGTGGCAACGAGGCGAGGATCGAGCTGCACGTGAGCAATTCAAATAATATTTTTTTTTGAAGTTTTCAAAGAAGGACTGAGTGTTTACATTAACTTGTTATTCGAACAGTTGTGTTCCCATACAATAATTATTTTTAAATGATATAAGTAATTCAATAAAATAGATTATTAATTATAAATTAAAGTATAATACGTTTTGACATAATATTTTGAGCAATTAGTTTAAACGCCTACCTACATACTGGCTAAAGTATTGATTGGCATAATTATGGTTTTTGTTGTGTACCGACACAAAATGTGAGTGTTTAGTTTATCGCTAATCTTATAAGTTTTAGGCGTAAATAATAGGGTAAAGTACTGTTCGGATAACCAAGTTAAAATAATTAATAGTTATTAATAAAAATAGAAAACAAAACAAAACTATTCAAAATCGAATGAAGTTAGTTTTGTGGAATTGTACCTACCTAAACAGTAAGTTGGTAAACATATTGCTGTAATATTACATGGTCTATACTCAATAGCATGCAAATATTGAAAAGTACCTGCCAGGTGCTCATTTAGTTAAAAATATAATGGGTTGTGCAGAGATTAACTACCGTCAATGCATTGACAAACAAAATGAAGAATAAGCAAAAGAACGGTCGTAGTGAAAGAAAAAGCTTTAGTTTGCGTACTTATTATTAATGAATCATACTTTTGTACTACCCACAGATAGTTAATTTCCACGTTAATTTCATTTATTCATTCATTTCACCCCAAAATAATACGAGGTAATAAAAATCCACTTCCAACTCAAAAGCAATACCTACCTACGGTAAGTAGGTAAATACATAATACAATATCATTGAGTTAGGTACGTTTATTTCTGAACATACCTATTGCAAATACCTGATACAGTGAGTACCAGCTGCGAGATTGTCTAAAAATGATTGTGCAGTGTAGCGATCGTAATCAACTCCGATTGGCCGACACTCTGTCGCTATAGGCTAAAGTTGCTGTGGTGAGGAGAATATGCCATACAAATTGAGATGCAGTGAAAAGCAACGATATTGTGGCGCAATGATTGCTGCAATTTTTCCGGAATCGACCAGCTGTTACCATTTTATCAGATAATCAGGGTAATTTCAATGTTTATAAAAAATGTATTTATTTTGCATTTTGTTATTCCTACCTTTTAATATCATATTATGTATTAATTAAAAAAATACAAATATGAATAGAACATTTGCAAAATATTTATGTTTTATGGCTAAGGTCTCCAGCCAAAGGTAAAGGTAAAGGTTTAAATTTAAAGGTAAAGGTAATCAAGGCAACGTAAAGGTAACGTAAAGGTAACGTAAAGGTAACGTAAAGGTAACGTAAAGGTAACGTAAAGGTAACGTAAAGGTAACGTAAAGGTAACGTAAAGGTAACGTAAAGGTAACGTAAATGTAATTTAAAGGTAATCAAGACAACGTACAGGTAACGTAAAGGTAATTTAAAGGTAAAATTAAATTTAACAACAAGATAACAATGAGCTAATGCTCACGCTATTGCTAATAATAAATAATTTATTAGAGAGTCATGCTTGACACCAAAAGGCTATGCCAGTTACAATACTGTTGCTTAAATGTAAGCAAAGAGCCATGCACATAAAATAATAATAATCGTATCTCAGGGCTATGCGGTTAAGATACTGTCGATCACAATGTAAGCAAAGAGCCACGCATACAAAATAATCAAAATATCCATTATATTCTGTAAGATATTGTTACTGGAAAAACCACACCATAAATATTGTAATTTATAGACTTTTATAATTGCAATGGTGAATTGGTGACTTAGCTGTCGCTTCGCGATGAAAAAGTTTGTGTTTTAATGTATGTTTTGAAACACCAAAAAAAAAATAGGCGAGCTATTTTCTTCATATTACTACTGTAGTACCACTACAGAAGGCTTAACTGAGGTTTTACCACAACCAACCAACTAAATTGAGGTTTTAACCATCGAGAATAAGAATTATTTATTTCTCAGTGTTAAAAAAAAGGAGTTTGATATTTTAATTATAATTCAACATTATTTTGTATTTCTTTTTCATATTTAATATGGAAAAGGGAAATTTTGAAAGGCTCCTTGTAATCATAAATTGAGAACAACTTATTTTCAATAAATTGAAACAGCCTTTGCAGTAAATGTGGCCGGAAAAAATAAAATTTACTAAAATTTACAATAACCAAAATTACTTGATCTTATCAAACAATACTATTAAAATAAATGAATATGTGAAATTTCTATTCTATTCTATTCTAAATATACAATTGAATAAAGAACGACACAAAGAAGAAGTCTTATCTATAATATAATAAAACTGTAACAGGTCCAATTCTGTACATTGAAGATATTTTGAAAATTTTTGTTTGAGGGCACTCTATAATCGATACTGAAGCCAAAACAATTTTTTTTAAATTTTTTGTCTGTCTGTCTGTCTGTCTGTCTGTCTGTCTGTCTGTCTGTCTGTCTGTATCTTGGCCGCGCATCACGCCGAAACTACTGGACGGATTTAAATGAAACTTGGCACGATTTAAGTTAGTACTACGAGGTATAATATAGGATACTTTTTATCCCGAAATTCAGCACGGTTCCCTTGGGAGAGGGGATGAAAGTCAAAATGTGTATTTCGCTGTAATTCATTAAGGCGTATTCCGATTTAATCCATTCTTTTTTTGTTAGAAAGCAGGTTCTTTAGAGATTGTCCTGTAATTATTTCAAGGTCGTCAATTTCGTAGTTCAGAAATTATAGACATCAAAATCTTCTGTATAGGTCCAAATAACTTGAACCCCGGAATCTACAGGATACTTTGAATGAACGGCTCATCTTAAGCTGGCATTTGTAATTTATCGTATATAGCCATCGTGGATACTATTTTGTCAAAGTCAAACTACTCCAAAGGCGTCAGATTTTGCCAAACGATCATTATACCTACATACTACATAGTAGGTATGGATGTAATACATCGTATGGACGTAATATTACAGTGTTTTCCTATGTAATTTAATATTCTAATCATATTTACTAATATTATAAATGCGAAAGTGTGTTTGTTGGTTTGTCCTTCAATCACGCCGCAACAGAGCCACGGATCTACGTGATTTTTTGCATGGGTATAATTGAGGACCTGGAGAGTGACATAGGCTACTTTTATCCCGGAAAATCAAAGTGTTCCCGAGGGATTTTAAAAACTAAATCCACGCGGACGAAGTCGCGGGCATCAGCTATGATTAATAAGATTGTAAAATATAGGTATTTTCATATGTTGTAATCATCACAAAAGAAAGATGGGCGATGTTTTATTAAACCAATTCAGCAATTTAAGATGGCAGTCCACACACAAAAAAAAAAAAAAATATTATATTATTAATAAGAAACAACAAGTAGGGTGTTTCAACAAGAAATATCCTTCTCGATAGACCTACCCACCGCCGTGTGGTGAACTTAACAAATTGTTAATTATTTGAAAATAGTGATATTTTATAACATGGCAATGTCAGTGGATGAATTAATTACCATAAAGTAAAAAAATAAGTAGGCGATAATTGGGGAAAACCGTTCGCTTCCGATTATAAACGAGCTATTGGAAAGTTGTATTGCTCAGATTAACTTTTCTAAATTAGATAAAAATATATTACCACTTTTAGTGCGGGTATTTGTTCTGACATTAGAGATAGATTTTTGAAATTTCTTGTACTCAAAAGTGCACGTTTCAGAGCATGTATTTTGATTAAGATGCTACTGAGTAACAGTACCAATGATTGTTATGGATAACAGTGCATAATAACTAATACTCGGCAATTCCTTAAGATAAACTATTTGTATACTAATGCACTTATTGTATACTAATGTAATAATACTTTAAGCGAAATCATGAAATTAATGTATACAGGTCTCTTCGGTATCCAAATAAGATATTGATTTAAAAATGTATACCAGTACATATTATATGAAAAGTCCCTACTGTATGGCGGTCAGGTTATATAATAAACTGCCAGCAGATTTTCAAAATTATCTATAAATAAGTTTAAAAGAAAACTCAACGAATGGCTATTGGAGAAAAGTTATAATGATGTAAAAGAATATTTAGTGTAATAATTAGGTACGGGAAAACATAAATATTGACATTTTGAAATTTATATTTTTATTTGACTATTGTCATTCTTAATCTTGACTCACTAATTTATAATAATTATAATTGTCAAATAATCTCACTTTGAATTAATCACTTTCATTTTATAATTATTATTGTTTGTATCATAATTTGCATACTATTAATTTAGTTGAATGTTATGGTCTTTACTGACAATATATTTTGTTACTACCATCCCACTGTACAAACATTCTGGCAAATAAATAATTATTTATTTATTCAATAATTATAAACATAAATATTGCCACAATAGTAACTAAAGGTAAAATTTTTAAATTGTAAAAGAACTTCCATATTGAATGCCCCCGCTCTTAAAATAAAAGAAATACCTAGGAATTGAAAGCAATCCACATGAGGGTTGTTTATGGTTATGTAAGCTCTAGCTAGTTAAGAATAAGAACTTATGATACAGTAGCTATATGATAACTACAACAAAATAATAAAAATAACACGCAACACTTTTGAATTATTATTCTTAATTAGTTACAGTCCCATTTAATGGGGTTCATCGAAACTTTAATTAGTAGATATGTACCTATAATATATGCATAATATTAAAAGATGTCCCAAAGCCGTTTCTTAATCTACTTCGCTGATCGATCAGTCATTTTATGTTTACGTATTGCAAAACTTGCAGTGACCTAATAATACTTATAGTTTTATTAAGTAATCATTGATGTCAATGTGGTCATATCACGATATTTTGCTAGTCAATAATATTGCGTCTTAAAGTTAAGTCCTAAAGTTACTAAGTAGGTAGCACTTTAAATCTTATCTGTCCGCATCATATGAACTCACAGCTGGTCATATCTTTAAAAGAAATGGGACACTTAAAGATCTTCTCGGGGTTCATCTATCCTGCGACTATTCCCGTGAAAATGGTAATCACTAGCAGTAGCATTTTGATTTGTATACCTCATAAATCTTGAAATCAGACAGCCTGAGTGAAAAAGAAGGAAGGAGGATAGAGGCAGGAAGTTAAACATTTTATAACAAGAGAGATATTATTTTCCAATATAAACCTTACATAGCCGACCAAGCAAGCGAGGTGCGGTCATAATCTAAACATAGCTTGTTACAGTTTAATGATTACTGAATTTAAAGACCTTATAACATTTTCTCTGATATAGTTTGCACACTAAAGTTATGATTCCTGTTATACTTAAAATGAAATATTAAGATGTTATAAGTTGTATTGACAAAGTTGCATATAAGCAATCAGCTTTGTATTCAGCTATCTACAAGAACTTGTCATATTTAAGTAGCTATCTGCTTTATATTTGTAACATTTTGTTGTTGAAAAGAGCAACTGCTGAGTTTCTTGCCGGCTCTTCTCAGCAGAATCAGCTTTCCGAACCGGTGGTAGAATCATGATGTAACAAGAGCCACAAGTTGGCTTCTATAAAATTAATAATGTTGAATTGAATTAATTATTGTATAAAATTATATTTTCTATTAATTACATTGTTACATACATTCAAAATTGAAATAAAGAAGGGATGTAGTAAATGTGCCTGCGGTCAGTCTGTCACGAAGCCTCTTGGAGGGTAGTTGTTGTATTGACATAGTGCAAGCATGTTTATAATTCCGATATAAAGAACAGGTGTTTTATTTAAACACCACAATTGGCATCCATAATTTTTTAAATCAATTTTAAAGATTTTTTCAATTCCCGACCCCTAAATCCATAATTTCCATCTCTTTCCTAGCACTGCAAAATATATAGCTCTATTCCACTCGAACGACCCAAACAATTTAGGATCGTTATAGCCCCGTAATATATACATGCCAAAACTACAGCTCTTAAGTCTTAAGTACCAATCTTCAGTAAATATGTTCCTTGGTACCCATTGGTACCAATAGTCTCTGATTTACGACGTACCAATAGACTCGGCGAAACTATAAGGTTTTCTAGTTGTTTTATTACGGAACTCTAAAAAGACATGCTATGCTAACCAAGTAAAGAGTTCAGATGATTTAAATTGTTTGAGTGTGGTTTGCTTGTGCTTAGGTTTTCTCACTTCTATTTTCCTAAGAAAACTATCGTTATGGTAGCATCGCAACACCATCGCAACACACGAACACCGGACAAGACAAGGAGGATAATCCACATTCCATAGACAAGGGTTCTAACTTCTAGGTACCTAGGTACTATCAATCAATCTTGTTGTTCCTGGTCTGTGCTATCAGTAACTCAAATACTACAGCTCCGCTAGGAGTAACAGTGTTCTGTGGACTAGGTACAGTGTATAAAGGGCAGTAACTATTAAATATTTTCTTTATTTTACGAGCAACAGAAACACCATCTTGGATTCACTTGTTTATTAGCAGAGAGCATAGAGTTACAATATTACAAGACCATAGATCTAACACACAGATTATAGATATACTTAACACAGCCCCTCAATTTATAGAGCTTTTCCCATAAAGATCATAAATTGTACTTAAAGACTGAGTGATTATGCACACCATAACATTAACATTAGCTGTAACTATGCAGAAAAATAACAAAACATGAATTATGACTAAGTTACTAATACAATAATTTTACAATAAATCATAAGTAAAAACAAACATTGTTTTATTTATACTTTAGCCTCATATTTTTGTCAAATATAGAATTGTTATATTTAACCCTTTAATAGTTTAGTAATTAGTTACCTAATAACATATTATTACACAAGTTAAGCCTTTTACAAAAATACATATGCCTATTGGCTGGCAAAGCTTTAGTAAAAATATCAGAAATATTTTCTTCTGTAGGTATATAAGACATAGACACTTCTTTCTTATTAATTATGTCTTTTATGAAGTGATATTTTATCGAAATATGTTTTGAAGCTTTTGTATTAATTCGATTTTGAATTAACCTTATAGTGCTTTGATTATCTATAAAGATATGAGCATAAATGGTTTTATGACTTAGTAATTCAGAAAGTAGACCTTTTAGGTGTATAAGTTCACTTACTGCATGTGCTCCTGCAATGTATTCAGCCTCAGCCGTTGACAACGCAACACATGTCTGCCGTCTGGAGAACCAAGTTATTAAATTGTTACCTTGATATACAACACAACCACTTGTGCTTTTTCTATCCATTTTGTCAGCTGCCCAATCCGCATCTGAATAAGCCTGAAGTTTATTATAATCACCTGATTTGGTATATTGCAGCCCCTGTTCCTGAGTCTCTTTAAGATATCGCAGAATTCTTTTACCAGCTTTCCATAACTCTTGTGTTGGCTTGTCTAAAAATCTACTCAAGTATGACACTGCATAAGTGATATCTGGACGTGTATGTGTTGAAATATATAGCAAACATCCTATAAGTTCTTTAAAAGGTACATCTACTACATTTGAAGATGCAATTGCGCTAAAAATTGTTTCCATTGGAGTTTTGTTTCCTTTACAGTCTTGCATATTAAATTTTTCTAAAAGCCTTTTGATCATTTTTGTTTGTTTTATGTGCATTTCATTCTTGTTTCTTGTAACTTCTAATCCTAAATAATTACTAATTTCTCCTAAGCTTTTCAGTTTAAATTCTTTTTCCATTTCTTTTATTATTTCAATGTCTTTTCCAAGATATAATATATCATCCACATAAAGTAACATCCAATTGTTTCCTTTTCCATATAAGCACGAATCATGTTTTGATTGTGTAAATCCTTCTTTAATTATGAACTCATGAAACCTTGTATTCCAGCATCTGGGTGCTTCTTTTAATCCATATAGTGCCTTTTTAAGTTTAAGAACTTTACCTTCACCAATTTTCAATCCACTAGGACACTTTATGAAAACATCCACATCTAATTTCCCATTTAAAAATGCAGTTGGCACATCAAATTGTTTCAACGGTAAATCCTTTTGCACTGCTAGACTCATCATTAATCTTATGGTAGATATTTTGGCAACTGGTGCATAGTTGTCTTCTAATGTAAATTGCTGGAAGCCTTTTGCTACTAGTCTTGCCTTTCTTGTACCATCTTGTTTAGTTCTGAAAATCCATCTCGTATCTATCACTTTCTTTCCTTCTGGTAAATCTGCTAGCTCCCAAGTTCCCAATTTTTCATGTGAATTTAATTCTTTATTTATTTCCTTATTCCATCCTTTGTCTATTGCCTCATTATAATCTTGCGGATCACTTGACAACAATATGCTGTGTAGATTTCTTGATCATCTTGATATCTGCTTGGCTTCTTCACTATTCTTCCTGACCTTGTTATTTTCTTTGATTCTTCTATTCCTTCTTCAGTATCTTCATAGTCACTTTCATCATATACATCATCATTTTGATCTTTACTAGTTTCTTCATTACCTTCAGCGGTCTTCTTTGTTTGAATTCTTTCAATGTTTTTCTCTGTATCATCTTCTACATCTTCATCATCCAGAATATTTTCCTCATTATTTTCATTTCTCTGTTCTTTATACTGTATTTGTGTTTCATCAAATCTGACATCTCTAGACACAATTATTTTATTACTTTCAGGATCCCATAGTCTGTAACCATTATTTTGATATCCAACAAATCGCATCTCTTTTGCTCTTTCTAGAAGTTTATCCTGTTTTGGTAAGATGTGTACCCATACCTTTGAACCAAAGACTTTTAATCTTGATAGATTTTTGTTTCCATGCATTTTCTCCACTGGTGACTGAAAATTGATTGCTACTGATGGACATCGGTTTATTTGATAAACTGCACATCTAACTGCTTCACCCCATAACATTTTTGGTAAACCTGTCTCAATTAATAATGTTCTTGCTCTGTTGTAAATGGTTCTATTCATTCTCTCAGCAACACCATTTGACTGAGGGCTATAGGGAGTTGTATACTGAATAACTATTCCTTTATCTTGACAAAATTTCTGTATTTTCTCATTTTTAAACTCGCCTCCATTATCTGATCTTATTTTCTTGACTTTATTACCTGTCTGTGTTTCTAATCTGTTTATATATTCAATTAACCTATCAGTCGCTTCAATTTTCCTTTTCAACAAGTACACTTCACAAAAATGTGTAAAATCATCAATTATTGTATGATAGTAAATCTCACCTGTTAATGCGGGCTCAGTCACTGGTCCAGATATATCCGTATGTATTAGTTCACCGATACATTTTGAACGTGGCTTTAGTACTGACTTAAAAGGTAATCTAGTTGACTTACCTTTCATGCAAGGTTCACACGGAGTCTCGCTGTATGGCAGTTGCAGAAGTTTGAGCTGATGCCTGTTGGCATGTCCTAACCTCTGATGCCACAAATCTTTAGAGATTAAACAATGATCAATCTGAAGTTTCATTTCTATGATATATAATTTATCTCTCAAGTTACCAACAACTCTAGTTTTTGTATTATTAATACTTACATTATCATTATAAAATCTAACTTGTAATCCTTTTCTGAGCAATTTCCTAACAGACAATAGATTATGTGACAAGTTCGAAACAATCAACCCTTCAATATCTATTTTAACTTCATCATTATAAACTAATTTAAGTTTACCTCTCTTTACACAGGTTAAGTATTGTCCATTAGCAACATAAATCTTCATTTCCTTATCTAGGTACACTATGTTGGTCATATATTGTTCATATTTAGCCATTATCATATGTTCTGTGGCTCCTGAATCTACTACTAAACATACACTATCATCACTTACACTGTGACTTGTAACTCTTGTACTGAATGCTGTAAATGTCAGCTGACTCGACATGTCATCCTCTTCTTGTGCTTGGGCTGCTCGGGTAGACTGCCATGATGCCCTGTAGTTCACGCCTCGACCTCTACTGTGGTTACTGCCTCGGGAATAACTTTGATGTCCTCGTGTAAACCGGCCTCTAGGTATACCTCGTACTGGTGCTGACTGTCCCATTCTGCACTGGAAGGATTTGTGTCCTCTTCGACCACATTTGTAGCAAGTCATGAAGCTATATTGATCATTCTCTACAGCTGTACTTTCTTTACCTTTGAGTTTAAGTTCTGCATCCAGTAATCTTGATTTGACAAAGTCAACTGTGAGTACTGTGTCAATTGTTTCAAGCGTTGTGATTACTGTATCATACTCGCTGGGCAAGGTGAGCAATAAGTGACACACCTTGTCATTATCCTTAAATGTCGCTCCTGTTGATTCTAAACTCGATATAATATTGTCGAACTTCAAAAAATGATCTTGCAGTTTCTCGGAAGATGTTGCTTTCATTGATAGCAACTGTTTTCTTAAATACAATTGGTTAAAGACGCTTTTCCTTTCGAAAACTTCCTCTAATCTTTTCATCATCTCTGCTGCTGTCTGGCATTTTTTAATGATTTCAATATATTTGTCACACACGCATTGCGCAATCAGGCTGCGAGCTTTGATATCAGCCTGCAGTTCTTCTTTTGTTTCTGGCTTTATCTTAATTCCTAATCCTTTTTCTTCTAGAAGAAGACTCAATCGAAATTTCCATGTTGAGAATCCATCTTGGCCATCTTTTAATTTTGGTAGCAACACGTTGCTTGTTGAAGTCGTAGACATCTCGTGCCGTTGACTCTTTACTTTATTTTCACTTCAAATTAATCATAAACATCTTTTAATTATTTTTAACAATGGTTTATTGCGCAGTGGAAGCGTATTAAATATTTTCTTTATTTTACGAGCAACAGAAACACCATCTTGGATTCACTTGTTTATTAGCAGAGAGCATAGAGTTACAATATTACAAGACCATAGATCTAACACACAGATTATAGATATACTTAACAGTAACCAGTACCTAATCTGTGAATCTGTGATATCAACAGGCCCTCTCGAGTCAAGGGTGAGCAAGATGTATCAGTCTATCCCTTTCATTTTGTATGGCATATACAGGACTATCCCTTTCTACTCACACGCTATTAAATTTACGCACACATTCTCATTTTTCAGTCTATCGTATTATATTCAAATCTTATTGGTCGATTGGTCGGTGTCAAATTAGCGTCCCAAATTCAAATTTCAAAATGGCGGTTTGGAATTGTTGATTGTTTGGTTGAGGTTCTTTTGATTTTCATAAGAGTTTTTTAAATTATTTAGTATTTTAATTATTAAACAAAAATTGGGTGTCTGTAAGGTCGGTTTACGGACGATAGTTTTACGTGATAACGTCTTATAGAAGCATTGATGAAAAATTGCATACTTTTATGAATTGAATTATTATCACTGAATTATCATGACAGAAGGGCTGGCTCATTTTTTCCGCAAAGGATCAGCCTGGCTGTCCAGCGCGGAAAGGCAGCCAGTATTCTTAGCACCATTCCACGCGGGCATGATTTGTTTAATAATTAAATTAGTTTAGCTATAAGTTTATTTGGAACATTTTAATAAAAAAAAAAACGAAAAAATTATCATTATTTTGTATAATACAAAGGAGGAGTTAATTGAAAATTACAGTTTTTCTCTAGTCACAAGCCAACGATTGTCGTGCCTCTCTATCGTTTGTTCCGCGCTCTCGCTTGCACGCGCAGGCTCAGGCGGAACGTGACACTTTCGTGCGTGCAGCCGATGTTCATCGATTTATGAGACGTTATCACGTCAAAAAAATTGTAGTTAATTACTAAAGCAAAGTGTAATTAAAATGACTAATACTCATGATAAACAACCAATATTCCCCTTTCCCTTCATACTTAAGCATTTGAACCACAAACCTTTTCGTGTCGTGCGTTGACCGTTGCGTTATTGAGGTTTAAACTTCCATACTTAAAAATTTAATTTTGTACACTGGATATTTTTTTTAGGGTTCCATACCAAAATGGTAAAAATGGAACCCTTATGGTGAGACTTTCTCCGTCCGTCTGTCACAGTCGATTATTTCAGTAACTATTAAAGCTATCGACATGAAATTTGGCATAGTTGTGTATAATAGTGGCCCAAAAGCACTGAAATAAAGAAAAGCCGAAAATGTCGAAAAAAGTACCGTTCCCCCCCCCCCCCCCTTATCTCCGAAGTTTACCAATCGAAAAATCTGAAATAATTATGGTCAATAGAGGTTTATGTATATTTTACATGAAAAATAAAATCAACGCGAAAATTATTTTAGTTTGATTAAAAAAGGGGGAAAATCGGGGGTTTCAAATTTCAAAGTAAGATAACTATACCGAGTGGGGTATCATATGAAAGGCCTTTACTTGTGCATTCTAAAACAGTTTTTTATTTATTTCTATATATAATAGTTTTTGAGTAATCGGCCAAAATGTCGAAAAAAAATACCGTTCCCCCCCCCCCCCCCCCTCCCCTTATTTCCGAAGTTTACCAATCGAAAAATCTGAAATAATTATGGTCAATAGAGGTTTATGTATATTTTACAGGAAAAATAAAAGCGACGCGAAAATTATTTTAGTTTGATTATAAAAGGGGGAAAATCGGGGGTTTCAAATTTCAAAGTAAGATAACTATACTGAGTGGGGTATCATATGAAAGGCCTTTATTTGTGCATTCTAAAACAGTTTTTCATTTATTTCTAGATATAATAGTTTTTGATTAATCGGCCAAAATGTCGAAAAAAGTACCGTCCCCCCCCCCCCTTATCTCCGAAGTTTACCAATCGAAAAATCTGAAATAATTATGGTCAATAGAGGTTTATGTATATTTTACATGAAAAATAAAATCAACGCGAAAATTATTTTAGTTTGATTAAAAAAGGGGGAAAATCGGGGGTTTCAAATTTCAAAGTAAGATAACTATACCGAGTGGGGTATCATATGAAAGGCCTTTACTTGTGCATTCTAAAACAGTTTTTTATTTATTTCTATATATAATAGTTTTTGAGTAATCGGCCAAAATGTTGAAAAAAATACCGTTCCCCCCCCCCCCTTATCTCCGAAGTTTACCAATCGAAAAATCTGAAATAATTATGTTCAATAGAAGTTCATGTATACTTTACAGGAAAAATAAAACCAACGCTCTAACTAGCATAGTTTTTTTTATATTAACAATAAACCTCTACAAACAAAGTTAACGATAATTATTATGCAAATTAATATAATATTATCGTTTTACTTTTACTTTTGGAGTATGGAACCCTCGGTGCGCGAGTCCGACTCGCACTTGGCCGGCTTTTTTTATTTCTGCTCGTAATATAATTTCAAAAGCGACAGCAGAAGTGTAAAAAATAATTAAAATTGCTTTGTGGAGCTTGTATGAAAAAAAAAACACTAATCACTAGGTAACTTTGCCCACTTTCTTTACTTACGTTATATTTACGATAAATCGATATGAGCAATGTTGGCTAAGGGTGGAACCACATTTGTGAGGATCGATTCGGATTTTGCCTATACAAAACTGTCATTTTCCATACATTCGTGTACGCATCGAAAAGCCGATTTGATCCTTACACGTTTCTATGGAATTTGACAGTTTTGTATGGGCGAAATCCGAAACGATCCTCACAAATGTGGTTCCACCCTAAGAGTGCAGATTATTTTGCCCGCTATCAAAATCGAACAAAGTATTATGGTTATAATTTTTATTTATTTACGAACTCCATGGATATTATATTATATTTTAGTAAATACAAAAATAAACTGTAGTTGCAACAAAAAAATCTTGATTAGTAATTAATTAGATATGAAGAAAATATTGGCAAAGTTAGCTTGTTTGACTACAAAAAGAGCAACTGCTGAGTTTCTGGCCGGCTCTTCTCAGCAGAATCTGCTTTCCGAACCGGTGGTAGAGTCACTACAGTCATAAAGAAATAGAAATAAAAAATTTAAACGTATATTTGTTTTATTGAATGAAACCTTTTTTTAATTATCTATGGTCCTTCAAAATAAGGATTTACCTTTAGGCCTTACAAGACTAGAATCCAGAGCGTTATTAAAAAAAAAAAAGCAAGTCACCTACAATAAAAGCCGGCTATACCGGATGTACATAATATTTTAATTATTGCATCCGGTTATAGTAAATTTAAAACCTTATTTATAATGTTAAGTTAGAAAGGGACGTACCAGGACATCTTCATACTTGAGGCCAACAAAAGATGAGACAAATGATCATATAAGTATAATGACATTTTCCCCCCCTCCCGCACCCCTCTACAAGTTCTGTATGACGTATAGCTTCTATAAACATAGCGGGGCGACCGGCTAAGAAATATATCAATCATTAAAGGACAGCATCAATGTCAAAACATGGTTTTGGCTCCACGTATCATTGATACAGTCCTTAAAGGATCGTTGAGGACAAAAAAATGGTTTGACATTGATGCAGTACACTATCGATACAATTTTTGTATGAACATTGCTGAAAATTGGTTCCACGTAAGACTTTTGAAGTAAGATGTCGTTTAAGGACTACGACAAAAGTTACGTCAAACTAGGCTTTCATTGATACAAGCCGTGAGGTGTTCTTATCGGTGACATAAGGTGTCCACTAATCGTTTTACTACTCATATTTTCTGTTAAAGTGTTTTAAAAAGCTTTATTAAATAATTTGTCAAATTAGCAAAGCAATTAGTAGTATTTTAAGAAGTATGTTTAATGTTAAAATCATTGAAGAATAATTTTTAGATTTAAAGGTTACTTTTTGACACTTTCTTAGGTTTATGGATAGTTTAAAGAGCATGGAACTAGGAATTACGACTACGTCTAATTAAAGAGTAATCTCTGGTTTGCCGTCTGAAAGTTTGTTACGAAGTATGTATAAAGTTTAAAAATCTGAAATCATAAAAATAGTTTGGTGTTTGGGTGGCATCAAACTCGCAGTTGCATTGTTGGATTAATTAACGTAGTCGTAATTTCTAGTTCCATGAACTAGCCGCATAGGTTAGGTAAAGTATTACAGATTTATCTAATCTAAAGTACATATTATATACTTAGATAATATTCAATAATAATTTGCGCCTGGGTAAATTCTGTCTGTGATGCGGGAATAAGTTTTAGTTTTCGAAATAGAAATAGAAATGTTTTTTATTCAAATAAACTTTTTTACAAGTGCTTTTGAATTGTCAATGAGTCTACCAAGTTTTATATGTGTTTATGTGTAAGAAGTAACATCCTATTTAAATAGGTACTTAAATATTGCATAAATTATTTGCAGATATTAAATATTTAATTCAAAAGCAATTATTATTAACTATGGCAGTTATTAATTATTTCAGTAAAAAAAAATAAAACTTGACTATGGCTCAAACGCTCGACGCGCGGAGCCACTAAACAAAAGAAGAAGAATTATTTCAATTGGTATAACGCAGTAAAATTTGGAAGACTGCTATGGCCGTATAGATTGCTAGATTATCATAGATATTCAAATTAGTCGGATTATACCTATGACCCACCACTAAAATATCGATAGTCACCTGCAGGTCGACCACGTAACTATTGTCTCACATCTCACATCCAAAAATATCCTTAAGGATCGTTATCGTTACAGTCCCTAGAACCGGTACCGCGTAGCTTTTTCAGGAGTGTAGCAATAGGTCGCAATCAGGTGACTATCGATATTTTAGTGGTGGGTCATAGGTATAATCCGACTAATTTGAATATCTATGATAATCTAGCAATCTATACGGCCATAGCAGTCTTCCAAATTTTACTGCGTTATACCAATTGAAATAATTCTTCTTCTTTTGTTTAGTGGCTCCGCGCGTCGAGCGTTTGAGCCATAGTCAAGTTTTATTTTTTTTTACTGAAATAATTAATAACTGCCATAGTTAATAATAATTGCTTTTGAATTAAATATTTAATATCTG
The DNA here is from genome assembly GCA_029955525.1 of Oeneis ivallda. Classification (NCBI taxonomy): domain Eukaryota; kingdom Metazoa; phylum Arthropoda; class Insecta; order Lepidoptera; family Nymphalidae; genus Oeneis; species Oeneis ivallda. The sequence goes on along the minus strand of JARPMR010000025.1, from coordinate 7,924,543 downwards.
CAAATAATTTATGCAATATTTAAGTACCTATTTAAATAGGATGTTACTTCTTACACATAAACACATATAAAACTTGGTAGACTCATTGACAATTCAAAAGCACTTGTAAAAAAGTTTATTTGAATAAAAAACATTTCTATTTCTATTTCGAAAACTAAAACTTATTCCCGCATCACAGACAGAATTTACCCAGGCGCAAATTATTATTGAATATTATCTAAGTATATAATATGTACTTTAGATTAGATAAATCTGTAATACTTTACCTAACCTATGCGGCTAGTTCATGGAACTAGAAATTACGACTACGTTAATTAATCCAACAATGCAACTGCGAGTTTGATGCCACCCAAACACCAAACTATTTTTATGATTTCAGATTTTTAAACTTTATACATACTTCGTAACAAACTTTCAGACGGCAAACCAGAGATTACTCTTTAATTAGACGTAGTCGTAATTCCTAGTTCCATGCTCTTTAAACTATCCATAAACCTAAGAAAGTGTCAAAAAGTAACCTTTAAATCTAAAAATTATTCTTCAATGATTTTAACATTAAACATACTTCTTAAAATACTACTAATTGCTTTGCTAATTTGACAAATTATTTAATAAAGCTTTTTAAAACACTTTAACAGAAAATATGAGTAGTAAAACGATTAGTGGACACCTTATGTCACCGATAAGAACACCTCACGGCTTGTATCAATGAAAGCCTAGTTTGACGTAACTTTTGTCGTAGTCCTTAAACGACATCTTACTTCAAAAGTCTTACGTGGAACCAATTTTCAGCAATGTTCATACAAAAATTGTATCGATAGTGTACTGCATCAATGTCAAACCATTTTTTTGTCCTCAACGATCCTTTAAGGACTGTATCAATGATACGTGGAGCCAAAACCATGTTTTGACATTGATGCTGTCCTTTAATGATTGATATATTTCTTAGCCGGTCGCCCCGCTGATTGCGACCTATTGCTACACTCCTGAAAAAGCTACGCGGTACCGGTTCTAGGGACTGTAACGATAACGATCCTTAAGGATATTTTTGGATGTGAGATGTGAGACAATAGTTACGTGGTCGACCTGTAGGTGTCTGTATATATTAGTGTTACTGGTCTGTGGATATCAATGTGATATCAATTATCAATATTTTGCTACATATTTGGGGCCTATTAATTTACGAATATTATTTACAAATTCTTAAATCAAAAACAGGGCTTTGTAACATTTGAAAAAGGTGCATTAAAGAGATTTAGTACGCTATGAACGTGAAGAAGATAAGAGTTAATATGGAAGACTACTACAGTGATTTACACAATATGCCATCACCCGTGTTTAGCAAGCATATAAAGCGGAAAACTAAGTGTAGGGTTTGCCTGCAGGACGGCGATATGCCAATTACCAGCGTCGCTAACAACAGTGAAATGAAAGAAGCTCTAAATATATTTGGCAACATCGAAATTGAAGATGATGATGAGAATTCATCATATTTATGTTATGTTTGCTACAAGTTTCTGAAGAGTGCTATTCTATTCAGGAAAGTTGCTCATCGAACAAACGATATGTTAAGGCAAACCTTACTGAAACAATCTCCCGATCATCTCGATACCTGTGATTATTTGGAAACATTTGAAGACGATAGATCGAATAAAGATTTTGTATGCAAAAAAGAGCCTGAAAAAGAAGGTAAAAAAGTCAAATGCCCCATATGCAACAAGCTTCTTGGCAAGTCGTATTATTACAAGATTCATTTGCAACTACACAATCCAAATCTCCCGGACCAATTTGTGTGTGACATTTGCGGGAAGTCATTCAAGTTGAAGAAAGTTTATAATGGTCACATGGAGCGACATGAAACTCGATACATTTTTAAATGTAAACTATGCCCGTTTGTAGGCCGCTACAAAGAGAGACTGACAAGGCATATGCGTGTTCACACTGGAGAACTGAAATACTTGTGCACTCAATGCCCTGCTAGGTATATCTCCAAGGGCAGTTTAAGCGATCACATCAAATTAAAGCACACAGAGCCCCAATATAAATGCGACTCTTGTGACAAAGCTTTCCACAATAATTTAAACCTCCAAAGGCATATTGACGCAGCTCATTTGGGTATAAAGAATCATGAATGTCATATATGTGGAGTAGCATTTGGCTACAGAAGTAAAATGTTAGATCATCAAAGAAATATGCACAAGATAGGCCTGAGGCCTCACGTCAGAAAAACCAAGAAACCTGTTAGCAACAATGGTTAAATGTGTGAATGATTATAAAATGATGGCTGAATCTTGTGGTCTGCAGAGAATGAGAAAGTTAGCATTTTGTTCTTGGAAGAGGGAAGCTAAGGATGGAGAAAACTTGAGGAAAATTTTATATATATATGGAAGCAGTGGTTAGAACTGAGGTCTCCTATTTGAGGGGTCGCAGGTTCGATCCCGGGTACGCACCTCTGACTTTTCGGAGTCAAGTGCGTTTAAGCAATTAAATATCACTTGCTTCAATGGTGAAGGAAAACATCGTGAGGAAACCTGCACACCTGAGAGTTCTTCATAATGTTCTTGGAGGTGTGTGAAGTCCGCCAATTCGCATTGGGCCAGCGTGGTGGAATATGGCCTATAACCCTTCTCTGAGAGGAGAGTTGCGCTCAGTACTGAGTCGTTGATGGGTTGCTAATGATGAAAATGATGAATGATGATATTTATATGTAATAAAACTAACAATTAACTTTTATCCTGGTGGCTAGAGGTAGTGAATGTGACTTAGTATTGTAGTAAAAATATATTGGGTTCTCAAGGATTTCACTGTGGATGAGAGACCCAGCGATCCAGGTATCCATTGGAAAACCCAAAAAGGATGATGGTTGGATGACCTAAAGCAAGTTGCTGGTAGGTAGTAGATACAAGTGACACAGGATTGTCTTCTGTGCAAGAAACCTTAGATGTCTAGTGGTGGAGGTCTAGATAGGTTGAGTAAATAAACAATGTAGTAGCAAGAATCACAGTAATATTTTTGGAAAGAAGTTCCTTTTCCGACGGTTTGGCAGAGGGAGGCTAGACGAAAAAAGTGTAAGAGTTTACCGTCACAACACTTGTTGCCTTCGTTTATTATACACCTTCCATTAAAGCTTTGGTGGAGTAGGGGAGCGAGCGTAGGAGTGAAACTGTCGGTTCATGGGTTTGAATCCTGACTTCAGATTTTTTTTTATTGATTTATTATTTTTTTTATTAATTTATTATTATTTTTTCGTTGGGGTCCCAAGGTGCTGGAGTGGCGACCCCGCACCGGGAAGCGCAGTGTTGGCAGACCCCCCACCAGGTGGACCGACGACATCAAACGAGTCGCAGGGAGCCGCTGGATTCAGGCGGCGCAAGACCGAGGCCTGTGGAAGTCCATGCAGGAGACCTTTGTCCAGCAGTGGACGTCTATCGGTTGATAAAGAAGAAGAAGAAGAAGAAGATTATTATTTTTTATTAATTTATTATTTAACTTCATTCCAACCAAATGTTCTTACTAATACTTACATAAATAATGAAAAATTCTCTGTAATTAACTACTGAACTAGTTTTAACTTTTTTTTTAACTAAGATTATTTATTTTTGGAACAGTTTTATTAGGCTATTATTGTATCAAAATTATAAAGTTGCAAAGAATATAGATTTATTTCAACACATCGAATCATTCTATTGATATAATATTATGTACTTACTTCTATTTAAATTACTTTGTTTATTTATTGCAATAATTGTAGACACCACTGATTAGGTATATGTCACTACCTAACTTTAGTTGCAACATGCATGTACTTCAGATTGCATTTTACTCAACTTTAAAGAATATATTTTACTACCTACAACATTACTACATTTACTTTACAACATATTTTTTGTAATGACCTAGTGGTAGGTACTAGTACGTCTTGTTATAACTTTCTACTATTGAAAAAAAAATAAACGGCAATCAATTTTTAAGACTGTATTTTTCTTAAGAACTTACTTAATTATTTTTTTAGAAATTCCAAAACTTCAAAAAATCCCTTTCAGGATAACGTGACCTTCCCTTCCATTAAAACTCTGGAACAAGTCAATGTGGTGAAACAAACTGATGTTTATGAAATTAATTAAAATTGATAGTCAAAATAATTGTAGGTATGGTACACATTTTATTTCAGTAATAAAATAAAGGCTATAATTATTATACAGTTTATTAAATCCAAGATCATACACTATTGCTTTGAACAACTCTGACTTTCTATTAGTGATTATTAGCTGCTTAGCCATTTTTTTATTATAAATTTTATTACAGACACTTGATCACAATCATACAAGTTTGTTCTTATTTATTTATTATTGGCTGATCTGTGTTGGTTTCATATAATTTAATATAAAAAATTATTTTTAAAAAACCAACTTCAAACACCCTCGCCACTACAAAGTAAATAATTTATTTTTGATTTTTTAAAAACGACTGACCAATTTCGATAAAACTTTAAATAGGACCACCTGGGAAGTATACCCTTTCAAACAAAAATGAATTTTCCAAATTGGTTCAAGCGTCTTCGAGTAATCGGTGAACATACATAAAAAATAATATTCCCAAACACTGAGTTGACAACCTCCTCCTGTTTTGAAGTTGGTTAATAATACATGCCAATATTAGATGCACCCACTTGTTGCTAGTATTGAGTAGAGCCAGCCTTTGGATCCATTATGTTCTGAGCTCTAGGTTGTTCACAGCTTTTTATTAAAAGTATTACTGACTACCTGATGCCCGCGACTTCGTCCGTGTGGAAATCGTTTTAAATCCCTTGGGAACTCTTTGATTTTCCGGGATAAAAAGTAGCCTATGTCACTCTCCAGGTCCTCAACTATACACGTGCAAAAAATCACGTCCATCCATAGCCCTGTTGCGGCGTGATTGAAGGACAAACCAACAAACAAACACACTCGCATTTATAATATTAGTAAGGATAACATTAACTATTATTTTGCATACTATCGTAAATTGATCTGCTCAATATTTGCTTCAACTGTGCACAGTTGTGGACATGTCTTTGATGCCTCAACAGGTATTTTCTGTACCCAAAAGCTGCACCACATATCTCACATTCATGGTTCTTTATTCCCAAATGGGCGGCATCAATATGCCTTTGCAGATTTAAATTGTTGTGAAATGCTTTGTCACAAGAATCACATTTGTATTGTGGCTTTGTGTGTTTCTTCCTGATGTGGCCAGTCAGACTCTCTGCAAGCTTGTATCTAGCAGGGCAATGTGAGCATAAGTATTTAAATGGAGAAGTGTGTAGACGCATATGCCTCTGTAGGTTGACTTTGTATTGGCTTGCAAAGTAAGGACATAATTTACATTTAAAATCTCCAGTTGATTTGTGTCGAAATTTGTGACTTATGTAAGCATTCTTTACTCTGAATATTTTCCCACAAATGTCACAAATATATTGGGTAGAATTATTGTCGGAATTATGAATTTCCATATGGTTCTTAAAGTATTTTGGTGTAAAAACTTTTTTACATATAGGACATATGGGCACTTGATCTTGGCTCTCAGTTTTGGGTTCAACCTGAATGTTACACTTTTTCTTTTGGTCAGTTTTACGATTGTGCAGTTGCAAATGAATCTTAAAGGATGACTTTTTAAGAAGTTTTTTACATATGGGACATTGAACTCTGGTGATATCTCCTTTTGGCTTTTCAGTTGAATAAATCTGATTCGATTTGTCGTCTTCGAACGATTCATTGAATGTTCCTAAATATCCATGATCTCTAAGATGATCAGGCAATGCTTCCTCTTTTATATGAAAATATGGATGATTTAGTTGCAAATGCAGCTTAAAAGATGATTTGCTGAGAAGTTCATTACAAACGGGACATTGAACTTTTTTGTCTTCTTCAGGCTCTTCACTGTAATCCAAATATTCAGAGGGAATAATCTCATTGTTTTCAAATTCCGATTTCATTTGATTGTCTTCAAATGTTCGCGAATGGTCGTTATCCTCGCGATGATCGGGAGACGGTTTGTACAGCGATTGTCTTAATGTTTCATTCGTTCGATGCGCAACTTTCCTAAATAGAATAGCACTCTTCAGAAACTTGTAGCAAGCATTGCACAAATATGTTTGTTCCTCATCATCAATTTCAATATTACCAAATATATTCAGAGTTTCTATAATTTCATGGTAGTTTGTTACGTTAGTGATAAGAATATCCCCGTCCTGCAGACAAACCCTACAGCTGTTACGGTAAACGTGTTTACTAATCGCAGGTAATGGGGTGTTGTGCAAACCACTGTAGTACTCTTCCATGCTAATTGTTGTTTTCTTGTTCATCTTCATTATGTAATATGATGTCACCATCTTTGAATCGTTTTTAAATAATTAAATATTAATTAACTGCAAGTCCAGCAATTAATAATTAAACAAGTAAAGTAATTAATAAACAAATAAATGACTTTCCTAAACTGCCATAGACCACGAACACTAGGATATAGACGTCAAACTCCATAGAGCCTAAAATAGAATCTTAACAGGATTCTAGTGTGAGTGTTCCTTCACTATGGTACATCTCATGAAGGTAGCAAATACATGGAGGTGCCCTACCTACAAAAATGGGGTGCATACCTACAGAAAAAATCTCATAAAATGGCCGCCCATTAGGGAGTGTGCTTCGAAACTATCGACATCGATAAGGAGTGAAGCGATAATCAAGCATATAAGTATACGTAGTATTTATAGGTAATAGTAATTACGTAACGTACGTTTGTACTCTATCAGGTACATATTATTCGCGTGGATTTAGGTTTTTAAAGATCTTGGAATATCCAAACAGTTTCGCTGCCGTTTTGTGAAATTGAACGAGATCACCAGATATAAAAAAGTACTCATTTATAAATTATAATATGTATCAATCATTTGTTAATTAAAAACCACTATTTCTTTTCATTAAAAGAGCTCATAGTAGTAGAATTTCTTTCTAAACGCGGTGGTAGAGTCGAAACATGACGTGCTTAGCATAAGACAGCTATCTGCATGCCCTACATATAAATAAACAAATATAGAATACTAGTTAACCGGCGAACTTCGTATTTTTTACTTAGTAGCTTTTATTAATTAGTAATCTCTTCTAAGCCCTCTTGTTGTAATTGAATTGCACTTGGATTATTATTAAATCCACCTCTTGCTCTTACCGCAGAAAAGAAATGTATCACACGATCTTTTCGTATTTTATGTAGAGGGATGTGTTTCAATATATTTATATTTTCCACGCCTATAGCACCCATCCATTTTTTCGGAAATCTGAAGATAAGAAGTATAATATTAGTAAAATCTATACTGATATTATAAATGCGAAATGTGTCTGTCTACCTGTCTGCTACGATTAAACGGCCGATATTTTTAATTGTTTTCGATGAAATTTTGTACCTACCTATAGAGATAGAATCCTGCAAAGTTGAGGAGTTTCCATGGGAAAAAAATCTTAAACGACAGCAGAAAACACGGACATTATCATCTATTATATAGAGGTATTAGATTCTAGCATTTTTTATTCATATGAAGTATTAAAATAACCGGACAAATGATATAAATTTCAACTATAAACACCAAACTACTTGTATTATCTGATAATATGGTGATGAGCAGTAATGCATTAGAATTTATTCAAGTCGTTTAACGTCACCTATAATAATATCGACAAGTCGATAATCCATTGACACAAATTCAACAACACGCAACTATTTACTTGACAGGCTGACAGCTGAAGTACAACCAATAAGAGCAAATACTTAATGTGTTGTACATAACACTCATAAAATGGCGGATGGCACCCGGCTTGACTAGTAATAGAATAGAATAGAATAGAATAGAAATATTTTTTATTCAAATAAACTTTTACAAGTGCTTTTGAATGGTCAATGAATCTACCACTGGTTCGGAATGCCTTTCCTGCCGAGAAGAACCAGCAAGAAACTCGGCGGTTGCTCTTTTCAAAACACATTTACAATACAGTAAATACTATGCTATATATGCAGTGTTTCCACAATGAGGAAAGTTCCAAAAATGCATACAGACTAACTTCTATCTTAAGATGGGCAGACATAAAGTAGCCCCATTCCCGCCGGTGGCACCCGTTCACGGGCATGACGCATGACCCAGCCATTGCTTCGCTCAACCATATTTGAGGGAACGTAACAACCCGCATCACACGACACCACCACAGAAATGTTTAAAGAGTGCGTGACATACTTATGTTACCCATGTCAAGGCATCAAACTGAAAACTAATATTCAAATGCTAACTTTAAGACATCACTTAGACACAAATAAAGTAGAAACACTGAATAGCACAGGATAATTTTGTTACACAGGTTGATTATTACTGTCTCATGAATCGCTGGAGCGAGTTATATCCACGCTTTTTTGTCATTAATATAGTCTTCAATTAAATAATATTCAATAAAATAATTACTTTATATACTTCATCTCCATCTATTTTCTACCTACCATGGTACATCTATACATTTTCTATCTTGCATCTCACTCTTCCGTGATTTAACGACTCTATCCATTCATGTTTAATGCAAATTTCATTGATAACCCAGCATGTCCTGCTCTAACACGATGTATAGCAATAGCGGAACTCGATGCTTATTGGTCCATCGCTTAAGCAGAATTACGTCATAGCGGAACCGGAAGTGGTTACTTTTTATTTTATTTAGGGATGGGATAGGCCCATCGGAGTGAACCGTAACTTTATAATTATAGTGATGTACTTATCGGTTATCGAGTACCGGTTTTTTTAATATTTACCGATTTCTTTCTAAACTAAATTCTAATTTAAAAATTAAGGTTGTGAAATAAAAGAAATTTTAACTTTGAAAAGCTGATTTATTCATTTTCATTTCTTAAACTACCACCGGTTCTGAATGTAGTTTATTTTTGAGAAGAATCCGGTAAGAAACTCAACAGTTACTCTTTTAAAATATTGTCTGGTACAATACATTAATTTATCACCATCGCAGAGTTCCATTTAAACGCGGAATAAATTTGACTTACCTTTTAAATAATATTTATAGGTATATAGATAGGTTTTCCAGATGTCTAAATAACCTATGTCAGCGCCTCAAAATGATGATCTACTATTGACAGGCGCTGGCAGAAAGGCGCTCGTGCTTCCAGTTCTATCAACTGTAACGATCACAATCCATACTATACTAAATGCATTTTTTTAATCAAGACAACCCTCTACATTCTTTTGCTGAGCGACGTTTAGTGCGTTTAGTGACGTATAGTAAAAAACGTAGTGGTTACATTCTATAGATGTAAATAGTGTTCGTGGTCTATGACGTATAGATGACGTATAGTTAGGTTAGGCTTGCAACACATGAAGGTAAAGTCCGTTCGTTTAGATACGGTCGCCTTTGCGCGCGCCCGCCTCGGCACGTGACGCATTTTGTCAAAGGCACCGCCTTGGCCTCAAACGTCGCCGCCTGCGCCGTACAGCCGTAGGAGAATTTTGCATATTACATCGAACCGCCGTTGTGAAAGGTTGTTTTTGTTGACTTTGCTGCGTATTTAGAAAATGTTTTTTCGTCCTAGGGAGGTGATATTTAATTTTTAAAAACGCACATAACTCCGTAAAGTCAGAGGTCGGGATCGTACCTTCGACCCCCCGAACAGGAGACCACAGTCCTAACCACTGGGCTATCACTGCTTTATATCGTTTATGTTTACCTACCTTTTACCTTTTTCATTAAAATTCTTTTTTCTACATAACTTGTGTTCATTATTTATATTCGTATTTTATTACAATAACCATAAAAATAAATAAAATAGTATTCTATTTTTTATTCTTAGAATAGATAAACATTTATTTAACAAACACAGTACACAAAAGCATAATAATAAAATAAAAGCAAAATAATATATCTGCGGCCCCTGCAGGTGTACCGACACTATCTAACTGAACGGACTTTATCTATTTCCTACTTAACATGTTGCAACATGCTTGCAACCACAGAGTATTTATATGCTGTTATATGCTTGCAACGATTGGCCCGCAACTGGCAAGTTGGCAACTTGACATAAACTAAACCAATAAATATTAATTTAACGACCCTTAAAAATATCGATATCAACGGTACGCCGCCGTATCGTACGATTCTGTAACTTAGTTGCTATCGAAAAATGATAGCCAATGACATATATTTTTTATCCATTGAAGGTTTGCTATCAGCCCTGGTTGCATAAATACGTCACGTCCATATGTGAGTAGTGACAGGTGCATTGCGTAGACCACGGAAGTACTCTGTGGACCACGGACTCAAGGAGTAAGGGTGGAACCACATCTGTGAGGATCGATTCGCATTTATGCCGATGCTATAAGACACACTTGTAAGGATCGCGTCCTTACGGATCCGAAAGGATGCGTACGCGTCCTTACGGATCCGTAAGGATGCGTACGCGTCCTTACGGATCCGTAAGGATGCGTACGCATCCTTTCGGATCCGTAAGGAGGCGAAAGCCTATAAACATTGTTGTCTGCGTAGGGATGGTCGATGATGGCATCGATATTTTAATTGCTAGCTCAACCACGATATTAATCTTCTTCTACACAGAGGAAATGGATGCCAAAAATTGAAAAAGTCGCCGCCATATTGAAATTCTTTGTTTTTCGACCGATTTCGTTCAAAATCGATATTTAGGCTTCCCTTGGGTCAAGAAAGAGAAAATAGATGCCAAAATTTTAAAAAGTCACCGCCATATTGAAATTCTTTGTTTTTCGACCGATTTCGTTCAAAATCGATATTTAGGCTTCCCTTGGATCAAGAAAGAGGAAATAGATGCCAAAATTTTAAAAAGTGACCGCCATATTGAAATTCTTTGTTATTGGACCGATTTCGTTCAAAATCGATATTTAGGCTTCCCTTGGGTCAAGAAAGAGGAAATAGATGCCAAAATTTTAAAAAGTGACCGCCATATTGAAATTCTTTGTTATTGGACCGATTTCGTTCAAAATCGATATTTAGGCTTCCCTTGGGTCAAGAAAGAGGAAATAGATGCCAAAATTTTAAAAAGTGACCGCCATATTGAAATTCTTTGTTATTGGACCGATTTCGTTCAAAATCGATATTTAGGCTTTCCTTGGGTCAAGAAAGAGGAAATAGATGCCAAAATTTTAAAAAGTGACCGCCATATTGAAATTCTTTGTTATTGGACCGATTTCGTTCAAAATCGATATTTGGGCTTCCCTGGGGTCAAATAAGAGGAAATGATTGGCAAAATTATAAAAAGTGACTGCCATATTGAAATTCTTTGTTATTGGACCGATTTCGTTCAAAATCGATATTTAGGCTTCCCTTGGGTCAAGAAAGAGGAAATAGATGCCAAAATTTTAAAAAGTGACCGCCATATTGAAATTCTTTGTTATTGGACCGATTTCGTTCAAAATCGATATTTGGGCTTCCCTGGGGCCAAATAAGAGGAAATGATTGGCAAAATTATTAAAAGTGACCGCCACATTGAAATTCTTTTTTATTGGACCGATTTAGTTCAAAATCGATATTTGGGCTTCCCTGGGGTCAAATAAGAGAAAATGATTGGCAAAATTATAAAAAGTCGCCGCCATATTGAAATTCTTTGTTATTGGACCGATTTTGTTCAAAATCGATATTTAGGCTTCCCTTGGGTCAAGAAAGAGGAAATAGATGCCAAAATTTTAAAAAGTGACCGCCATATTGAAATTCTTTGTTATTGGACCGATTTCGTTCAAAATCGATATTTGGGCTTCCCTGGGGTCAAATAAGAGGAAATGATTGGCAAAATTATAAAAAGTGACCGCCATATTGAAATTCTTTGTTATTGGACCGATTTCGTTCAAAATCGATATTTAGGCTTCCCTTGGGTCAAGAAAGAGGAAATAGATGCCAAAATTTTAAAAAGTGACCGCCATATTGAAATTCTTTGTTATTGGACCGATTTCGTTCAAAATCGATATTTAGGCTTCCCTTGGGTCAAGAAAGAGGAAATAGATGCCAAAATTATAAAAAGTCGCCGCCATATTGAAATTCTTTGTTATTGGACCGATTTCGTTCAAAATCGATATTTAGGCTTCCCTTGGGTCAAGAAAGAGGAAATAGATGCCAAAATTTTAAAAAGTGACCGCCATATTGAAATTCTTTGTTATTGGACCGATTTCGTTCAAAATCGATATTTGGGCTTCCCTGGGGTCAAATAAGAGGAAATGATTGGCAAAATTATAAAAAGTGACCGCCATATTGAAATTCTTTGTTATTGCACCGATTTCGTTCAAAATCGATATTTGGGCTTCCCTGGGGTCAAATAAGAGGAAATGATTGGCAAAATTATAAAAAGTGACCGCCATATTGAAATTCTTTGTTATTGGACCGATTTCGTTCAAAATCGATATTTAGGCTTCCCTTGGGTCAAGAAAGAGGAAATAGATGCCAATATTTTAAAAAGTGACCGCCATATTGAAATTCTTTGTTATTGGACAGATTTCGTTCAAAATCAATATTTAGGCTTCTCTGGATTCAAAGTTGTTCGTGGTTTAGATTTTTAGTTCGCGTACGTCGATGATATTTTAGTTTCTTCAAAAGATAGCGAACAGCATGCAAAACATTTACGTATTCTTTTCAAACGTTTTTGAAGGATACGGTATAGTTAATAACGAGAAGAATGGTATTTTAATGTTCCAGAGGTTCGTTTCCTTGGATACAAAATAAGCGCTCCCGGGATTGGCTCTCCTGCTGACCGCATTAAGAGTTTACAGGATTTTCCTCTACCTAAAACAGTACAGGGATTTAGAAGATATGATTAATTTTTATCGAAAATTTCTCCCTAGCATAGCGCGACTTCAAGCAACATTAATAGATGCTTTATCAAAACTTCAAGATAAAAGTGCTAAACCTTTTACTGGGACTCCCGATTTAGAGCGTATCCTACTTCCTACTAATATTATAAAGGCGAAAGTTTGTATGTATGTTTGTTCCTCTTTAACGCATAAACTACTGGATGGATTTGGCTGAAATTTGGAATGGAGATAGATTATACCCTGGATAAACATATAGGCTACAAATTATTCCGGAAAAATCCAAGGTTCCCGCGGGATTTTGGAAAACCACTGATAGATAACGCTGATTGTACTTAAATCACGCTTACATTATCCGCAGTATCGAGAATAAGTAAAAAATTCCAATTCAACAATCAAGTAGGATAACCACAGTTATTGAAGTTTTTCATTAGCAATAGAAAATTTCTTAGGGATTAGGGATTAGGGATGGATTACATCATGTGTAGATGTGTTATGGCAAATATTTCCTCTTTCTTGACCACAGGAAGCCGAAATATCGATTTTGAATATCGATTTTGAATTTCAATATGGCGGTGACTTTTTAAAATTTTGGCATCTATTTTCTCTTTCTTGTCTCAAGGGAAGCCTAAATATCGATTTTGAACGAAATCGGTCCAATAACAAAGAATTTCAATATGGCGGTCACTTTTTATAATTTTGCCAATCATTTCCTCTTATTTGACCCCAAGGAAGCCCAAACATCGATTTTGAACGAAATCTTTCCAATAAAAAAGAATTTCAATATGGCGGTCACTTTTTAAAATTTTGGAATCTATTTCCTCTTTCTTGACCCAAGGGAAGCCTAAATATCGATTTTGAACGAAACGGTCAAATAACAAAGAATTTCAATATGGCGGCGACTTTTTATAATTTTGCAAATCATTTCCTCTTATTTGACCCAAGGGAAGCCTAAATATCGATTTTGAACGAAATCGGTCCAATAACAAAGAATTTCAATATGGCGGCGACTTTTTATAATTTTGCAAATCATTTCCTCTTATTTGAGCTCAGGGAAGCCCAAATATCGATTTTGAACGAAATCGGTCCAATAACAAAGAATTTCAATATGGCGGTCACTTTTTATAATGTTGCCAATCATTTCCTCTTATTTGACCCCAGGGAAGCCCAAATATCGATTTTGAACGAAATCGGTCCAATAACAAAGAATTTCAATATGGCGGTCACTTTTTAAAATTTTGGCATCTATTTCCTCTTTCTTGACCCAAGGGAAGCCTAAATATCGATTTTGAACGAAATCGGTCCAATAACAAAGAATTTCAATATGGCGGCGACTTTTTATAATTTTGCAAATCATTTCCTCTTATTTGAGCCCAGGGAAGCCCAAATATCGATTTTGAACGAAATCGGTCCAATAACAAAGAATTTCAATATGGCGGTCACTTTTTATAATGTTGCCAATCATTTCCTCTTATTTGAGCCCAGGGAAGCCCAAATATCTATTTTGAACGAAATCGGTCCAATAACAAAGAATTTCAATATGGCTGTCACTTTTTATAATTTTGCAAATCATTTCCTCTTATTTGACCCCAGGGAAGCCCAAATATCGATTTTGAACGAAATCGGTCCAATAACAAAGAATTTCAATATGGCGGTCACTTTTTAAAATTTTGGCATCTATTTCCTCTTTCTTGACCCAAGGGAAGCCTAAATATCGATTTTGAACGAAAACGGTCCAATAACAAAGAATTTCAATATGGCGGCGACTTTTTATAATTTTGCAAATCATTTCCTCTTATTTGAGCCCAGGGAAGCCCAAATATCGATTTTGAACGAAATCGGTCCAATAACAAAGAATTTCAATATGGCGGTCACTTTTTAAAATTTTGCCATCTATTTCCTCTTTCTTGACCCAAGGGAAGCCTAAATATCGATTTTGAACGAAATCGGTCGAATAACAAAGAATTTCAATATGGCGGCCACTTTTTAAAATTTTGCCATCTATTTCCTCTTTCTTGACCCAAGGGAAGCCTAAATATCGAATTTGAACGAAATCGGTCCAATAACAAAGAATTTCAATATGGCGGCGACTTTTTATAATTTTGCCAATCATTTTCTCTTATTTGAGCCCAGGGAAGCCCAAATATCGATTTTGAACGAAATCGGTCCAATAACAAAGAATTTCAATATGGCGGTCACTTTTTAAAATTTTGCAAATCATTTCCTCTTATTTGACCCCAGGGAAGCCCAAATATCGATTTTGAACGAAATCGGTCCAATAACAAAGAATTTCAATATGGCGGTCACTTTTTAAAATTTTGGCATCTATTTCCTCTTTCTTGACCCAAGGGAAGCCTAAATATCGATTTTGAACGAAATCGGTCGAATAACAAAGAATTTCAATATGGCGGCCACTTTTTAAAATTTTGCCATCTATTTCCTCTTTCTTGACCCAAGGGAAGCCTAAATATCGAATTTGAACGAAATCGGTCCAATAACAAAGAATTTCAATATGGCGGCGACTTTTTATAATTTTGCCAATCATTTTCTCTTATATGAGCCCAGGGAAGCCCAAATATCGATTTTGAACGAAATCGGTCCAATAACAAAGAATTTCAATATGGCGGTCACTTTTTAAAATTTTGGCATCTATTTCCTCTTTCTTGACCCAAGGGAAGCCTAAATATCGATTTTGAACGAAATCGGTCCAATAACAAAGAATTTCAATATGGCGGCGACTTTTTATAATTTTGGCATCTATTTCCTCTTTCTTGACCCAAGGGAAGCCTAAATATCGATTTTGAACGAAATCGGTCCAATAACAAAGAATTTCAATATGGCGGTCACTTTTTAAAATTTTGGCATCTATTTCCTCTTTCTTGACCCAAGGGAAGCCTAAATATCGAATTTGAACGAAATCGGTCCAATAACAAAGAATTTCAATATGGCGGCGACTTTTTATAATTTTGCCAATCATTTTCTCTTATTTGAGCCCAGGGAAGCCCAAATATCGATTTTGAACGAAATCGGTCCAATAACAAAGAATTTCAATATGGCGGTCACTTTTTAAAATTTTGGCATCTATTTCCTCTTTCTTGACCCAAGGGAAGCCTAAATATCGATTTTGAACGAAATCGGTCGAATAACAAAGAATTTCAATATGGCGGCCACTTTTTAAAATTTTGCCATCTATTTCCTCTTTCTTGACCCAAGGGAAGCCTAAATATCGAATTTGAACGAAATCGGTCCAATAACAAAGAATTTCAATATGGCGGCGACTTTTTATAATTTTGCCAATCATTTTCTCTTATTTGAGCCCAGGGAAGCCCAAATATCGATTTTGAACGAAATCGGTCCAATAACAAAGAATTTCAATATGGCGGTCACTTTTTAAAATTTTGGCATCTATTTCCTCTTTCTTGACCCAAGGGAAGCCTAAATATCGATTTTGAACGAAATCGGTCCAATAACAAAGAATTTCAATATGGCGGCGACTTTTTATAATTTTGGCATCTATTTCCTCTTTCTTGACCCAAGGGAAGCCTAAATATCGATTTTGAACGAAATCGGTCCAATAACAAAGAATTTCAATATGGCGGTCACTTTTTAAAATTTTGGCATCTATTTCCTCTTTCTTGACCCAAGGGAAGCCTAAATATCGATTTTGAACGAAATCGGTCCAATAACAAAGAATTTCAATATGGCGGTCACTTTTTAAAATTTTGCAAATCATTTCCTCTTATTTGACCCCAGGGAAGCCCAAATATCGATTTTGAACGAAATCGGTCCAATAACAAAGAATTTCAATATGGCGGTCACTTTTTAAAATTTTGGCATCTATTTCCTCTTTCTTGACCCAAGGGAAGCCTAAATATCGATTTTGAACGAAATCGGTCGAATAACAAAGAATTTCAATATGGCGGCCACTTTTTAAAATTTTGCAAATCATTTCCTCTTATTTGACCCCAGGGAAGCCCAAATATCGATTTTGAACGAAATCGGTCCAATAACAAAGAATTTCAATATGGCGGTCACTTTTTAAAATTTTGGCATCTATTTCCTCTTTCTTGACCCAAGGGAAGCCTAAATATCGATTTTGAACGAAATCGGTCGAATAACAAAGAATTTCAATATGGCGGCCACTTTTTAAAATTTTGCCATCTATTTCCTCTTTCTTGACCCAAGGGAAGCCTAAATATCGAATTTGAACGAAATCGGTCCAATAACAAAGAATTTCAATATGGCGGCGACTTTTTATAATTTTGCCAATCATTTTCTCTTATTTGAGCCCAGGGAAGCCCAAATATCGATTTTGAACGAAATCGGTCCAATAACAAAGAATTTCAATATGGCGGTCACTTTTTAAAATTTTGCAAATCATTTCCTCTTATTTGACCCCAGGGAAGCCCAAATATCGATTTTGAACGAAATCGGTCCAATAACAAAGAATTTCAATATGGCGGTCACTTTTTAAAATTTTGGCATCTATTTCCTCTTTCTTGACCCAAGGGAAGCCTAAATATCGATTTTGAACGAAATCGGTCGAATAACAAAGAATTTCAATATGGCGGCCACTTTTTAAAATTTTGCCATCTATTTCCTCTTTCTTGACCCAAGGGAAGCCTAAATATCGAATTTGAACGAAATCGGTCCAATAACAAAGAATTTCAATATGGCGGCGACTTTTTATAATTTTGCCAATCATTTTCTCTTATATGAGCCCAGGGAAGCCCAAATATCGATTTTGAACGAAATCGGTCCAATAACAAAGAATTTCAATATGGCGGTCATTTTTTAAAATTTTGGCATCTATTTCCTCTTTCTTGACCCAAGGGAAGCCTAAATATCGATTTTGAACGAAATCGGTCCAATAACAAAGAATTTCAATATGGCGGCGACTTTTTATAATTTTGGCATCTATTTCCTCTTTCTTGACCCAAGGGAAGCCTAAATATCGATTTTGAACGAAATCGGTCCAATAACAAAGAATTTCAATATGGCGGCGACTTTTTATAATTTTGGCATCTATTTCCTCTTTCTTGACCCAAGGGAAGCCTAAATATCGATTTTGAACGAAATCGGTCCAATAACAAAGAATTTCAATATGGCGGTCACTTTTTAAAATTTTGCAAATCATTTCCTCTTATTTGACCCCAGGGAAGCCCAAATATCGATTTTGAACGAAATCGGTCCAATAACAAAGAATTTCAATATGGCGGTCACTTTTTAAAATTTTGGCATCTATTTCCTCTTTCTTGACCCAAGGGAAGCCTAAATATCGATTTTGAACGAAATCGGTCGAATAACAAAGAATTTCAATATGGCGGCCACTTTTTAAAATTTTGCAAATCATTTCCTCTTATTTGACCCCAGGGAAGCCCAAATATCGATTTTGAACGAAATCGGTCCAATAACAAAGAATTTCAATATGGCGGTCACTTTTTAAAATTTTGGCATCTATTTCCTCTTTCTTGACCCAAGGGAAGCCTAAATATCGATTTTGAACGAAATCGGTCGAATAACAAAGAATTTCAATATGGCGGCCACTTTTTAAAATTTTGCCATCTATTTCCTCTTTCTTGACCCAAGGGAAGCCTAAATATCGAATTTGAACGAAATCGGTCCAATAACAAAGAATTTCAATATGGCGGCGACTTTTTATAATTTTGCCAATCATTTTCTCTTATTTGAGCCCAGGGAAGCCCAAATATCGATTTTGAACGAAATCGGTCCAATAACAAAGAATTTCAATATGGCGGTCACTTTTTAAAATTTTGCAAATCATTTCCTCTTATTTGACCCCAGGGAAGCCCAAATATCGATTTTGAACGAAATCGGTCCAATAACAAAGAATTTCAATATGGCGGTCACTTTTTAAAATTTTGGCATCTATTTCCTCTTTCTTGACCCAAGGGAAGCCTAAATATCGATTTTGAACGAAATCGGTCGAATAACAAAGAATTTCAATATGGCGGCCACTTTTTAAAATTTTGCCATCTATTTCCTCTTTCTTGACCCAAGGGAAGCCTAAATATCGAATTTGAACGAAATCGGTCCAATAACAAAGAATTTCAATATGGCGGCGACTTTTTATAATTTTGCCAATCATTTTCTCTTATATGAGCCCAGGGAAGCCCAAATATCGATTTTGAACGAAATCGGTCCAATAACAAAGAATTTCAATATGGCGGTCATTTTTTAAAATTTTGGCATCTATTTCCTCTTTCTTGACCCAAGGGAAGCCTAAATATCGATTTTGAACGAAATCGGTCCAATAACAAAGAATTTCAATATGGCGGCGACTTTTTATAATTTTGGCATCTATTTCCTCTTTCTTGACCCAAGGGAAGCCTAAATATCGATTTTGAACGAAATCGGTCCAATAACAAAGAATTTCAATATGGCGGCGACTTTTTATAATTTTGGCATCTATTTCCTCTTTCTTGACCCAAGGGAAGCCTAAATATCGATTTTGAACGAAATCGGTCCAATAACAAAGAATTTCAATATGGCGGTCACTTTTTAAAATTTTGGCATCTATTTCCTCTTTCTTGACCCAAGGGAAGCCTAAATATCGATTTTGAACGAAATCGGTCCAATAACAAAGAATTTCAACATGGCGGAAAAGTGGCACCTGTGTTTGCATACATACTTGAGATAAAAACTAATTTCATCGATATATCGATACTTTTTGGCACTTCATGCATTTCCCTAGTTGCCGATGACGCTTTCGCACGCGTAAGGATCCTTACGGATCCGTAAGGATCCTTTCGGATCCGTTCGCGTCCGTAAGGATCCGTTCGCATCCTTACGGATCCGTAAGGATGCGAAAGGATCCTTTCGCATGCGAAACGTGAGCTACACTTGTAAGGATTTTAGGCACTTTTAGGTACAAAAAATGCGAAAGCCGAATCGATGCGAAAAGCCGAATTGATCCGTTCACGTTTCTATGGAATTTGACAGTTTTGTATGGGCGAAATCCGAAACGATCCTCACAGGTGTGGTTCCACCCTAATAGGGTGGAACCACATTTGTGAGGATCGTTTCGGATTTCGCCCATACAAAACTGTCAAATTCCATAGAAACGTGAACGGATCAATTCGGCTTTTCGCATCGATTCGGCTTTCGCATTTTTTGTACCTAAAAGTGCCTAAAATCCTTACAAGTGTAGCTCACGTTTCGCATGCGAAAGGATCCTTTCGCATCCTTACGGATCCGTAAGGATGCGAACGGATCCTTACGGACGCGAACGGATCCGAAAGGATCCTTACGGATCCGTAAGGATCCTTACGCGTGCGAAAGCGTCTTCGGCAACTACGGCAATGCATGAAGTGCCAAAATGTATCGATATCGATGAAATTAGTTTTTATCTCAAGTATGTGTGCAAACTGCAAACACAGGTGCCACTTTCCGCCATGTTGGAATTCTTTGTTATTAGTTATTACACCGATTTCGTTTAAAATCAATATTTGGGCTTTCCTGGGGTCAATTAAGAGGAAATGGATGCCAAAAATTGAAATCTGAAATCATCAAATCAAATCATCAAAAAACTGAAATCATTGACACAGATTAGGTACTAGTTACTACTTTTATTTGTTTTTTAATTTATTTTACAGCCCTGGATAATAGGTCTCCTAAGGCCTAATACAAAAGAAAACATTTAGACAACCACAGACCAAACGCCGTTTTTAAAAGAATATCATCTCTGGTATAATCTATGATTTAATCATTCACATTCTCAATGTAATCAAACTTAGGACTGCATCAATGTCAAAATATGATTTTGGGCTTCTCCTATTGGTTGGCCAATAGGAGAAGCCCAAAACCATGTTTTGACATTGAAATAGTCCTTTAAGGACAGCGATAAAAGTTACGCGATCGCCAGGCTGTAATCACTCACTAGTCACTATCCTAGTGTTCATTGGTGTTCGTGGTCTATGCTAGTCTTCTTCTTCTTCGTTTGTTTAGTGGCTCCGCGCGTCGAGCGTTTGAGCCATAGTCAAGTTTTTCTGATCCTTTCCAAAATTTCGTTTCTTCAAATCCCGATTCCACCATTACAAAATAAGTTTCTCCGTTCCAGTCACTCACTACTGTACTACAATTAGTGATGTGAACCGGTTTTAGAAAAATTCCTAAAAAGAAACCGGTTTTTGTAAAAACCGATAAACACTGGTTTTCGTTTACTAAAACCGAATACTTTTCTCTCTCTACTTTGATGTCCGGGGGATGTCTCGTATCCGTAAGTCATCACTGGCAACACGCACTGTTCGAAAGTCTTCAGGCACTGACGGATTTTGGACGAGAAGACATCTCGGAGCTTCCCGAACGCTGCCCAGCCGAGTTGGATTGGCGGTTGATCTCTTTTTCGAAATTGGACCTACCTAGCTTGCAGAGTTGTACAAAATAGTTTAAGAAATGTACTAAAATACAAAATGCAAAAAAAAAAGGTAAAATATAAAATACAATACTTTTTTGATTGACCTATGTCTCGTAATTTTTTTTTGTGTTTTGTATTTTAAATAAATAAAAAATAGGTATATTTTTCAAAATACTTTCTTAAAATACAAATACCTTTTTTGTTCAATTCTAGATATGGCTCTGCTCTGATGCAAATTAATCTATACAAATAAATAAAATTGAAGTATCTGTTTGTAATGTCAAAATAACATCTTTCTACTAAATGTATATGAAAGTAAATATGGGACATAACAAAAATATTACGGTTTTACATAACAATAAAAGCGATATTATACATGTGCCGAGAGGGAAAACATACAGCATTGTTTGAAGAAGCAGTCTGTACTTCACCGGATATCCGCGATCGATCTATATATAAAGTAGTTCATCTTACCGGATATAGGTGGCGCTAGTGTCTCACCCAGCAAGGCATAGCTGCCATTTTGAGTCTTAACGTTGTGTACTTTCGCCGCGTGCGCATCGAATCTAAAATTATATCGTTAATCCGCCTTCCTTTGAAAAAAATATAGTGATACAGTGATTATAATCCATATTTTCGATCACGGATCGGCAAAATCGCGTAATGTAAAAACCACGTATACGAACAATGTCGATTCGGCTTCAAAAGTCAATCGATCTGATGTTGTGTGTGCCTGAGAGGTACAATGAACGGGAGGACAAGTTCCAGCAGCGGTTTCGAGCAGCGAGAGGGACTTCGACGAAAGAAACTCTAACAAGGTTCACAGGTGAGTTTTCTCACATTTTTATTGCATCGCTTCTCGACATTTTTTCCTAAGAACAAAGTGCAGTATCTTTTCTTTTTAGCGTAATATTTGAAAGTTCCCACACTGCGGGACGAATATATTAAGCTGATTTTTGCGACTTGACGGGATATTCGGGGCTGGCTCCACTCTGGTCAGGGGTAAGTAGGCTCGGCATTGCAGTGGGTTCGACCCAAATAAAAAGCTGAGCTAATTCCAAATGCCTGTTGTCGCTGGCAACATTGATAGGTGGCAACACCGGTCGATTGAGATGGGCGACTAACGCCTTCTTAGAAAGCGTGGAGGGGACGTCATTTTGGCTATGCGGGACTAGAGAAAATATTGGGTGGTCAAGAGCGGTTGCGTAGTAACGGAATAATATGGGATTGAAAATAAAGGCTATTAATTGGACATTTTGGTAATGTATAAATATAACATTGGATGTTAATATGTAGATTGACATACCCTCTCTAATAAATTACTGAAGCGTTCAACGTAAATCGCCTTTGTCTATTTCATATAATATGTGTAACGATAGTTATCAGAACAAACTTAACTAATCGTTTTCGTTAAAAAGGGTTGAACTTATTGAATTAAAATGTCAGTAGCAACAGATAAAGTTTCAAGCTACTCTTCTTCGTTTGTATAATGGCTCCGCACGTCGAGCGTTTGAGCCATAGTCAAGTCTTTTTTTTTTTTTAAACGGAGAAACTTATTTTATAATAGTAAAATAAACAATGTATCCTAGTAAAGAATTCATTGTCAAAGCAACATTCACCGCATTTATTAAGTCCGTTTGTATTTTCGAAACTGAGACTTGACTGCGGAAATTGGATATTGTAACATCCATCGTATGTATCGATCGTGTAAAATGTAGCCTTGTCACCCGGACACTCTAGAGTGTAGGTCTTCCTTTTGACTTTGCAACAGTCGAACAAAAAAAAAAGTGATACAGAAATTTTGGTACATTATTTTGTATGTCTGTCTGTCTGTCTGTCTGTCTGTCTGTCTGTCTGTCTGTCTGTCTGTCTGTCTGTCTGTCTGTCTGTCTGTCTGTCTGTCTGTCTGTCTGTCTGTCTGTTTGTTCCGGCTAATCTCAGGAACGGCTGAACTGAACTTTCTAGCGGAACTTTCACTGGTAGATAGCTGATGTTATAAGGAGTAAGGCTACTTTTTGACCGACTTTCAATAAAGGAGTTGTGTTTCATACCTGCGAACATGGATATCGCCGAGATTTCTCAACTGATTTGCGTAACCCTTTTTTTTAATCCATTGCGAACTCCTATCTTCTTCTTTTCAAACCTGATGCTGCAAAAACTACACTCCTAAGCAGTGGCAATTTAGAATGTCGATATTATAGGTACCTTCAAAGTCGGGTAGACTTCATCATTGAAATCCAGATGCCGCTCTCAACTCTTCAACCACAATGCTTAAATACTAAACTAGCTTTTGCCCCCTACTTCGTCCGCGTGGGGACTTCAGCTTTAAAAATCCAGCGGGAAGGGTACTCTCTCGGCTCGGCTCGGCTCGGCTCGGCTCGGCTCGGCTCGGCTCTGCTCGGATCGGCTCGGATTAGCTCGGCTCGGTTCGGCTCGGCTTGGCTCGGCTCGGCTCGGTACGGCTCGGCTCGGTACGGCTCGGCACGGCCCGGCTGGGCTCGGCTCGGTTCGGCTAGGCTCGGCTCGGCTCGTTTCGGTTCGGCTCGGCACGGTTCGGCTCGTTTCGGTACGGCTCTGCTCGGCTCGGTTCGGCTCGTCTCGGCTCGGCTCGGCTCGGCTCGGCTCGGCTCGGCTCGGCTCGGCTCGTCTCGTTGTTGTATTGTGTTGTATTGATTACAAGCATGCTTTGGTATAAATACGGGTGGCTGATGTCTTGCGTGTCATTCTCGCTCGAGACGTCGGACCGTTCGGAGCTCGGCGTAGCACGGTTAGGCTGCCGCTGCGCTGCCGAGCACTCCACTTCCGCGTCTTATCTACCAGTGCGCAGGGGCGTGTCGCAGCGCTGGCCACGGCGCGTCTGCGCCTCACCTGCTGGTGCGCTGCCGAGCAAGTCACATCGCCCATCCACGGCACGTCTGCGTCTCATTTGCCGGTGCGCTGCTGAGCACGCAGGGGTGTGTCGCAGTGCTGGCCACGGCGCGTGTGAGCCTCGCCTGCTGGTGCGCTTCCGAGCAACTCGCAGCGCTGTCCACTTCGCGTCTGCGCCTCACTTGCTGGTGCCCTGCCGAGCGCGTCGGAGCGCAGTGCCAGTCCCGGTGCGTCCTCGCCTTATCTGCCATTGCGCTATCGAGCACGCAGGGGCGTGTCGCAGCATTGGGCACGGCGCGTCTGCGTCTCAGTGCGCTGCCGAGCGCGTTGGATCGCGTCGCAGCGCCGGCAACGACGCGTCTGCGCTTAACCTGCTGGTGTGCTGCCGGCTCGGCTCGGCTCGTCTCGTCTCGTCTTTTCTTGTCTTGTTGAATTGTGTTCCCCGCCTGCTTCCCGCCCCAGGTGAACCACGCCGCCTACGCCAGCTACAGGTGAGTGCAGCCATCCACTACATTCGAGATCAGGGCGGCGACGAGGTGCACTGGCACTACTGGCAGCAGCCTGGCAGTCAAATACTCTACATTCCAAATCAACAACTTGCTAGCGGATGCTAGCTACTTCATGCAGTTCGTTTAACAGCTACTATAATTGCAGGTCATTTACTTTTAATTTTATTAGGTACTTCAGGAATAAATATAAAAAATTATCTATTTTAACCTTTTTTTGCAAATCTAAACTGTTGTTTTTATGTTGCAGATCGACGGAGCCGACGGCCAGCGACGCACTGCAAGCGACAGAGGGTGGGTGGGAGCATCCTCAGGAGATGACGACTTTCCAATGAGTATTGTAAAGTCTACTTACAATACTCATTGGAAAGGCGACATCATCCTGAGGATGCTCCGGTGTCGGTGAGTTGTGGTGCATGTGAGTGGTGGTGGCATTGCATGCTTGGGAAATTGGCTTTCTCGTTCTTTTCTGATAGGAGACCTGCGCTCAATAGCGAGACGTTCATGGGTTGCTATTGTTGGGTTTCAGCTCTAAACTTTTGTTATTGTTTGTAGCGTTGTAGCGATCATGGCGGCGACGAGGCGCACTGGTGCTACTGGCAGCAGCCCGGCAGCCCCCAGGCGGCGCAGAGCCCGTGCGCACTGGTGCCCACTGCCTGCTTCCTGCTTCAGGAGAACCCCGCCGCCTAAGCCAGCTACAGGTGAGTGCAGACATCCTTTACATTTTTGGTCAGGGCGGCGACGAGGCGCACTGGCACTACTGGCAGCAGCCCAGCAGTCATACTCTACATTCCAAATCAACAACTTACTAGCGGATGCTTGCTACTTCATGCGCGTGGATTTAGTTGTCTTCGAGTACACCCCATGCAAAAAATGGCGTCGTTTCGCTGCTGCGTCGTTGAAGGAAAACTCGACAAAAACTTTCGCGTTTTTAATGACGATTGGTAATTTTCAACCATAAATTGTAGCATAATTGTATCTTGCTTGGGAACTTGGCTTTCTCGTTCTTTTCTGATGGGATACCTGCGCTCAGTAGCGAGACGTTAATGGATTGCTCATGTTGGGTTTCAGATTTAAACTTTTGTTCTTGTTTGTAGCAATCATGGCGCCGACGAGGCGCACTAGTGCTACTGGCAGAAGCCCGGCAGCCCCCAGGTGGCGCAGAGCCCTTGCGTGCTGGTGCCCACCGCCTGCTTCCCGCCCCAGGTGAACCACGCCGCCTACGCCAGCTACAGGTGAGTGCAGCCATCCACTACATTTTCGATCAGGGCGGCGACGAGGTGCACTGGCACTACTGACAGCAGCCCGGCAGCCCCCAGGCGGCGCAGAGCCCGTGCGCGCTGGTGCCCACCGCCTGCTTCCTGCTCCAGAAGAACCCCGCCGCCTACGCCAGCTACAGGTGAGTGCAGACATCCTTTACATTTTTGGTCAGGGCGGCGACGAGGCGCACTGGCGCTACTGGCAGCAGCCCGGCAGTCAAACTCTACAATCCAAATCAACAACTTACTAGCGGATGCTTGCTACTTCATGCGCGTGGATTTAGGTAAGTCTTCGAGTACACCCCATGCAAAAAATCGCGTCGTTTCGCTGCTGCGTCGTTTCTGATGGGACACCTGCGCTCAGTAGCGAGACGTTAATGGATTGCTCATGTTGGGTTTCACCTTTAAACTTTTGTTCTTGTTTGTAGCAATCATGGCGGCGACGAGGCGCACTGGTGCTACTGGCAGAAGCCCGGCAGCCCCCAGGCGGCGCAGAGCCCTTGCGTGGTGGTGCCCAACGACTGCTTCCCGCCCCAGGTGAACCACGCCGCCTACGCCAGCTACAGGTGAGTGCAGACATCCTCTACATTGTTGTTCAGGGCGGTGACGAGGCGCACTGGCGAAACTGGCAGCCCGGCAGTCATATTCTACATTCCAAATCAACGACTTACTAGCGGATGCTTGCTACTTCATGCGCGTGGATTTAGTTAAGTCTTCGAGTACACCCCATGCAAAAAATCGCGTCGTTTCGCTGCTGCGTCGTTGAAGGAAAACTCGACAAAAAATTTCGCGTTTTTAATGACGATTGGTAATTTTCAACCATTAATTGTAGCATAATTTTATCTTGCTTGGGAACTTGGCTTTCTCGTTCTTTTCTGATGGGATACCTGCGCTCAGTAGCGAGACCTTAATGGGTTGCTCATGTTGGGTTTCAGTTTTAAACTTTTGTTCTTGTTTGTAGCAATCATGGCGGCGACGAGGTGCACTGGCACTACTGGCAGAAGCCCGGCAGTCAAATACTCTACATTCCAAATCAACAACTTGCTAGTGGATGCTTGCTACTTCATGCAGTTCGTTTAACAGCTACTATAATTGCAGGTCATTTACTTTTAACTTTATTAGGTAATCTATACTTATAAAAAGACTTGTCCTGACTGACTGACTGACTGACTGATCTATCAACGCACAGCCTAAACTACTGAAGCTAGAAACTTAAAATTTTGACAGTAGGTTCGTTTTATTACTTAGGTGAGCACTAAGAAAGGATTTTTTGAAATTCCACCCCCAAAGGGGTGAAATGAGGGTTTAAAGTTTGTATGAAAGTCCGTCATTTTTAAAGTTATACCCATGAAACTCGGTATTTGGGCTTTAAATTGAAAATAAAGACTTACGTGTTTCATATTTCTTGAAAGTTATACCCCCAAGGGGTTAAATAGGGGGTTGATTGTTTGTATGATTGTCCTTCATTTTTCAAGTTATTTTTCAAGTTATGTTAATGAAACTTAGTATTTTAGCTCTTAATTAAAAATAAAGAAGTACGTATTTTATATTTTTTGAAAATTCTACCCCCGAAGGGGTAAAACAGGGGTTCATAGTTTGTATGAAAGTCCGTCAATTTTCAAGTTATACCCATGAAATTCGACATTTGAGCTTTCAATTAAAAATAAAGGATTACATGTTTCACACTTTTTGAAAAATATACCAGCAAAGGGGTTAAATAGGGGTTGAATATTTGTATGGTCGTCCTTCATTTTCAAGTTATTTTTAAAGTTATGTTAATGAAACTTATTATTTTGGCTCTTAATTAAAAATAAAGAAGTACGTATTTTATATTTTTTGAAAATTCTACCCCCGAAAGGGTAAAATATGGGTTCATGAAAGTCCGTCATTTTTCAAGTTATACCCATGAAATTCGGTATGTGGGCTTTCAATTAAAAATAAAGACTTATGTGTTTCACACTTTCTGAAAATTCTACCCCAAAGGGGTTAAATAGGGGTTGAATGTTTGTATGATAGTCCTTCATTTTTCAAGTTATATCCAAGGAATTTGGTATTTTGGCTCTTGATTAAAAATAAAGAAGTACGTATTTTACATTTTTGAAAATTCTACCCTCGAAAGGATAAAATAGGGGTTGATAGTTTGTTTGAAAGTCCTTTTTTTAAGTTATATCTATGAAACTTTGTACTTGAGCTTTCGATTAACAACAAAGAAGTAAGAAGAAATTCTACCTCCAAAGGGGTTAAATAGGGGTTGAATGTATGTATGATAGTCCTTCATTTTTCAAGTTATGTTTATGAAACTTGGTATTTTGGCTTTTAATTAAAAATAAAGAATACATTTATTGGAAATTCTATCCCCAAAGGGGTAAATTAGGGGTTGATAGATTTTTTTAAAAGTCCGTAATTTTTCAAGTTATACCAATGAAACTTGGTATTTGGGCTTTAAATTAAAAATAAAGAATTACGTGTTTCACACTTTTTGAAAATTTTACTCACTAAGGGGTTAAATGGGGGTTGAATATTTGTCAGATAGTTTTTCAAGTTATATCCACGAAACTTGGTATTTTGGCTCTTGATTAAAAACAAAGATATACCTACGCATTTCACAGTTTTTGAAAAGTCTACCCCTAAAATCTATTACTAATCTATAAAGCTGAAGAGTTTGTTTGTTTGTGGACCAATAGGAGCGGATCACCAATGCAGAATGTTTCAAAATCAGGGTTTTTTTTCCTTTTGAGAGCTTCCGCTGCGTGCGCTGCGTAAACGGTTTAAGTTTCGCAAAAATCTTGTATGAAGGAATATTAAAATTGATATATGATATTGATATATGATTATTAAAAGTTCTAAAAAAAAGTCCGCTACCACAAAATGTGTCTATCTTTTAAGGTTGGCTCACTTTATCATTTTTTGTGCTAACCAAATTTGTTCTAAAATAATGCATTATTTGTGAAGGTGTTTTTATAAACATGATATTAATCCTTATCAAAATAAATACGTTACTTATCAAAATAAATACGTTATTCCTCACAAGTATAGCCTCAATAGCCCAAGGGTTAAAGGTGCGGACTGAAAACTGAAAGGTCGCAGGTTCGAATCCCACCCGTTCCACTATTGTCATACCCACAGGACGAGATGCACTGGCACTACTGACAGCAGCCCGGCAGCCCCCAGGCGGCGCAGAGCCCGTGCGCGCTGGTGCCCACCGCCTGCTTCCTGCTCCAGAAGAACCCCGCCGCCTACGCCAGCTACAGGTGAGTGCAGACATCCTTTACATTTTTGGTCAGGGCGGCGACGAGGCGCACTGGCGCTACTGGCAGCAGCCCGGCAGTCAAACTCTACAATCCAAATCAACAACTTACTAGCGGATGCTTGCTACTTCATGCGCGTGGATTTAGTTAAGTCTTCGAGTACACCCCATGCAAAAAATAGCATTGCAGGTCATTTACTTTTAACTTTATTAGGTAATTCAGGAATTAATATAACAAATTATCTATTTTAACCTTTTCGTGCAAATCTAAACTGTTGTCTTTATGTTGCAGATCGACGGAGCCGACGGCCAGCGACGCGCTGCAAGCGACAGAGGGTGGGTGGGAGCATCCTCAGGAGATGACGTCTTTTCAATGAGTATTGTAAAGTCGACTTACAATACTCATTGGAAAGTCGACATCATCCTGAGGATGCTCCGTTGTCGGTGAGTTGTGGTGCACGTGAGTGGTGGTGGCATTGCTTGCTTGGGAAATTGGCTTTCTCGTTCTTTTCTGATAGGAGACCTGCGCTCAGTAGCGAGACGTTCATGGGTTGCTATTGTTGGGTTTCAGCTTTAAACTTTTGTTATTGTTTGTAGCGATCATGGCGGTGACGAGGCGCACTGGTGCTACTGGCAGCAGTCCGGCAGCCCCCAGGCGGCGCAGAGCCCTTGCGCGCTGGTTCCCACCACCTGCTTCCTGCTCCAGGAGAACCCCGCCGCCTACGCCAGCTACAGGTGAGTGCAGACATCCTCTACATTTTTGGTCAGGGCGGCGACGAGGCGCACTGGCGCTGCTGGCAGCCCGGCAGTCATACTCTACATTCCAAATCAACAACTTACTAGCGGATGCTTGCTATTTCATACGCGTGAATTTAGTTAAGTCTTCGAGTACACCCCATGCAAAAAAACGCGTCGTTTCGCTGCTGCATCGTTGAAGGAAAACTCGACAAATACTTTCGCATTTTTAATGACGATTGGTAATTTTCAACCATAAATTGTAGCATAATTGTATCTTGCTTGGGAACTTCGCTTTCTCGTTCTTTTCTGATGGGATACCTGCGCTCAGTAGCGAGACGTTAATGGATTGCTCATGTTGGGTTTCAGCTTTAAACTTTTGTTCTTGTTTGTAGCAATCATGGCAGCGACGAGGCGCACTGGTGCTACTGGCAGAAAGAAGTCCGGCAGCCCCCAGGCGGCGCAGAGCCCTTGCGTGCTGGTGCCCACCGCCTGCTTCCCGCCCCAGGTGAACCACGCCGCCTACGCCAGCTACAGGGGAGCGCAGCCATCCACTACATTTTCGATCAGGGCGGCGACGAGGTGCACTGGCACTACTGGCAGCAGCCCGGCATTCAAGTACTCTACATTCCAAATCAACAACTTGCTAGTGGATGCTTGCCACTTCTTGCAGTTCGTTTAACAGCTACTATAATTGCGAGTCATTTACTATTAACTTTATTAGGTAATTCAGGAATAAATATAACAAATTATCTATTTTTAACTTTTCTTGCAAATCTAAACTGTTGTTTTGATGTTGCAGATCGACGGAGGCGACGGCCAGGGACGCGCTGCACGCGACAGAGGGTGGGTGGGAGCATCCTCAGGAGATGACGACTTTTCAATGATTATTGAAAAGTCGACTTACAATACTCATTGGAAAGTTGGCATCATCCTGAGGATGCTCCGGTGTTGGTGAGTTGTGGTGCATGTGAGTGGTGGTGACATTGCTTGCATGGGAACTTGGGTTTCTCGTTCTTTTCTGATAGGAGACCTGCGCTCAGTAGCGAGACGTTCATGGGTTGCTATTGTTGGGTTTCAGCTCTAAACTTTTGTTGTTTGTAGTGATCATGGCGGTGATGAGGCGCACTGGTACTACTGGCAGAAACCCTGCAGTGAAATACTCTACATTCCAAATCAACAACTTGCTAGTGGATGCTTGCTACTTCATGCAGTTCGTTTAACGGCTACTATAATTGCAGGTCATTTACTTTTAACTTCATTAGGTAATTCAGGAATAAATATAACAAATTATGTATTTTAGACTTTTCTTGCAAATCTAAACTGTTGTTTTTATGTTGCAGATCGACGGAGCCGACGGCCTGGGACGCGCTGCAAGCGACAGAGTGTGGGTGGGAGCATCCTCAGGAGACGACGACTTTTCAATGAGTATTGTAAAGTCGACTTACAATACTCATTGGAAAGTTGACATCATCCTGAGGATGCTCCGGTGTCAGTGAGTTGTGGTACATGTGAGTGGTGGTGGCATTGCTTGCATGGGAACTTCGGATTCTCGTTCTTTTCTGATAGGAGACCTGCGCTCAGTAGCGAGACGTTCATGGGTTGCTATTGTTGGGTTTCAGCTCTAAACTTTTGCTATTGTTTGTAGCGTTGTAGCGATCATGGCGGCGACGAGGCGCACTGGTGCTACTGGCAGCAGCCCGGCAGCCCCCAGGCGGCGCAGAGCCCGTGCGCGCTGGTGCCCACCGCCTGCTTCCTGCTTCAGTAGAACCCCACCGCCTACGCCAGCTACAGGTGAGTGCAGACATCCTTTTCATTTTTGGTCAGGGCGGCGACGAGGCGCACTGGCGCTACTGGCAGCAGCCCAGCAGTCATACTCTACATTCCAAATCAACAACTTACAAGCGGATGCTTGCTACTTAATGCGCGTGGATTTAGTTAAGTCTTCGAGTACACTCCATGCAAAAAATCGCGTCGTTTCGCTGCTGCGTCGTTGAAGGAAAACTCGACAAAAACTTTCGCGTTTTTAATGAAGATTGGTAATTTTCAACCATTAATTGTAGCATAATTTTATCTTGCTTGGGAACTTGGCTTTCTCGTTCTTTTCTGATGGGATACCTGCGCTCAGTAGCGAGACGTTAATGGATTGCTCATGTTGGGTTTCAGCTTTAAACTTTTGTTCTTGTTTGTAGCAATCATGGCGGCGACGAGGCGCACTGGTGCTACTGGCAGAAGCCCGCCAGCCCCCAGGCGGCGCAGAGCCCTTGCATGCTGGTGCCCACCGCCTGCTTCCCGCTCCAGGTGAACCACGCCGCCTACGCCAGCTACAGGTGAGCACAGCCATCCACTACATTTTAGATCAGGGCGGCGACGAGGTGCACTGGCACTACTGGCAGCAGCCCGGCAGTCAAATACTCTACATTCCAAATTAACAACTTGCTAGTGGATGCTTGCCACTTCATGCAGTTCGTTTAACAGCTACTATAATTGCAGGTCATTTACTTTAAACTTTATTAGGTAATTCAGGAATAAATATAACAAAATATCTATTTTAACCTTTTTGTGCAAATCTTAACTGTTGTTTTTATGTTGCAGATCGACGGAGCCGACGGCCAGCGACGCACTGCAAGCGACAGAGGGTGGGTGGGAGCAACCTCAGGAGATGACGACTTTTCAATGAGTGTTGTAAAGTCGGCTTACAATACTCGTTGGAAAGTCGACATCATCCTGAGGATGCTCCGGTGTCGGTGAGTTGTGGTGCATGTGAGTGGTGGTGGCATTGCTTGCTTGGAAAATTGGCTTTCTCGTTCTTTTCTGATAGGAGACCTGCGCTCAATAGCGAGACGTTCATGGGTTGCTATTGTTGGGTTTCAGCTCTAAACTTTTGCTATTGTTTGTAGCGTTGTAGCGATCATGGCGGCGACGAGGTGCACTGGTGCTACTGGCAGCAGCCCGGCAGCCCCCAGGCGGCGCAGAGCCCGTGCGCGCTGGTGCCCACCGCCTGCTTCCTGCTTCAGGAGAACCCCGCCGCCTACGCCAGCTACAGGTGAGTGCAGACATCCTTTTCATTTTTGGTCAGGGCGGCGACGAGGCGCACTGGCGCTACTGGCAGCAGCCCAGCAGTCATACTCTACATTCCAAATCAACAACTTACTAGCGGATGCTTGCTACTTATTGCGTGTGGATTTAGTTAAGTCTTCGAGTACACCCCATGCAAAAAATCGCGTCGTTTCGCTGCTGCGTCGTTGAAGGAATACTCGACAAAAACTTTCGCATTTTTAATGACGATTGGTAATTTTCAACCATAAATTGTAGCATAATTGTATCTTGCTTGGGAACTTGGCTTTCTCGTTCTTTTCTGATGGGATACCTGCGCTCAGTAGCGAGACGTTAATGGATTGCTCATGTTGGGTTTCACCTTTAAACTTTTGTTCTTGTTTGTAGCAATCATGGCGGCGACGAGGCGCACTGCTGCTACCGGCAGAAGCCCGGCAGCCCCCAGGCAGCGCAGAGCCCTTGCGTGCTGGTGCCCACCGCCTGCTTCCCGCCCCAGGTGAACCAAGCCGCCTACGCCAGCTACAGGTGAGTGTTGCCATCCACTACATTTGCGATCAGGGCGGCGACGAGGTGCACTGGCACTACTGGCAGCAGCCCGGCAGTCAAATACTCTACATTCCAAATCAACAACTTGCTAGCGGATGCTTGTTACTTCATGCAGTTCATTTAACAGCTACTATAATTGCAGGTCATTTACTTTTAACTTTTATAGGAAATTCAGGAATAAATATAACAAATTATCTATTTTAACCTTTTCGTGCAAATCTAAACTGTTGTTTTTATGTTGCAGATCGACGGAGCCGACGGCCAGCGACGCGCTGCAAGCGACAGAGGGTGGGTGGGAGCATCCTCAGGAGATGACGACTTTTCAATGAGTATTTTAAAGTCGACTTACAATACTCATTGGAAAGTCGACATCATCCTGAGGATGCTCCGGTGTCGGTTAGTTGTGGTGCATGTGAGTTGTGGTGGCATTGCTTGCTTGGGAACTTGGCTTTCTCGTTCTTTTTCTGATAGGAGACCTGCGCTCAGTACCGAGACGTTAATGGGTTGCTCATGTTGGGTTTCAGCTCTAAACTTTTGTTCTTGTTTGTAGCAATCATGGCGGCGACGAGGCGCACTGGCGCTACTGGCAGGAACCCGGCAGCCCCAGGCGGCGCAGAGCCCTTGCGTTCTGGTGCCCACCGCCTGCTTCCCGTCCCAGGTGAACCACGCCGCCTACGCCAGCTTCAGGTGAGTGCAGACATCCTTTTCATTTTTGGTCAGGGCGGCGACGAGGCGCACTGGCGCTACTGGCAGCAGCCCAGCAGTCATACTCTACATTCCAAATCAACAACTTACTAGCGGATGCTTGCTACTTAATGCGCGTGGATTTAGTTAAGTCTTCGAGTACACCCCATGCAAAAAATAGCGTCGTTTCGCTGCTGCGTCGTTGAAGGAATACTCGACAAAAACTTTCGCATTTTTAATGACGATTGGTAATTTTCAACCATAAATTGTAGCATAATTGTATCTTGCTTGGGAACTTGGCTTTCTCGTTCTTTTCTGATGGGAAACCTGCGCTCAGTAGCGAGACGTTATTGGATTGCTCATGTTGGGTTTCAGCTTTAAACTTTTGTTCTTGTTTGTAGCAATCATGGCGGCGACGAGGCGCACTGGTGCTACTGGCAGAAGTCCGGCAGCCCCCAGGCGGCGCAGAGCCCTTGCGTGCTGGTGCCCACCGCCTGCTTCCCGCCCCAGGTGAACCAAGCCGCCTACGCCAGCTACAGGTGAGTGCTGTCATCCACTACATTCGCGATCAGGGCGGCGACGAGGTGCACTGGCACTACTGGCAGCTGCCCGGCAGTCAAATACTCTACATTCCAAATCAACAACTTGCTAGCGGATGTTGTCTACTTCATGCAGTTCATTTAACAGCTACTATAATTGCAGGTCATTTTCTTTTAACTTTATTAGGTAATTCAGGAATTAATATAACAAATTATCTATTTTAACCTTTTCGTGCAAATCTAAACTGTTGTCTTTATGTTGCAGATCGACGGAGCCGACGGCCAGCGACGCGCTGCAAGCGACAGAGGGTGGGTGGGAGCATCCTCAGGAGATGACGTCTTTTCAATGAGTATTGTAAAGTCGACTTACAATACTCATTGGAAAGTCGACATCATCCTGAGGATGCTCCGGTGTCAGTGAATTGTGGTGCACGTGAGTGGTGGTGGCATTGCTTGCTTGGGAAATTGGCTTTCTCGTTCTTTTCTGATAGGAGACCTGCGCTCAGTAGCGAGACGTTAATGGGTTGCTCATGTTGGGTTTCAGCTCTAAACTTTTGTTCTTGTTTGTAGCAATCATGGCGGCGACGAGGCGCACTGGCGCTACTGGCAGGAACCCGGCAGCCCCAGGCGGCGCAGAGCCCTTGCGTTCTGGTGCCCACCACCTGCTTCCCGCCCCAGGTGAACCACGCCGCCTACGCCAGCTACAGGTGAGTGCAGACATCCTTTTCATTTTTGGTCAGGGCGGCGACGAGGCGCACTGGCGCTACTGGCAGCAGCCCAGCAGTCATACTCTACATTCCAAATCAACAATTTACTAGCGGATGCTTGCTACTTAATGCGCGTGGATTTAGTTAAGTCTTCGAGTACACCCCATGCAAAAAATAGCGTCGTTTCGCTGCTGCGTCGTTGAAGGAATACTCGACAAAATCTTTCGCATTTTTAATGACGATTGGTAACTTTCAACCATAAATTGTAGCATAATTGTATCTTGCTTGGGAACTTGGCTTTCTCGTTCTTTTCTGATGGGAAACCTGCGCTCAGTAGCGAGACGTTATTGGATTGCTCATGTTGGGTTTCAGCTTTAAACTTTTGTTCTTGTTTGTAGCAATCATGGCGGCGACGAGGCGCACTGGTGCTACTGGCAGAAGTCCGGCAGCCCCCAGGCGGCGCAGAGCCCTTGCGTGCTGGTGCCCACCGCCTGCTTCCCGCCCCAGGTGAACCAAGCCGCCTACGCCAGCTACAGGTGAGTGCTGTCATCCACTACATTCGCGATCAGGGCGGCGACGAGGTGCTCTGGCACTACTGGCAGCTGCCCGGCAGTCAAATACTCTACATTCCAAATCAACAACTTGCTAGCGGATGTTGTCTACTTCATGCAGTTCATTTAACAGCTACTATAATTGCAGGTCATTTTCTTTTAACTTTATTAGGTAATTCAGGAATTAATATAACAAATTATCTATTTTAACCTTTTCGTGCAAATCTAAACTGTTGTCTTTATGTTGCAGATCGACGGAGCCGACGGCCAGCGACGCGCTGCAAGCGACAGAGGGTGGGTGGGAGCATCCTCAGGAGATGACGTCTTTTCAATGAGTATTGTAAAGTCGACTTACAATACTCATTGGAAAGTCGACATCATCCTGAGGATGCTCCGGTGTCAGTGAGTTGTGGTGCACGTGAGTGGTGGTGGCATTGCTTGCTTGGGAAATTGGCTTTCTCGTTCTTTTCTGATAGGAGACCTGCGCTCAGTAGCGAGACGTTCATGGGTTGCAATTGTTGGGTTTCAGCTCTAAACTTTTGTTATTGTTTGTAGCGATCATGGCAGTGACGTGGCGCACTGGTGCTACTGGCAGCAGTCCGGCAGCCCCCAGGCGGCGCAGAGCCCTTGCGCGCTGGTGCCCACCACTTGCTTCCTGTTCCAGGAGAACCCCGCCGCCTACGCCAGCTACAGGTGAGTGCAGACATCCTCTACATTTTTGGTCAGGGCGGCGACGAGGCGCACTGGCACTGCTGGCAGCCCGGCAGTCATACTCTGCATTCCAAATCAACAACTTACTAGCGGATGCTTGCTATTTCATACGCGTGAATTTAGTTAAGTCTTCGAGTACACCCCATGCAAAAAAACGCGTCGTTTCGCTGCTGCATCGTTGAAGGAAAACTCGACAAATACATTCGCATTTTTAATGACGATTGGTAATTTTCAACCATAAATTGTAGCATAATTGTATGTTGCTTGGGAACTTTGCTTTCTCGTTCTTTTCTGATGGGATACCTGCGCTCAGTAGCGAGACGTTAGCTCATGTTGGGTTTCAGCTTTAAAATTTTGTTCTTGTTTGTAGCAATCATGGCAGCGACGAGGCGCACTGGTGCTACTGGCAGAAGTCCGGCAGCCCCCAGGCGGCGCAGAGCCCTTGCGTGCTGGTGCCCACCGCCTGCTTCCCGCCCCAGGTGAACCAAGCCGCCTACGCTAGCTACAGGTAAGCGCAGCCATCCACTACATTTTCGATCAGGGCGGCGACGAGGTGCACTGGCACTACTGGCAGCAGCCCGGCAGTCAAGTACACTACATTCCAAATCAACAACTTGCTAGTGGATGCTTGCCACTTCTTGCAGTTCGTTTAACAGCTACTATAATTGCGAGTCATTTACTTTTAACTTTATTAGGTAATTCAGGAATAAATATAACAAATTATCTATTTTTAACTTTTCTTGCAAATCTTAACTGTTGTTTTGATGTTGCAGATCGACGGAGGCGACGGCCAGGGACGCGCTGCACGCGACAGAGGGTGGGTGGGAGCATCCTCAAGAGATGACGACTTTTCAATGAGTATTGAAAAGTCGACTTACAATACTCATTGGAAAGTTGGCATCATCCTGAGGATGCTCCGGTGTCGGTGAGTTGTGGTGCATGTGAGTGGTGGTGACATTGCTTGCATGGGAACTTGGGTTTCTCATTCTTTTCTGATAGGAGACCTGCGCTCAGTAGCGAGACGTTCATGGGTTGCTATTGTTGGGTTTCAGCTCTAAACTTTTATTATTGTTTGTGGCGATCATGGCGGTGACGAGGCGCACTGGTGCTACTGGCAGCAGCCCGGCAGCCCCCAGGCGGCGCAGAGCCCTTGCGCGCTGGTGCCCACCACCTGCTTCCTGCTCCAGGAGAACCCCGCCGCCTACGCTAGCTACAGGTGTGTGCAGACATCCTTTACATTTTTGGTCAGGGCGGCGACAAGGCGCACTGGCGCTGCTGGCAGCCCGGCAGTCATACTCTACATTCCAAATCAACAACTTACTAGCGGATGCTTGCTACTTCATGCGCGTGGATTTAGTTAAGTCTTCGAGTACACCCCATGCAAAAAATAGCGTCGTTTCGCTTCTGCGTCATTGAAGGAAAACTCGACAAAAACTTTCGCGGTTTTAATGACGATTTGTAATTTTCAACCATAAATTGTAGCATAATTGTATCTTGCTTGGGAACTTGGCTTTCTCGTTCTTTTCTGATGGGATACCTGCGCTCAGTTGCGAGACGTAAATGGATTGCTCATGTTGGGTTTCAGCTTTAAACTTTTGTTCTTGTTTGTAGCAATCATGGCGGCGACGAGGCGCACTGCTGCTACCGGCAGAAGCCCGGCAGCCCCCAGGCGGCGCAGAGCCCTTGCGTGCTGGTGCCCACCGCCTGCTTCCCGCCCCAGGTGAACCACGCCGCCTACGCCAGCTACAGTTGAGTGCTGCTATCCACTACATTCGCGATCAGGGCGGCCACGAGATGCACTGGCACTTCTGGCAGCTGCCCGGCAGTCAAATGCTCTACATTCCAAATCAACAACTTGCTAGCGGTGCTTGCTACTTCATGCAGTTCATTTAACAGCTACTATAATTGCAGGTCATTTACTTTTAACTTTATAAGTAATTCAGGAATAAATATAACAAATTATCTATTTTAACCTTTTTGTGCAAATCTTAACTGTTGTTTTTATGTTGCAGATCGACGGAGCCGACGGCCAGCGACGTACTGCAAGCGACAGAGGGTGGGTGGGAGCATCCTCAGGAGATGACGACTTTTCAATGAGTGTTGTAAAGTCGGCTTACAATACTCATTGGAAAGTCGACATCATCCTGAGGATGCTCCGGTGTCGGTGAGTTGTGGTGCATGTGAGTGGTGGTGGCATTGCTTGCTTGGAAAATTGGCTTTCTCGTTCTTTTCTGATAGGAGACCTGCGCTCAATAGCGAGACGTTCATGGGTTGCTATTGTTGGGTTTCAGCTCTAAACTTTTGCTATTGTTTGTAGCGTTGTAGCGATCATGGCAGCGACGAGGCGCACTGGTGCTACTGGCAGCAGCCCGGCAGCCCCCAGGCGGCGCAGAGCCCGTGCGCGCTGGTGCCCACCGCCTGCTTCTTGCTTCAGGAGAACCCCGCCGCCTACGCCAGCTACAGGTGAGTGCAGACATCCTTTTCATTTTTGGTCAGGGCGGCGACGAGGCGCACTGG
This sequence comes from Oeneis ivallda, assembly GCA_029955525.1. Classification (NCBI taxonomy): domain Eukaryota; kingdom Metazoa; phylum Arthropoda; class Insecta; order Lepidoptera; family Nymphalidae; genus Oeneis; species Oeneis ivallda. Next base: position 7,885,398 of record JARPMR010000025.1, on the reverse strand, counting down.
CGCTACTGGCAGCAGCCCAGCAGTCATACTCTACATTCCAAATCAACAACTTACTAGCGGATGCTTGCTTCTTCATGCGCGTGGATTTAGTTAAGTCTTCGAGTACACCCCATGCCAAAAATCGCGTCGTTTCGCTGCTGCGTCGTTGAAGGAAAACTCGACAAAAACTTTCGCGTTTTTAATGACGATTGGTAATTTTCAACCATAAATTGTAGCATAATTGTATCTTGCTTGGGAACTTGGCTTGCTCGTTCTTTTCTGATGGGATACCTGCGCTCAGTTGCGAGACGTAAATGGATTGCTCATGTTGGGTTTCACCTTTAAACTTTTGTTCTTGTTTGTAGCAATCATGGCGGCGACGAGGCGCACTGGTGCTACTGGCAGAAGCCCGGCAGTCAAATATTCTACATTCCAAATCAACATTTTGCTAGTGGATGCTTGCCACTTCATGCAGTTCGTTTAACAGCTACTATATTTGCAAGTCATTTACTTTTAACTGGTGATTCCGGTTCCGGTACGCTGATGAGTGGACGTGTTTTGATCGATCTTCGAAAATTTTATATATTTGGTGCAAGTTACGGCCATTTATCAACTAAGGAAGTGAAATTTCGCAACTTTACGCATTGTGACGAATAATTTCAACAAAAACACTGGAAATTAAGCCACTGTGAGTTAAATATCTACGATAATTTATGTTGACCTACTTAATCCAAGATACATTTCAACGTAAACAGTGGAAAGTCAAATACTACCAACTTAAGGAAAGTAATGAACACAGACTAATATCTCCAGCTTTTGACAGCCAGAGGGTTGCTATACTAAAAATTTGAAATTCCCTACAAATAAATATTGCTACATTTAAATAATTTTAATGGAGGGCCAAATGGAAATTTTACTAGAAAAACTTAAAGATCAATTGGATAAACAAACACTTACAATTACGAATGCAGTAACAAAGAACATACTTGAACTTATTGATGAAAAATTAAAACCGTTAAAGCAAGAAAACGAAAACTTAAAGATGGAAATTAATCAACTTCAGGACAAAGTAAAAACTATGGAGATAGAAAGGAAACGAAATAATCTTATTATTTTTGGGATAGAAGAAAGGTGAGAATCTGAAGCAATCGACAGTGTAAGAGTCTTGTTAGATGAAAAACTTAATATAAAATTAGAAAAACACGAAATTATAAAAGCTCATAGATTGGGGCAATGGAAAGGAACGAAAAGACCAATTTTGATTAGCCTAACTACAAATTGGCGGAAAAATGAAATAATGAAAAATAAAAAGAAACTTCCAAAAGGAATTTCCATAAGCGATGATTTTAGTAAGGAAACTCTAGCAAAGAGGAAAGAACTCATACCAAAATTACAAGAAGAGAGAAAAAATGGACGTATTGCCTACCTGAAAGAGGATAAGTTAATTGTTAAAGAAGTAAAAGACCAAAGCCGCGATAAAAGGAAGCGAGAATCCTCCTTCTCGCCTACTACTGCCACTGTTGATTCAGAGACATTGAAAGCTGCACCCAAAAAACTTAACAAAATTAATGCCTTTGAAAAAATGTACAGAACAAGATCACAATCCCTGTCAGAGGAAAATAAAGCATAGAAAATAGCGCACTTTAGTAACCGGATCAAAGAACTTAATGATACAGCAAAATTAATTAATTTTAGCCATAACACAATACCCCCAACCCGGTTGGTCACCGTGGGGGGCACCGACCAACACCCTCCAGGAAAAGAACCAATAAATAATAATAATCCAGATATTAACATTTCTAAAACTACTAAAAAGGACCAATACATGTATATTGCTACACTTAATACCTTGTCACTGCGAACGTCAGAAAAACTACAAGAGCTAGAATTGTCTCTGCAGAATATTAAATGGGACATACTGGGACTAAGTGAAGTTCGAAGATGTGGAAGTAGCATAGAGGAATACAAAGACTTCATTTTTTACTATAATGGAATAACCAAAGGACAGTTTGGGATAGGATTTTTGATAAAGAAACATTTGAAAAAATATATAGTAGAACTAAAAGGTGTATCAGAAAGAATTGCTGTTCTCAATATAAATATGCCAGGACACAAAAATTTATGGTCAATTGTGCAAATATATGCCCCAACAGAAACTGCAACGAAATCTGACAAAGACACGTTCTACAACGAGCTAAATCTAACTCTCCAAGAAACATATAAAAATTTGATAGTGATGGGAGACTTTAATGGCAAAATTGGCACACAAAAGGAAAACGAAGGACTTGTAGTAGGAAAACATGGTATTGGAATACGAAATAATAATGGACAAAGAATGATAGACATGGCATTTGAAAATAATTTATCATTTATGAACAGCTTTTTCAAAAAAAAACCCCGAAATAAATGGACTTGGTCGTCACCTGATGGTAAATATAGAAACGAAATAGATTATATAGCAACTAATAAGCCCAAAACATTCAGAGACGTCAGCATAATACATAACCTAAATTTCAATACCAACCATAGAATGGTCCGAGCGAAAATCCTTGTAAAAGAGCCTATTAAGCCACGAAGATTCTTTGGAAACAAAATACCGAACTTGCTATTAGGCGTAGACCAACCATCACAACACATCTTAGATATAAATAAGGTTCAAAGTATCTATGACTCGTTAATTCAAAAATTACAACAGTCAGGGAAAAGCAAACAAAATACAGTGAAAATTAGCGAAACTACAAGAAATCTCATTCAACAAAGAAAAGAAATGTTAAAAAGCAAAAAGGATAAAGAAATCCGGAAAGATATTACGAAAATAAGCAAAAAAATTAGCCATAACCTTAAAAAGGATAATTTAAAACGTAGAATGAATTGTATTAATCACCATAATATTGCGAAAACAGGTGGAATCAAAAAAGCTTTAAAAGAATTGAATTGCAAAAAAGACTGGATTCCACACATGAAAAACTGTCTTGGTGAACAGGAAACGAAAAGAAAATCTATCATGACCATAGCTACCGAATACTATACCGACCTCTACTCTAATAAATATACTAAATCTGAAAACTTATTCTTAGAAGAAGAAGACGAGGAAGAAATACCACCCATTCTTACAAGCGAAATTGAATTTGCAGTAGCAACACAAAAAAACGGCAAATCCCCCGGACCTGATAATATTTCTAATGAAACAATAAAGTTAACTTTACCTGAAAATTTAGAAATAATAACAACGCTTTTTAATGAAATCCTAGCATCAGAAATAGTTCCTAAGCAATGGGTCAAGAGCACAATAGTATTAATCTATAAAAAAGGAGACAAGAATGATATCAGCAACTATAGACCAATAAGTCTTATGTCGAATCTATATAAAGTTTTTTCTAAAATCATCTTGAAAAGGCTCACATCTCAGCTTGATGAACAACAACCTAGAGAACAGGCGGGATTTAGAGCAGGCTATTCTACAACAGATCACATGCATGTAGTCAAACAATTGATCGAAAAATGCCAAGAATATAATAAAACTGTTTACTTAGCCTTTGTAGATTATGCTAAGGCCTTCGACTCATTGGAATATAATAGTATCTGGAATGCATTGAAAAACCAGGGAATAGCCAGCAAATATATTAGAATTCTCAAAAACATATATAACAATTGTTCAGCCCAAATTAAATTAGAAACGTTAGGAGAAGAATTCCGAATTTGTAGGGGAGTGAGACAAGGAGATCCATTGTCACCAAAAATTTTTTCAGCTGTGTTAGAAGAAGTCTTTAGAAACATGGATTGGCATAAATATGGAATCAATATTAATGGAACTCTTATTAATCACTTACGATTCGCGGACGACCTTGTACTGATTGCTGATAACCACACAATACTCCAAAAAATGCTACAAGAGCTCTCAGATAGCAGCAAGAAAGTTGGACTTACAATGAATAAAACAAAGACAAAAATCCTAACTAATGGTAATACTGACACGATATTGTTAGAAGGCGAACATATCGAGTATGTCAACTCATATATATATCTTGGACAACTCATTTCGTTTACTAAACAAATGGATCAAGAGATTGACAGAAGAGTAACAAATGCATGGCGAAAATACTGGTCACTAAAGGAGGTAATGAAGAACTGCCAATACCCAATGTCATCGAAGAGAAAACTCTTTAATCTTTGCATACTTCCTGCCCTGACTTACGGATGCCAAACATGGGCGTTGACACAGAAAACCCTAAATAAAATTAGAACCTGCCAAAGAAGTATGGAGCGCAGCATGTTGGGCTTCACTAGGCGGGATAGGAGGAGATGCAAGGACTTAAGAAGAATAACAAAACTCGAAGATGCACTTCTTCTATCAAAAAAACTAAAGTGGAGATGGACAGGACACATGATCCGAGAAAAAGCAGAGAAGTGGACTAGACTTTTGACAGAATGGGAAATTAGAGACGGCTCGAAACGAAAAAGAGGTAGACAAAGGAAGCGCTGGGACGATGACATTAAGCAGACAGCTGGGACACTATGGTTACGAATAGCCAAAAACCGAAACACCTGGAAACACCTGGAGGAGGCCTACGCGTCACAGGACGCGCTGATTGCGGACTAACTAAAGTGCAAAATTTAATGTAGTATATTAATGTTTGATCAGCAATAAAGGCTTTATTTATTTATTTATTTATTTATTTACTTTTAACTTTATTAGGTAATTCAGTAATAAATATAACAAATTATCTATTTTAACCTTTTCGTGCAAATCTAAACTGTTGTCTTTATGTTGCAGATCGACGGAGCCGACGGCCAGCGACGCGCTGCAAGCGACAGAGGGTGGGAGGGAGCATCCTCAGGAGATGACGACTTTTCAATGAGTATTATAAAGTCGACTTACAATACTCATTGGAAAGTCGACATCATCCTGAGGATGCTCCAGTGTCGGTTAGTTGTGGTGCATGTGAGTTGTGGTGCATGTGAGTGGTGATGGCATTGCATGCTTGGGAAATTGGCTTTCTCGTTCTTTTCTGATAGGAGACCTGCGCTCAGTAGCGAGACGTTCATGGGTTGCTATTGTTGGGTTTCAGCTCAAAACTTTTGTTTATTGTTTGTAGCGATCATGGCGGCGACGAGGCGCACTGGTGCTACTGGCAGAAGTCCGGCAGCCCCCAGGCGGCGCAGAGCCCTTGCGTGCTGGTGCCCACCGCCTGCTTCCCGCCCCAGGTGAACCAAGCCGCCTACGCCAGCTACAGGTGAGTGCTGTCATCCACTACATTCGCGATCAGGGCGGCGACGAGGTGCACTGGCACTACTGGCAGCTGCCCGGCAGTCAAATACTCTACATTCCAAATCAACAACTTGCTAGCGGATGTTGTCTACTTCATGCAGTTCATTTAACAGCTACTATAATTGCAGGTCATTTTCTTTTAACTTTATTAGGTAATTCAGGAATTAATATAACAAATTATCTATTTTAACCTTTTCGTGCAAATCTAAACTGTTGTCTTTATGTTGCAGATCGACGGAGCCGACGGCCAGCGACGCGCTGCAAGCGACAGAGGGTGGGTGGGAGCATCCTCAGGAGATGACGTCTTTTCAATGAGTATTGTAAAGTCGACTTACAATACTCATTGGAAAGTCGACATCATCCTGAGGATGCTCCGTTGTCGGTGAGTTGTGGTGCACGTGAGTGGTGGTGGCATTGCTTGCTTGGGAAATTGGCTTTCTCGTTCTTTTCTGATAGGAGACCTGCGCTCAGTAGCGAGACGTTCATGGGTTGCAATTGTTGGGTTTCAGCTCTAAACTTTTGTTATTGTTTGTAGCGATCATGGCAGTGACGTGGCGCACTGGTGCTACTGGCAGCAGTCCGGCAGCCCCCAGGCGGCGCAGGGCCCTTGCGCGCTGGCGCCCACCACCTGCTTCCTGTTCCAGTAGAGCCCCGCCGCCTACGCCAGCTACAGGTGAGTGCAGACATCCTCTACATTTTTGGTCAGGGCGGCGACGAGGCGCACTGGCGCTGCTGGCAGCCCGGCAGTCATACTCTACATTCCAAATCAACAACTTACTAGCGGATGCTTGCTTCTTCATGCGCGTGGATTTAGTTAAGTCTTCGAGTACACCCCATGCCAAAAATCGCGTCGTTTCGCTGCTGCGTCGTTGAAGGAAAACTCGACAAAAACTTTCGCGTTTTTAATGACGATTGGTAATTTTCAACCATAAATTGTAGCATAATTGTATCTTGCTTGGGAACTTGGCTTTCTCGTTCTTTTCTGATGGGATACCTGCGCTCAATAGCGAGACGTTCATGGGTTGCTATTGTTGGGTTTCAGCTCTAAACTTTTGCTATTGTTTGTAGCGTTGTAGCGATCATGGCAGCGACGAGGCGCACTGGTGCTACTGGCAGCAGCCCGGCAGCCCCCAGGCGGCGCAGAGCCCGTGCGCGCTGGTGCCCACCGCCTGCTTCCTGCTTCAGGAGAACCCCGCCGCCTACGCCAGCTACAGGTGAGTGCAGACATCCTTTTCATTTTTGGTCAGGGCGGCGACGAGGCGCACTGGCGCTACTGGCAGCAGCCCAGCAGTCATACTCTACATTCCAAATCAACAACTTACTAGCGGATGCTTGCTTCTTCATGCGCGTGGATTTAGTTAAGTCTTCGAGTACACCCCATGCCAAAAATCGCGTCGTTTCGCTGCTGCGTCGTTGAAGGAAAACTCGACAAAAACTTTCGCGTTTTTAATGACGATTGGTAATTTTCAACCATAAATTGTAGCATAATTGTATCTTGCTTGGGAACTTGGCTTTCTCGTTCTTTTCTGATGGGATACCTGCGCTCAGTTGCGAGACGTTAATGGATTGCTCATGTTGGGTTTCACCTTTAAACTTTTGTTCTTGTTTGTAGCAATCATGGCGGCGACGAGGCGCACTGGTGCTACTGGCAGAAGCCCGGCAGTCAAATACTCTACATTCCAAATCAACAACTTGCTAGTGGATGCTTGCCACTTCATGCAGTTCGTTTAACAGCTACTATATTTGCAAGTCATTTACTTTTAACTTTATTAGGTAATTCAGTAATAAATATAACAAATTATCTATTTTAACCTTTTCGTGCAAATCTAAACTGTTGTCTTTATGTTGCAGATCGACGGAGCCGACGGCCAGCGACGCGCTGCAAGCGACAGAGGGTGGGAGGGAGCATCCTCAGGAGATGACGACTTTTCAATGAGTATTATAAAGTCGACTTACAATACTCATTGGAAAGTCGACATCATCCTGAGGATGCTCCAGTGTCGGTTAGTTGTGGTGCATGTGAGTTGTGGTGCATGTGAGTGGTGGTGGCATTGCATGCTTGGGAAATTGGCTTTCTCGTTCTTTTCTGATAGGAGACCTGCGCTCAGTAGCGAGACGTTCATTGGTTGCTATTGTTGGGTTTCAGCTCAAAACTTTTGTTTATTGTTTGTAGCGATCATGGCGGTGTCGAGGCGCACTGGTGCTACTGGCAGCAGCCCAGCAGCCCCCAGGTGGCGCAGAGCCTGTGCGCGCTGGTGCCCACCGCCTGCTTCCTGCTCCACGAGAACCCCGCCGCCTACGTAAGCTAGAGGTGAGTGCAGACATCCTCTACATCTTTGGTCAGGGCGGCGACGAGGCGCACTGGCAAAACTGGCAGCCCGGCAGTCAGTCATATTCTACATTCCAAATCAACGACTTACTAGCAGAAGCTTGCTACTTCATTCGCGTGGATTTAGTTAAGTCTTCGAGTACACCCCATGCAAAAAATCGCGTTGTTTCGCTGCTGCGTCGTTGAAGGAATACTCGACAAAAACTTTCGCATTTTTAATGACGATTGGTAATTTTCAACCATAAATTGTAGCATAATTGTATCTTGCTTCAGAACTTGGCTTTCTCGTTCTTTTCTGATGGGATACCTGCGCTCAGTAGCGAGACGTTAATGGATTGCTCATGTTGGGTTTCACAACAAATTATCTATTTTAACCTTTTCGTGCAAATCTTAACTGTTGTTTTTATATTGCAGATCGACGGAGCCGACGGCCAGGGACGCGCTGCAAGCGACAGAGGGTGGGTGGGAGCATCCTCAGGAAATGACGACTTTTCAATGAGTATTGAAAAGTCGACTTTACAATACTCATTGGAAAGTTGGCATCATCCTGAGGATGCTCCGGTGTCGGTGAGTTGTGGTGCATGTGAGTGGTGGTGACATTGCTTGCATGGAAACTTGGGTTTCTCGTTCTTTTCTGATAGGAGACCTGCGCTCAGTAGCGAGACGTTCATGGGTTGCTATTGTTGGGTTTCAGCTCTAAAATTTTGTTATTGTTTGTAGCGATCATGGCGTTGATGAGGCGCACTGGTGCTTCTGGCAGAAGCCCGGCAGCCCCCAGGCGGCGGAGAGCCCTTGCGTGCTGGTGCCCACCGCCTGCTTCCCGCCCCAGGTGAACCACGCGGCCTACGATAGCTACAGGTGAGTGCAGACATCCACTACATTTTCGATAAGGGCGGCGACGAGGTGCACTGGCACTACTGGCAGCAGCCCGGCAGCCCCCAGGTGGCGCAGAGCCCGTGCGCGCTGTTGCCCACCGCCTGCTTCCTGGTCCAGGAGAACCCCGCCGCCTACGCCAGCTACAGGTGAGTGCAGACATCCTTTACATTTTTGGTCAGGGCGGCGACGAGGCGCACTGCTACTGGCAGCAGCCCGGCAGTCAAACTCTACATTCCAAATCCAGTACTTACTAGCGGATGCTTGCTACTTCATGCGCGTGGATTTAGTTAAGTCTTCGAGTATACCCCATGCAAATAATCGCGTCGTTTCGCTGCTGCGTCGTTGAAGGAAAACTCGACAAAAACTTTCGCGTTCCTAATGACGATTGGTAATTTTCAACCATAAATTGTAGCATAATTGTATCTTGCTTGGGTACTTGGCTTTCTCGTTCTTTTCTGATGGGATACCAGCGCTCAGTAGCGAGACGTTAATGGATTGCTCATGTTGGGTTTCAGCTTTAAACTTTTGTTCTTGTTTGTAGCAATAATGGCGGCGACGAGGCGCACTGGTGCTACTGGCAGAAGCCCGGCAGACCTCAGGCGGCGCAGAGCCCTTGCGTGCTGGTGCCCACCGCCTGCTTCCCGCCCCAGGTGAACCACGCCGCCTACGCCAGCTACAGGTGATTGTAGCCATCCAATTCATCTATACTTATAAAAAGACTTGTCCTGACTGACTGACTGACTGACTGACTGATCTATCAACGCACAGCTTAAACCACTGAAGCTAGAAACTTGAAATTTTGACAGTAGGTTTCTTTTATGGTGTAGGCGAGCACTAAGAAAGGATTTTTTGAAATTCCACCCTCAAGGGGGTTAAATAGGGGGTTAAAGTTTGTATGAAAGTCCGTCATTTTTCAAGTTATACCCATGAAACTCGGTATTTAGCCTTTACATTAAAAATAAAGAATTAGGTGTTTCACAGTTTTTGAAAATTCTACCCCCAAAGGGGTTAAATAGGGGTTGAAAATTTGTATGATAGTTTTTCATTTTTCAAGTTATTTTTCAAGTTATATCCACGAAACTTGGTATTTTGGCTTTTGATTAAAAATAAAGAAGTACGTATTTTTCATTTTTTGAAAATTCTACCCCTGAAGGGGTAAAATAGGGGTTGTTAATTTGTATGAAAGTCCGTCATTTTTTAAGTTTTTTCGATGAAACTTTCTATTTAGGCTTTCGATTAAAAACAAAGAACGATGTCTTTCACAGTTTTTGAAAATTCTACCCCCAAAGAGGTTAAATAGGGGTTGAATATTTGTATGATAGCTTGTCATTTTTCAAGTGATTTTTCAAGTTGTATCCACGAAACTTGGTATTTTAGCTCTTGATTAAAAATAAAGAAGAACGTATTTTTCATTTCTTGAAAATTCCTCCCCTGAAGGGGTAAAATAGGGGTTCTTAGTTTATATGAAAGTCCGTCATTTTTTAAGTTTTATCGATGAAACTTTGTATTTGGGCTTTCGATTAAAAACAAAGAACGACGTCTTTCACAGTTTTTGAAAATTCTATCCCCAAAGGGGTTAAATAGGCGGTTGAATGTTTATAATATGAAAGTCCATAATTTTTCGAGTTAGTTACTTACATCGAGTAACGGATCTACGTGATTCTTTCATGTGTATGGTTGTAGACCTGCAGTGCTACTGGTTAATTTTATACCGATAGAGCCAGTATAGTTCCAACGGGATTTTCAAAGAACCTAATTCCACGCGGACGAAGTCGCGAGGGCAACAGCTAGTTTTCGATAAGGGCGGCGACGAGGTGCACTGGCATTACTGGCAGAAGCCCGGCAGTCAAATACTCTTTCCAAATCAACAACTTGCTAGTGGATGCTTGCTACTTCATGCAGTTCGTTTAACAGCTACTTTAATTGCAGGTCATTTACTTTTAACTTTATTAGGTAATTCAGGAATAAATATAACAAATTATCTATTTTAGACTTTTCTTGCAAATCTAAACTGTTGTTTTTATGTTGCAGATCTACGGAGCCGACGGCCAGGGACGCGCTGCAAGCGACAGACGGTGGGTGGGAGCATCCTCAGGAGACGACGACTTTTAAATGAGTATTGTAAAGTCGACTTACAATACTCATTGGAAAGTCGACATCATCCTGAGGATTCTCCGGTGTCAGTGAGTTGTGGTACATGTGAGTGGTGGTGGCATTGCTTGCATGGGAACTTGGGATTCTCGTTCTTTTCTGATAGGAGACCTGTGCTCATTAGCGAGACGTTCATGGGTTGCTATTGTTGGGTTTCAGCTCTAAACTTTTGTTATTGTTTGTAGCGTTCTAGCGATCATGGCGGTGATGAGGCGCACTGGTGCTACTGGCAGAAGCCCGGCAGCCCCCAGGCGGCGCAGAGCCCGTGCGCGCTGGTGCCCACCACCTGCTTCCTGCTCCAGGAGAACCCCGCCGCCTACGCCAGCTACAGGTGAGTGCAGACATCCTCTACATTTTTGGTCAGGGCGGCGACGAGGCGCACTGGCGCTACTAGCAGCCCGGTAGTCATACTCTACATTCCAAATCAACAACTTACTAGCGGATGCTTGCTACTTCATGCGCGTGGATTTAGTTAAGTCTTCGAGTACAACCCATGCAAAAAATCGCGTCGTGTCGCTGCTGCGTCGTTGAAGGAAAACTCGACAAAAACTTTCGCATTTTTAATGACAATTGGTAATTTTCAACCATAAATTGTAGCATAATTGTATCTTGCTTGGGAACTTGGCTTTCTCGTTCATTTCTGATGGGATACCAGCGCTCAGTAGCGAGACGTTAATGGATTGCTCATGTTGGGTTTCAGCTTTAAACTTTTGTTCTTGTTTGTAGCAATAATGGCGGCGACGAGGCGCACTGGTGCTACTGGCAGAAGCCCGGCAGACCCCAGGCGGCGCAGAGCCCTTGCGTGCTGGTGCCCACCGCCTGCTTCCCGCCCCAGGTGAACCACGCCACCTACGCCAGCTACAGGTGAGCGCAGCCATCCACTACATTCGCGATCAGGGCGGCGACGAGGTGCACTGGCACTACTGGCAGCAGCCCGGCAGTCAAATACTCTACATTCCAAATCAACAACTTGCTAGTGGATGCTTGCTACTTCATGCAGTTCGTTAAACAGCTACTATAATTGCAGGTCATTTACTTTTAACTTTATTAGGTAATTCAGGAATAAATATAACAAATTATCTATTTTAAACTTTTCTTGCAAATCTTAACTGTTGTTTTTATGTTGCAGATCGACGGAGCTGACGGCCAGCGACGCGCTGCAAGCGACAGAGGGTGGGTGGGAGCATCCTCAGGAGATGACGACTTTTCAATGAGTGTTGTAAAGTCGGCTTACAATACTCATTGGAAAGTCGACATCATCCTGAGGATGCTCCGGTGTCGGTGAGTTGTGGTGCACGTGAGTGGTGGTGGCATTGCTTGCTTGGGAAATTGGCTTTCTCGTTCCTTTCTGATAGGAGACCTGCGCTCAGTAGCGAGACGTTCATGGGTTGCTATTTTTGGGTTTCAGCTCTAAACTTTTGTTATTGTTTGTAGCGATCATGGCGGTGACGAGGCGCACTGCTGCTACGGGCAGCAGCCCGGCAGCCCTCAGGCGGCGCAGAGCCCGTGCGCGCTGGTGCTCACCGCCTGCTTCCTGCTCCAGGAGAACCCCGCTGCCTACGCCAGCTACAGGTGAGTGCAGACATCCTCTATATTTTTGGTCAGGGCGACGACGAGGCGTACTGGCGCTACTGGCAGCAGCCCGGCAGTCATACTCTTCATTCCAAATCAACAACTTACTAGCGGATGCTTGCTACTTTATGCGCGTGGATTTAGTTAAGTCTTCGACTACACCCATGCAAAAAATCGTGTCGATCTTTTGCTGCGTCGTTGAAGGAAATGTCGACAAAAAGTTTTACCTTATTAATGACGATTGGTAATTTTCAATCATAAATCGTAGCATAATTGTAGCTTGCTTGGGAACTTGGCTTTCTGGTTATTTTCCGATTGGAGACTTGCACTCAGTAGCGAGCAGTTAATGGGTTTGCTCACGTTGGGTTTCTTTCAGCTTAAAGTTTTGTTTTTGTTTGCAGCGGTCATGGCGGCGACGATGCGCACTGGCGCTACTGGCAGCAGCCCGGCAGCCCCCAGGCGGCGCAGAGCCCGCACGCGCTGGTTGATTGAAATTGAAGTTGATGATATTATGGGAACCTCAAATCAAGTCATGGATGCCGATTTTCCGGAAATGGGATATTTGGAAGACGATATTTTCGGCGAATGATATTCATTGTATTATGTAAATAAAATAAAATATAATGAAACTTACTACCCAAACTGCATTTTAATCAACAACCCCGTGCGCAAATAGTATTAATATAAAATGTAGGTGTGGTGACAACTCTTGTGCAGAGTGGAAATATTAATTAAACACTTTATTAATTTTATTTTACATAAAACATTTTATAGTAGTAAGAAGAACAGTAATTTTTTTTATTTTAAGCTGCTACAGAACAACAAAACCTCTGTACCATTCACTTGTCATAGACTAGTATCTAACACCTTCTCCTATTTTTAAATTTATATGTTTGTTAAACAAATTTAAAAATAAATCTTTATTTTTAATAACAATACTTGGTTTTTATTTTTTATTTTTATACCTTATTATTTGTTATTTATTTTATACCTTTAGTAGTTACAAAAACTTTTTTTTTTTCTTTCAATACAATAGGAAAACCTTATTAAACAAAAAAAATCTAATTCTAATTAATTAAACATTAACATTATATTATTATTTTATTACAATGTTGTTCAAATTTAAATTTACCTAATGGTTTTGTTAGTATATCAGCTGTTTGCTCATCTGTAGAACAATACTTTACAGCAATATTACCTTTTATATATTGTTCATGTATAAAATAATATCTAACATCTATGTGTTTAGATCTTTTATTAAACGAACCTGTTTTGATTAATTGAATTGAACTTTGATTATCAATATTTAATAATATCTTAATATTACAATCAACAAGTTCATTCAATAATGATCTTATAAACAATGTTTCCTTACAACAATCCGCAGCTGCAATATATTCAGCTTCGGTCGAAGATAAAGCTACAATTGGTTGTCTTTTGGAACACCATGCAATAGGTCCACCTGCTAACATTATTATATAACCAGTTGTGCTACGCCTAGTCTCTAAGTCATTTGCATAATCTGCATCGCAGTATGCATCTAACACTGATATATTTCCATTTTTAAGATATTTTATACCCTTATCTTTTGTACCCTTTAGATATTTTAAAATCTTTTTAATTGCTATAATATCTTTTTTAGTTGGGTTTTCTATTTTCTGGCTGACATAATTGACTGCTTGGGCTATGTCAGGCCTCGTTCTTGTAGATAGATACAATAATCCACCCACACACTCTCTGTATGGAAAATTTCAATTATCTTGTCTGTATTAGTATGTTCACTACAGGGTGTGCTAGTAGGTTTTGCATCAATCATATTAAAATTTCTAAGTAAATTATCTGTATACATTTCTTGTTTTAATGTTATACCTGTATTGTCTCTATGAATCTCTAAACCAATATAATTTTTAGGATTTTCAAATACTCTGATTTCGAATTCTTTTTCCAAACAATTTAGAATACAATCTAAATCCTTTTTATTTTTAGCAATAGCAAGTCCATCATCTACATAGATAGCTATTATAATATTTTTATTAACATTTGTAAATACACAACGATCAGTTTTAGTAGAAAATAAACCTAGTTTTGACATTGTTTGAGTAAATTTCTTATTCCATGTTATTGGAGCTTGTTTAAGACCATACAATGATTTAATTAATTTACAAACTTTATTTGGTTCCTTTTTATATCCTTCTGGAATATTCATGTATATATCTTCACTAAGCTCTCCATATAAAAATGCTGTTTTTATGTCAAATGTAACAATTTCGCAATTATTAGCAGCTAAAGCAAACAAAGATTTTAGTGCTGACTGACTTACCACTGGACTGTATATCTCATTGAAGTCAATACCTCTTTGCTCAACTCCTCTCACTACGAGACGTGCTTTAAACGTACCATCATCCTTCACACGAGATACCCATTTGTTACTAAATATTTTATTTCCTTTTGCTTCTTCTTTTTCAACTAATTTCCATGTATTATTTTTAAGAAGTGATTCCTTCTCCGAATTTATTGCCTTCTCCCAATTTTCCCTTTCTGTGCCTGTTATTGCTTCATCATATGTAATTAGTACATAATCCTTTAGTCTAACTGGTTCTTTTCTCTTTCTCTGAGATCTTCTTAGCTCTTCTCTACCTTCTTCATTCTCTTGAGAACTTTCCTGTAAATGAGACACTACTTCTTCTGTATCATAATATTGTGCATCTTCGTCTTCTCGATTTTCTGATTCTATATTTGTTATTTCTTCTCCTGTTTGTATTATGCTATCTTCTTCTGTTTGTGTTACGGTATCTTCTTCTTCAATTTGTATTATACTATTTTCTTTTATATCTTTATCTTCAATAAGTTCTATAATACTTTCCTTTTTATTGAGAATTACTATATCTCTATGGTATTCTACTTTACGACTCTCTTCATTCCACAATCTATATCCATTATTAGTATATCCTATCATTATAAGTTTCTTACTTCTTGAATCTAGTTTTCTTATTGGTCCTAACTTTTTAGCATACACAGTGCATCCAAACACTTGTAAGTTAGAAAGATTTGGCTTTTTTCCGTTCCATATCTCATGAGGTGTTTTGTTATTAATTGTTTGACTGGGCAACCGGTTTAGAAGATAGGTAGCACAGTAAACTGCTTCACCCCACATTTCTTTATTCATTTTTGATTCAAATAGCAACGCTCTGACTTTTTCCAATATTGTTCGATTTAAGCGTTCAGCTTTTCCGTTATGTTGAGGTGTATATGGAATTGTATAATCTAATTTTATGCCTTTCTTTAAACACCATGTTTTAAATTCATTGCTTGTATATTCTCCTCCATTATCACATCTTATACAAGATACTCTTTCCTTCTTTTCTCGTTCTATTTCCTGTATATAATTCTGAATTGCTTCAGATACTTCACTTTTATGTTTAATTAGAGAAGTTTTAATTAAATGACTAAAATCATCCAATAATCTGACAAAATATTTTTTTCCGTCATAGGTTTCTGTTTCAAATGGTCCACATACATCTGTATGTATTATTTCTAGTATTCTTTTTGCTCTCTGTCTTTCTGTATTAAATGGTAGTCTACATTGCTTAGCTTTTATGCATATTTCACACTGATTTTCTATTTTATTATCACCATCTATTTTTACACCCTCTACAATATTAGGTAAGATCTGCAAAATTTCTTTTCCTGGGTGTCCTAGTCTTTTATGCCATTCTAAAGCTGTACCTTTCTCTTTAGCTAGTAGCAACTGTTCTTCAGAATTCTCTTTATTTATTTTTATGTAGTATAAACCATTTTCTTTTTCACCTTTTAAAATTAATTGTCCGTTTTTATATATTTCAACATCATTTTGTGTAAATAACACAGAACCATTATTATTTGTTATTGCATTGACTGACATCAAGTTGTGTGTTAGGTTAGGAACATATAGAGTTTTATTTAATGTACAGTTAATACCTTGAATTGTTCCAGTTCCTTGTGATTTTATTGTTTCATTATTTGCAACTGATATTTGAGATGGAATTTCTTGAAAATTATTTAAATTTTTTAAATTATTTGTCATATGTGACGTACTTCCAGAATCAATCACAAATTTTATTTCATTTTCTTTTTGTTCATGACTGGTTGTCAATAAAGCTATATTATTTTTGCTATTATTGATTTTATTTTTGTTATTTTTATTCCTGAAGAAACAATTTTCATCTCTGTGGTTACTTTTCTTGCATATGCTGCAACCCTTGTTTTTGTTTTTAAACCAACAGTCTTTTTCAAGATGATTATTTAATTTACATGACCTGCATTTGTAAGATGACATAATAGTCTTTGGTTGATGTTTTACTGCCTTTAAAGCTATGTTATCAGAATTTTCATTTTTCCTAGATTCTCTAGTTTCTTCGAGCAACAAGGGATTTGTAAGGTTTGTTAAAGTTTTCTCCTTTTCTTGGGTACTTTCCCACGCTGTTGTGAAAAACTTGTAGCGATCTGGGAGACATGTTAATATTTTTGTTATAACAAGGTCCTCGTCGATTTTGTGACCAAGATTTTTTAATCTTAATGAAAGATTTTCTATATTCACTAAATTTTCATTCATTGACAGATTTACGTTATATTTGAAATTAAAAAACTCTTGTAGTAAATTTGATTTGTTACGGTTTTCGGACCCTTCAAATATTTCACATATTTTTGTGTACATTTCATAAGCAGATTCACAAGATAATAGATGATATTTTAACTTTTTATCGATGGATGTGATGATAATTTTTTGAGCTTTGGCATCTTGTATTTCATCATTTTTTCCGTTATTTTTTAAATAATCGCTTAAACCGTGCGCCTTTAAATATATAGCTATTTCAAACTTCCACATTTGAAAACTCTCGGGTCCAATAAGTTTTTCAATTTGGATAATAATTTCATCCACACTAGCTTTCGCCATTTTTATTTTATGTAATGTACGTTTACGCACTCACGTTTTTATTTGCGGTTCTTCTCACGTTCGCTGGGAACATAACCTCTTGTGCAGAGTGGAAATATTAATTAAACACTTTTAGAACATTGCTTTATTTTATTATTAATTTTATTTTACATAAAACATTTTATAGTAGTAAGAAGAACACAGTCATTTTTTTTATTTTAAGCTGCTACAGAACAACAAAACCTCTGTACCATTCACTTGTCATAGACTAGTATCTAACAACAACCACATAAAGATTTAATTTAGTTTTGATTAATTTAGTAGTAATATCACAGAGTAACGAAAGTAAGGTTGGTAATATAGTATTTAGCTTCTTTTATAAATTATTTAGTTACTGTTTGGGTCAAGAAATAAAGAACAAGAAATTTGGGATCAATAAATATATGTGGGCGCAATTGATTTCCGTCTAATTTATATTAATTATTTAAAAGTATTGTTTTGATTTCCGTATCCGTTTATTTAATGAAATTAGTTTAATCAAATTGACATTTGACTTTGACAGCGCGGGTACGCCATATTGCGCGCCATCTTACCCCAGAGAAGCACAAATATCGATTATTTGTTCCGTCTTCGATATCGGGAATCCATGTTGAGTTTAGCGCTTCCGTTTTTCGTATATTCTGACTTAGCGATACCTCGCTTCCGGTCCCCACCCTGTATCCGTGTCCAATATGGCGACGCCGCGGTATCGCGGGTGAGGCCATCTTATTTTCTCATTATAGCGTCGTTTTTCGTATTGTTCGGACGTGTTTCTAAAAAGTTCTTATTAATCCTAAATATAGTGATATATTATATAAAAGTATATCAAGTGTTAAGATTTATATCAAGAAGAATAAGAATCCCTCGCTTCTGCGATGGAGAATAACGAACAGCAGTAGGAGACCGCTGCCATTTTGAGCTCATAGCGTTGTTTAGTTACGCCGCGTGCGCGTCAAATCTAAGATTATTTCGTTAATCCGTCTCTCTTGGCAAAAAAATATTGCAAACAAAGTGTTAAAAATATATTATAGGAGTATAGAAGATAAAGGAAAGTACCCACAGATGGTGCTATAAAAGCCCACACGTACAGATATTCGGGTTCAGTTTGTTGTCGCCTTCCAACGCGTGCGGTTGTGTTAATTGTGTAATTTTGTTAATTGTGTAATTTTAAAATTATTAAAAGTTGTGTTAGGAAACATCTTTGCCTTTTTTTAAAAAATTATTATCCCTCAGGATTTACTATATCAGAAGTGGGATGGGATCAATGCGATTCTATCCCGCTGGCTATTCTGATTTGGTGTTTACCGGTGCGATAAATAAGAAAAAAGGGAAAAATGTCTGATCGCGATAACCACGAATGTGAATACCGTAGAAGCCGACACCGCGACCGCGAGCGTCGACGTGGTAGATATCGTGATCATACACCGGACGATAGTTTAAGACATGAGATGAAGGTGTTGCTAGCTCGTCTCAAGACGCTAGAAAGTCGGGTAGTTATAAAAAATGCGCCGCGGCCGGTGCAATGTAACGCGCGACCCGTTTCACCGCCAGGCACACCGCCGCCGGTACAACGTGACTTAGGCCTCGCGTCGCCGCGACCGATTCGACAACAGTCGGATAAACGGGTAACAACACCCTCGCCTGTTAGGCCTGCGCCGGTAGCGCACCATACGCCGCGTTCTGTGACGCCGCCGCGACCGCAGAATGCCCCACATACGGATCAAGTGCCGGGTGTCGAACCGGAACGCGTTGTGAGTGAAGTAAATGCGTCGTCCACGATAACGGGTCGTATCGTGGATGCAATTCGTTCAATTAACACGGTAGGAAGATCAAGGGAACATTTTTACATTTCGAACTTTGACCCCAGTTTGCATAATATTGACGATTGGTGTGAGGAGGTAGATCGTGCAAAATCTTTAAATAATTGGAGTGATTTCGAGTGTCTTTCACGCATAGGGAACTGTTTAAAGGGCGATGCAAAAACGTGGCTAAACGAATGGGTGACGACAGAGCGTAGTTGGAGTAGTTTTAAGAAAGAATTTAAACCTTTGTGTCCTAGAAAACCGGACGTTGCAAACATTTTGTTTGAGGTGATGAGTTCTAACTCAGATAACTATGCCACGTACGCTGATTACGCTCGTCGTTCACTTCTCCGTTTGCGCATAGTACGGGGGCTCAGTGATGAACTGATATCGGCAATTATAATACGCGGAATCACTGACCCACAGATTAAGGCATCTGCTACGAATGCTAAACTGCTGCCTAACGATCTCGTTGAATTTTTCTCAACCTACGTAAAGCCTCAACCGTTTAAGAATAATTCTACCCATATTGTGTCTCAAAATACAATTAATGCGGTAAAAATAAAAACGTGTCTGGTGTGTCTTTCCGAAAGCGACGTTTCAATGAAGGGGTATGTTTTGCGTGTGGTGAACCGGGACATCGACAATCATCTTGTAATAAAAAGCCTAAGGTTAAATCGGAGGAAAGTCCTTCTACCGTTACTACTGCAAATACGAGTTCTAAACCTGTTTTTGTGCCCACCAAACCCGACATTTGTGACTTCTGCAGAAAGCCGGGCCACAAAATCGAAACTTGTTTTGCTAAACAAAAGTCTGATTCGCGTAATAAAAATAATGTTAACTTTTGCCGCGAAAATGAAACTACCCGCAATAATGATATTATTGTTGCTGTTATTCAAGGTGTGCCGATTGATGTTTTGATAGACAGTGGTTCAACCATATCACTTATTTCGTCGGATTTATTAAAACACTTTAGCTGTGCGCAAAGGCCAACGTTTAGAGTGTTAAAATGTCTTGGTAGTCAGGAAATCGAAAGCACCTCTTATGTAACATTACCAATTGAATTTGACGGTATTACCCTTGAAGTCGATATGTTTGTAGTCGCTTCCGTTTTTATGAACACGCCAGTTATTGTGGGTACGGATGTTCTTAATAGAGAGGGTGTTCGTTATATTCGTACGCGTGATTCTCAAATACTTACGAGAGAAATTAGTACCGAACCAGACAGGGTGATGACTATTCAGTCTGATGTGTCTATTCCTATTAAAACGCCTCTTATTGACGGTGAACTTCAGAAACTAATGGCGATAATAAATGAGTTTTCTCAATTTTTGATATCCGGTACTGCCACGACTACCGTAAACACTGGTAGTATGGTTATCAGACTGAAGAGTGACACCCCTGTTAACTATCGACCGTATCGTCTTTCTCACGCTGAGACCCTTTGCGTTCGGAATATTATTAAAGATTTGCTGGATAAAAAGATCATTCAGGAGTCTGAATCCGATTACGCCAGTCCGATTCTTCTTGTTAAGAAGAAGGTGCCAGACAGACCGAATGTGCGTTGACTTTCGAAAGTTAAATGACGTAACCGTTAAAGATAGGTTTCCGTTACCGCGAATTGATGATCACATAGACCGTTTGGGGCGAAATAGGTATTTCACGAGTTTGTATATGGCGACGGGGTTTCACCAAATTCCTATGGACAAGGAGTCGGTTCCTCTCACTGGTTTCGTAACGCCTGAAGGGCATTACGAATATTTGAAAATGCCGTATGGTCTTGCAAATGCCCCAGTCGTTTATCAGCGGATTATAGCAAAAACACTTCGGGAGTATATCGAATCTAGTGATATCCTCGTCTACATTGACGATATCTTGATCTTGAGCCCAACAATAGATCGTGGCTTAATTCTTTTGCGTGCAGTACTTAAAACTTTAACCGATGCGGGGTTTTCCATCAATTTGAAGAAATGTTTCTTTCTTTCGCCCACAATAGAGTATTTAGGCCGCAGCATTAGTGAGGGTCAGGTACAGCCGAGTAGTGATAAAGTCAGGGCGTTGATAGATGCTGATGAACCGAAAAATGTAAAGGAAGTTTGTCGGGTTATGGGTTTAGCCAGTTATTTTCGGCGGTATATTCCTGGTTTTGCTCAGAGGACGGCTTGTATTGCGGCATTGGCGCGGAAGGGTGTAGAATTTAAATGGGGACCCGAGCGGCAGGTTGAATGCTTGACGAGCGAGCCTGTGCTAGCAATTTATGACCCTTCATGGAGGGCCGAGGTCCGCACGGACGCGGGTTCCATCGGTTGCGGTGGAGTTCTCCTTCAGGTGGATGAAGGTGGGCATGAACGAGTGGTTGCCTACTACAGCGGGTTGACGCAGGGGGCTGAAAGTAGGTGCCGCTCGTGCGAGCTTGGGACCCTTGCGGTGGTGAAGACCCTACAGCACTTCAGGCATTGTCTTGTGGGTATGCGCTTCACAGTGGTCACTGATTGTGGTGCGTTGAGGCTCACCCAACGTAAGAGGGACTTGCTCCCCGGGGTGGCTCTGGTGGGTTTACCTGCAGGATTTTGATTTCGATTTAGACTACCGGAAGGGCTCACAAATGGCGCGTGCCGACTGCTTGGGTCGGAGTCCGGTCGATGTGTGTACGGTTCGGAAACCGCTGAGCTGGGCACAGATTGTCCAAGCATCGGATGAAGAGACCCAGGTTCTCATTCAACGATTGAATGACGGTCGGTTGGACGCGGGTCGATGTGTCGTTAGAAACGATGCTCTGTATGTCAAGTGTGCACCCGCTGGTGAACCGTCCCGACTTTTATGCTACATCCCCTTAAAATTCAGGCTATGCCCTGGCAATCATTTTATTCGTTTGGGACAAAATTAATGTTCACTCACTGATTAATGCGAAAATTTGCAGGTACCTACTTAAACAACGACTTTTATTTACATGTGGGTACTTTGTGCAATTGGATGCCGGCGCGGCGGATCTCCGCGCGTCGCCTGTCGGCGGTGGGTGAGCGCACCGCTTCGTGTTCGCAGCGCTGGTTGCGGCGCCACTGCGCGTCACCTGTCGACGCACTGGCGATAGCACGCGTGTTTGCGTGCGGGTGTGAGGCGATTTGCCTTACTGCGTGTGGTGCTGCCTGTGGCTGGCGTGGCCAAGCTGCAGCGCAAGTCCAGGAGGGCATGTCCTGTGGATGCGAGTCAGTCGCACTCGACGGGCAAGCTGGCTCTGGCTGGCAAGTGGACGTATCTGAGTGCATGGTCCCGTGGCACGGGTAGTGGACTTTTGAGGTATCCGTAGCTTGCTGTGATGGTGAGTTGCTGGGCTACCTAAGGACAGGTTGCAAACTGTTCTTGGGTATGTCACCAAAAAGAGCAAACGTCGTGCTTCCTTTTTGGGTGGTCACTTGCTAAGTTATGCAAACGTCGCGCCTATGTCTTAGAAGTGAGCCTTTTATTAAGTTATGCAAACGTCGCGCCTATGACTTAATTCTTCTTGGTCAGACAAGCTAACGTCGTGCTACTGTCTTACCTCAGTTTAAGTTATGCAAACGTCGCGCCTATGACTTAAACAGTTGCGACGTTTTTCATCTCGTTTATATGACGGACGCGCCATATTTGTGAGATATGAAACGTCGTATTCTTTTTTTATTCTCTTGAGCTTGTTTGTAATGTGTTTTGTTTTTTTAGACATGGAGAACGAGGAGTTTGACATTATGACCTCTCAGCCCCATGATGAGGATGGGCCTGGGCCTGAGTTGTCCCGAGCCCGAGTTTCGGGACTGCCAGCAGACGACGGGCAGCAACCATCTACGTCAGGAACGCAGAGGCCCGCAAGTGCTTCTGCCACCCCCGTCACTGACCTGCAGCCACAAGATGATGATCTGCCTGCAAATGAGTCTGGGCAGGGGCGTTCCTTGCCTCTGCTAGACCAGAGGAGTTAAGGTCAAAAAGGAGTCCGGGGACGGCCTCATGTCAGGAAAGGCCGTATAGGAGTATAGAAGATAAAGGAAAGTACCCACAGATGGTGCTATAAAAGCCCACACGTACAGATATTCGGGTTCAGTTTGTTGTCGTCTTCCAACGCGTGCGGTTGTGTTAATTGTGTAATTTTGTTAATTGTGTAATTTTAAAATTATTAAAAGTTGTGTTAGGAAACATCTTTGCCTTTTTTTTAAAAATTATTATCCCTCGGGATTTACTATAATATAGTATTAGTGTTAATAGTGCATATTTTCTATCACGGGGAAATTTCGGTTACGCGTAAATGAACCCCACGTGCACAGAAGAAGCTCAATTTCGTAGAGGAAAGAAGAGGCAGGAAAATGGATTTTCGGGCAGTTCATCAGCGAGCAGGAGCAGCGAGAAGGAATCAGAAGGTAGCGAAACTACGCATAGAGTCTGATGATATATCCAGAAGTGGTTTGTATTTTACAAATCGGTAAGTTAAATTTTTATTTTTTCTGGTCAACAAGAAGCCTTCTTGATAAACAACGTGGTGAATATATTTTGTAATAAGAATTCACTTTGCAATCACCGCCTGACAATAAGGTGAAGTCTCAGATAAATTAATCGAAATTATGCGTTTCATTATTTCGATTATATTTTCCACAGAAATAATAACGATATTTTCAGATTACTCCTAATTTTCATTGAAATATTTCATATAAAATCCCTCTTAGTTCACAACCCTTATTTAATAACGAGGCAATTCGACGTTATTTAAAAATAGAGGGGGGGGCGAGCAATAATCGTGACAGCTAAGAGGGTAAGAAATTTTATTCACAATTTACCGCCAAGTTAACGAACATTTCAAGGCGGTTGTCTCTAGTGATTTTAATATATCAGGAGACATTCACGGAACTTCCGTGAGTATAATCTAAGCGTGGAATCTTAATTATCACACAGATCGAGAATTTATAGGTTAGAGGTAGAAATACTAGAACAGAAAAAATACAGTCCAAGCTACTTTTTTTTTTCACGTTCTTTTTGGTTCCTTCCTATTCCTAAGTCGGACCAGCCAGATTGGAAGATGAATCAAACCTAAGTACCTACTGCCATAATTAACTGACCATCATTGGATTTTTATCAACAACAAAACCATTCGCGTCCACTACGGATTGGACAGTACAATTTGGATGAATTCTCTTGGCAAACAGCTCTTACCCGCTCGCCATTCAATCCTGTGTGTAGTTTCAAGTACAGGTAACATTTTGATATTGACTTTTGAAACTTGAAACTGTTGAAACTCCTAGCATGAACGAGCAAATTCGACACCTGTATTGGTTCCGACTCGACACCTATTTCTATTGTATAGATTTCTATTCTATATTATATATAATATGGATTATGTTTCTATATTGTGGATTTCTAGGAGTTGCCTGGGATAAACGAGTTATTTCAAAATCTCTGTCGGAACCAAAAGTTAGTCCCTCAGACAGGCCAAGTTCCTAATGGGGTTGACACAACTTTGCCATGCTGGCTCCGACGCAATGCCTCGGCATGTGGGACACAAAACGCAACGCGGAGTCCTTGTCGGAGCAGCGCCCCGATTCGGAACCTTGCGATGACATATTTATCGATCGATTCGGTTTGTTATCGTATGATATAAGATCTATTTTCAGTTCAATATTGACAGTGAAATTGTCGAAATACCAACCAAAATGAACCGACGAACGTTTTGTTCGATTTCTTGATTCCATCAAGCTGTTTACTTTTTTTGTATTAAAAAAAAAAAATTTTTTTTGGTATGTAAATGTTTACTATATTATAGGTATATTGACATTAAAAAACAATAACTAAAATTTTGGTAAAGTAAACAATCTTAAGTGCACGTGTATTTTAATGTTATCTTGTCGATCGATAACGTAGTCCATGTCGAGTCCTCTAACCAAACGTTCTGAATTGCACATTTTCGATACGAGATCGATAGGTGCCTGATCGTATTGAAACGGTAGGTTGTCGAAGGGTGTAGAATCGGGGTGCAAAAGTACTTTACACTACAGTGTACTTCAGCATCACTTTCAAAACGAAAGTGGGTCTCTCATTCAGTACTAATTTCTAATGAGAGACTGTGGCATTACAGGAACAGTCGAAAGGCAGTTGGTCCCTCAGACAGGCCTAGTTCCTAATGAGGGGACAACTTTGCCTAAGTATACGCTGTATGGTGTAATACATAGCTGCTAAGGAGTTAGAATACTGGCGTCCATTGCTATATAACGACCGAGCTGCGAATGGTCAAAATATTTATGCGAGTCATCAGCTGGTAATGTCGAACCTAGCAACAAAAATATCTGCTTGCATGTCCCGGCAAATCATGTTAAGCAATGCATGTCAGATTAATACTGAAATATATGATATAAAGGAGACATAAAGTGGTGGTGTGGACATGTTGTTCGTATGGATGACTCCAGACTTTCTAAGGCCGTTTTTTACTCGTCTGGCGGTCAATTCTTACGGTACTAAGACGTATTGAAGCACCATCTCATTTCTTGGCATACATCTAGTGAGAGGTGGGAGGAACTTGCGTTGCAATGGCAAGAGTGGCGCAAGTCAGTAGGTGAGGCGATGGCATCCTTTGAGGAGCGTCTAAAGGACTCCTACCTCTACACGTATCGGTCGGGCACAGTTACACTGTGCACCGTGCAACAGTATTTGAAAACGAAATTTGGTTTCGCGAGCCATATTTGCTCACATAACCGGCCCTAGCCAAGACCGCCGTTAACGGATACGTCATCATATGATACAGTAAAATGCCCCACACTACGCATGGCATTACAGAATTAGTAGAAAGGCAGTTAGTCTCTCAGACAGGCCTAGTTCCTAATGGGAGACACAACTTTGCCTCGTCTATTATTCGCCAAGGATGGTTTCACTGTCGAACAGTGCAGCAATACAGTCGACATCTGCTGATATCCATCCCCCAGTCCCCCTGCAATACATATTCCGAAACCACCAACGACGTAGGTCAGGTTTTGAACGTGGGGAATACCAGTGTAGATCTGTTTGCTTACACACGGCTCATATTTGCTTCGAAATACGTGTCAACAGATTCATAGAGCGAGAAAGCCTTTGCTCACAATGCCTTTCTCTGTCACTGGAACTAAAACCCGGGCTGGCTGTAAGCACCACTCAACCTATGGAAGGGTTGATATGTTCAAATATTTTGAAATGCAGAAACTATATCAGATACCAGCTCTTCCAATAATACTGATGAAGACCTAGACTTAAGGGTAGCACTCACCGGAGGTCCAGAAGCATATTTTAGGAGGCATAATTGATTGGTGGCGGATAGACTTGGCTTCAAAACGTACTGCCATTTACTTCTGCTTGCGTCGGATAGAGAGGCTTGATCTTGCTTTACCAAAGATTGACACGGAGCACATGATGGTTTATGGTGATCATAAATTATAATATAATAATGTTTGGTAATGCCACTTTATTACATTTTTGACCTTTGTTTGCAAAACAGATACTGCTCAATTTGGACAATCTAGTTGGAAAGACACAGCACCCTAACAAGTTTTAAGATGAGTTTAGTATACTGAATCCTTTGATTTTGTTCAGTTTATAGGAAATACCTAAGATATGTAAATTATCGCGAGCGCAGCGGCGAGTCCTCGCTCGCAGCGAGGAGTCCACTGACGAAAAGCCTAGCCAATAGCCATGTTGTCCCCGTCCCTTGATGGATATAAGAAATTGGGTCTAATATCCTTTCTAGCAACTGGCAGTTGGACCCTTAAGCAGGCCCTGTCCTCTTAGGGTTTTCTCAACTTTGCGACCTTCATCACCCACCGGGGAAGGTTGCAGTGCCGAACTATTCATCGACGTCACAGCAGTTGTCTGCGTCAACATCCTCTCAAACCCATGCGTTTACCGAAAGAGGTGTGTCGAACTAGAATGGTGGCTAGAAAATCTGATGCTGACGACTCTAATTCAGTCGAAGAGAAATCCCATAAATTATGTTATCACGGATACATCAGATATAGATATACATTACCAAACATTACCAGGAAAGTGATCTTCCTTGTGTCTTAAACGGTTGAGAAGCCTCGACATCTGTGCTCCCGTGGGCTTCACGGTCAGTGGCGAGGTCTCTCACTATAACGTTGCTTTTGGTGGTTTCATCATTACATTGGTAAGAAGATGATTCAATTCTGGCTATAGAAATATAGTCATCTAATACGTAATTATTTCTTTTTGCATGCCATAGCATTTTTGAACACATTATAGCATCAACAAAATAGTACCAGGAGAAATCAAACACATCACTCAACATGGATTCCGGATATCGAAGACGGAACAAATAATAGAGAGTTTTACCTACCAATAAAACTTACCTATTATTTTTCCTGAGATATCCGGAATCCACATAATTCCTACCTGGTACTTACGCTTATAATGAGAAAATAAGATGGCCTCACCCGCGATACCGCGGCGTCGCCATATTGGACACGGATACAGGGTGGGGACCGGAAGCGAGGGTATCGCTAAGTCAGAATATACGAAAAACGGAAGCGCTAAACTCAACATGGATTCCGGATATCTCAGGAAAAATAATAGGTAAGTTTTATTGGTAGGTAAAACTCTCTATTTTGAACGAAATCGGTCCAATAACGAAGAATTTCAATATGGCGGTGACTTTTTATAATTTTGGCAACGATTTCCTCTTCCTTGACCCCAGGGAAGCCCAAATATCGATTTTGATCGAAATCTGTCCCGTAACAAAGAATTTCAATATGGCGGTGAGTTTTTTAATTTTTGGAACCCATTTCCTCTTGCTCGGCCCCAGGGAAGCCTTAATATCGATTTTGAACGAAATCGGTCCAATAACAAAGAATTTCAATGGCGGTGACTTTTTCAAATTTTGGCAACCATTTCCTCTTTCTTGACTCTAGGGATGCCTAATTATCGATTTTGAACGAAATCTGTCGAATAACAAAGAATTTCAATATGGTGGCGACTTTTTCAATTTTTGCCATCCATTTCCTCTTTCTTGACCCCAGAGAAGCCCAAATATCGATTTTGAACCAAATCGGTCGAATAACAAAGAATTTCAATATGGCGGTGACTTTTCAATTTTTGGCATCCGTTTCCTCTTTCTTGACCCCAGGGAAGCCCAAATATCGATTTTGAACGAAATTGGTCGAATAACAAAGAATTTCAATATGGCGGTGACTTTTTCAAATTTTGGCAACCATTTCCTCTTTCTTGACTCTAGGGAAGCCTAATTAACGAATTTGAACGAAATCGGTCGAATAACAAAGAATTTCAATATGGCGGCGACTTTTTCAATTTTTGGCATCCATTTACTCTGTCTAGAAGATTAATATCGAGGTTGAGCTAGCAATTAAAATATCGATGCCATCATCGACCATCCCTACGCAGACAACAATGTTTAGGCACCTCTCACACCTCCGCTGCGAAACTTCAGTTGCGAAACCGCTGTAGGAATTCCGCTGCGATAAAGTGTAGTTGTGTAGTTGCGGAACGGGCGTCGGAACCTGCTAGTCATCAGTCAGCCATCGGAGCGAAATGTCGTCGTTATCAGAGTCAGAGGAGGAGGAAATATTATTGTGGACTTTAACTTTGAAAAGGCGTAAATCTCGTAGAATTTGGGTGCACGAGATTAATGAAAAAAGGAAGAAATTAGGAGAAAACCTATTATGTAAAGAACTAGAGTCACATGAAGATCGTTTTTATACATATTTTAGAATGAGCCCAGGGAGTTTTGAAGATCTACATAATCTTTTGAAGCCACATATTACTAAACAAAATACAAGGTTTAGGGAAGCTATTTCTAGCAGAGAAAGATTAGCCTTAACTTTGAGGTAAGTAAATTATTTATTTATTTATTAATCATTAATACAAAAAAAATATTCGGCATGTTACTAACTCTACGATAAGTGAAACATGTTGATTTGTTCATGATCATTTTGATTTGAGGTTGTTAAATCAGTAGGTATAGCCGTATTGCCCTCTTGTGGAAGAATATAATAATTAGCATTGTCAGTAACTGTTGCGTCACTGATCATGGAGTAATTTCCTGGAGTAGCCGGAGAATGCGTGGTATCACTTAGAACAGAGTAGTTGAAACTACCCGTTGCAGTAGAGTTGCTGTTAGAAGTTACAGCCTCCATATCACTTAATTCAGCCTCCATCAAAATTCGGGCGATATCAAATTTTGCTTTTATTTGTGTTCGCTTTGATAGTTTTTTGAAAGTATCAGCGTATCCCAAAAATAATAAATCTACTCCATCACATTTTACATCAACTTTATCTTCACTTCTGTTGCGATCTCTTCTATTTTGTAAGTACTGGATCATTCTATCTGTTGGATCCGGATCCGGATTACTTCTCCTATGCCTTCTATAAATTTGTTGGGCGTTTTGAGTTTCTTGCGGGCGGGTATCTTGTGCAACGTCTTGTGTAGTTACGTCTCCCGTAGATTGAGAGTCAGTAGAATTAACTTTTTCAACATTCAGAGATGCCATACTACCTTGAGTCTCATTCAATGTAATTGCTGGATCAATGAAATTCATTTGATCTGCCCAAGTCCAATTTTGAAGCTTTTTTGCAGCTTGGCCACTTGTACTCTTTTTAGATAATTTGTACTTTTTGTAGGAGTCTTTTAAATTCTTCCACTTCGCTTTCAAAGTTACGACTGAAAAATAACAAAATAAGACAAAATTAATATTATTTCAAAATTAATATTATTTTCATTGCAGATTCCTAACTACTGGAGATTGCTATAAGACATTATCGTTTTCATATCGTATAGGAAATTCAACAGTTTCAAAAATAGTGACCGAAGTATGTCAGGAAATATGGAATGTTTTACAACCATTAGCCATTCCACAACCTACACAAGAAATGTGGCTCAATATCGCAGAAGACTTTTTTGGGAAATGGGGATTTCCTCATTGCCTGGGTAGCGTGGATGGAAAGCATATTACCATTAAATGCCCTCCAGATAGCGGCTCAATGTTTTACTGTTACAAAAGTAAATTTTCTATTGTGTTATTGGCTGTTGTAGACGCTAATTACAAATTCATATATGTTGACATTGGATCGTTTGGAAAAGATTCTGATAGTACTATATTTGAAAAAACACCTTTTTTACAACTATTGCGAACTGGTCAACTTAATGTACCAAATGCCCAACCATTACAACAAGGCACAGATCCTTTGCCTTATGTTTTAATAGGGGATGGTGCCTTTAAGCTGGAAACGTTTTTGATGAGACCTTTTGTAAGAGAAGCGGCTATGCAAGATAGAGATAAAAAGAGATTTAATCAGGCGCTCAGTCGAGCACGTGTAGTTGTGGAATGTGCTTTTGGAATAATGGCACAGAAGTTTAGGATTTTCCTAAGACCTTTCGAAACAGATTTGACAAACACAATAAAAATTGTAAAAGCAGCTTGTTGTTTGCACAACTTTATACAGACGAAAGAGTCAGCCGTACATACCAGTTCCAGCTTTGAAATAGAACAGCTAGGTGCCTTTCTACCACAAAATAGACCTGGCAACCGACAGAGAGCATCGTCGGCAGCGTTTGAGGTCAGAGATAAATTCGTTCAATATTTTACACAAACGCAGAGAACTTAACGTTATCATAATATTATCTATAATAAGTACAAATAAATAATTATACATATAATACATAATATTATCTTATAAGCAAAATAAACAAATACATTACAAATACAGTCTATTATTATTATAAAAAGACTACATACCTTCCTCATTTAATTCCCTCTGGATTTCTCTCCATGCCTGCAGTTTTTTCATATTATTTTTATAATCCGGATGATTTAATAAATAAAGAATAGGTCTATTTCTGACCTCTTGAATTAATTTTTCTGTGAAATCGACGTCCATTTTATGAAATAAATGTAGTTTCGCTTTTAATTTTTGTCGATTTCCACAAACACGTGCGAAAACAACGCGGCACCGCAACAAAATGGCGGCCGGAGCGCGGTAGTGTGGCTGGCGTCGGAGTATTATCGACGAAACCGCGCGGTGAAAGAGATAGAATATAGTTAAATCTATGCGTTAGAACAGGCAGTTCCGTGGCAGTTCCGCTTCTCCTACATACGGACAAAACACAGCGAAATTAATGCGGTTCCGCTGTTATGGTTTCGCAGCGGAGGTGTGAGAGGAGCTTTATAGGCTTTCGCCTCCTTACGCTACGGATCCGAAAGGATGCGTACGCATCTTTGAGTAATAAACCAGCAAACGCATCCTTACGTATCCGTAAGGACGCGATCCTTACAAGTGTTACTGTCTTATAGCATCGGCATAAATGCGAATCGATCCTCACAGATGTGGTTTCACCCATAGTATAGTGTGTTCTGTGCTCAAAGAGGTGAAGTTGTAGGTATTTAATTTTTAATTACTCTTTGAGTGAAAGCCTAAACAATAATAAACTAAGTAAAACTAAATTGAATTTTGCTTATCAGTTAATGATTACATTCTCTTTGTATATTATATCGCTACGCCGTGCCGTATCCCAAGAAACTAAATACTGAAGCCATATCGCCACCTATTGCCACGAATTTAGTTCATGTCTTCATGTAAAAAGCGTTTTCGAGTCGTTTTCAGGCATTTTTATCTGTTCATTCCTTTAATGATATTAGAGAATTTAATAAAAGATGATCAAGAAAAGAGTTAATATGGAAGACTACTACAGTGGTATACACAATATGCAATTATCCGTGTTAAGCAAGAATATACAGCGGAAAACTAAGTGTAGGGTTTGCCTGCAGGACGGCGATATGCCAATTACCAGCGTCGCCGACCCCAGTGAAATGAAAGAAGCTCTAAATATATTTGGCAACATCGAAATTGAAGATGATGATGAGAATCCAACATATTTGTGTTATGTTTGCTACAAGTTTCTGAAGAGTGCTATTCTATTCAGGAAAGTTGCTCATCGAACAAACGATATGTTAAGGCAACCCTTACTGAAACAATCTCCAGATCATCTCGATAAATGTGATCATTTGGAAACATTTGAAGACGATAGATCAAACAAGATTTATTCCACTAAAGATTTTGTATGTAAAAAGGAGCCTGAAAAAGAAGGCGATAAAGTAAAATGCCCCATATGCAACAAGCTTCTTGGCAAGTCGTATTATTACAAGATTCATTTGCAACTACACAATCCAAATCTCCCGGAACAATTTGTGTGTGACATTTGCGGGAAGTCATTCAAGTTGAAGAAAGTTTATAATAGTCACATGGAGAGACATGAAACTCGATATATTTTTAAATGTGATTTATGTCCGTTTGCAGGCCGCTACAAAGAGAGACTATCCTTGCACATGCGTATACATAATGGAGAACAGAAATATTTGTGCACACAATGCCCTGCTAGATATATTTATAGATACCGTTTGAATAATCATATCCGGTTAAAACATACAGAGCCGCAGTTTAAATGTGATTCTTGTACCAAAGCCTATCATAACAAAGTGAATCTCCAACGGCATATAGAAGCAGCACATTTAAATATTAAGAAACATCAATGTGACATATGCGGCACAGCCTTCGGTCGGAGACAGTTGATGTTACAACATCAAAAAATTATGCACAAAAGGGCTAATTTGAGGTTTCGTTTCAATAAATTGGCTCACAAAAACATTAGTAATATTAGCCAGTGAATCAATTCAATCCAAATGAATAAATGTCTATGTCATATAAATCCATGAAGTTTTTGAGATGAGTAGGCAAGTACCTACTGAATAGAAGTAGGTACCTAAATAAAACAGCAAAGTATTGCAAATCAAAGCAAATGTATGCATGTATTAATTTTACATATTTTTAATTAGTTAAATAAAAAACATCAATATATTATAATACAATCACAGACAAAACTCTAAGAGTATGAGTAAGAGGGTATTTGACTCTTTTTTGAAAAGTGACTAAAATAATAATCGATCCTAAGGTGATAAGATAAGTGATAACACACTACTAGAAAATTTACTAAACTTTTATTCAATTGATAATACCAAATCGTACAAAGTAAATGCATTTAAAATTTCCGCACGTAAACGCTAGACACCATGTCATCATCTGTTTAGTAAATTGGTTTGCATAAATGGTTGGCGCCACTGATATAAATGTAGTACCTACTAGATGACATGTTCTGAACACTTACCATGTTCAACTGAGTTGTACCTAATGCCGAACAATACTGTTAGTGTGGTCGACGGCACTCGCGACGTACGGACGTGGTGCACTATTTATGCGATAAAACTTTCTAGCTACCTAATTGTGAATTGAAAAGCCAACAAGTGAGTAACAAAAAGTATAGTTATTTTAGTGATAATTATTAATTAGATATCAACATCGTAATTAGTAACACTAGATACGAAATAAAAATTATTTCTTGATTTATTCAAAACGAACGACCGAGCAGTGATTGGGCGCGGGGCGCGGCACGCCTTTGCGACCGCCGCGGTCGCGCGAATCGCAATCTTATTTGTAGATAAAAAAGTGAAAACTGAAATAAAATATAAAATTTATTTTATAATTTTGTGAACTGTGACTTACACTTCCCGATTTCTAATTGCATAAACTATCATAATTAGATATTTTTAGATTATTTCTCACTAGGAGTAAAATACCTTATTTATTTGCATTATGATTACAATATAATGAACTCACTTTGCCAATTTCATAAATGATAAATTATTAATTACATTCATGCGTATGCGCTATGTTCAAACAACAATAACTCTTAAAGTATTAGACATACAGTTATAAATTAAATGTTGTATAATGTATTGTAGCTTAGCTCAAAATCTCTCGATCTAGTAAAAAAATAAAAAGTGTTGTCGGGGGTGTTTTTGCAGTTATTTACAATAATTTGTTGATTTGCGTGATTTTACGATTATTTTTTCCGGGTTTCATATTTTTTCAAAGGTTATGGAAATGTGAACACTTTCTTTTGTAATGTAGACGGTAGGACAGTATTGTTGCCCTTCGAATAAGCCTACTTTTATCTCAGTAAGACCAACACTTTGAGACATGATTTTTTTTGTACACGTTTAGAGAATATTTCAAAAAAAAAAACAAAATGGCTGCCACATAGAGGGGAAGTGGATTGGGCCCAAGTTTAGAGTGTATTTGTACATAAAAATAGTAAGTGTTTAAAATATCGCTAGTTCATGTCCGGACACACTGTATAAATAATTCAAAAGCATAGATAGACCAAGCTTTCTTTTATTTAGATTATGTACCTAATAACAATCAAAACTTACATGTACAATAATGTGAAACAAGTTTGGAATGAGAGGCTAAAATAAGGGTTGCTACTTAACTCTTTTTTGAAAAGTGTCTAAATTAGAACCTACGAACCTAAGAATAAAATACTAATAGACAATTTATTATTCAATTAATTTTTATTCAATCGATAAGTACCAAAAATATGCTTTTAAGTATTGCGTTTTATATTTCTAAACTTTTTGGACAACAATTGTTTGCTTGAATAATTTTCTTTAAGCATAAAATGTTTACCTTTTTAAGTACAAACGAGTTGTTTTATTTGAACCTCATCCCCTATTTTACGAGTGCATGGTGGGTCAGATGGGGGGGATTGCGAACATCCTGCAGCCCATGTGAGTCGTCAATCAATGTTTATACAATGGAAACGTCAAAAAATGTTAATAGTAAGTACTTTTATTTCACGAAGCGACGCGCGCTTTACTTGTGGTACTGGCAACCAAGTGAACAAACACGCTGTGAAAGTGTGCGTAAGCGTGGTAGTACTGAGTACCGTCTACTCGTCTTCACGCACACATTCGTACCGTGTTGTATATTTGGTTGGTTGTAAAGGTATGTATAATAGAGGTATTATAGAGGAGCACGTAGAGTCCGCGCCATGAAAGAAGTACCAAAGAGGCGGCGGCGCTTTACTAACCGCCGCCCTCTCATGTGTATGCAATTGTGTGCTTGTGAAATGATATCTCTACAAGGTGGCCCATCAAACGGTCGTCCATCCTATCTATTATGCTATGGTTGAAACTTGAAACGCGTCTACACGTTGGCGACGTTTAGCTCAAACAAGATGGACGTGGATGCTATCACCGCTGCAACAATGCATTTTTTATTTAGCGCGTACTATTTATAACATACTTCTAACAAGCTATAATTTAGGAAAAATTAAACAGACTTCAATATATCGAAAGAATGTACTTATAAAAAAGAATAACTGAAATTGGAAAAGTGTTTATATGTTAAAAGCGACTGAACTGATTTTGATGAAACCTTTACCTACCTACTGTTCTATAAGTTAAAGTAAATAGGTATTGTAAGCAAATAAAAAAAAGAATGATCAAAATCCCACTATTAGTTTCGGAGATATGCGGGGACAAACATACGTAGGTACACATTAAAAATTTTGTATAGGTATTTGTTTGGAAGCCCTAATAGATTATCTTGTGTGAATATTTCGCAGCTCTAATCACAGATTCTATAAAGAAATTAGTCAGAATATCGACTAATTTCTGTGTAACTCACGTCCTACTCGATATTCTGACTAATTTCTTAAACTGGACACTTTCAAGTAAAGATTTTTATACAAATCTGTGAAGATGATACTGCCATCGTCGCAATTAGAATGCCACAAGCCTACTTTGTCGTATTGGTTTACAAATTGCGAAAAACCAAATTAAATTTGAATTTCGCGAGCAGACCCGTTTAATCAACCTAATACAGTTACTGATAATTAATAAAAGATTTATGCTGTAACGCTGGAACCACATCTGTGCGCATCGATTCGCATTTCGTCCATACAAAATCATTTTTAATAGTCGCTATGAAAAATGTCAGTTTTGTATGGATAAAATGCGAATCGATGCAGCGCGCAGATGTGGTTCCAGCCTTAATGCTTTCTAATCATTACTCTGTGGTGCTTTCTTTGTATATGTCTTGTTCTGTGATGGATGATCGATCTTAATAATTCATCAATCATCATCATCATTTATATGTCATCCAATTGAGATCATATTTTTTCATTTATCATGGTGTGAAGCGTTTTCAAGTTGTTTTCAGGCATTTGTACCTATTATTTTGTTCATTCTATACTAATATTATAAAAAGATGATCAAGAAAAGAGTTAATATGGAAGACTACTACAGTGGTATACACATTATGCAATTATCCGTGTTAAGCAAGCATATACAGCGGAAAACTAAATTCAAATTCAAATGTTTTATTTGCAAGATTGAGTACATAATATGATCTTATACAATAATTATCTAAGCGCTTCAATCTGCCACATAGTAGCATGCAAAAGAATAGTCATACAAAATTTAATACTTAAATCTATCATTTTTAAATTCAAACAATGTCATACTCATTCTAACTGTTATATAATGTCAGTTCTATTAATTTCAAAAAAAAAAAAATTAAACAATGTCATTAATATTTTTGTCCTGAATAAATTCATCAACAGTATAGTAGCATTTGTTTAAAAGTATTTTGTATAGTTTTGATTTAAATCGATTAGCATTTAGGTTTTTCATGCTGTCTGGTAACTTATTATAGAGGCGTACGGCCATGCAGTAAATATTTTTTTTAAATAAATTTATTCTTTGTCTTGGAATTATAAGTTTATTTTCATATCTGTTGGATCTTGTAATTGTGTCAGCTATGCGTGGAAAATAGTCCCTATGCTTATGAACAAAAACTGAGACTTCATATATGTAGAGACTTGGAAGAGGCAGTGTCTTTGTACTTTTAAAGAGTGGCCTACAAGATTCCAAAGGTGCGGCTCCGCAAACGGCTCGAATACATTTTTTTTGAATACGAAACACTTTCATCACATCAACAGGATGCCCCATAGGATTAATCCGTAACGTAAAAGAGAGGAAACATACCCGTGGTATGCGCAAAGAGCCGTCTCTTTTGATGTTACACTTTTAAGTTTGTATAGAGCGTACACAAATCGATCTAGTTTTTTACATAGAGAATCTATATGAATTTTCCAATTTAAAAACTTATCCATTGCTACACCAAGAAACACAGTATGGTCAACCTGTTCAACAGGTAAATTATTGCATGTAACTTTAATATTTATTGGAAAACTATTGTATGTTTGAAACTGTATATATTTAGTCTTACCAACATTTATACATAAATTGTTTTGGCACATCCATTGAACAACTTTATTTAGGTTTTCATTGACTTCCTGTTCAAAAGTTCCCTGTTTTTACATTGTACTATGAGAGTCGTGTCATCAGCAAATTGGATACAGTTACATTCGACTGAGTCAGGTAGGTCATTCGCATACAATAGAAATAACAGTGGTCCCAAGATACTTCCTTGTGGCACACCATACTTGTTTGTCCTAAAGTTTGATGTAAATGATCCCCTTGTATTGCCGCAGATTTTATTAATTTGAACACTCTGTTGTCTATTATTTAGGTAGCTATGAATCCATTGGTGAGCATTCCCTCTTATTCCATAATTCTGTAGTTTATTTAAAAGTATCCTGTGACAAACAAGATCGAATGCTTTAGACATGTCCAGGAAAATACAAGCTACTGGAGTTTTTCTATTTAGACTCTCTGTTATTTGCTTAGTAAGCGCAAAACAAGCTAATGACGTAGAACTATTTTTTAAAAATCCAAATTGTTCAGGTTTTAACAAGCTATATTTTGATACAAATTGATATATTCTTTTGTACATAACTTTTTCGAATATTTTTGATAGGATAGATATGAGTGTAATTGGCCTATAGTTATTGAGCTCATTTTTCGATCCTTTTTTGTGTACGGGTTTAACTACCGAGTATTTTAATCGGGACGGGAATTCACCTTGTGATATGGAGAGATTTATAATGTGACTCAGAGGACGTGATATATGTTTGGCGCAAAGTTTAACAGCTCTTGTATTTATTTCGTCATAACCTGTAGAGTTAGTGTTTTTTAATTCCATGATAATTTTATATATTTCACCGTCGTCAGTAGGGTAAACGTAAATGCTGTCTCTAATATTATCATTTTTACTGCTTAAGAGGGGTGAATTGCTCGTATTATTGGTAGTATTAGATAAATTTATAAAATACTCATTAAATTTTTCTGCTATATCATTTGCGTCATTATATTCAATACTGTTGATTTTAATACTATTAATTTCCTGGATAAGTGTAGGGTTTGCCTGCAGGACGGCGATATGCCAATTACCAGCGTCGCCGACCCCAGTGAAATGAAAGAAGCTCTAAATATATTAGGCAACATCGAAATTGAAGATGATGATGAGAATCCAACATATTTGTGTTATGTTTGCTACAAGTTTCTGAAGAGTGCTATTCTATTCAGGAAAGTTGCTCATCGAACAAGCGATATGTTAAGGCAACCCTTGCTGAAACAAACTCCAGATCATCTCAACGATTATGATTATTTGGAAACGTTTGAAGTAGATAAATCAAATCAGATTTATTCCATTAAAGATTTCTTATGTAAAAAAAGAGCCAGAAAAAGAAGGCAAAAAAGTAAAATGTCCCATATGCAACAAGCTTCTTGGCAAGTCGTATTATTACAAGATTCATTTGCAACTACACAATCCAAATCTCCCGGAACAATTTGTGTGTGAAATTTGTGGAAAGTCATTCAAGTTGAAGAAAGTTTATAATGGTCACATGGAGCGACATGAAACTCGATTCATTTTCAAATGTAAATTAAGTCCGTTTGCAGGCCGCTACAAAGAGAGACTATCCTTGCACATGCGTATACATAATGGAGAACAGAAATACTTGTGCACACAATGCCCTGCTAGATATATTTATAGATATCGTTTGAATAATCATATCCGGTTAAAACATACAGAGCCACAGTTTAAATGTGATTCTTGTACCAAATCCTATCACAACAAATTGAATCTCCAACGGCATATAGAAGCAGCACATTTAAATATTAAGAAACATCATTGTGACATATGCGGCACAGCATTCAAACAAACTCAAACAAGCACCTCTTTGTTGGAACGCATGTATTTCAGAGTACCTTATAAATTCTGGATTCAAGCAAAGCAAAAAAGATCCTTGTCTTTACTTACGTGAGCAAGTTTTGATTGCACTATATGTAGATGACGGTTTGGTGGCTTCTGCTAATGAAAATGCTGGAAGAAAGTTCTTTGAAGAACTAAAAAGTAGATTTAAAATAACTACAAAACCGGCTTCCTATTTTCTTGGACTTGAAATTA
This sequence comes from Oeneis ivallda, assembly GCA_029955525.1. NCBI lineage: Eukaryota > Metazoa > Arthropoda > Insecta > Lepidoptera > Nymphalidae > Oeneis > Oeneis ivallda. The sequence goes on along the minus strand of JARPMR010000025.1, from coordinate 7,846,252 downwards.
ACAAAATCAAAGATGGTAGTATTACCCTAAATCAAAGGTCTTATACAAAAAAGATACTGGAAAAATTTGGAATGGCTGACTGTAAGTCCGCTCCAACGCCGGTAATAAAAGTTGGCAACAATTATGAAGAAGATGAGACTTCTGAGTCACTTTTTCCATATCGTCAAGCTGTGGGAGCCTTAGCATATCTGATGGTTGCTACGCGACCAGATATAAGTTACACTGTAAGCGTGGCATCAAGGAATCTTGAAAAACCTACCAAGCTTGATGTAATGAAGGTCAAGTGAATATTGAGGTACCTGAAGGGTACATTAAACAAAGGCTTGTCTTCACAAAAAACCGGGAGAAAAGGCTGATATGTTTTAGTGACGCTGATCACGGTGGCGACACAGCAACGGGTCATTCGACGACCGGGATGGTCTTCCTATTGTCTGGTCCGATTATGTGGAAAAGCCAGAAACAGCCAACGGTAGCAATCTCTTCTACGGAGGCAGAACTTGTAGCCTTAACAGAGACTGCGAGGGAAGCCTTATGGCTGAAAGAGCTTCTAGAAGAGTTGACTGATATAACAGAACTCAATGGAAAACCCACAATTTACGTTGACGATGAGTCTGCTATTAAGCTATCCGAGAATCCGCCTTATGAGTTCCATAGGAGAACCAAGCATATTAAGGAGGAAGAGACATACCTTCTCAAGAAAAGATTCACGCTAGATGGCGCTGTTAGGGCGTTTGACAGATTTTTAATTTTTTCGCATAGTTGCTATGCACAGATTTTAAAAATATTGAAATTGCGCCAGTATACCAATGCCTATTATTTTATCAAATCATTAGCTTACTTTAAAACGAAGCCATTTAGATGATTAATCAAATATAAATATCTGTCATATCGAATTACTGTAGAGACGCGATACCCACGCACACATTGACAACATGGTTGGTATCCATTAGGGTTGTGGTTCTAACATGAACTACGAATTGTTTACTATAAAATTGAACTAGATGGCATTAAAACAAAAGCTGCTTCGTTTTGCATCGTATTTTTTTTATAAATAATTCAGATAAGTACAAGTTAGCCTTTTTTGAGCTTTGACATGGTGGTAAGTGATGATGCAGTCTAAGATAGGAGCGGACTAACCTGGAAGGGGTATGGCAGTTTTTTATGAAACCCATACTGTATGTATACCCCTTTGGTTTCTACATGGAATAGTACCAAAACGCTAATCGCTTGGAGGCACGGCTTTGCCGGTAGGTTTTATTCGCCACGGCCGAAGCCTCTCACCAGACCAGACTAGAGAAAATTATAAAATTTTATAAATTATAAAATATACTTATTATAAAATATAAAATTCAAAATTTCCCTGCCGCGAATCGAACCCGGAACCTCCCTCTAATAAGACCACAGCGCTTACCATTGCGCCAGGGAGGTCGCAAGACTAAAGACTTTAGGTACCTACCTACATCAGCAGGACTCACATGCACGCTTTACCGCGGACGGCAAGGGCTGCGGCTAGGGTTGCCTATTGGGTTGTTATTTCAAATATACCTAATGAAAACGAACAATAGGGTATTAGACTACTTTTAGAAAATCATATTAAATTGTTAATAATGCTATGCTGAAGCTAACAAAACGTATATTTCGGCATAATTTTCAGTATTTTTCATAAAAATCGAGAAATAAATTCAAAAAAATAAATTGCCGCGGAAACGTTGGTTCCATTTGTTTACATGACGTCACAGTTCACACACAGTTCAATGACAATTCCAAAGCCCAAAGGTGGCGTGAACTGTGACGTCATTCGAGATTCAAGAACATTTTCGATCTCGTGAACATGGCCAGAATTAAAGCAATTTTAATTAATGTTTTCTAATTAAATAAACCTTTATTTTTTAGTTTTGTCGTATGGAATAATGTTTTTAGCTAATAATCTTTTAGGATGACACCAGATGAAACGATATTTTTAATAATAGTCAAATACCCTATTGTCCTTATCTTTAAAACTATTGAAACGATTATAACGATATCTTGAAGTAAATGTAAGCCAGTAAAAAAAGATTGGTCGCATATTTTCGGAGAAATAGAATAGAATAAAAATGTTTTGTATTCAAATAAACTTTTTTACAAGTGCTTTTGAATCGTCCGTCCATGAGTCTACCACTGGTTCGGAATGCCGTTCCTGCCGAGAAGAACCAGCAAGAAACTCGGCAGTTTTCAAAACAAGTTTACATTATACTTAGGAGATAGCTATGTATGCAGTGTTTCCACAATGATGAATCGCTGGAATAAATTATATTCACGTTTTTTTGTCATTTATATAGTCTTCAATTGTATAATAATATGCTTTTTTCATGAGATTAGTTTTAACTGATTTCTTAAACTTGTGTAAAGGCAAGTCTAAGATCGACTGTGGAAATGCATGGACAAACATACATACATACATTATTATGTTTGTAAGCCCTAATAGATTGTGATATAGGTGATTTGCATTTCCAATAATATTACACACATGCATGTCGAATTGATACCTAACCTCTTTTTGAAGTCGGTTAAAAATAGTTTTTTCTTCAAAAGTTGTGAAAATATAGTAGTTCTGTAAAATTAAATAATTTTAGGTTTTTAATGATTTCAAATATTTTAAACCTTATCAAGCCATTTGACAATTTTGAAATTCAGTCTTAAGAGTAATAAAATAAGGTTAACATTCCAATCGTACAAATTAAAGCATAATGTCGCTGATCGCTAGTTTCGGCCGGCGCGGCGGCTTCTTTGATATTATTACTATCGAGTGTCGCGGCCGCCGGCCGGCGCGCAGCGCAGTTTGTTTCTTGTGATCTTGTCTAACTTCACTTGGTAGGTAGGTACTTACCCTAATACATGACTGCTACTTTCTTCAACGGGCTTTATTTTTTTTAGCTCGCCAACCGGCTTCGGGGCGACTGTTTTTTATCATAAAATGCACAAAAAGTATTAAATTTTAGAAATGGTTGTTTAGATATAATATTTTTATACCTATTTTATTTTCTTCACGACACAATAATTAGGTAAAATATATACCTACTGAACCGATTTGGCTGAAATTTGAAATAGAGATAGCTTTTACCCTGGATATTAGTCTAAGCCCTGGATTAACTTAATTATAGAAAATTTTCATCCCGACAAATTCACAGTTCCCGCGGGATTAGTACTAAAAACTTAAATCCACACAGGTAAAGCCGCGCAAAAACAGTAGGTAAATTATCAAAACATGAAGGCTACACAGTAGACATTAGACAATAATACTTCATAATATAAACGCGTAAGTGTGTTTGTTTAGTTTGTTGGTTTGTCTTTCAATCACGCCGCAACAAAGCTACCTACGGATCGAGGTGATTTTTTGCATAGGTATAGTCAGGTATAGTTGAGGACCTGGAGAGTGACATAGGCTACTTTTATCCCGGAAAATGAAAGATTCCCCAGGGATTTTAAAAACTAAATCCACGTAATAAAAGTTACCTAAACCGACTTTATATCACTTTTTGGACCATATCTTTTAAACTACTGAACCGATTTTGATAAAACTTGCAATGTTCCCTAGGTTGAAAAATACCTAATCCAATTTAAAAAGAATTATTGCAATTTGATTAATATTTTTGGAGAAATACATGGACAAACATACATACATACACTTGTGAAATTTAAATCCGAAAATTGTGCAATTCTAATAATATAACATCCATTCGGATCGAATTGATAACCTCCTTTTTTCAAATCGGTTATAAAACAGCATTATAAAAGCAGAATTCGTCGTTTTAGCCCACGACGGTGTCCACTGAATAGATAGGCGGAGATAGTGTCACTGTAGTTGGAAAATTAAATAACTACACTTTTTGCGAAATCGACTTTATTACATTTTCAGAAAGTCCAATATTTGAAATATTACCTTTTACTAGGGGTCCAATCAATACAAACTATCGTCGCTGTAGTTGGAAAATTAAATAACTAACAAAACCAATATCGCGAGTAAAACGCGATTTAGTGTTTGTTTGTTTGTTGTTTTCATAAACAATTTAACGGTCCATGTTTTGATATTATGTTATAGATTGTTACTGTATCTATTTCTGAATCTACTTGACGTACATTTTGATTCATTTGTTTGTGAGAAAAAAAATAAAAAGCAATTATTTAGTTTTCCCTCACCAAAGTTTTGAATATTTGATGCACTTATTTATTTTTCCATGTCAGTTGTTTAGTTCTTCCTCGTCAATATTGCGTTGAAGTACGATAATGTGACGATATAAGTACCATTATTTAGTTTTTCCACTTTACTGAGATGTTAAAATGACCCGTTATTTACTTATTTTACTATGACAATCCTATTTAAGGGTATTAATTTAATAAAAAAACCGGCCAAGTGCGTATCGGGCCACGCGCAGTGTAGGGTTCCGTAGTTGCAAGTCACAAATATTATTGCTGACCTAGGATAGTGCTTTTGTTTTATTTATGAATATTGAATAAATTTTGAGTTTCATGGTTTAAATACTATAATATATTACAAAATATGCAACTTACACTACGTGTAATACCTAACTTAGAAAAAACAGATATAACTCCTTAACTAATGAACCCTGCTTAGCCGTGATAGTTTTCCTTTAAAATTCATTATATATACTACTGCTGTGAATTTTTTCTTGTATCCTATATACAACCATTTAGCTGGCAGAGGGGGGGACACTTGACTAATAAAATTTAGCACTATAAAATATCATATTATTTCACAAACGGATCCCTGAATTGAAAAATGATGTTCCCACACCCACAATATTTTTGAAAGACCTACTCAACGAAACCCCACACTATGGGATACACGAGAATAAAAAAATTCATCCTCCACTTTACATGTAGGGGAGGTACCCTAAGAGAAATTATTTTTCACAATTTTATTTCACGACTTTGTCGGCGTGATTGATATTTATACCGTTGTCAAATTACAGATTTCTAGTACCAATAGTCTCTGAGCTAAACCGCGGACAGACAGACAGATAGACGGACGGACGGACATGGCGAAACTAGTAAGGGTTCCTTGTTTACTACGGAACCCTAAAAAAGGAGGATTTTTAAAAGAAATCCAACAAATAAACATTTCTTTTTATATATTATTGTAAAAAGTAATCAATAAAACGACTGAAGCAACTAGATTCTTCTATCAGACTTACAAAATAAAACATAAAAAAAAAACCACATAACAATAAATTATACGATTCTACTCATAAAATCAACAAAATTTCACTTTGAATTTAACAATTATACTTATTAAAAACTAAGTATCAACTGAAATGATAACTATCAACTTTTCTTCAGTTTTACCATTATAAATTTAAATTTAACAATTAAGCTCAGCTGGTTCAAATCAAATAGCGAGTAAAGTTCAGTATAATCAAAACTATCCTTTTCAAGTTATAATTAAACTAAGAATGGTTTAATCGAACTAGGGGTATGTAAGTGACGCTAGTAATTGTTATAATAACGACTCTACTCATAAAATAATAAAGATTTTAATAGTTTGTGGAACACTAGGATTGAAGACTAGCTAATGATTGATTCCCGCAGAAGTTCTCTCACTTTCTGGGATAAAATATAGTGCATGTTCTATTCTGATGTATAAGCTATGACATCGTGAAGCTTTATCAAAATCCGTCTAAATGTTTTTGCGTGAAAGTGTAACAAACATTCATCCACCCACCTTCACAAACTTTTGTATTTATAATATTAGTAGGATGCCAAAAAGAAAAAGGTACATAATTACGTCCATTTAAATTTAAACTAAGATTCTAATGAAATTATAACAGCTATCATCTTTCTTTTAGTTTTACCTTTGTATAAATGTACTTATTCAATTTTAATAGTACCTATATCTTTGCAATCATGGGATGATAAATTAAATAACTGACTTTGTTTAATTTTTCCGAACTTAATTCCCCTGTAAATTAAAAATTCGAGGGAAACTAAATAACTAACTTTATGCATTTTATTCGCTTTTGAAGTGATGTAAGAGAGAACTTATTTATTTTTTGCTAAGTTATCTACTTTTTCTTAGCTACTTTTTTATCAATTTTTCAATATATATTTTTCCAAGTATGGCGCCTTGCAAGATTCATCTTATATATAAAATTCTCGTGTCACAATGTTCGTTCCCGTACTCCTCCGAAACGGCTTGACCGATTCTCATGAAATTTTGTGAGCATATCGGGTAGGTCTGAGAATCGGCCAACATCTTTTTTTCATAGCCCTAAATGATAAGGTATACCGAAGATATCCCGGACGTCAGCCTATACGAGATTAGAATGGCTCTCAAACAGCTCAAGGACAACAAGGCGCCAGGTGATGACGGAATCACTGCGGAACTCCTGAAAGCGGGTGGAAAACCGGTACTTAAGATCTTTCAGCGATTGTTCAATTCCGTCATCCACGAGGGCACAACGCCGGAAGCATGGCACAGGAGCGTGGTGGTTCTGTTCTTCAAAAAGGGTGATAATACCTTGTTGAAGAATTATAGACCCATCTCGTTGTTGAGTCATGTTTATAAGTTGTTCTCGAGAGTCATTACGAATCGTCTCGCTCGTAGGTTCGACGACTTCCAGCCTCCCGAACAAGCCGGATTCCGAAAAGGCTTTGGTACCATAGATCACATTCATACGCTGCGGCAGGTTATACAAAAGACGGAAGAGTATAACCGGCCACTTTGCTTAGCGTTTGTGGACTATGAGAAAGCCTTCGATTCGGTGGAAACTTGGGCTGTGTTGAGGTCGCTGCAGAGATGCCGGATTGACTACCGGTATATCCAAGTGTTGAAGTGCTTGTATGAAAACGCCACAATGTCAGTACGTATACAGGACCAGACTACGAGGCCAATCCACTTGCAGCGTGGAGTGCGACAGGGAGACGTTATCTCCCCGAAGCTCTTTACCGCTGCGTTGGAGGACGTCTTTAAGCTTCTGGATTGGAACGGGCTTGGCATCAACATAAACGGCGAGTACATCACTCACCTGCGATTTGCCGATGACATAGTAGTCATGGCAGAGACTCTGAGAGACCTCAATACAATGCTCAACGATCTCAGCAGGGTTTCTCAACAGGTGGGCCTGAAAATGAACATGAGCAAGACGAAAATCATGTCCAATGCTCATGCACCGCTCCACCCAGTAATTGTTGAGAACTCTGCACTCGAAATTGTCGACGAGTATATTTACCTGGGACACACAGTCCAGCTAGGTAGGTCCAATTTCGAGAAAGAGATCAACCGCCGAATCCAACTCGGCTGGGCAGCGTTCGGGAAGCTCCGAGATGTCTTCTCGTCCAAAATTCCTCAGTGCCTGAAGACTAAAGTCTTCGAACAGTGCGTGTTGCCAGTGATGACTTACGGATCCGAGACATGGTCGCTAACTAAGGGCCTCATAAGTAGGCTCAGGACCGCTCAGCGGGCGATGGAGAGAGCTATGCTCGGAGTGTCCCTGCGGGATCGAATCAGAAATGAGGAGATCCGGAGGAGAACCAGAGTCACCGACATAGCTAAGCGAGTCGCGATACTGAAGTGGAAATGGGCGGGGCACATAGTTCGAAGAGCTGATGGTCGTTGGGGTCCCAAGGTGCTGGAGTGGCGACCCCGCACCGGGAAGCGCAGTGTTGGCAGACCCCCCACCAGGTGGACCGACGACATCAAACGAGTCGCAGGGAGCCGCTGGATTCAGGCGGCGCAAGACCGAGGCCTGTGGAAGTCCATGCAAGAGACCTTTGTCCAGCAGTGGGCGTCTATCGGTTGATAAAGAAGAAGAAGAAATGATAAGGGTGACCAACCACTAAATATTTTTGCTGGCGGTACGAAGTTCGCTGGGTCAGCTAGTTTTCATATAACTTTTTAATCAATGATGATAATCAAAAATTAGAATTATAGAAAGATGCGGCTTTAATTGGACTTTCTGAAAATGCAACAGTCGATTTCGCAAAAAGTGTAGTTATTTAATTTTCCAACTACAGCGACAATATATCGTCGCTGTAGTTGGAAAATTAAATAACTAACAAAACCAATATCGCGAGTAAAACGCGATTTAGTGTTTTTTTGCGTCAAAAATGGCGATAACTTTGTTTTCATAAACAATTTTATATATGTTAAAGTTTCTTACTGTATCTATGTCCGAATCTACTTGCCATAAACTTTGATTAATTTGTTTGTGAGAAAAAAAATAAGATGCAATTATTTAGTTTTCCCTCACCAAAGTTTTGAATATTGATACACTTATTTATTTTTCCATGTCAGTTATTTAGTTTTTCTTCGTCAAGATTCCATTTAAGTTCGAAAAACTAACGATATAAGTGCCTTTGTTTAATTTTTCCACAGTAGTGAGACTTTATAAAGACCTATTGTTTACTTATTCAACTTTGAAAATCCTATACATGTGTCTCATTAGATCAAAAATAGAATGTTTTTTTAAAGTAAAACCAACAAAAAACGTTTCTTATTATTAACAGCTTAAAAATAAAATGAAAAAAACACTGAAACACCTTCATTCTTCTATCTGACTTGATAACAACTTATCATGATCATTCGAGTGTTTAAAACCAATGGTTACGTTTGTCAAATGGCTAACTCAAACTCTTTAGGAAGTTCAAAGATGCTCATCGATTCGCAAGTATCTATGAACTTATTAAGCTTTTCAATTAGCCGATTAGCTAAAGTAACTTATGAGAATTTTCTTATACATTCACTCTATGGAAACAAAACATTCACAAAAACAAATTCGATACATTATAGGTACTCACTTGATCACTATCATCTCTGATGAAAAGTGATCTGAAGTGAAGTGATGAAACGCGTTTGCCTTGAAGATTGGCCTTTTCACTCTTGTAGTATCGGGAAACCCACGATTTCAGAAGAAATATCCGGAGCCTAGTCGTGCGAACGAGAAATGAAGACTTAAACGCTTCGTGTGCGTAGATGGGATATCAAAGATGTAGTAATGGAAAGCATCCGATGACTTAAGTAGTCCACTCACTTATTAAACGACTTCTTACGCTCTCTACCTATAAAAAGACTTGTCATCATCACTGACTGACTGATTTATCAACGCACAACCTAAACCACTAGATTTAGAAGCTTGAAATTTTGACAGTAGGTTCCTTTTATAATGTAGGCATCTAATAAGTAGGGATTTTTGGAAATTCTATCCCCATGGAGGTTAAATAGGGGGTGAAAGTTTTTACGGTAGTCAAACATTTTTGCAAGTTAAGTACATCAATGAAACCTGCTATTTGAGCTTTCAATAAAATATGAAGACAGGGATTTAGCTTTTCGATTATAAATAAAGAAGTACGTGTTTCACAATTTAAACCTGATTTCATGCGGATGAGATCACGGGGGCAAAATCTATTTTACTCATAATCTTGAGCTTGATGGCTACAAATTCCAAGTACCCTATTCAGAACCATTTCAGGATTAAAAATCGTCAATGTTTTGCTTTGTGACGAAGGAATAGATGCATAGTGCATACCGCCTGTAATCGAACATGTATTAATCTCATTATGCGAAAATTATTAAGTTTTTGTAATCGGCAAAGGGTGTTATGCCATTGTAATTAACTCGTGAGCAATGTTAATTTCCCTTCCATTATCCTCCTTGTCGGTCGCCCAGTAGTACGGTACAAGCCCTTAGACATATATGGACCATCATTACCATATTGACAATAATGATGCCTGAAAACTGGACAGTGGAATCTTACTTACTTACTTTTCAATTTAAAAAGTACCCTTACATTGCAATCATGACACACGCAAAATTAAATAACTGATTTTAATTAATTTTTCTGGACTGCATGGCCCCTGTTAAGCAGAATATGTGTCGAGGGAAAACTAAATAACTAACTTTATGCATTTTATTCACTCTCGAAGTGATGCAAAGAGAGAACTTATTTATTTTTTGCTAAGTTATCTACTTTTTCCTCGCTACTTTTGTATCAATTTTTCAGTATTTATTTTTCCAAATGTGGCGCCTTGCAAGATTCATTTTCATATATCTTTTTAATTAATAATGATAATCAAAAATTAGAATTACAGAAAGATGCGGCTTTAATTGGTCTTTCTGAAAATGCAATAAAGTCGATTTCGCCAAAAGTGTAGTTATTTAATTTTCCAACTACAGCGACGATATAAATGTGACCATTCCGTGAAAATGGCAACTCTGTAACTACTGTGAATACCTCATGGAACTAGGAATTGCGACTACGTGAATACCTATTATTGGGTATGACCACTGATACTGTGACGTCAATTCAGTATACTGTGAAGCCTTGCCTTTTTAATTTGCTATACTGGTAACTGTTTAAAACGGAACGCAGTCCAGTATACTGTCATCCCCATTTTTCAAATCTCTAGGCGCTGTAATTTTTTTAATCACTTGGTCAAAGTATTGAGAGCTCCTTACCTTGAAAGCGCCAGTGCTCAAAGTACAAAAATGGTAGCGATTTATGACGTCCCTAGGGTAGGTACTGCGGCAGTGTACTGGCAGTCCATAACGGAACGAATTTTTCACCAGTAAGAGCACTGAGCAGTGCTCGCAGTGTTTATCGGAACACACCCATTGTAAATTCAATTCTCGTTCTTAGTTAAGAACCTTCATAAAATAGGTTGTTAATAGGTTCCTAGCTATCCCATATCCAGCGAAGTACTTTTACAGTTTATTGAAAGATGGCGCTGACAATGTTTTTAAACTTTCATGGTAGATGGCGCCAAAAAATTGATTAACCAAATGTAAATTGACACTCACACATTCGTAATTTGAAAGGTTTTGATGCCCCTTTTTTTATTGAAATATAATGATAAATAATGAAAATATTTGCCTGAAATTTGTATTTGCGCCTATAAAAAGGCCTAAAGGAATGATAAAACAAATTAAATAAAATAAAAAATGTATATCTTTCAAGATTAATCAAAAAGAAAAATGTATGAAAGTCGAGCTCTGCACATGCACCTTAAGCTGAAGCATTTTTTCATTCGAGAATGTATACAGAATGGAGAATTTGATATCAAGCAGGTTTCCACGGAGCTGCAACTGGCAGATATGTTTACAAAGCCATTATTTGGCCCAAGACTCGAGATGCTAAGCCGAAGAATTGGACTTGTTCAAGATGTGTCCAAGTTCTAAAAAGTACCGTGGATGTGAGGATATGCAACCTCTCGACACCACTCTATAGTTGTGTCATTAGAAGAATAAAAAAAAGTGTGTTTTGAGTGACAGTCAACAACTTTGTAAAATATATTGCACGAAATAAAACCACATAAATATTATGTAAAATCGCAACTTCTTTCTTTAATTTCACATTATGATTCTAATATAAGAACTACATTTACTTCGCCAATTTCATACATAATTAATGATAAAATGTTCTTATTATTTAAATAAATAAATAATTCAAAATCATAGATTGAACAAGCTCTCTTTAATTTTTTAAATTACCTAATAACAGTCGAAACTTAGATGTATAGCTGTAGGTAAAACAAAACAAGTTTAGATTGGGAGGTTAAATTAAAGGTTGTCACTCACTTATTCTGCACCACATTATATCTGTTTAAGCAGACTCAGGCTGAGTGGATGGACTTGAGGCAAACTTGCGCTTCTCAATTGGAGAGTGCTCTCTCATCTCTAGATTAGCTTCTGACCGAGGCTTTGAACAAGAAGAAAAACTTGAATCTTTACATAATTATGATGAGTGAGTAAGAACTGCTAATCGCACATTACAGAAGAGCAGAGCTGCATGCGTTGATTGGAATGACCAAATCATTCAGTCTTTTATCAACAAATAAACTAGAAATACTTAAACTTTTTGGGCAACAATTATTTGCTTTAAGCATAATAAGTTTTTATCTTTTAAGTACAAACGGGCTGTTTTATTTGAACCCCGTCCCTTATTTCACAAGTGCACAGTGGACACAGATTTTAGACAGTGGATTAGATGATGGTATTAAGCTAGAATAAAATGTAGCTACTTGTTTGCTGGCGCCTTTGTAGGCTGGAGTCACATCTATGCGCATCTATTCGCATTTTGTCCTTATAAAATTGTCATTTTTCATAGTGTCGCGTCCGCATCGAAAAGGACAGTTTTGTATGGACAAAATGCGAAGCGATGCGCACAGATGTGACTCCAGCCTTAATACTCAAACTTTCAAAGAGTGGTGCCGTTGATGGAGAATGGAACCTATTCTCTGCATATGAGTGGCGCGGACTCTATATAGTTAGCACAGACATGATACAAGGAAGCTCATAGCCGTGGAATGTGGATGTCTAATTATACATAATTTTTATTTTGCTGTCAGCATTTTGAATATTTTCTTTTCAAGTTGTTTGCTTGTACTTACCTAATCTTTATGCCTATTCTAGTATTCTTGGATGGTTCTTGATGCATAGCTTGTGCTTGCTTTCGTCGTAATTCCTAGTTCCATGTTTCTAATCATTAATCTGTGGTGCTTTTTTGTGCTGTCATTTTGTTTCACTAGTACCTAATCTGTGTTTTGTTCTTTGTCCTGCCTGGCGATCGCGTAACTTTTATCGCTGTCCTTAAAGGACTATTTCAATGTCAAAACATGGTTTTGGCCAATAAGAGAGGCCCAAAATCATATTTTGACATTAAAGCAGTCCTTTAAGGACTGAGAAAAAGTTACGCGATAGACCCCCTGTGATTTCAATTTGTTTCAACTTTCAATCAATTTCGTTTCAATTTTGTTTGATTTTGAAGTTTGAACTTGGATTTTGAATTCTGATGGTTCATGGTGAATTTTGAGGTGTTAGGTATCACTTTTCAGCACAGAACACTATACTCCTAGCGGACTGCGGAGTCCTTTTCAGTCTTAGGAATTGAGATCATATTTTTTCATTTATCATAATATTGTGAAGCGTTTTCGAGCTGTATTCAGGCCTTTTGTACCTATTTTGTTCATTCCATACTGTTGAATTTGATAAAAAGATGAACAAGAAAAGAGTTAATATGGAAGACTACTACAGTGGTTTACACAATATGCCATTACCCGTGTTTAACAAGCATATAAAGAGGAAAACTAAGTGTAGGGTTTGCCTGCAGGACGGCGATATGCCAATTACCAGCGTCGCCAACCCCAGTGAAATGAAAGAAGCCCTAAATATATTTGGCAACATCGAAATTGAAGATGATGATGAGAATCCAACATATTTGTGTTATGTTTGCTACAAGTTTCTGAAGAGTGCTATCCTATTCAGGAAAGTTGCTCATCGAACAAACGATATGTTAAGGCAACCCTTACTGAAACAATCTCCTGATCATCTCAACGATTATGATTATTTGGACACATTTGAAGACGATAAATCAAATCAGATTTATTCCACTAAAGATTTCTTATGTAAAAAAGAGCCAGAAAAAGAAGGCAAAAAAGTCAAATGTCCCATATGCAACAAGCTTCTTGGCAAGTCGTATTATTACAAGATTCATTTGCAACTACACAATCCAAATCTCCCAGACCAATTTGTGTGTGACATTTGCGGGAAGTCATTCAAGTTGAAGAAAGTGTATAATGGTCACATGGAGCGACATGAAACCCGATACATTTTCAAATGTCAGCTGTGTCCTTATGCAGGCCGCTACAAAGAGAGACTTTCCATGCACATGCGTGTTCATAATGGAGAACTAAAATACTTGTGCACACAATGTCCTGCTAGATATACTTCTAGAGGCCGTTTGAATGATCATATCAGGTTAAAACATACAGAGCCGCAGTTTAAATGTGATTCTTGTACCAAAGCCTATCATAATAATTTGAATCTCCAAAGGCATATAGAAGCAGCACATTTAAAAATTAAGAAACATCAATGTGACATATGCGGCGCAGCCTTCGGTTACAGGCATGACATGTTGAAACATCAAAGAATTGTGCACAAGCGTGCTAATTTGAGGTTTCGGTTCAACAAATCGGCTTACAAACACATAAGCGATAATAGCCAGTGAATCTATTAAATGAATAAAATCGGCCTATATCCCTTGAAATGAGAGTGCAATCGCTTCAAGCACGCGCCATCTATGCCCGGGAGTGCGGTACGTTTTCAAAATGGCGGCTTTGCAATAAACACCGTGACTATAACCACCAAAAACTATTTTTCATAAAAAAAGCACAGACTCAAGTGTCCTGTGATATTTTTTTGTCATAGAGTATAGTTATTGTACTTTATGAAAAGATAAAAACTACTGATAAGATAATTAACAGACTAAAATTGAAGTGAGCAGGACGGCAATAACACCTGCATTAACATTTTTTTTTTAGTTTGAATTTTATTCTATGGTTACAAGATACAAATTTTTAACCTGTATTTAGAGGAAGTACCGCAGAAAAAGAGCACAAGGAGAAGATCACACAGATCAAAGAACATTTTTAAAATCAACAATAAAACACAGAAAAAAAAAATCGGCCAAGTGCGAGTCGGGCCTCGCTCTTTTAGGGTTCCGTTAAAAAAAAATTAAATTAAAATATTTTCATGTACCCATGGAAATATTTTAATTTAATTTTTTTAATTTAATTTAATTTTTATTATTTGTTGTTATAGCGGCAATAGAAATACATAATATGTGAAAATTTCATCTGTCTATCTATTACGGTTTACGAGATACAGCCCGCTGACAGACGGACGGACGGACGGACAGCGTAGGCTTAGTAATAGGGTCCCGTTAGTACCCTTTGGGTACGGAACCCTAAAAACCGGTTAAAACGGTCAGTGAACAACATTCTATTATGTGTGGGAAGGACTCAATAACCATTTGCATAAGTCAGAGAGGGCTAGTTAAAGGTTTGTACGAAGCAATTAAGGATTTTGGGCGCGGACCAATTGGTCCAATGAGCATGGAGTAAGCAGTTGGTACGGACCAATCGGTCCGAACCGCACACGACGGTAAAATGACTCGAGAACCAAGTGGCTCGAAACACACTCCAGGGGATGTCTAGATGTAAAGCCTAGATGTCATAAAAATGATGATAAAAAAGATGTCATGAAGTTTTTGAGATGAGAAAGCAAGTACCTACTAAATAAAAAATAGGCACCTAAATAAAACAACAAAGTATGATTAAGTAGGTATGTCAAAGCAATTATTTATTTTACATATTTTTAATTTAATTAATTAAATAAAGATATAAATAATAGGTAATAATACAATCACAGACAAAACTCTAAAAACATGAGTGCAATATTATAAGTACTCACTTCACCATTTCATAAATGATAAAATGTTCTTGTTTAAATAAATAAATAATTCAAAATAATAGATAATTTTTGACCTAAATTACCTAATAACAGTTGAAACTTAGATGTATAGTAGGTAAAACAAAACAAGTTTGGAATGAGAGGTCAAAGGTTGTTACTCACTTATTCCACAACTCTGATTTATATCTGTTTAAGCAGCCTCAGGCTGAGAGGATGTACTTGGGACAAGTTTGCACAAGCAACAAAAACAATTTTTGGTCTTTTATGCCCAGATAAACTGGAAATACACTGAACTTATGTAAACAATTTTTGCTTTAATAATTTCTATAAGCTTAAGTACCTAAGGTACTTTTATTCCTAGTTTATGTAGAGAAATATGGTATATTTTTTTAAAATTTTTAGTCAGCTTTCTTAAAACCTACAGAAATGTTTTTGCTTGTGGCTTGTCTTGCAATATAAAATAAGCTTTAGTAAATAACAACCTCTTTAACGGCTATGATGTTAACAATATCGTATCATGTATTGTATTGTATATTTGTTTAGCTATCTGTACATGTGTCAAAAAGGGATAAATATTTCACTAAACTACAACCTACCTGTTTTTTGTCTTTAACGCCAACATACAGCATACAATAATATATTTTATTGGGTAAGTATATTTTCCAACCTTCCCGTTGGAAGAGGCCTTTAGTCCAGCAGTGGACTGTTATAGGCTATTGATGATATATTCCAAGGTATAATAGGTATAGCAGTAGGTACAGGGTAGGTATATTTAAAAAAAACCGATAAGCAAGTTTGCCATACCATACTAAAGAAAAGCAAGTTTACAAAGATATTGTTGCACATTGTTCAGAGTTAATTTAGGCATTAATATACATAAATCTTATATGTTAATATTATGTTATACATATACCTATAGTATAGAAAAATTTATTCTGTGATAGAGAGATTAATATTTCTTGCAATTGACGAGTTTGCGTGACTCATGGTTGTGTGTCAGATCTCTATAAGTGTGAGCGAAAGCCTGCTCGCGACTGACCGCCTTCACCTATAAGTATAAATGTTCATTGTTCATGCCTGTTGGAGCCTATGCATCCACAGGCATGAACATTTATGAAATGTGCATGTTCACGACGTACCCACAAGTAAAGCTTACACACGCTCGTGAGTCGTGAATTGCAGGAACTATAAGACTTGGTTTCCACGGCGCGCTTCGCACACGCGCCCACAGCGGTTGCGGTACCGTTTTTACCGCGCCCACCATTCATTTTCCATACAAATCTGCATTCTACGGAGGCCGCGGGCCCGCAACCGCTGCGGGCGCGGGCGCCGAACCGCGCCGTGGAAACTCAGTCTAAGGCGTCAGTTAAACGAAGAGTTTCTCGAATGCGAGTGACAAGAAATCGTTTGCGATTATGCTATGGGATAACTTTCCATATAATTCTCGCCCGCGATTATACATTACTTTACATTAAATTATTATGTACATTATGACAAAAACTCGTAAGTATCAATATGCTCGTCAATCACTCGTCGTCTGTCAAAAATTTCGATTGCATTCGAGATACTCTCCTTGTGTAACTGAGCCTTAACAATGAACGCATATATTTTGTTTGCACCGCACAAGCCCCATTGCAACACAAAAAAAAATCTATTATTTTATATTCTTTGTATTCAATATTTAATTAAGTTTAGCCACAGTCTTCTATGACAGACTGATAAACTACCGTCTAATGCGACAATTGATGTTTGCTTGATGAATATCAGACACATTCTCACACATAACTACGTATTTTTGTTCCATAGTTTTAGTATTCAACATGCAAACAACATTATGCATCGAAAGTTTTTAATAAATATGGCTCAGACATCTGCATACAATATTCAAGACTAAAATGTAGGTAAGTTGACAAACATGTTGCTGACTGCTGACAAATATAGGAAAGTATTGAATCGGTTTTGACAGGTGCGGCACGTTCTAATGGGCAATCACCTTAATGTGGTGCTCACTTTGATTAGTTATATAATCTTGTCTAATTTTCTGTAATGTACTACACATAGGGTAAATAGATACTAATAAAAATGGCGCTAATTTTCTTGTACACAATCTTAAAACTAAACTAAATAATTGATAGGTCTAAAAATATTGTGTAGGTATCCTTTCTCAAAGTCCCAATGTCAATTTAGTTACATGATTGTGTGTAACAGAATTAGCACTATTTTATACTATAATAATTATGTATTATATTTTTAAAGTAATTATAAACATTAATACTGCTGGGATTTCTGCAACAACTAATGAGTTTTTTTTTTAGTCTATGTGGGAAAATGTCACATGTAAATTTTAGTTACGATTTTAGTACGTAGGTAGTGGTTTATAGATAGACGTGTCAAAAAGGTAAAGTGCTTTCAAAATGGTTTCCATTGCTATATTGACGTAAGACATTCAATATAATCACACATTCAGATAGCTGTAAATAAAAAATATGCAGGTACATCGAAATAGAGGTACGCTGGTCACATATACCAAAGTACTCTGTGCTGGTCACGCTGGTTCAGGGTTAAGTATAAAGTAGGTACATATTAGTAACAAAGTGCATTCTGATTTCTGAAGCAAGTGACACATTCACTATCAACAAATATGGAGCTTTCGCAGGAAAAATTTGGTATTTGACTGTAGTCATAATGTTGATATTCATTATTAAATATAATCGAAAATGTAACATGTAAGAATAACATTTGTAAAAACTAAATATAATAGAAAATAAATCGGTCCAAAACAAATAAGTTATAGAGCTTTCTGTTAGAGAGAGCGCTAGTAAAGTGTGATGTCACAATTCACAGCTCCATAGACGTTCCATAGAAAAATTTCGTTAGACTAGTAATGATATTTAAAAAAGAGAAATGGTATAAAATATCAGTCAAATACCCAATTATACCTACATATATATATATATATATATATATATATATATATATATATATATATAGGCAGGAATTGCAATTTTGGACGGGTTTGTAACTTGTACATAAATATAGCTACTATGCGTCGCTATTATTCAATTAAAACAATACAAAATCAATTAAGAAAGGAATGTCTTATGTCAATATCGTTAAAACGAATCGGAAATTTTCCAAATCCAAATACCCGCCCAATACAATGGCGTTTCGTGTGCTTTTCTGATGAGTCTCGTTTTGGTATGAGACCGGATACAAGACGTATACGACACTGGAGAACCCCTGGACGCCAACAGCGATTAAAATCCTGCCAGGAAGTCCATCCTTATAGTGGTGGAACCATCATGGTATGGGCGGGTATTTGGATCGGCGGAAGAACTGAGTTGATTTGGATCAGAGGCAACCTCAACGCTCAAATTTATGCTGAGACGATTGTATCAGACGTCATCGTTCCTCTACAAGTGCAAATCGGTCCCTTATTTCAGTTAATGCATGATAATGCACGACCGCACACCGCAAGAGTTGTAAGACAGACTCTCGCCGCAGCTAACATCAATGTCCTGCCCTGGCCTGCTCAGTCGCCAGACTTGAACCCGATTGAGCATGCATGGGATATGCTACAGAGAAGAGCTCTGCCGAATATGGAGGGTATCCAGTGGCAAGAAGACCTTTTTTTGTTGTTGCAACGAACATGGGCGGCCATTCCACAGCGTGATTTGGATGAACTCATTTTGAGTATGCCAAACCGATGTTCTTGTGTTGTTAGTGTTCGCGGTAGAAACACGGATTATTAATTGTTTAAGTTACCCAATAAAATTTTAAAGAAAACTGTTATTTCAGTCTTTTTTTCGAACTTTAATGTTAGTGGTTCAAATGTCAAAAATCCCTTTATTAGGAAAATGGCAAATTTCTTTATTACTGCAAAGGTGACTTGGTTTATCGTTACTGTGACAAACGAAAACACTTTATTTGATGAATCCTTAAAGAAAATTTTAATTAATATCAATCAGGAGAAAAGTTATTGCAAAAATATATGTTGATCCCTAGACACTTTTGATGTGTGTATTTTTAAAACTCGATTGACCCTGCCTAATCTTTCTTCATCTAGACGCTAGATAACACACAACATTTAACTACATTACTGACAAAAGTATTCATCACGAATGTTGACAATATCAAGAGTTTAACTTTTACCAGGAATTATTTTACTCCCCATATTTACTGTTGGGATAATAGTGATTTGCCTACTCGCAAATAATTTGAATCTCAAACTAGAATATGGTGTAACGCTCGAGTATGACTTTTATTGTACGGTTGGTAAAATTGAAACTTTATGCGATAAAGTTGAAAAAAACTAAAATAAGTTTAATTGAACTTTCGTGATAAGAACTTAAATGTAATAATGAACCCATAAAGAAAAAAAAACTTATTTCGCTATTAGCGAACGTCTGGGATAAGGACCAAAGCATCGGTAATGCCCATATGAGTGGGACAGAACACAATGAAATGAAAATGAAAATGCGAAATCGCTCTCATTTTTTTCCATACGAGTGAGCGAGTGATAAAAGCTTTGCTCCTTTATTCACGGCCTTTAAATTATTTTAATAAGCAGCAGTTAATTTCTTCGTAATACAAAAATAATTGTACTTTAGTTTAATTTTGCACCAAATTATAATACTTTTAGGGCTGATTTTTTCGATCGCCATATTGATTTCCAATACAAAAACTGACAAAATTTATCCTATAAGTAGGTACTTAAACTATTTGGCGATAAAAAAATCGGGGCTTTCATAAATAAAAAAAAAATACGCCAAGTGCGTGTCGGGCCACGCGCAGTGTAGGGTTCCGTAGTTGAAAGTCTCAACATACATTTTGAGTTCCATGGTTTAAATATACTACAAAATATGCAACTTACACTACGTGTAATATCTAACTTAGAAAAACCGATATTTAACTCCTTCACTAATGAACCCTACTTAGCCGTGATAGTTTTCCTTTAAAATTCATTATATATACTACTGCTGTGAATTTTTTCTTGTATCCTATATACAACCATTTAGCTGGCAGAGGGGGGGGACACTTGACTCTAATAAAATTTAGCACTTTAAAATATCATATTTCACAAACGGATCCCTGAATTGAAAAATGATGTTCCCACACCCACAACGTTTTTGAAAGACCTATTCAAAAACACCCCACACTATGGGATAGATGAGAAAAAAAAAATTCATCCCCACTTTACATGTAGGGGAGGTACCCTAACAAAAAATATTTTTCACAATTTTATTTCACCACTCTCTCGGCGTGATTGATATTTATACCCTTGTCAAATTACAGATTTCTAGTACCAATAGTCTCTGAGCTAAACCGCGGACAGACAGACAGACAGACGGACGGACATGGCGAAACTATAAGGGTTCCTTGTTTACTACGGAACCCTAAAAAGAAAGTTAAGAATGTAAATTGGCTTTTTTTGTGATTAAAATAATTAAATCTCAGCGGATATCTTACTTTGACCATCCGATGTGGAACACACTCACAGCCCTTAGTAAGATTTTTCTCATCTCAACAGCAGTTGCAAGGGACGCTGCAATTTACCGTAGCTTAATACCTACTCACTTTAACATCCAAATTACGCATTACATAACAACTCTAATCCACTATAATATATTGAGTCAATAATCCCAAATACATTTTCAAAGTCAATATTACAATAAAATAACTAGTTAGGAATACCAAAGACTAAAAGAAAAGATAGAAGGCACGCGGCCGCCAATAAATGACTGGGCAATTAAATTTGTTTTATCACCCACCAATCTGGCGCAACGATCGACCAATAGGGAATATGCTTGTGAATTAGACAATTATATTTTTGACATGAAAATCAAATCTAATGGCTAAAGGGTTATTAATACCCTTAAAAGTTAAAATCCTAAATCTACAGATCACAATCCAGCCCCCCTAGCCATATTACATATCTATTCTCTTTCTATGATCGTAACGCTTTAGAGCAGGGGCTCCCAAACTTTTTTAGCACGCCTCCCTGCTGAAAGGATAGGCGTGATAAAAACTTTGGGAACCCCCACTTTAGAGGAAGCGATCTTAGAAACGATTAATTGTTAGCCAAGTCGACACAACGTTCTTGATCGCTCGCTAGAAAGAGAATAGATACAACGAAGTGTAATTTGGCTAAGGGGGCATTGTGTAGTAAAGTTACCGATTGGTAAAACAGACAAACTTTTAGTATTTCATACTAATAAATGGATTCAATTCTCATATCGATTTCGGATGTTTTTTTATTAATACCGGCCGTAAACCATTTGAATACGAGAGATTTCAATTGCTCCCTCTATCTTTTTTTTTGGCTGTGCTAAAAGTAATTTTAATTATAAAAGCAACTATATTCCGAAACTTATGACTGCAATGATTACAATGGCTGAATCATACTTTTAAGCAATTTTGGTGCAAAAAAGGGGAAGATCGTAATGTCACTTATTGGCTGACATTGGTGATAAGTAGGTTGTTCACAAAATCTAAACTAAATCGACAGGTCTAATAAAGTTGATAGGTACCATTTTCACAATGCTCCTTGCGCGAAAGCATAAGAAGCGAAGAAAATCATAATTAATGTAAAACCGCCATTTTGTATTTCTGTCTTACTCACGTATGTACAACATCATCATCATCATTAGCAACCCATCACACTACTGAGCGCAGGTCTCCTCTCAGAGAAGGGTTACAGGCCATAGTCCACCACGCTGGCCCAATGCGAATTGTCGGACTTCACACACCTTCAAGAACATTATGAAGAACTCTCAGGTGTGCAGGTTTCCTCACGATGTTTTCCTTCACCGTTGAAGCAAGTGATATTTAATTGCTTAAACGCACTTGACTCCGAAAAGTCAGAGGCCGGGATCGAACTTGCGACCCCCCGAATAGGAGACCACAGTCCTAACCACTAGGCTATCACTGCTTTATTTGTATGTACAACACTGAGCGGGAAATAAATAGAAAATGATGGCGACTTTTTCATTCCTATTTTTGATCTTATTTTATTAGACCTGTCAGAATAGTTGTTTTAAAGACTGTACAACCAAATTACCCTTTTTATTCTATTATTGCCAAGAATATAGTTTTCGCAAGAGAATACAAATTTCGATAACACGTTCAGCAATATAGTCGCTAAATAAGTAATAACTATTAATATACTAATAATTGAACTAAGCGAAGGAAACTTGTTTGCCTCCGCTACATTTTTTATGCATTTTAAAGGTGAAAACATCTCTCAGGTTCTCTTTGTTATTCTTTGATATCGACTACGACCTCAGTAAGAATTCACCTTTTAATCGGTGGTTTTTGCTTTTTTTTATATTGGTAACATTTCATAAGTTTTAGTACGTACCACGAAAGTTGAGACATAAATGGTTTGTGGTGTATTATTACTACATTGCATTGTGACGATCACCATCACCTATGATTGGCAGATACTCTCACTCTCACTAGTGAGAGTGAGCTCAGTCTGTCTCACTCTCACATAGTGAGAGTGAGACAGACTGAGCTGTCAAAATGAAAATAAACAGTTGGACAGGGTATAAGATAGTGTTCAATGGCGATCTTTATATAAGAATATCATGTCCAGCAGTAGACGTCTATCGATTGAAATGACGACGATGACGTTTACAAAACGTATATTATAATGATATGAAAGTAACGTGAGGCCTCTGGGCAATATTCAGTATCAATAAAGTTACTCCATATTTTTTTCCTAAAATTGACCATTACATTTTCAACTTTCGCAGCACGATCATTACCTAGAATCAATATTTTAGAGAGCGACTAGTCGTGTGCTGCAATCTTGCCATTTTTCCTGCAATTTTTTGTGCTCCTCATATTGCTGCTCGGAAATATGTTTCACTGACGGTGGGCCCTGGGAATTACATAAAAGTACATTTCGGATATCTTGTTCAGAACCATTGTAAGCTTTGTTGTCTGTCTATTCAATTAATTAATCTTTAAAACCTTTAACTAGTGAACAGATGCAACAAATTCAAACGGGACTTTTAAAACCTTATTCAACACATAAAATAGAATGGTAAAATCTCATATCAATCATATAGACTAACCTTTATCTTCCTTGGGTCCAAATTAGCTCCCAAAGACTGGACTCCTTTCGCTAATTTCGAAAAAGGTGACAACACCATTTCTCTTGTTGCACTGGAGACTGGACTCGCGATGTTCTTGAACTGTTTCAAAGCAGACTCGCTATGGGACTGAGCGATGTTAAACGTGATTTCGTTCTGAGAATTCGACCTCTTATGGAAGCTGACCCCTTCAGCGTTATTCGAACCTTCGTCGAAATTTATATATCCCGAACTTTGCGACAACTTTTGGGAGAGCAGTAGAGAATTCGGCGGCGCCGGTTTATTAAACGTCCCATCCGTTTCTACTTGGATTTCAGGTGTTATAGAATCAGAGTCAAAGGGATTTCTCTTCACGTTGTTGCTTGGAGTTTTCAGAGTTTGCTTTTCGGTTGCAATAGGGTCACTCTGTTCCACGGCTTCTTCGTGGGGTTCAATTTTAGAGGAGTACAGAGGGTTTTCGACCAAATCGCAGTCATTTTCCTCTTTCTTCTGTTGACCGCCGATGTAATGTTGCATGTTTTCGAAATTGTCTAGCGTCGGTTCGAAGATGTTGGTTCTGTTTTCGTCATCGGAGGAGTAATCGGAACTCAAGCCGTCGGATTGGCTTCCCTTCTTTTTACTGTCTGTTTTGTTTTGGCCTAATGTGAAAATTTTCTTGGTCCGCGACGCGCTTTGGTCGAATTTTAACTGCAAGCTGGGTCGAGCTCTCGCGCCTAGTTTGTTTAGTTTGCTAAACTGTTCTGTCATATTGTTGAGGGCTTTCGATCCTGTAATGTTAAAAATGTCTTCAGTAAAACAACCCTCCTAAATACATTATCTTAAAAGGGGATTTTGTGTAGCTAAGCTAGATTTCGATGGGTAATGCCAATCGTCTAGATTGCTCTGAACATAGCTTCGATGCGCAGAACATAAAGGCGCCTCGTAGCCCCCCTTACTACAAACAAGTTCGTTTATTGGTAGGTGTAACTCATCTCATAGTTCAGAGCAATCAAGATTGATTGTCGTTACCTATACCTACTAGATTTTGCCTATCATTTTCTCGGTATTAGGCGCGTCGCTCACACACTCAAGAGTCGGGAACGCGTCGAGGCGCGGGCACACAAGCGGCGCGCCGCATCTAAGTTTTCTTTAGAAATAAATGTCGGTGCGCTCATCTAAGCAGTCGAGGCGGAGTCGAGATGCAGGCGCGGCGGAGTCGAGGTGCAGGCGCGGCGGGGGCGCTACATGTGCCCACGCCGCCACTCTGTCGCCATTTATATACATAAGACCACGCCTCGACTCTGCCGCGACGTCGCCTCGACTTAGCAGTGAGCGACGCGCCTAAGTGGATGAACTACAATCCACGGGAGTGGCATAGGCTACTTTCCCATGTAGGGATATAATAAGAGTTCCCGAGGGAACTTAAAAAACTTATTTCACGACGAACGATGGCGGACGAAGTTGCGGCAAAAGCTAGTTTAATCAGAGCTAGTATAAGGCGTCAGTTACACAAGGAGAATTTCTCGAATGTGAGCGAAATTTTCGACACTTGTATTCGAGCATCACTTAAATACGAATTTTTGTATATTTACGTAAATACCCTCAGTTTATATTTACGTGAATGGAAGTATCGATTGAATCATCATCAACAACCCATCATCGGCTCACTACTGAGCGCAGGTCTTCTCTCAGAGAAGGGCCATAGTCCACCACGCCGGCCCAATGTGAATTGGCAGCCATCACACACCATTGAGTACATTATGAAGAACTCTCAGGTATGCAGGTGTCCTCACGATGTTTTCCTTCACCGTTGAAACTTGTGATATTTAGGGGCATTTTCATCACTTTCTGATAAGTATCGGATAGCTTATTCGCATATTTTGTCTCTGCCACTTGACATTAAGTAACAAAGTGACAAAATTTACGGTTAGGCTATCCGACACTTATCAGAAGGCGGTAATACAGGCCCTGAATTTCTTAAACGCACTTAGAAAAGCCAGAGGTGTCCGGGATCGAACCTGCGACCCCTCGAATATGAGACCGCAGTACTAACCACTAGGCTATTATATAGGCACTGCTAATGATGAAATGCTGATTGAATACTAGATATTATTACTAACACAAGTGGACTCAGCGCTCCGAACTGTAGTCTGTAGAGGATTTGGACGGGGATATGAACCGGAATTTCGTACACTTGACAGGGACGAGGCGCAGGATTTGATCTAACACCGTACACGTTATGGAGGACTCGACCGATCTTCGGGAATCTGGGATGGGAAAACTTTATCTTTCTCTTATGCCTAAATCAACCTAAATCATCCCCTAAGTAGGAGTCTCTTTACGTAGGTAGTCTCTAAATACATTCCCTTCATCGTCATCATCAACTCAACAACGGTTCACTTCTGAGCACATCCCCCCTAATTCTCTAACTCAGTGGCTATTAAAAAATGAAATCCACTGACATACATTTTTTCCCATTGAAGGTTTGCTAGGAAAATGTTATTTTTAAGATGTTGCATAGCTTTTATCGCGGGCTTAGAGCGCGGCGACCGAATCAAGAAATTCAGTAACGAAAATAAACCTAACACCGTCGTTCCAGTTCGGCAGACTTCGGCACGGTGTTTGTGTGCATGCGACTAGAAAATGCGATGCAATAGCTTTGCCGCGGCAGTCCCCGAGTGCCACACGTATTTTTTATTTCATAGCAAACCTTTAATGGATAATAAATATATAAGGGGCTATCGTTTTTTGATAGGCACTGAGTTACAGAATCAGGTAGCTAGTCTCCTTTCACATAAAGGTTATAAGCCATAGTCCACCACGCTGGCCCAATGCGAATTGGCGGACTTCGCACACCTTCGAGAGCATTATGGAGAACTCTCCGGTGTGCTGGTTTCCTTACGATGTTTTCCTTCACTGTTGAAGCAGGTGACATTTAACCTGCGACCCCCGAACAGGAGATCGCAGTATTAACCACTAGGCTATCGCTGCTTCTAACTTCACGAGGTTAACAATGAAATTTCATAATCCTGTTCTCTTTTTTTTTAAATATTAGCCAACTTAAGCTTGACTAACGAACCGATTGACACCTCATTCATCTAAATCAGCTCAGTAGTTTATTCGCTACGGTGGAACATGCGTAAATAGTAACATACATACATACATAGACTGCTAAAACCATAACTGCCATTTAGCTTTGCCGTAGTCGGGTAAAAATAAATAGAATAGATAAACAGACAAACTCACCAACACTACGTATATCAGCGACCAGTTGTGTTTCGCTCACGTTTCTAGTCAGTGTAGGCAGCCGAGATAAGTCCAGGTATAGCGAAGATCGAGCGCCGCCCGATGAGCCTTGCGATGGGTGGACCTAATGACGAGAATAGGCGCTTTTATAATTTTTACCGAGACGATATTACAGTGGACGTCCACGGCACAACGGCAATACAGGGGAGTCAAATGTGTCGAAGTAAGTTATTGGCCATGTCGTCCACACTCTTCCGAATATACTACGCAAATGACGTTAAACGTCCACGGCGCGGCATGAAAATTATAAAAGCGACTTTAACTTGGACGTTGACGTCCACGGAAAATCGTGGACGTCGACGACCACGATAACGTGACGAGAGAATTATAAAAGCGCCTAATGGGCGTTTATTTACTGCACGGTACGGCCACGGCGCGGCACCGACAACCGACGTTATTGGTCGCATAATTCTATGGAATTGGGTATTTGACTGATATTTTTTTACTAGCTGATGCCCGTGACTTCGTCCGCATGGATTTAGTTTTTAAAATCCTTCGAGAACTCTTTGATTTTCCGGGATAAAAAGTAGCCTATGTCACTCTCCAGGTCCTCAACTATACCCATGCAAAAAATCACGTCGATCCGTAGCTGTGTTGCGGCGTGATTGAAGGACAAACTAACAAACACACTTTCGCATTTATAATATTTATAATATTAGTATGATTTATTTTAAAATATGTAACGTTTTTAAATATTATAACACGATGCCATTTCTCTTTTTTAAATATCTCAACTATTCTCGGAAATATAGAGCTTTAAAGTTACCTGTTAGACAAAGAGAGCGCTGTTGAGATGTGACGTCAAAACTCAAAAGTTCCGTACACTTCTTCAAAGAAAACTTCGTTTTAGAAAGAGACAGATACAGTCCGTCAGTCAGATACAGTCAGTAAGACCATGGTAGAACTGCTTATATCTTATTTGTTTTTGGACCGATCTATTTTCTGTTTCTACAAATGTTACTCTTACATGTTACATTTTCGATTATAAATAATGAATATCAACATTTTGACAACAGTCAAATACCCAATTGTATGGCACGCTGTCATGTTGTCGGTAGCAAGGCTCCCACTGGTGTCGTTACGGCATTGTTATGCATGTGTTGTGTACGCATGCAAAACTTCCATGTGTGCGTGCGAGTGACGTCATCAGTGACCCCGCCCCGCACCCCCGTGACTCTAGCACACCGCTGCCGTGTCGGATCGGTGTCGGTCAAATGAAGAATGTAACTGTCTGTGTCGTTACCGGGCCGGAGCCGTGCCGTGCAGTGAAGAAACGAAGTTGAAGCAGTGATAGCCTAGTGGTTAGGACTGTGGTCTCCTATTCGGGGGTCGCAGGTTCGATCCCGGGTACGTCCGGTACCGGGTACCTCTGACTTTTCGGAGTCAAGTGCGTTTGAGCAATTAACTATCACTTGCTTCAACGGTGAAGGAAAACATCGTGAGGAAACCTGCACATCTGAGAGTTCTTCATAATATTCTCGAAGGTGTATGAAGTCCGCCAATTCGCATTGGGCCAGCGTGGTGGACTATGGCCTATAACCCTTCTCTGAGAAGAGACCTGCGCTCAGTAGTGAGCCGTTGATGGGTTGCTAATGATGAAAATAATGAAACTTATACAGCACCACCAACTTGATTGAAACCACTTAGCGGGCGATGGACGATTTTAGGGGCCATCCATAAATTACGTCACACGTTGAGTGGGGGGAGGGGGCCAATAAAATGTGACATTGTGTGACAAGGGACAGGGGGTTAAAAGATTATGTGACGTCACATGTTGAAATCTAAAATACTAAAACGCGAAATTTATATGTAAACCAAAAACTTTAAAATATTATGTAGGCACCTACTAGTATCTCCATTATCAAAAATATTTGACTTTATTTTAATTCTATTAAAGATTATTTAATCCAACTCGGCTGGGCAGCGTTCGGGAAGCTCCGAGATGTCTTTTCGTCCAAAATTCCTCAGTGCCTGAAGACTAAAGTCTTCGAACAGTGCGTGTTGCCAGTGATGACTTACGGATCCGAGACATGGTCGCTAACTAAGGGCCTCATAAGTAGGCTCAGGACCGCTCAGCGTGCGATGGAAAGAGCTATGCTCGGAGTATCCCTGCGGGATCGAATCAGAAATGAGGAGATCCGTAGGAGAACCAGAGTCACCGACATAGCTCAGCGAGTCGCGATACTGAAGTGGAAATGGGCGGGGCACATAGTTCGAAGAGCTGATGGTCG
Source organism: Oeneis ivallda (assembly GCA_029955525.1). Classification (NCBI taxonomy): domain Eukaryota; kingdom Metazoa; phylum Arthropoda; class Insecta; order Lepidoptera; family Nymphalidae; genus Oeneis; species Oeneis ivallda. The sequence continues at coordinate 7,817,396 of JARPMR010000025.1, read as the reverse complement.
TTGGGGTCCCAAGGTGCTGGAGTGGCGACCCCGCACCGGGAAGCGCAGTGTTGGCAGACCCCCCACCAGGTGGACCGACGACATCAAGCGAGTCGCAGGGAGCCGCTGGATTCAGGCGGCGCAAGACCGAGGCCTGTGGAAGTCCATGCAAGAGACCTTTGTCCAGCAGTGGACGTCTATCGGTTGATAAAGAAGAAGAAGAAGAAGAAAGATTATTTTTGATTTAAATAAAAAATAATTTGGAAAATTTGCTGTTTTAATTAAATAAAATAAAATAAATAAAATAAATTTAATAAGTAGTAAATTTAGTTACAACAAAAATTTAAGTACTTCTGAAATATAAAATTGAAAAATATGTGACGTCACACTAGGGGAAGGGGGTTTCACAAGTGTGATCACCTGTGACAAGGACGGGGGAGGGGTCAAAAAACCATAAAATTTTTATGACGTAATTTATGGATGGCCCCTTATCTCACCTTAGACTTTTTCCTTTCCAATTTAATACCATCAAGGAACGGCACCGGTGGAAGCTTCGCGATATCGCGAGCCACTACCAACGACTCGCAAATGGAGTGTAACGATTCTGGAAATAAAATTATTATTGATTATAGTTCTTGCAATTCACGAGGGTGACTGACTTATGGTTGTGTGTGTGTCGTATCTGTATAAGTGTGAGCGAGCGCAATGCGCGCGCCTGCCCGCTCCCACCTAGGCACGCACACTTATGCAATGTGCATGTACACGAAGTAACCACAAGTAACGCTCACTTGCCTTCGTGAATTGCAAAAACTGTACTACCGATTTGATTGAAACCACTCAGCGGGCGATGGAGAGAGCTCAGAGTATCCCTGCGAGATCAGATCAGAAATGAGGAGATCCGTAGGAGAACCAAAGTTCCAAATTGTTGCGAACTTTGCACTCGAAATTGTGGACGAGTATATATATCTGGGACACACAGTCCAGCTAGGTAGGTCCAATTTGGAGAAAGAGATCAACCGCCGAATCCAACTCGGCTGGGTAGCGTTCGGGAAGTTCCGAGATGTCTTCTCGTCCAAAACCCCTCAGTGCCTGAAGACTAAAGTCTTCGAACAGTGCGTGTTACCAGTGATGACTTACGGATCCGAGACATAGTCGCTAACTATGGGCTTCATAATAAGAAGGCTCAGGGTCACTCAGCGGGCGATGGAGAGAGCTATGCTCGGAGTATCCCTGCAAGATCAAATCAGAAATGAGGAGATCCGTAGGAGAACCAAAGTCACCGAGATAGCTCAGCGAGTCGCGAAACTGAAGTGGAAATGGGCGGAGCACATAAACTGGACCGCAAAGAAAAAGGGTCGGTTAGAAAATCTTCAATATCTTCAAAAGTACCTGACCAGCTTAATGAAATAAAGACTAAATTAAAGTATATTTTAATGAGCTTAGATGAAAATAAATAAAACATGAATTTAAGCTTTTTATTTAAAAAAAATGTAAAATAAATGAAAATGCGTAGTTTTTCATTTTGAAGATTTTCTAACCGACCCTTTTTTTTTGCGGTCCAGTTTAGTTCGAAGAGCTGATGGTCGTTGGGGTCCCAAAGTGCTGGATTGACGACCCCGCAGGCCGCACCGGGAAGCGCAGTGTTGGCAGACTTCCCACTAGGTGGACCGATACGACATCAAACTAGTCGCAGGGAGCCGCTGCATACAAGCGGTACAAGACCGAGAGGCGAGACCTGTGGAAGTCCATGCAAAAGGCCTTTGTTGAGCAGTGGACATCATGGGCTGATAAAGAAGTCCCTAGAATCTAACTCACCAATCATCTCATCCTTAGTGTTGATAACCACCGCCATGTTGTTGAAGAATCTCAGCGATGTCGACCTGAACATGTGGAAGTAGCCAGGTTCGTTGTTATACAGGTAGTTTATACGGATACAGTGGACCGGCTCCGTTGTGCTCTTACGGCCAACGTTGAAGATCTGAAATAGACTTTATTTCTTAGAGTTCAGTTTTGCTTAATAATTTAAGTGTACAGCTGTCTAAAATTTTTCAACCGTAAATTGACCGTTTGTATAAGAGTCAAGAGTCTGTTTTCGCCTGACAAGTTATTATTTTAAACGCGAAGTCGATCTGAACACGTGGAAGTAGCCAGGTTCGTGTCTTAGATTTTTCAATCATTGATAATATTAGAATGTGCGAGATAGAGGGATGCTAAATGTAATAGTCCTCATTACCGTGGCACTGGAGTCCAAAGTCCCCAACTCGACGGAGAGCACGTCCCTCAAGGGGACTCGCTGCACGCTCAGCAGCCGGTCGGAAGTTTCATCATAATCATTGAAAATATTAGAATGTGCGAGAGAGAGGGATGCTAAATGTTATAGTCCGCATTACCGTGGCACTGGAGTCCAAAGTCCCCAACTCGACGGAGAGCACGTCGCTCAAGGGGACTCGCTGCACGCTCAGCAGCCGGTCCGAAGTTTCATCATAATCATTGAAAATACTAGAATGTGCGAGAGAGAGGGATGCTAAATGTAATATTCCTCATTACCGTGGCACTGGAGTCCAAAGTCCCCAACTCGACGGAGAGCACGTCGCTCAAGGGGACTCGCTGCACGCTCAGCAGCCGGTCCGAAGTTTCATCATAATCATTGAAAATACTAGAATGTGCGAGAGGGATGCTAAATGTAATAATCCTCATTACCGTGGCACTGGAGTCCAAAGTCACCAATTCGACGGAGAGCACGTCGCTCAAGGGGACTCGCTGCACGCTCAGCAGCCGGTCCGAAGTTTCATCATAATCATTGAAAATACTAGAATGTGCGAGAGAGAGGGATGCTAAATGTAATAATCCTCATTACCGTGGCACTGGAGTCCAAAGTCCCCAACTCGACGGAGAGCACGTCGCTCAAGGGGACTCGCTGCACGCTCAGCAGCCGGTCCGAAGTTTCATCATAATTATTGAAAATACTAGAATGTGCGAGAGAGAGGGATGCTAAATGTAATAATCCTCATTACCGTGGCACTGGAGTCCAAAGTCCCCAACTCGACGGAGAGCACGTCCCTCAAGGGGACTCGCTGCACGCTCAGCAGCCGGTCGGAAGTTTCATCATAATCATTGAAAATATTAGAATGTGCGAGAGAGAGGGATGCGAAATGTAATAGTCCTCATTACCGTGGCACTGGAGTCCAAAGTCCCCAACTCGACGGAGAGCACGTCCCTCAAGGGGACTCGCTGCACGCTCAGCAGCCGGTCCGAAGTTTCATCATAATCATTGAAAATACTAGAATGTGCGAGAGAGAGGGATGCTAAAAATGTAATAATCCTCATTACCGTGGCACTGGAGTCCAAAGTCCCCAACTCGACGGAGAGCACGTCCCTCAAGGGGACTCGCTGCACGCTCAGCAGCCGGTCGGAAGTTTCATCATAATCATTGAAAATATTAGAATGTGCGAGAGAGAGGGATGCGAAATGTAATAGTCCTCATTACCGTGGCACTGGAGTCCAAAGTCCCCAACTCGACGGAGAGCACGTCCCTCAAGGGGACTCGCTGCACGCTCAGCAGCCAGTCCGAAGTTTCATCATAATCATTGAAAATACTAGAATGTGCGAGAGAGAGGGATGCTAAATGTAATAATCCTCATTACCGTGGCACTGGAGTCCAAAGTACCCAACTCGACGGAGAGCATGTCCCTCAAGGGGACTCGCTGCACGCTCAGCAGCCGGTCGGAAGTTTCATCATAATCGGTCACGTAATACGCCTCGCTCGTCAGCACTAGCACGCTGTCCATCTCCGTCTCTTGGGGGTCGCCAGTGCTGAAAATATAAGTTTCATTTGCTAGCTATAGTCGATGAACACCGGCTGTACGCACGAAAGTGTCACGTTCCGCCTGAGCCTGCGCGTGCAAGCGTGAGCGCGGAACAAGCGATATAGAGGCACGATTCGGCCCAAGCGTTGGCTTGTGACTTTGTTTCTTTATGACGTTATCACGTAAAACTATCGTAAACCGACTTTACAGACAACCAATTTTTTTTTTTACAAACGAGTACTGAGTATGTCTCTCGCAAGTTTCCGATGTTGACAGAGTGAGATGGTTCATTGTTAGGGGTGGGGCCTGGGACTCTATGTTGTTTACGTGGACCAATAGCAACGCAGTCATAGTCATAAGTACTCGTTTGGTAAAAAAAACAGACTATAGCTTTTATGCGCGACTGACGACTTTTCGCGGGAATGGGGCTACTTTCTATCTGCCCGTCTTAACATGAATTGCTTTTTTGGAACTTCCCCTCATTGTGGAAATATTTATATTCTATTCTAACAAAGTTGCATGGGTTAAGGTTGATTATACGGATCTGCCCGCGAAATTCAAATTTAATTTGGTTTTTCGCAATTTGTAAACTAAATACGACAAATAAGGCTTATGGCATTCTAATTATTGCGCCAATGGCAGTATCATCTTCACAGATTTATATAAAAGTCTTTACTTCTCAAAAAATCGAATTGGACGTGTCACGTGAGTTACTCACAAATTAGTCGATATTCTGACTGACGATTAATTTATCAATAAATTAAAAATTAATGACACTTGTGGACTTATTAAGTCTGTGATTCTCTCGCTTGGCTCGGACTACTGTGCTAATAGTACCTACTAGAAGACCGAACTAGTCTAGTCCAGTCTTTGGAATGTACTAGTACAAAGCGCTTCTTTGAATGACCGAGCAAGGACAACCCTAATTGAACAGCCCGCGCGCTGCCCGATTGGGACACCTCTGTTAGGACGCGCCGCTACCGCTAATTAAAATATTAAATAATAATATGACATTAATGATTACTTTAAAATGAAATTTGACTATAAGACACTGGAATAGACATCTCAAAGCTATTGACATCTTAATTTTTGACATTCATAATAGGTATACTTTAATTTAATTTAAATGATTGCAACATAGTAAGTGTAGTAGGAGAATTTTATTAATTATGTAATTTGATCTAATTTATTCACTTATTTATTATGTTCTGCATGCAAAAATGACGCCTAAATATAATGTTCTCAATACCGACCCAAAACCTACTTAATATTTGCACGCCTGCAAGGCAAAACATGTTCGGGATCACAAAATATCTTTGTAACCTATTTGTAACCCATGTTTGATGCCAATAAGTGAATGCATTCTTATTATTATTATTACCCGCGCCGCTACCCGCTCCGCTGCCCGCACCCGGGTTGACCGCTAGAGACGCTAAAGGTAGGAACGTACTGTAGTATTTTTATTATTTTTTCAGTTTGTTGTTTGTTATAGCGGCAATAGAAATACACACTCTGTGAAAATTTCAACTGTTGCGGTGTACGAGATTACGATTACCGCCCGCTGACCGACGGACGGACGGATGGACAGAAGGACAGCGGAGGCTTAGTATCAGGGTCCCGTTGGCACCCTTTGGGTACGGAACCCTAATAATAGAACAGCCCGCCCCGCTGTCCGATTGGGACACCTCTGTTAGAACGCGCCACTACCTGCGCCGCTACGCGCTCCGCTGCCCGCACTCGCTCGCACCCGTTTTAAACGCTAAGGCGCGTCGCTCACTGCTAAGTCGAGGCGGGGTCGCGGCGGGGTCTTATTTATATGGAAAATGGCGACAGAGTGGCGGCGTGGGCACATGTAGCGCCCCCGCCGCGCCTGCACCTCGACTCCGCCGCGCCTGCATCTCGACTCCGCCTCGACTGCTTAGATGAGCGCACCGACATTTATTTCGAAAGAAAACTTAGATGCGGCGCGCTGCTTGTGTGCCCGCGCCTCGACGCCGCCTCGACTCTTGAGTGTGTGAGCGACGGGCCTAAGGACGCTAAAGCTAGGTTAAACGTACTGTGGATCAGCGTCGATGAGTCCCCACGAGCCGAGGATGGGCTCCGTGTCCACGAGCAGCTTCTTGCAGTCGTCGATCAGCGACTTGACGTGTTGCGCCATCGCGGCCGTGTCGGGGACGGATTGCTCCTGAGGAAATACAACAGAGGTGCAATTGTCTAAAAAAGTAAAATATTCCTTGATTGTATTATTTAAAGGCACCAATTCAGTACAACCGATTCTAACATGGAGCTTTATGGAGTGTATCGTACATACGTAAACGTATAAGTATAAATACACGAAATTGAGCTCTAATTTAATGCGATTGTCCAAAAGTTGCCGATCAAAATATTATTCATTTCATGGCATTAGCGTCAAAGTAAAATAAACCATAACATCATTGAATTAGAGCTCATCAATTTCGTGTATGCAAACTTATACGTTTACGTATGTATGCACGATACACTCCATAACGCTCCATATTAAGATCGATTGTACTGAATTTGTGACTGAATCAATAAAATCAAATATTCAAAATGGCGGATTCAAGTTGGTGGCTATACAAATTTCATGGAGTCTGTCTCAGAGAATATAATAGATGAAACAGTGTTTTTTTGGCAAAAGAAGACCAGAACCCGAAGGTTTACTTGATGAACAGAAAACCGCGGTCCGCTTTAGCTAGCCGCGTACCCACGCGCTCCACTAGTTATAAATATAGACAACTTTACAATAATTAACAGATATAATTATTGCTTTTTATATGGTATACTTTTGAGCCTGTGTTTTTATGCAGCCTGAAAAGTACATTGAAAGATCAGTAAAAAATCAGTACTGAAAATCAGTTATAACTTGTATACTAACACATGCTTCAACGGCGAAGGAAAGTGCGGTGTGGGGAAGCGCGGGAGAGGTAGCGGCCAAATTGAATCGGACGTGTAGTACATTGCAAGTTAAATAAAAAAACGAGTGTGCTTTAGACCACACGACTGAAGTAAAACTTACGAAACTCAACTGGCTATGAGAGAAAGAGAGAAAGAAAATGTAAGCTCGCACCTCTCTCTCTTGCCCCTACAGTAATATACGAAACCTTACTCTCTCTCTTTCTATCTTCACTAACTTATATCTCCCCCTCAACTTCCGTTCGCCTCGCCCGATCACACTTTTCGTAACGCATTCACCAGCTTACTCCCCAAGTCAAGCGTGCGTAAAGAAGTTTTACTTCAAAAAGCTTGTGAAAACTGTAATAAACAACAAAGCAACACCATGCACGCACACTGAGCGTAAAGACCTTCACAGACGCGCAGCGCGCGCCGTCCGGCACGATGAGTTGCTCCGGGATGTTGCGGGACTCGCCCGTCATCACGTCGATAGCCACCTGGCGTAACGCGTCCTTGAACGTTGACAGGTAATACCTGGAAATAAATTCAAATTATTATTATTATTATTATTATTTTAATCTTATTTATTTTTAAGGGGCTTTTATAGGTGACCTATATGTCAGCCCCATCAGTACACACAACTTACAAATGAGTATAATTAAATCAACTATAATTAAATCTAAAACTATACCAATTTGAGAGAATCACTAACAAATCTATATACTTTAATAGCCGAAATGCTCAACGGTTTACTAAAAATAGAGTTAAAAATACCAGTATTCATAAAATTTAAATTTAGTTCATACATTAGTGTTTCTCTAAATTCAAATTATTTATTGGTCAGATTGAGTACATTTAAGATCTTAAACAATTATAATACACGCGCTTCAATCCGCCACAGAGTACCATGCAAATATGTAATTAGTTACATAGTTAATAGTTGTCCTTATCTTAATATATATATTTCTTGTGTGCGTGTGTATGTCACTGAACTCCTCCTAGACGGCTGGACCGATTTTGATGAAATTTTTTGTGTGAGTTCAAGGGGATTCGAGGATGGTTTAGATTCACAAAAAAATGAAAAAAAATATGTTTATTTAACTAATTTTTCATTTATAAGTAGTGGCGGGCGGTACGAAGTTCGCTGGGTCAGCTAGTAACTAAGTAAAATTATTAATTTCAATTACTGAAAAGGTTGCTGAAAATAATAGAATAGAATAGAATTATTTTTAAAGTAAAACTTCTTTACGCTCGCTTGACTTGGAGAGCAAGCTGGTGAATGCGTTACGAAAAGTGTGATCGGACGAGGCGAACGGAAGTTGAGAGGGAGATATAAGTTAGTGAAGATAGAAAGAGAGAGAGTTACGTTTCGCATATTACTGTAGGGGCAAGAGAGAGAGGTGCGAGCACACATTTTCTTTCTCTCTTTCTCTCATAGCCAGTTGCGTTTCGTAAGTTTTATTTCAGTCGTGTAGTCTAAAGAACACTCGTTTTTTATTCTAATAAACTTTAACAAGTGCTTTTGAATCGTCGGTGAGTCTACCACTGGTTCGGAATGCCCTTCCTGCCGAGAAAAACCAGCTAGAAACTCGGCGGTTGCTCTTTTCAAAACAAGTTTATAATAGGTACTATGCTATGTATGCAGTATTTCCACATTGAAGTTCCAAAAAATGCAAATTTAAAATTCAAAACGTGTTGACGGGCAGGCAGAAAGTAGCCCCATTCCCGCCGGTGGCGCCCCTTCACGAGCATGATGCGTTATCCATCCGTTGCTTCGCTCAATCATATTTGAGGGAGCGTAAAAATAAAAAAAACTTGAGAGGTGTCAAGGGACACCCGGATGGAACGAAGTTCCTTTCGATAAATTAGTGAAGGAATTGTAATAAACTAGTGGTGTCATCTAGTATTAAATTGATTAACTACGATGAATTATATTTAGTTTATTTCTATTGCAGCAATGTTACAAAACCAAAGAGTTACTCTGGTTTTTTAACAGATGGCGTTAGTAGTACAATAACATTTTATCCAATTTATACAATAAAAAATTAGGGAAAAATTCCACATGTAGAAATTATTTAAAATAAAATTGAAAATGGAAAATTCAGTCTGTCGAGCTGGGATTCGAACCATCGACTTTTAACTGTTAAGCGACTGCCTAAGCCACAAGGCTACGGAGACCCAATATTGTACTGCGAAAAAACCCAACACAATGCAAAATTCACATTCAACAAAAAAGTGTCGAGTGTTGGTTCCTTAATTTTTTTCCGTCTAGCCCCCTTCCGCACCGCGCGATAAGGAACTACGTTCCAAAAAAGCCTGAGTGTCGTAGAACACTCGATTGGAATTAAAGGTGAGATCTATAGATGGCATTCTCACTCAGCTCAGACTCCAGACTGAGTTAAAACGAGACAGATTTATGTCAGGACATATTTATGTCTCTTTTTAACTCTATCTTGAGTCTTGAGCAGAGCCAGTGTACGATCTACTACTACAATATACTAACTAAGTTAGAGTCTAACATATTCAGATTTACCTATTTGCGGATGCAACACCATCTTTCATCATTCCCGTAATTTTTCTTTCACCAGTACGCGTGTAGTCACCCTGTAAGAAATACATTTACAATTTTAAGAATCATTAATAAACTGTATTACCCCGCAGAGCATTAAAAACTTAAAGTAATGAGTCTAAAAATTCAAAATTATTTATTTCACGTAGCCCAACCTGTGGCTCTTATGACACTTCATGACTCTACCGCCGCGCGCCGGTTCGGAAAGCGGATTCTGCTGAGAAGAGCCGGCAAGAAACTTAGCAGTTGCTCTTTTCAAAATAATCATTTTACAATATTATTATGTAGCAATTACAATGTAATAAGTTTTTTATACTATTCTGTGGGCAGCTGCATGCCAAGCAAATTTAATTTAACTATGCAACTTTGTTAGAATAAAATATAATATTTCCACAATGAGGGGAAGCTCCAAAAAAATCGGCCAAGTGCGAGTCGGGCCTCACTCTTTTAGGGTTCCGTTAAAAAAATTAAATTAAAAAATTTCCACCTACCCACCTACCCATTTTAATTTAATTTTTTTAATTTAATTTAATTTTTATTATTTGTTGTTATAGCGGCAATAGAAATACATAATATGTGAAAATTTCATCTGTCTATCTATTACGGTTTACGAGATACAGCCCGCTGACAGACGGACGGACGGACGGACAGCGTAGGCTTAGTAATAGGGTCCCGTTGGTACCCTTTGGGTACGGAACCCTAAAAAGCGTACTACAATTCAATTCATGCCAAGCCGGGCAGATAAAAATAAGCCCCATTCCCGCCGGTGGCACCCGTACGCATGATCCAGCCGTTGCTTCGCTCGACCATATTTGAGTAATATATTTTAGCAACTACTTACTTTCAAAGCTTTAGTCCCAGCATATTGCCGTGACACTAAGTCGCCGCTATCGGCCCACATGGTCAGGAACGCTTGTCGCAGCGACGGCGGCAGGCCACAGCCCGGCGTGCCCAAGCCCAGTCTACACAGTTGCAGCTCCAGTACATATTTCGCTATTGCCGTCTGCAAGTGAAATTATTTACACTGTGCCATTTATGCAACGTATTTTCTCGATACTGAGAAACCTCGAAATATGTGGCATTTAACCCTGCCACATTAAATGGAAAAATGTATACTTTTTTCATAACATTATTTTTAAATTAAATATTTACCTAAATTATTCCGAAAGCTTGACATTTTAAAGGCATCACTGTGTTGTCTGTATGTATGTCTGTCAAGGCTCTCTACTCTCAAAAATGGCTAGAGGTATCATAGGCCAGTAATGTGTGCTAAAAGGATACAGTTTTTAACACTGCCCTCTATAAAATTAATCTATTTAATTTGGCACTTCTTGCATCCCTGTATTAATTATTTACAGAGACACTCGTATTTCAAATTGATCCATAATTTAAGCTGTCATTTGTATAGGGACAGTCAGTCCAGTGTTAATCATAGATTAATTATAGGGGTTTACAAACTTTTTGGAATAAAGTTCCTTTTCAGACGGTACGGACTTGGCGGATGGGGGCTAAGCTTTGACAAATGAACCACGGGACCAGCAACGCGCCTAATGCTACGAACAAAAAAGTCTGCCACTTTTGGTGCGGGGGGAGGAAACACTACATACACAGAACTGCACACTTTATCAATTCCATTTGTGTCATTATGGCACACAAAAGACAAAATCTCCAACACTATTACATTTACACACACATATAGGTTAAATACAGTGTAAGACAGACAAATTAATTGCGATGCTACCATATCGATATTTTATATCGATAGTTTTCCTAAGAAAAAACAGAAAATTTCCTAAGCAGCAAAACGCACTCAAACAAAATTTTAATCATCTAACTCTTTACTTGGTTAGCGTAACACGTCTTTTTTTAGGGTTCCGTAGTAAAACAACTAGGAACCCTTACAGTTTCGCCAAGTCTATTGGTACTTACTGTGGTAAGTTAGAGACTATATCATTATATTATAACTAGCAAAAAGCTCAGCTTTGTGAGAGCTCGCGTAGTTTTTCTAACGGGTAATAATTTTTAAGTTAATGGTTATAAAATTATATTTTCTTTGACCGATAACACATTTGGATATGAAATTAAATTACAATGTTAAATCACAAATCCATAGACGTGATAGTTTTTCAGCGAAGTGTACCACAAAATGTACAGTTTGTGGGATAGTGATAGGTCTCGCTCCGCTCTTAAAACTATTAAACTTACTAAAACTTATTAACTATTAAACTTATTAATTATATTAAACTTATTTACTAACTATACTAAAAATTATCTTAAACTTGCTCCTCCGCATCATATGCCGATGCCGTGACAACTTATTCAATAAAATCATAATAATATAACGTAAAGAGGAAAACATTTAAAAAATGCAATATATTTATATTTTTTAATCATTACACTTTTTAGGGGTTCGAAGTAAAACAACACGGAACCCTTATAGTCTAGTCAAGTCCGACCGTCTGTCCACCTAAACATTCGAACCGATTAGATTTGCTAGTTATAATCCTCTTTAGTTTATTGCTTGCTGATGAATTTCAAAGCTTCTTCAATGAGTAATAATTTTTTTTATCGTTATCGATCCGCACCGCAGTCACATCACTTTTACTAAATTTAAAAGTTTGCAAACTTGTGCACTATGTAATAAAATCTAATTTTGCAAAATGATAGGGTGTATAGTACGAGATCTGGCTGCAGAATATACATCTACGATGTTGCCTATCAAAATGTGACCGCTAGTATTTTGAATTAAATTAGGTACCACTGTACTTTATTTGTACTACCGTACGTACGTTTGTTGTTGTTGTTGTTTGGTGGTCATTATGTTACTACCGATGCAAACAGTAGTAGAAACGACATAATAAATAGGTACTCCAAAAGAAATCTTCCTTTTCAAAATGACAAATTTTAAAATTACAACAAAAATCAATATTGATGAAAAACAAAACCCCTTGGTTTTTACTTATATAACTTGGTTGGTTTACTTATATAAAAGAAAATATTAGATTTTATTCAAGTATTCAACCGTCTGTTACATAATAATTAAACATTTAAGCAAAAAAAATTTTAAAATGTATCTTATATTTCCGTGACTCTTATTTAAAAAATTATCGGAGCCCTTATTTACACTATCATCGCAGCTATCACTTTCATCGCTACAAATATCAGATTCGTCGACATTAACGGAAGATTTGTTCATGAAATCACATAGCACACTCTTAACTTGTGTTGGAGTTGAGTCTCTCAGGAACCATGTTGGTTTTAGAAAACTATCTAATAGCAACCAGCCATTATTTTCCGCGCAAAATCTGATACATTCCGACTCAGTGGCATTTAAACACATCGAATTAGAGAGATTGTCCACAAAAATTGTTGTTTGAAAGATTTCCAGCACGGTGGAATGTGCGTTGAGTCTAAACCTTTAATTCTTTTTATGTTGCGTTTTTTATGTTATAATAAAAATATCACAGCTGTTCAGTTGAGAACACTAGCATTCGACGCATGCAGCGCAGTGACTTTAAATCACCGCAGTCGTACAGCTGGCAATCGCTATCCTCGTCTGACTAGTTACGTATACGCGCTAACTCTCTGTCACTCTACATTAAATATTTACCATCTTTAACAACCAGTAACCCTTATTTGCGGCCAGATTTAACTAAGCAATCGTATATTATAATAAACAGAAATAATTAGCTTTAATTTGATATAATATAAATAATAAATGTACGTTATGAACGTATAAATGTATCAAAATCATACCTGTATATACTTGGCTACGAAGAGGTGCGGCCAAGTGCACAACGGCATCCGTGATTTTTCAGTCTTTATATATATTGCCGTGAAGCGGACGATATTTTATTTAAAAAACCAGTGAATGAATTTTTTTTCCGAAAAATCAATTAACAATAATTTAATTAAAAATAATAGCAACCACATTTTGATAGGCAACCTGGTAAATGTTCTCTTCATCATAAATATACGCGTAAAAATTTGGTTTATAGCAAACACTTGATGAGTGCACTCTTGAGAGTGAATTCTGCAGCCGGATCTTAGACTAGTAGTCTCGTTACACAGTTTGGCTTGTCAATTTGATTTTTGTTATTCATTTTTCGAATCTGAACCTAAGTTCTATGTAGTGATGGTTGAAATTGCTATACAAAAGTAAAATAGTAGTAAGTAGTCTCGTGTTGTACTTGCGTGTTCAAATTTAAACCTTATTTGTAGCAGTCAAAGGTTGAAATTGTTTAAAAAAGAAACAAAAAGTAGTCTCGTGGGGAGTGTGGTTACGTCACAACCCAACTTACGATTATCACTCCGATTTTAACGAGATAATACGTACTAGATCACCTAAACGATGAAATTCTCGATTATTATTTATGATATTACTTTAAATATTTTTAATAGAAAGAAAGCATGTATCACAATAAAAATACTTCCAAATGGAATGTAATTCCCTATTTTTGTAAATTTGAGGTATTCATCTTATTCCTGCACATGTTAAGCGCTCAGATCAGCATTTTTCACGGAGCACCTACGAGTGCGAAAACGATTCATGTAATGATATAATCGATTCGAAAACAGTTTTTATCTACTCCAGCATCGAAAAGTTCCAATTTCGAATTTGACAGCTGAATCGAAATGAACCCTCTTTCGGTTTTGCTTCTCATTTCGATGCAGCTCGTTGTATGGGAGCTGAATCGAAATGGTTATCTTCTTAAAATAGGATACCTAAAGCTAAGGCTCTGAGTTCTGGCACTTTTGTACCGTTCATACGACAGAGGCGCCACAGGCGGCTGGTGGCGGCTTACGGAGTTACTTTTTGTTACTTTTAATGATTTTATTTTCCTTGTCGTAGATAAAATCTTGTATGCAACTGAACGTAATTAGTTATTTTAATTCTCGTACTATCCTATTTTGATACTCGGCAAGCCTCGTATCAAAAAACAGCACTCGAATTAAAATGACCCTCATTACGATGCAGTTGCATAAATAGCTATTATAAGTGCACAAGATTTGAATCCATTACATTGTGGCAGAGGGGAAGGATCTTGCGAGGCGAGTCCAATTACGGTAGTAAATATCATTCGTCTATGGGGCTAAGCGATGGGGGCTAAGCGAAAAAAAGTGTAAGAATTTTTCCGTCACGACCTTTATGGGTTGCCTTCGTTGCGTCATAGCTTTGGTGGCGTAGCGGCTAAACGAAGGAGTGAAAGTTGAAACTATCGGTTCGGGGGTACGAATCCTGAATTCAGATTATTTTTATTTAATTTTTTTTAATTAATTTATTATTAAAAGGAATTTCATTACGAGTGCTCCACGACACACGCATTTTTTCTCATATTATAATCCGTACATACCTGAACCACGTTGGTGCGGTCGAGGCAGTCGATGCAGTTGACGCGGAATACGCCGTTCTGTGTGCAGATGAGGCCGCGGTCGTCGCGCCAGCAGAACCGCATCTCGCATATAATATCGGCGATCGCGTTTATAAGGATGCTGACATTCTCGTAGTGCATGCCACGACTGCAAACATCAAGGACATTGCTGCTAACAATGTTATACAATCTATTTCTCCTTTCGCTATCGCTAGATAAGGCTATACAATCAATCTATCTCTCTTCCCGCTGTCGCTAAGTAGCGATAAGGCCACTAAATAGTATAAAAATTGCCAATCATGCTTTACACAACCTCTTAACTAATAGACAGGTCTAAATCACTGGCACTTAGCCAGCGTGGTGGGCTATAACATAATCCATTATTTAAGAAGAGATATATTTACCCATTAGTGAACCGGCGATGGATTGAGATAAATGAATGAATTAATTCCTTTTCGCTGGGCGCGTTATGAAAGGACTGCACGAGATTCAGACCTGTCAATTTAGTTTAGTGATTGAGTTTATAGAATTTGCTACATTGTTATGTTATTAGGGTGCCGTACCTCAAAAGGTAAAAATGGAACCCTTATAAAATCACTCTCTTGTCTGTCTGTCTGTCTGTGTGTCACCACCGATTTTCTCAGGAACGGGTGGACCTAGCAAGTTGAAATTTATACCAGATCCTGAGGTCTATATAGGTATATATCTTAGGTGTATAAAAATCAAGGACCTGAGTCAACACGATAAAAACATATGGACAAATTTAGATTTTCGCGAAAACTTGTAAGTACCAAAATTTACCTTAATTTTCAACTTTTTTTATTTTTCGGAATTTTCCCTTTACTTGTGCTGTAAGACCTTGCTTTTAACCAAAATTGACAATTCTAGGTCAACCGGAAGAACCCTATAGGTTTTGGGTCCTAGGTCATAGGACCTAGAATCACGAAATTTGGCAAAAAGCAAGGTCTTACAGCACAAATAAAGGAAAAATTCCAAAAAATAAAAAAAAGTCGAATATTATATAAACCTAATAATTCCGGTTGACCTGGAATCACGAAATTTGGCAAAAAGCAAGTTCTTACAGCACAAATAAAGGAAAAATTCCAAAAAATAAAAAAGTTGAAAATTATATATACCAACAATAATATAATGGCGGTATAATGGGTAGGTACGGAACCCTCGGCGCACGAGTTCGACTCGCACTTGACCGGTTTTTTTATATTATTCTCAATATTATATGGAGTACAAATAAATAGTTACAACACACCAATACTCGTGGAAGTCGAAGGTCGCGTAAATGATGTCGGGGCTGTTGTATTGCAGTACATGGTTGGAGTAGGCCTCCCATATGACGCGCTCTCGGCCTTGCTGCTCCACCAGGTTCACTATACACACTTGCTTGTACATCTTGAGCTCGTCTTCGAAGTGCTTCTTGAAAGCGGTGTGCGATTCCTCTTCCGCTAAACGGGATACGAAATAGAATAGAATAGAAATATTTTTTATTCAAATAAACTTTAACAAGTGCTTTTGAATAGTCGATGAATCTACCACTGGTTCGGAATGCCCTTCCTGCCGAGAAGAACCAGCAAGAAACTCGGCGGTTGCTCTTTTCAAAACAAATTTACAATACAGTAAATACTATGCTATATATGCAGTGTTTCCACAACGAGGGAAGTTCCAAAAATGCATACCGACTAACTTCTATCTTAAGATGGGCAGACATAAAGTAGTCCCATTCCCGCCGGTGACACCCGTTCACGAGAATGACGCATGACCCAGCCATTGCTTCGCTCAACCATATTTGAGGGAACGTAACAACCCGCATCACACGACACCACCACAGAAATGTTTACAGAGTGCGTGACATACTTATGCTACCCATGTTAAGGCATCGAATTGAAAACTAATATTCAAATACTCATTTTAAGACATCAATTAACAAAATAGTACGTTACGATACGTGTGACTCAAGTGATCCATTAATGTCATGATTTGGCCCCCGTGCGTAGCGAATGGCATCGTACTTAATGAACTAACTTAGGTTACGATTGTCGTATACTATTTTACAGCTCGTGTGACCTAAGCCCGAAATTAAGTAACGCTTATCTGTATAAAAATGGTATTCATGTCAATGATATTGAAATAAATTATGTTTGTCATAAACACAAATTGATAGATATTGAATTAAGACTCCCGATACAGGATCTGGTGTGGGTCCCAAAGGATATATATTTTTTTAAATTTATTTATTCAGGTTCACCAGCATTTTCACATTGGTAATTCTTTTCAATAACAGTTCTTTTCAATATGGTCATTAATTTATCCTGATATTTTTGGAACGAAGTTTCTTATCGCACGGTACGGACTTGGCGGATAGGGGCTAGGCGAAAAAAAGTGTAAGAATTTTTCCGTCACGACCTTTGTGTGTTGCCTTCGTTTATCACACATGTTCCGTCATAGCTTTGGTGGCGTAGCGGCTAAACGAAGGAATGAAACTATCGGTTCGGGGTTTCGAATCCTGATTCCTGATTGATCAGATTATTATTTTTATTTTTATTATTCATTTATTATTAAAAGGAACTTCGTTCCAAACGTTCCAAGTGTTCCACGACACTCACGCATTTTTTTTTAATGTAAAAAAGGAATATCCATTTGGCCATCTCCCGTTAACTTCACTCACTAATGCATTATTAATGTAGTTAATATAGCGAAGTTGTGACTTGTGAGTGATCAGTGAAGTAAGCGGAAAGTGAAAAACCGCGCCTATAAGCGTATTAGCATTTGAATAGGCTAATATATATGCATAACTTTTTATACTTATATTAGCCTATTCAAATGCTAATAGGCGCGGTTTTGCATACATACTCCATACGTACTTCTATCGAGTCTCGGCGGAGGTCGAAACTTGTAGTCGGGCTGGCTCCAAAATATTGGCACCGATCCACGGACCTAGCGAAAAATAAGACGTTCATTTCAAGGTTGATAATAAAGTCAAGGGCTGTGGAGTTCACACTTGCTCGAACTCCGCTCGATAGGAAGCAGCAAATGGTATATTTTAATTCTTATTTTTATCTATCTATAGAAGTAGGTAAATAAAAAGAAAATTCCCGATTCACTCACTGACTGATTCTTCAATGCCCAGTCCAAACCCTTAGATTAAGAAAGTTGAAATTTTGCACAGGTAACAATCTCTATTATATAATTACTAGGTGATGCCCGCGACTTTGTCGGCGTGGATTTAGTTTTTAAAGTCTTTCGGGAACTCCTTGATTTTCCGGGATAAAAAGTAGCCTAGATGTTGACCCGAGTAATAAGCTACCACGGTATAAAATTTTGTAGAAATCTGTGCGGTAGTTTTTACGTGAAAGAAGGACAAACAAACAGACACAAATTAAATAAAAATCTGTTTTGGGCTCAGTATCGATAGTAAAGCATCCCCCAATTAAAATTTTCATAATATATTAAATGTACAGAAATCTTCCAGTTACAGTTTTATTATATGTATAGATGTTTTATAATGTAGATAAGATACAATGTCAGATTTTTCAAGATTCCCATACGATAGGGGAAGAAATTGAATTTATATTTTCGATTCAATATAATAAATATAGTCTGTACAGTTAGATACTAATTTTGCTAGATTGTAATTGAATTTATAATAAGCTAGATGATGCCTGCGACTTCGTCCGCGTAGATTAAGGATTTTTGATTCCCGCGGGAGCCCTTTTAATTTTCGGGATAAAATGTTGGCTATGTGTTAATCCAGGGTATAATCTGTCCCCATTCTAATTTTTAACCTAATCATCCGTCCAGTAGTTTTTGCGTGAAAAAGTAACAAAACAAGTTGTACACACACACTCTCTCTCTCTCTCTCTCTCTCTCACACACACACACACACACACAAACACATTAAACAAAGGATTGCACTTTGTGAAAGTTTATTTGAATAAAAAATTATTCTATTATTTTCTATTAATAACGAATTTATCGAGTTTTCATTACAGAAAATTGATTATTCAATGCACTCGGACTTTATAGTTGTAGAAAATGCATGAATTTCACTTCAGCAGGTTTTATGAAGTGCTCCAAAATATTGGCTTTCATCCAACACACTTAAGTGTTTCAGTTTAAATGATGCACTTTACGAGAAATAAGGCTAAAAGCGTTCATCGTAGCCTTTGAGTAATAAACCAACACCAAAGATCGTAGCTATAGAGATATAAAGATGACATACGTAACAAATCTAAATAACAAATTAAATAATTAAAAAAATATATGGTGCAAAATTATATATGTTCTTGTGCGAGCTATATAATATTTTGTGTCTTAGGAAATTAATTAATTTTAATTAAAAAAAAAAAACTAAAAACGCATTGCCAAAATAAGTAAGTGTTATCCGGGCGTAAAGATATTTTGGCAGATTTTCGATACGAAAACTGTCAGAAGGCTCAATTTATTCCTCGATTAAAAGACTCTCTACGTAAAATTGGTGAAATCGACACTGAGTTTTATATTTAACAGGAGAATAAACTCTTTAATATTTATGGCCTGTTTCACCACTTGCTGATAAAGTGAATGAAATATTATATCTTACAGGTAAAATATCTGCTGGATAAATCTGTGTGTTATCTTTTCGAGTTCAACTGCCAGATTGACTAATCAGATACTTATGAAACAGAAATTTAAACGTAAAATTGGTGAAATCGACACTGAGTTTTATATTTAACAGGAGAATAAACTCTTTAATATTTATGGCCTGTTTCACCACTTGCTGATAAAGTGAATGATATATTATATCTAACAGGTAAAATATCTGCTGGATAAATCTATCTTTTCGAGTTCAACTGCCAGATTGACTAATCAGATACTTATGAAACAGAAATTTAAACGCTA
Organism: Oeneis ivallda; assembly: GCA_029955525.1. Taxonomy (NCBI): domain Eukaryota; kingdom Metazoa; phylum Arthropoda; class Insecta; order Lepidoptera; family Nymphalidae; genus Oeneis; species Oeneis ivallda. Next base: position 7,797,864 of record JARPMR010000025.1, on the reverse strand, counting down.
TCCGTCAGATAAGTTGTGGGTAGGCTATCAGACCTTTATCAGTAAGTGGTGAAACAGGCCCTCAGAGTTTATTCTCCTATTTGAAATTTGATTTTGACCAACAACATTCCATAAAGTGGAATAGACGAGTGAAAAAAATCATCATCATGATGTGTAATGGAATTTTTTTTCAATACCTACCACCAACCAATAATAATTTGTAGTCCGAGTTAAACTGTGGACAGATGGATGGTCTTGGCGAAATTATAATGGTTCCTGATCGGTTACTATGGAACTAAAAACGCAACTATTCATTTGTGGTCTGCTCAGAGTAAGTATGTGGTCTGCATCACACCTCAGTCTGGACCCTGATTCTGTAACTTAGTTGCTATCAAAAAATGATAGCCACTGACATATATTTTTAACCATTGAAGGTTTGCTACGAAAATGATACTTTTATTTTCATAGCAAACCTTCAATGGATAAAAAATATATGTCATTGGCTATCATTTTTTAATAGCAACTGAGTTACAGAATCAGGGCCGTCGCTTCATCGCTGGCCAGAGAGATTCAATTGGACCTTCGTTGTCAAGACGAATTTTTTTCATAGTATTTTATTTAAAAAACGGCTTGTGTTTAAATGCCTACCAGAAATCTACTTATTACTTCCAATAAATTCGCAATACCTGCCAAACTGGATAAATGCTCACCAAATTGTGTTTTATGAAGTAATGTAGAAATTAAGCTAACTTCCTGTTCATTGGATGCCATAAAAATACGTAAACATCGTTAAAGTTAATTTCAGACCAAATATTTCATATTATTTTGAAAATTAACTTAAATTAATAATAATTATTATGTTCAAACAACAATAACTCAAGTATTAGACATACAATTTGTAAATTAAATGTTTTATTGTAGCTTAGCTCAAAATCTCTCGATCTATTAGAAAAATAAAAAGGGTTATCGGGGGTGTTCTTGCAGTTGCTTACAATAATATGTTTAGTCAATTAAGGTTGAAGACAAGGGTCTGCCCGCGAAATTCATATTTAATTTGGTTTTTCGCAATTTGTAAACTAATACGACAAAGTAGGCTTATGGCATTCTAATTGCGACAATGGCAGTATCATCTTCACAGGTTTATATAAAAATCTTTACTTGAAAGTGTCCAGTTTAAGAAATTAATCAAAATATCGACTAATTTGTGAGTAACTCACGTCCAACTCAGTATTGTTGGAATAAAAATAAAAATAGCCATACATTCACATCAATTACAATTGCAACAAACCTGGACAAATGAAGCCCTGTGTATACTATCGGAGCATATGATGGACACAATCTGTTCCGTCTCCACATAGTTGGCCACCTTCCCTCCTGGTTCGATGCCTCGCCGGTTATACCTTCAAAATAATATTATTTGTACATTATGCCCTGCGCATACTGGCGGATAGGATGGCAGAGGATTTTAAAATCAATTGAATTTAATACTTATCCAATCGAAATACGGTATAATATATTAAATATATTTCAATCCAGCGTGCTCTTCGATGCTCCAGAGAAAACTGCGCTGCGATGCTCCGAGGTCGATCACCGAGCATTGAAATAACTTATTTCGATTGGATAAGTATTAATTTCAATTAATAAATTTAAAATTGCTTCATCCGCCAATGCGCTGGCCATTAGGGTTTCCTTATATTACAAACTAGCTAATACCCGCGACTACGTCCGCGTGTCCACGTGAGTGAGTTTATACAAATCCCGTGGGAACTCTTTTACGGGATAAAAGCAGCCTGTCACTCTCCAGGTCCCCAACTATACACATGCAAAAAATCATGTCGATCCATAGCTGCGTGATGGAAGGACAAACCAACAAAATACTAATTAGTTTGAAATGTTCGAGTTGTAAAATCAAACATTGCTATTTTCGAGATGCAGAGGAAAAATTTCGTACTTTTTCGAGTTAAGGGGGAAAATATGTACTGAAATGGCTTGTATGACTCACTGATTGTTTCGACTTATATAGGGTTGACATTTTGAATAATGAAGGATTTGGGGCTTCAAGGGAAGGGAACAAAACATCATTTCGAGTTTTGGAGGTTTTCGACTTATCGAGGTTCGATTTAACGAGGTTCTACTGTATAATAAGTCTTACCTTGTCCCTGCTTGGTATCTAGACCGCCTTGAAATAAGTCCTAAAGTAAAGGTCTCGTCACACGTGCTGGAACTTGACAATGACTCTGTGTTGAGCGGGTTTGCGTCGGGCGGTTCGACTGCTATTTGCGACAGGTGGACATAGCCTTGTATGATTGGTAACACCCACTGGTCGCAATCTGGACTCTAGAGAAAATATAAATTAAAATTTTTACAAGCCGATCCGCCCCAGCTTTCGTGCACATTCTATACACCACTAATTTTTTTTATTCGATGACAAGCTAGTGCTTGACTGCGATCTCACCTGATGGTAAGTGACGATGCAGTCTAACGGCCGTTTTCAATAACCTATCTATCCGTCATTTCAGTTACAAATGGTAGACAAAACTATCCTTTTGTCCTTACTGCCTTTTCAATAACCTATCTACAGATAGCGTTTCCTACCGAATCTAGCTATCTGTCATCGGGAGGGCGGGTAGCTTACTAGAGATAAGAACGCTCATACAAATCATGCTTACTTGCGTTTCAATATAAGTTTCAAGTTACTCTCCAGTAAACGGAGCTATCGCTAGTAACGTCATTTACTGATCCGTCGAAATCGGCCAGTTGGCACTCGGTAACGTAACTTTGCCTTTTGAAAATAAATATTTCACTGTAGTTTCTATTCATAATGAACATTTTAGCAGTCATGATAGTGATATGGAATAATTTGGATACTTAATAGATTGTGATGGGGACAGTCAAGTCCCTGTCTGACACTTTGATACCGGAAGGCATCGGAAGGTACCTAATAGGTATAAACCACATGTGTGTTATTTTACTTGCCACCATAAGTTACACTAGACAATTCACTTCAAGTTGGCCGTTGTCAACCGTTTCAAAATGACGTCATACTGGTACGGTTGATAAAAAATACCTAATTGTATTTTTTACTCTAACCACGACTGTGACGGAAGTTTTCGTGACGTCTTGAATGTCGTAAGGCGTGATTTTTAATTTCTTATTATTCTCCTCTTCAAAGAAATTAATTAATTAAGGTAATAAATATATATAGTCTGCGCAATGCAAAATTTTCCCTTTGTACACATCGCAGAAAACTACACGCGAACATATTATAAATAGTATGGTAGTAGTAGTAGAATATAGAAATAGTAATCAAACAACAATAAACAACTAAAAACTTAACAAAACAATTTAAAACCTAACATTTACAAAATCAAAAAACACGGTACTGACAAAAACGAGCGGAAAGTTGCTATCTGTACCAAGCGGGTCTGACTTGAAGTGAGCAGGTAGTACAATAAAACAAAAAAAAGGTTATTGTAAAACAAAAATTCAATGGACTTGGATAGATGAGAGGGAAAAAGCTATCTACTGATGGTTGAAGGTAGATAACACTTGTCCGTGTATGTGAAACGCAAACTATGGATAGATACGCTCTTACTCATTATCGGGGATAGCTATCTATCCGTAAACTTTGGTTGGTTATTGAAAACGGTCGTAAGATGGTAGCGGGCTAACTTGGAAGGGGTATGGCAGTGAACATTCAATCCATACCCCTAATTGGTTTCTACACACCATTGTGCCGGAACGCTAAATCGCTTGGCGGTACGTCTTTGACGGTAGGGTGGTAACTAGCCACGGCCAAAGCCTCTCACCAGACATCTTTATTATTAAAAAAAAATTACACGAATCTGTCAAGAAATCCCTAAGAAATTGGTGGTCACTGCTCACACATAGAAAAAATAGATACAGGCTACCGTATTTAGAACCTTCTCCTTTTTTGGAAGTTGTTAAAAAGACGACACTTGTTTAAAATATTCTCATTTGAAGTCCCTGTGATTATTTTCAAAAATAAATTTTAGGAACTGACAATGCTGCAAGTTATAGTTTTGATAGCTCATTGTCCCCCCAAAATAATACTCATCGATAGTAGATTGCGCGCGCACTAATTGGCACTGCACGCCAGCCGACCGCGTAAAATTACTATACTAATCACATAAACATATGTAAATATTCTACTATAATAAATATTAGATGATGCCCGCGACTTCGTCAGGGCGGATTAAGGTTTTTTAATTCCCACAGGAGGTCTGTAATTTTCCGAGATAAAGTAGCCTATGTGTTAATCCTGGGTATGAGCTATCTCCATTCCAAATTTTAGCCAAATCAGTTCACTTGTTGTGGAGTTATAGAGTACCAAACATCCATCCAAACATCCATACATCCTCATTCCTTACAAACTTTCGCATTTATTATAAACTAGAGGATGCCCGCGACTTCGTCCGCGTGGATTAAGGATTTTAAATTCCCGCGGGAACTCCCAATTTTCCGGGATAAAATGTAGCCTATGTGCTAATCCTGGGTATAAGCTATCTTCATACCAAATTTCAGCCAAATCGGTTCATTTGCTGTCGCGTTAAAGTGTAACAAACATCCATCCATCCATCCATACATCCATCCTCACAAACTTTCGCATTTATAATATTAGTAGGATTAGTAGGAAGTAGGATTATTCTCTTATGAAACCTATATAAAAGGGTTCAAGTTAATGAACCCAAAGAAGAAAAAATTTACCTCCAATGCTATAATATCCTTCAACATATGTTTATTCCAGAAGAATCTATCATCAACGTATTTCCACCATCTTGTGATGTCTGTTACTGGCTTTCCGTTACCCTCTTCTGTTTCCAAAACCTTTTCAATTTCATATTGTCGTTGCAAGCTGTTTGTTAGGTCAAGAGTTCGTGAATAGTAAAAACTGTCCGAATCGTCAAATATTTTGTGGAGTTCATCAGTCAGTCGTTTCTCAAAGCGTTCTGCTATTTTTGGGTCTCTTTGCTTTTTGACTGTTTGTTTTACCTGTGGTCAAGGGTACTAATTTTAATTTTTTCTTGCTATGACTTTTAGTGGTATGATCTATGATGTGATTTCAATTTCTTTAATAGACCACATCTATTGTGATAAAACACAACAATGGTGAAAAGCAGTGCAGCAATACCACAACACACAATGTGGCGTTGCACTTAATTTGAAGCCTCAATAGCCCAACGGTTAAAGGTGCTGACTGAAAACTGAAAGGCTGCAGGTTCAAATCCCACCCGTTGCATTGTCATACCCACTCCTAGCCCTAGGATATGAGAGAGAATATTAGTCAACTTCTACTTGGCTGATATTCTTCTTTTTATTGTTTTGAGATAGAAAATCATACAGTTTTTGATTGTAAAATACAACAGAATAAGGGGCTTACATCAATTCTCATTATAAAGGTTCTTGTAATGAAATGAATAAACCTTCTTCATATAATAAATATTACCTGTGTAGCAGCCTGTTGTGTTGTTGTTTTAATAGTGTTGCTCACATTCTTCACAGCACCAACAGTTTTGTTGAGAAACACAGAATTTTCAAACAGCCGTGCGCCCATTTTCTTACCGCCCCCTCTGTTTGCAAGAATCGTGGAAGAGCCGTGTTTCGTGCAAGGGCATAAATCAACCTCTTGATTTGTAGCACCCATATTTAGGAAGCATATTGATTTTATTTTATATATAGTGTGGTGGAAATATATTTGACCGACGGGCACGCTTTCTTTTATTATAATTAATCGCGGTTCGTAAATATTCGTGTGTTCTACTTTTCCTATTATACCTTCTGTTATACCCAAGCACTCTATGTCTTCGATATCCGATAGGTCCCATGCTTAAAAAACATCAAAATTTATTTAAATACTAAACCACACAATAGGAGATTAATTTAATAATCATTCGGAAGTTTCCTATTAAGTTCTAGACCACTAAATTCAAGGAAAATTATTAATAAATACGTACCTGATCGAACTGAAAATGCTCCAGTTAAACGATTCCACCAAAGGCTCGATTCGTTCCTGACGAATATATAGTAAGATTCCGATCGAAAAAGTTCCATTTTAATTGAATTTTATTTTACATTTACTTTATTTTTTCATAATTTTCATTGTGTTTATTGTTATTGTAATTTGTATGTAATTTGACGTCTAACCGAGGGGAGGAGCGGAAACGTTTTGTGATTGGTAAATAGTCTAACCTGGCAAAGATTGCTGTTTCATTCTACGTAGGTGGACACTAGTTATTGATTAGCACCAATTTTTTCTTATTCATTTATTTTATTTCAATAATAATCATCACCATCAAATAAATTGTTGGTGATTATTTTATTGTTAGTTATCTGATCGAAAATTTTGCGAAGATTAATTTTGTGACACTTAACGATTCTTACGTAAGTTTGCTCTTTAAGTCTATGACTTAGACTTATGCGTGTAAAGAAACGATATTGAAGCATTTTCGTTTGGCTGTCATGTTGGCAACGTCATTAGTGTCAGGCTTACTTCCGGTGTGCTTCCGATTAAAAAAATTATATGAAGCTATGTTTTATTTTCTCATTAATCACACCGTTGGATTGTGAAAAATGGATTGGCAATTAACGTGCCGCGTTTGTCTTGAAACAGGGGACATGGTTTCCCTGTTCGATTGGGACGAAAATAATGAACAACTGGGGGACAAGTACACGTACTGCTGCGGCGTCGAGGTACGGAAAAACTACCGCTGCAAAATGGTTGCGATGGCCACCCTATAGATTTTTCCAACATTAATGTTGCTATATTGTTTTATTTAATGTGAATTAGTGATTTTTGGCTGACATCCCTAAGAATTTTCGATATCGCAACTTGTAATCCAAACCCAGAAGTAATTTAGTAATTTAATTTTAGGTATCCAAAAATGACTCGCTGCCAACGCTTATCTGTTTAAATTGCGTGGACCGCCTTACATACGCGTGCCAGTTCAAACAGCAGTGTCTATCTTCGAATGAAACCCTGAAAGAATGCCTCGATGAATTTTTGAAAACTTCACAGGCTGTTTCGGAAGGGAACAAAGGTATTTAACTACTTATTAATTGTTGGAAATAGACTTCAACCTTCTTCAAAGCGTTATGTAACTTGTGATAACAATTACGGCTTAACTTCATTTCAGCTTTGTATGAGGGGGTGTAGAATGTAGGGCAAGGGGTGGTGAACCAAACTCCACAGTGCCTAATAATTTTAGCAAAATTAAATTTTGTGTGTCATGTTTGCACAAATTAGACCTGCTTAGTTTGGGGTTGTACATTCAGTATAGATTTTGCACCCAGAAATCGTTACTTTTGGTCAGGTTAGAAGGCTGTGGCAGGACCCTCTTAATTGGTGATTTTTATGTGGCCAGACTGAAGTTTGGCCAAATTTAATTTTGACATACTCGCTAACTTTTTTGCAGCCTCAATAGCCCAACGGTTACGGTGTGGATTGATAACTAAAAGGTTGCAGGTTCGAACTCCACCCATTGCACTATTGTCGTACTCTCTCTTAGAACAAGCTTTCCGCTTATCTGGAGGGGATAGGAGGATATTAGTCAACTTCAGCTTGGCTGATATTCTTTTTTTTAAAACATAGCAGAAAATAAGTGAACCTGAGTCCAAACATAGAGAATTTGGTATAGGGTTGAATGGATCCAGATCATCTGCCCAGTGATGGAGATATATATTCCAAAGGAATAATCATACTAATATTATAAATGCCAAAGTATGTTTGTTTGTCCTTCAATCACACCGCAACATAGCTATGGATCGACGTGATTTGTTGCAAGGGTATAGTTGAGGACCTGGAGAGTGACATATGACATAGGCTACTTTTTGCGCGGATGAAGTCGCGGGCATCAGCTAGTCACAAAATAATTGTGAGTCATGATTTCAGAATTAAATGAAACAGAAACAATCACAATCAAGCAAGAGAATGGCTTATTACTGCAATATGAGTTACCAGTGGAACATGACCCTCAGGCCAAGTGGACGCGGACGGTTCTCAAGACACCCACTAGCACAGTGGTCACTAAATCACCAGGTCAAAGAAAGAGGGGACGGCCAAGGAAATATCCCAATGAACAGGGGAAGATTGGTATGTATAATGAGATCAAGTTTCATTTTAACTATATAATTATTATTTAAGTATAATGTAAATACACAGCACTGGAGAGAGCTATGCTCCAAGTATTCCTGCCAGATCAAATCAGAAATGAGGAGATCCGTAGGAGAACAAAAGTCACCGACATAGCTCTGCGAGTCACAAAACTGAAGTGGAAATGGGCGGGGCACATAGTTCAAAGAGCTGATGGTCGTTGGGGTCCCAAGGTGCTGGAGTGGCGACACCGCACCGGGAAGCACAGTGTTGGCAGACCCCTCACTACAGCACTGGACTGACATCAAATGAGTCGCAGGGAGCCACTGGATTCAGGCGGCACAAGAATGAGGCCTGTGGAAGTCCATGCAATAGACCTTTGTCCAGCAGTGGATGACTATCGGTTGACAAAGAAGTAGGAGTATAATCGACCGAGCGAAGCGAAGGTCTTTGAGTTAACTAGAGCGATTTGCACTTGTCCGTCCGTCCGTCCGTCCGTCCGTCCGTCCGTCTGTCAGAGCCTTATAACTTTTGAATTACTGAACGTAATTACTTCAAATTTAGATATAATATGTAAACCGATGGCCTCCAGCCGAAAATGGCTTAAAAAGTTATAAAAATCTTTATTTCAGGGGGGCTCTCATAGAAGCGAATGCGAAGTAAAAAAAAAAATATCGCGTTACATAATATTGTTACGTATCATTTTAAAGATAATTTTGAACTGAGTACAAAAATATTTTTTTTTTTAATTTTTCCCTTAAAATTGACGAAATGGGGGGCTTTCAAAGTGGCGATTTTATACGCTCGCTTGAAGACGCTCTCTAGGAAAATCCGCTATAGATTTTCAAACTGATTTTATGTTTTTAGGTCACTTATATCCTGTACTTGAACAACAAATACTAAAATTATATGAATATTATAAAGAAACGAGATTATTTAATTTTTAATGGGCATCAGTAATTCATATAGCATCAACATAGCTTCACAATAATGCTAATAGATGGCGCAGTCAGTAACTATTCCCATGGAACTACGAGTTACGACTACGACCTATCCCAAAAACAGTTTTGCGTCGACCATTATTATTTAGTTACTTATTATAATACAATAATTGTATTGTAATTTTTTTTGTACCATATTATTCAATTAAAATTATTTTTTAGTTAAATTTTAGTTAAATATTGTATATTTTCTATTCGCCTCGATAGATGACGATTTGTACAGATGCCCGTAACCCGGTTTCACTCGTTAGTACCTACATAATAAATAAATAATTCAATGTTTGATAAATAATTCAATGTTTTCACTAACGTTCCCTAACCTTTACGGGCTACAGGTGATTGATGTTTTCTGTCAACTTATTTATCACGATCCTGTACGGGACACCTAAAAGGATATTGGGACGGATGTTAGGACTTAGGATTGTATTTAGGAGCTACCTACGTTAAGAGACTCCTAGGATGGTGTGGATTCACCACACCATCCTAGGAGATGGGGATGATTTAGGTATGTTTGGTGAAAACGGGCATAATAATAATGTCAGTTTTGGTTATCATGTATCGATTGAATGAATAATCATGGGATACCGTTACCGCGAGGTCTCAGTTTGGGGCGAACCACTAGTATAAATATTAGTGACTTGTGATAACATGTTATAACTTGTGAAAACAAGCAGTGATAGCTTAGTGGTTAGGACTATGGTCTCCTGTTTGAGGGGGTTGCAGGTTCGATTCTGGGCATGCACCTCTAACTTTTCGGAATTATGTAGCATTAAACAAATATCACATGCTTCAACGGTGAAGGAAACAACGTGAGGAAACCTGTACACCTGAGAGTTCTTCATAATGTTCTCAAAGGTGTGTGAAGTCTGCCAATTTGCATTGGGTGGACTATGGCTTATAACCCTTCTCTGAAAGGAGACATGTGCTCAATAGTGAGCCGTTGATGGGTTGCTGATGATGATGATGATGATAACATGTCTGGCTTAACTTTAGTATGGTAGCTATGCAGAAGTTAGAGGTGGGGGCAAGTCTAGAGTGTGTTCACACCTAACGTATTGTCAGCCGGCAACCGTGAGTGAGCGTTATGCAGTTTACTGCTTTTCCATGCATACTTGTTCACACCAAACCATAGATATTACGCTATGCGTAGTCGCTGACTCTCGGCGACCGATTATATTATATTAAACTACGCCACTACGCACCGCAGACGCTGATTGTCTATGGAGTTACGGCGTATTGTCAGCATAGTGTGAAGGAAAAATGCAGTCTGACTTCACGTTCATACTGGGGCTCACAGTGAGCCTGCCCACAATCGGCGGCTGACTGTCCGTTTGGTGTGAACAAAGCCTAAGAGGGTCTAATATCTAGGTTCTAGAATCTAGACCAATCAATTTACTTTGTGTGGAAATATGAACCATTATTAATTGATAGTGATATGTATAACATATTGATGGTTAAATCACTACCTACCTCTTTGTAGTTTTGAAAATAACTAATTTCACTAATTTCACATTTAACTAAGTTCATTCCTTATATGTATAGTTCGGCAATAGTCCATCACTGGAGGTCATCCTACTTCCTACTAATCCTTCTAATATTATAAATGCGAAAGTTTGTGAGGATGGCTGGATGTTTGTTTGTTACTCTTTCACACCACAACGGATGCACCAATTTGGTTGAAATTTGGAAAAGAATAGAATAGAATAGAAATGTTTTTATCTACTCCAGCATCGAAAAGTTCCAATTTCGAATTTGACAGCTGAATCGAAATGAACCCTCTTTCGGTTTTGCTTCTCATTTCGATGCAGCTTGTTGTATGGGAGCTGAATCGAAATGGTTATCTTCTTAAAATAGGATACCTAAAGCTAAGGCTCTGAGTTCTGGCACTTTTGTACCGTTCATACGACAGAGGCGCCACAGGCGGCTGGTGGCGGCTTACGGAGTTACTTTTTGTTACGTTATTGAGCCTACGGCGTATTTTGTTAATTATTTTATTTTCCTTGTCGTAGATAAAATCTTGTATGCAACTGAACGTAATTAGTCATTTTAATTCTCGTACTATCCTATTTTGATACTCGGCAAGCCTTGTATCAAAAAACAGCACTCGAATTAAAATGACCCTCATTACGATGCAGTTGCATAAATAGCTATTATTCAAATAAACTTTTTTACTAGTGTTTTTGAATGCAGTTGCATAAATAGCTATTATTCAAATAAACTTTTTTACGAGTGTTTTTGAATCGTCGATGAGTCTACCACTGGTTCGGAATGCCGTTCCTGCCAAGAAGAACTAGCAAGAAACTTGGCAGTTGCTCTTTTCAAAACAAGTTTACAATATAATAGACATTATGCTATGTATGCAGTGTTTCCACAATGAGGGGAAGTTCCACAAAATTCCACAACAACAAAGTTCCACAAAAACATAACTAATTATATCTAATTATACTTCAACACATGTTAAGATGGGCAGACAGAAAGTAGCCCTCATTCACGCCGGTGGCACCCTTTCACGAGCATGACGCATGACTCAGCCATTGCTTCGCTCAACCATATTTGAGGGAACGTAACATGGAATGGAATCTAGATAGTTTTGTCCCGGAAAATTCCCGCGTGAATCAAAAACCTTAATCCACGCAGACAAAGTCGCGGGCATCATTTAGTGTCAAAATAAAGTCAAGTGATGAGTACTGCCATATTTATTAAATTTTTGGCTCAACTCTATTGGCACCAACTTTATTTTAAAACTGATTTATGATTTTATTGTAAACTGATAGCCGTTTACACTAACATTCCCTAACATTTACAGGCTACCTAAGCTAAGTTAGGTGACGCTTTCTGTCAATTTCGTTTCATGAACCTTTAGGGAACACCTAAAGTTGGAAATGACATTAGATAAGGGAATGTATTTAAGGGCTACCTACATAAAGAGACTCCAGCTTAAGCAATGATTTTGGAGAGGGTATACTGGCTACTTTTACGGCTTTTTGCGACTGCATCGCGAAAATCGCGACAAACTCGTTCGCCTTTTTATGGCTTCCGATCGCAGAATCGCGAAATCGCGCGAAACGCGATTCACGCTAGAGGCCATAAAAACGCGCTGCCGCTAAAAGTAGCCAGTCTGTCCTCTCCCTTAGGTTTGATTGGTGAAAATCTAAAGAAAATCTAAATTAATCTTGTTATTTTAGATGTATCGCCGTACCAACGTAAGAAACCGAAGCAAGAAACAAAAGAGCCCGAAGCATTAACAACACTACTGGCGAGTGGGTCGCTGGAACTGAAAGAGGAACCTGGGGAGGACGAGTACACTGTCGTTGGAGGTAAAAGAACAGCGGTGCTAGGTTAATAGCTATACTCTGTGTGGTGTAGCATGATGCAACATAGACGATGGTGGTGATCCTAATTTACTAGATATCACTCATTCCAAAATTTACTTTATTATTGTCTAATTATTATTATTATTTTGCTATAAATTTTGACTCTCACACCCGCGTACAAAATAAATACATATAAAACCAAAGAGAGATATAATAAACATAAATATATATACATATAATAAACTTACATATAGATTACATAAATTAATACTTGTAGCGGGCGGAGGATTACGCCCCGGCAGGGGAGACCAGACGGCCGGGGGTCAGGGCGACAGGCTAAGAAACCGACGGACTATCCTAGCCGAGTCTAGCAACACCGCTTTCTGCATCTTGGCCGCGAGCGAACTGCCACGGAACCCCAGTCGCCTCAGATGGCGAGTGAGGCTGACTGGGATCAACCCATTCGCAGAAATGACGATTGGGATGGTTTCAGTGGACTCCACATGCCACATGCCAGCAACCTCGTGAGCCAGATCTAGATACTTTCGTTTTTTCTCTGTCTCCGCTCTCACGAGGTTCCCGTCATGTGGGATGGTGATGTCCACTAAAAACACCCTCGACTGTGCCCGGTCCATCAGCACGATGTCAGGCTTATTCGCCAGAATCGTCCTGTCCGTGATGATGGACCGGTCCCAATAGAGCCGGACTCCGTCACGCTCAAGTACCGGCACCGGTGTGTACCTATAGTACGGCACTCTCTCACCCAGGAGACCGTACTTTAGAGCAAGCTCTTGGTGAAGGATTTTGGCCGCTTGGTTGTGTCTGTGCAGATACTCAGTGTTAGCAAGAGCCGAACATCCCGAGAGCACATGCCTGAGTGACTCACCGGGATGGCGACACGCTCGACAGATGTCGTGAGTGCCATCCTTCAGGATGTACTTTCGGTAGTTCCGCGTCTTAACCACCTGATCTTGTATTGCACACACAAAACCTTCGGTTTCCCCAAAGAGGTCACCAAAGCGCAGCCATTGCACAGACGCTTTTTTGTCTACGTGAGGCTCATTAAGAGCTTTAAAAAAGCGTCCATGCAACTCCTTCTCCTTCCATACAGTCTCCCGGTCAGAGGTGCTTAGTACCACCGGTTTCTGCCACTCGAGTTTGGCCAAAGATAGGGGAGTGAGTCCTTTATCACATTCTATGACGTCTCTATGCATTGGGCACTCCCTTTTCGTCTCAAAGTAGGTTCTGAGGCTGGATATCTCCCGATTATGCATGGTCTTGACGCTTAATACGCCTCGACCTCCACATCTTCGGGGTATATACAACCTCATAATAGACGATTTGGGGTGGTGCATGCGGTAGAGAGTCATAGTCGTGCGGACTTATCTATCCAGTGCGTCTAGTTCGGTCTGAGTCCATCTGAGTACGCCAAAGGTGTACATGAGAACGGGCATGACCCAGCCGTTATATGCTCGGACCTTATTGGCGCCCGACAAATAGCTTTTACAAACTTTTGTCAGGCGACCAAAAAAGACCTCGCAAACTGACTGTTTCACGTCCGCCTCCTTTACCCCCACGGATTGTGACATACCCAGATACCGGTATGACTCAGCTTCAGAGAGGGTCCTGATGTTGGATGGCTCGAGATTGATCTCAGCCGAATGAGTAACCTGTCCCCTCTCCACATGTAAGACCGCACACTTGTCTAGTCCAAGCTCCATCCTGATGGAGTTACTGAACTCAGTGGTGATATTCAGCAACTCCCTCAGGCGGGTGGCATTGGGTGCTAGCAGCTTGAGGTCATCCATGTAGAGAAGGTGAGGCACTTTTGTCCCTCCTCTCCGAAACTGAAAGCCTGTCCCTGATCTCTCCAGCAAAGAGCTGAGAGGGTTCAGCGACAGACAAAACCATAATGGACTCAGACAATCGCCCTGGAAGATACCCCGCCGTATCTTGATCCGGTCACTCGCAGCCGCCAACCGCTCGCCATGGAGACAAAGGATCGTACTCCATTGCCCCATACACTCTCCGAGGAAGTCTCGAACTGTACTATCGACTTTGTACAGCTCAAGGACCCTCAAGAGCCATGAATGGGACACCGAGTCGAATGCCTTCTTATAGTCAATCCAGGCGGCAGAGAAATTCCGGCGATTGCGTTTGACCAGTTGGCCCGCGACGGAGTCTATGAGAAGGAGCTCCTTAGTACCACGACCACCGCCCCGACATCCGTTCTGAGCCTCAGACATGATGTTGTTCTCGTCTACGTGACGGGAGATCTTACGGCTCAGAACGGATGTCAATGTCTTATAGATGGTAGTAAGACATGTGATGGGGCGGTACTTAGCTGGGTCAGCGGTATCGGTTGACTTAGGAGCTAAATGAGTGATCCCGGTGGTGAAAAGGCTCGGGAGTGCCCTTTGCTCGAGAGCATCTTGGAATTGTCGAGCCAAAGTAGCATGGCAGAGCGAAAAACCCTTCAACCAGTAGTGATGCAGCCCATCGGGTCCCGGACTTTTCCAGTTCGGGGCCCGGCGCACCGCACCAGCTACATCCTCCGAAGAGATGGTGACAGGGTTCATCGGCTCTATTGAGGCACATGCTTCCTCTACCGCCGCAATCCAAGGGCCCTCCTCATGCTCCACCTCTCTTGACCATACACTTCGCCAAAAGGCGACGAGGTCAGCCGGGCTCGGCTGCTGAGAGGTAGAACAGACTGCTGGGCACTCCAGTTTTTTATAGAACCTTTTCTGATCACTCGAGAAGAGGCGATTTTGCTGAAAGCGCTCGACTCTTTCCGAGTATCGTCGGATGCGGTTCCCCCATGCAGCGATTTTCTGCTTCAGGTCGTCGATGCGCTCCGTTAGTTTTTGGGCTATATCGGGCTGATCTAGCCGCACCCCGAGCCCATTAAAGGCTATTCTAACGGAGCGCACAATTCTTGGCCTAGTGTTGCCCGATCTGAAACTCTGCAGTCTGCCAATGAGAGCTCTGGCCAGGGTGATACGGTGTTCTATTCTCCTTTTCCAGGCTGGTTCCGTGCTGCGCCTTAGAGTAGCGCGTCCACGTTCCTGGGTCTTGACACCCATGAAACGGTGAACAGCTAAGGCCGCACCAAAGAGAATAGAAGCCGTATCATCCAGGCCAGTGCTGCGCTCAAGGTATTGAGGCAGCATTTGGTTTATGGCCTCAATGACATCCCGCGTCGCTACATTTAATGTGAGTCGGGAGAGCCGCGGACGGATCTCTAGAGGAGCACTCCGGATCTCCGAAATTGCCTCTTCTAAAATCCTTCCCATACGCTCTATGTCAAGGGAGACTGTTTCCTCCGTGTCCTCCTCCACAGGCAAATCTTGCGCGATAGCGTCGGTTTCTTCGCGGACAGGTTCCGCCAGAGAGACAATTTGCTCTGTGGTTGGGGTTGTCACCTCGGGAACAGCCTCACGTCGTAACCGTTCGAGCTCGGTAGCGCTAAAGATGTTCGAGCGCTGAATATACCGAGCCCGGTCTGCCAGGTTTTGTTCCGTGACAGTCAGATTCGGCTCGAGCAGCAAGAACTCGCGGTACATTGCCGCTCGGTAGCCAGTCCGTCCGGTTTCCCCTCCCGTCGCCCTGTAGTACGCACGCATGACATTCTCGTTCATTTGAGATGTCCATCTCATGCGGCGCACTCCACCAGCGGCGGGCTCCGAAGATTGGGTCCTTGAGGACCCTGTCGGTGCCAAGCCCTCTGGTGGGGATGATGGATTGGCCGGCCGCCGAGATGGTAGTGGCGGCCCGGCTGGTGTGACTGGCGGTCCGCATGCTGTCACGTCCAGCGCCAGTCCCAGACGCGCCCTGGCGCCCCCCAGGCAGCGGCCCTGTTCGCGCATTCTCATTTTTGTCCATCATCATAAAAGGGGGGTGGGGGGTGAGTGGCAGTTACGTCACTCGGGGTCCACTCAGGTCCCCAAGGAGGCTGTTTTAGAGCCAGCTCGCTCGGTTTGGGGGAACCTAGATGTCATTTGGTTCCCCAGTTCCCTTAGTCGCCTCTTACGACACCCATGGGATAGGAAGGGGTGGCAACATTCTATTCTGCCGGTGCCACACGGCGTTTATTATTATATTATTATTATTATTATTATTATTTATAATAGGCTACGCAGCTGTCGCTGATGCGCCTATATCATTTGCTGTGCTTAGAGTTTTCAATGTTATGGCGGTCTAATCTGTTTTTAAATTCATTCACTGACTTTGACGTCACTATCTCTTTAGGCAACTTATTCCATATATGCACCACTCTGTTTGTTAGATAGTGTTTATAGGGATTGGACGATGCCAGTTGACGCCGTAATTTAATGTCATGACCTCTTAGCCCAGGGTTGCTCTTCCTCAAAAACAAATTCTCGAAATTGGGGATGTTGTAAAACTTGTTCAAGATTTTGTATGTTTCGATAAGATCCCCTCTTTCTCGCCTGCTTTTAAGTGTTGTGAGTCCGAGTGCAGAAAGTCTTTGCTCATGTGGAAGGTCTAATATTGTATTTATTTTAATAATGTCTAATATTGTAAATCGTGGCAACAGACAAGAGTGAAAAGGAATGGTTCATCTAATTTCACCCGCACTAATATTATGTTATTAGCAATCCATCAACGTCTCACTACTGAACGCAGGTCTCCTCTCAGAGAAGGGTTATAGGCCATAGTCCGCCACGCTGGCCCAATGCGAATTGGCGGCCTTCACACAACTTCGAGAACATTATAGAGAACTCTCAGATGTGTAGGTTTACTCACGATGTTTCCTTCACAGTTGAAACATGACTCTGAAAAGTCAGGTGCGTACCCGGAATCGAACCTGCGACCCCCCAAATAGGAGACCACAGTCCTAACCACTAGGCTATCGCTGCTTATATTATTATATGCATTATGAATAAAATGCGTATAACTAAAAGTTACGCGACAGAAAGGGAGGCAACCTGCAGGTGAATATGACAGTAGGTAAGTTAGCGCTGTGCGACCTGAATTGCATTTTGTGTGGTAGCAGGAGTCACTATTTGTAAAACATTTTGCGAAGTGAATCTTATGTGCCTGTACTACATTTTTAACCGACTTCAAAAAAGGAGGAGGTTATCAATTCGTTAGAATCTTTTTTCAACCGACTTCAAAAAATCGGCCAAGTGCGAGTCGGGCCTCGCTCTTTTAGGGTTCCGTTAAAAAAATTAAATTAAAATATTTCCATGTACCCATGGAAATATTTTTATTTAATTTTTTTTAATTTAATTTAATTTTTATTATTTGTTGTTATAGCGGCAATAGAAATACATAATATGTGAAAATTTCATCTGTCTATCTATTACGGTTTACGAGATACAGCCCGCTGACAGACGGACGGACGGACGGACGGACGGACGGACGGACGGACAGCGTAATAGTAATAAGGTCCCGTTGGTACCCTTTGGGTACGGAACCCTAAAAAGAGGAGGTTATCGATTCATCGGAATCTTTTTTTTTTATGTATGTCCACCCATTACTCGAAGACGCCTGAACCGATTTAGGAAATTCTTTTTTTTTTGTTTGAAAGGGTATCCCCAGGTGGTTCCATATAAATTTTATCGAAATTGGTCGAGCTGTTTTTAAAATATCAACAATAAATTATATACTTTGTGTAGTGTGTGTGTGTGTGTAATGTAGTAAAGCGGGAGTTGAAAAAGAATTTTTTATATTAAAAATTAAATTATATGTAGGGTCGGTTGTCTCACATTGAACCAGGTAAATTTTGAAGTCTCGTAACCTGATTATTTTTTAATCAATGCCTTTAATTTTTTGTATGTAACTGATGAATTTATTTAACTACAATTGTACAATAATTTATTCTTTATATTCCTTTTGGTTTAAATTTTAAAAAAGAATTTATAAAAAATGGGATTTGGTTCAATGTGTACATCAGGATGTACACAATTAACCAGGGTATATTCCACAATGAACCACCTCATTTAGCATATCATTAACATTATTTATTAGCTAAATTTCTTTATAATATAATAAAAAACTAATTTCTTATGTTATTATATTTATTATTTTACTATAAAGAAATTGTTTTTACAATGTAATCAGTCTTTATTTGCACGTGAATAATATTTTTATCACAAAATAACTTTAAATAAAATAATCAACAATACTTTCTTAATAATTATCCACCACAAAACGTCTTTATAATCAAAGAAAACAAAAGATATCTCAACATTGGTTTTAATAAACCTTTGTATCAGTCAAAGAAGTAGTTACTTATTATAACTCGGAGTTCTAAAACTAAACTTTAAACGTAACAAACAAAGTTACAATATTTTTTGATATTAATCTGCTACTAAAACAAAATAACTTGTTAAACAATCAAAAATGAACACAAACGAAACAAAAGAAATCAAAATACTTAAATACAATAGTCAGACTTCTTCAAACTATGAACGTAATAAAACAACTTACGGCTCTTCTAGCCAAAACCAGAGTTAAAGAAATTATTGAAACAGAAATTAATCAACTAAATAATTAAAATAAATTGTAATTTACATCGGAGATTGTCAATGAACCTAACGTAAGTTTATAGTAGGAGCACGTATCGGAAAGCTGAAGGTTGAGTTTCGGTTCTGTGTTCCATTTATTTTTGGCAGCGGTAGAATCATTTTAATATCCTTTAATTGGACATTTGCCAAATCGGGTTCCAAAGGCATCCGAAATTTCATATTTTCTTTGTTAATTAGCCGCATGAATGATACTCCAATGTTGGATTTGTCAACTTCAATAATCTTAGCTACATAATAAACTTTAATATTTTTTGCGTCAAAAACAACAAGAACATAGTCACCTTCAATTGGTTTACGGGGCAATTTTTCGAAATTTCCTTTCACAACAAAGATTTCTTCATCGTCTTCAGATCCATCTGCCTCACTAATTTCAGTCTCACTAACTTCTATTTCAAGTTCTTCTTCAGAAGTAGATTCATCGCTGAACACCTTCTTACTTTTCTTTTTTTTTGGAACATTCCTTTTCACCTTTTTATCTGAAAACACGGCACGTTTAACATCGTTTGCTTTTGCTTTTGTTTCTGTACGCTTCCTCTTGTTTTCCATAATTTCATTTTTTTCAGGAGTGTCAGTTGCAATCCTGCTCTTTCCTCTTTTTCTTATTTTTTTTTTACTAGATCGGGGGCCAGCTTTGAGTGGTGGCATAAATTGCTTGGGTGAAATCAAGGAAATCTTCAATGATCCTGCTACTGGTGACTTTTGAAGGATCTGGGGTTGTATCTTTGAAATAGTTTCTGTAGATTCATTTTGAGCTGGAGTCTCAGCCACATTATCAATGTTTAACAATGATGGACTTTCTTTTCCATCTTCACAAAATGTGTCATCAGATTTAATAGATTGGGTTTCAACATTCTGTGTATTTGGATCTAAATTTTGATCTTGTGGCTCAGGCTCGGGTCTGTCAGTCACGTCTGATGGCAAAAAATCAATGTCAGTGAATACTTCTGGGTCAAAAGGAAATATGCCACATTTCTTAAAAGCTGCGAATATGTTCATGGGTGTCATTGCCCTAGCGTAGGCCACTCCAACGCACTCCGCCACGTCGTAAATAGTCATAGACTTTCCTGGATGTCTTACCATCCAGGAGTCGATCGCACTATTATAATAGACCTTAAAAGGGCCATTTAACCCGACATCTAGTGGTTGCATCTTGGCAGTGGTGTGAGGATGCAATGTAAGAACAGTGACACCCGAACTTTTAGCCAATTCTAAGGCTTCTATTGACAGATGCGACTCGTGGTTGTCTAAGATTAAAAGCGCGGGGTTCTCTGGACTAGCAGCGCTATGCTTGATGAAATGCTTCATCACATCAACGAATAAAGCGGATGTCATCCATCCAGATGGATGTGCCAATCCAAGAGAACCTGGTGGAGCACCCGTTAACATTATATCCTTGAAATTTTTTCGCGGGAAAACAAGCGCGGGTGGCAATGCTTGACCTGAAGCACATATGATCGCGCAAGTGGTTACCAAAGTTCCCTTTTCTCCACTTGTGACTTTGGCAATATTGTGCTTCCCCTTAGGCGCCACAACTTTTTGAGGACGCTGGACTGTCGACGTGGCTGTTTCATCCAAATTGTACAAACGGCAACCAGTGCTGAACGACGAATGACGACTCATTGCTGTCTTCAAATTATCAAAAAATGACTTGACCGTCTCCCGATTAAATGATGACGCGCGAGCTAAGCTGCAAGCTTCAGGTTTCTTTATTGAAAGATCAAGGTGGCGTTTCCTGAATGAGCGAAACCACTCTTTGCCCGCCATTTTGTCTCGCTCCCGACTATCTGGGATTGTTACGTTGTTCATTTTTGCCATTTGGTACGCTACTTTACGGCAGTCTTTTGGGGTCAGTCCGTAAAATTTTAGAGCGCACTCCTTTATGTACTCCTTATAAACATCTTCTTGTTCAGCGGTAAAAACAAGATGATTTTCATAATTCGGTAGCAGTCTTTTCTTAGCAAGGTCCTCTACGTTGACATGCAAGTTTTTTGCTACATAGCGTCGTAAAGTAGGGTAAGCAATATCATAAGTTTTCGCTGCTTTTCTGACACTTTCTCCTGATCTATGCAACTGGAGGGCCTTAAGCATATTGGCAGCCGAATGTCCACCTCTTTTCCTCACTAATACCTTGTTTCGCGCCATTCTGTAAAAAATCAAAATAATTATATCCACAGTACACATTCACCCACTGGGTGTACACATTGAACCGTGGTTAAATGTGCACCACGCAAGAGTGGCTCAGTGTGGGACAGAACTCGTTTTGATTACTAACCTTAAAATTTAACCGAGAAAATTAACTTGTAAGATAACGAATTATAGCCCATTTAAATACTAGATCACTATATAAAACCGTGTAAATATAAAGAAATCAATATCTTTTAAGGAAAAAAAGTTAAAAAAGAAAGAAATTTGCATAAAAAACTTACTTTTAGAGTATTGTTCAAGCAGTAATTAAACGCACCAACATGAGAGCCACGAACACGAAGCCCATTGGTCCACGTCTGTGCGCGCGGTCTTCGACACACAAAAAAAACGTCAAACGGTCATTCATGTCATATTCATATTGATTCGAAATTGTACATTGCATTGAAAACGTTAAGAAAATTAAAACGAAATAAAAGTACGTAAAGGTTGTTTCGAATTTGATACGCAAATTATAAACGCGTAAACATAAGTGGTCCTTCTCAAAATCTAAATAAGACACAGCGACTTATGGATTCGATGAAGACTCAAGAAACGCATCTAAGCAGCTAAAGTTGACGAGATTACGGCAATCAAGACGCGCAGTCGTAACGGTCAACCTATCCGACATCCATCCATCCTTTACGTACTTCGTTTGTGCAATATTGTGCTGAATATCGCGCTTAAAATCGTAAACGCTTCCAACAAATATAGCAGGTAAGTACTACCAGCTGACACGTAAGTACCTACTCCTAATTCTTATTTTCCTCCAAAATGACTAGTCGTGACAAATCGCCACAATTAGGCCTTCCAGAGGAAAAACTAGACGTTCTTCTGCGTGAACTAACAAAGAAACGTGGCACTCTCAAAGGCAGATTAACAAAATTTAGTACTTATCTAAATAATTTCAGTATAGAAGACGCAACAGCGCAAAATAAAGTCGGTTTGAAGCTACGCATTGAGGGTGTCACGAATCTTTATCGTGAATACGACATTCAGTCTCGAATAGAAGAATGTGTCAGCGAATCTGATATCGAGGATCAGCTGACACAAAGAGAACAGTTCGAGGACTTCTACTATACAACACTGTCACAGGCTGAGTTGTTGTTGAAAAGGAGTGGTAGCAGTGGTGGTGACGTCGCAACTTGTTCCAAAACATGCGCAAATAACAGTCAGTTGCGATCAGTTAAGTTACCTACGATAACGTTGCCATCGTTTGATGGGTCATACGAGCACTGGTTGGAATTTCGGGATACTTTCCAATCCTTGGTGCACAATTCAGACGAAATAACAAGTATCCAGAAATTCCACTACCTGAAATCTTCATTAAAAGGTAGTGCCGAGCTAGTCATCGACGCATTGGAATTCACATCCGACAATTATGGTGTAGCTTGGGAACTTTTACTCAATCGCTATAATAATAGCAGATTATTAGTGCATAATCACGTCAAAACGATATTTAACATTCAAGCGTTGAGTAAAGAGTCCTCCACATCGCTTAGGAACCTCAGTGACACTATTCTTAAGAATTTACGCGCTTTAAAAATCTTAGGCGAGCCTGTAGACTCCTGGGATACATTAATTATCTTTATCATTGTGTCTAAGCTCGATAAAATCACTGAACGCGAATGGGAACAATATAAAGGCACTTTGGTAACGAACAATAACGATTCTAAATCAAAGTTGAAGGTTGATGATCTAATTAACTTCCTTAAAAATCGGGCGGACATGCTAGAAGCATTGCAAGGTTCACAGAACTCACAAAATACAAAGGATGCAAAAATAATGAAAAATCACGGTAAGTCATCCACTAGTTCTCACTCGAAATGCAATGTTTCTACCACTAATAAACCGCACGAACGTCGCTTCCCTCCTAGGAAATGTTACATGTGCAACGAAGGTTTTCATCAACTGTACGCGTGTTCAAAGTTCATCAACTCTGATTTAGAAACGAAATTGAAATTTCTTCGCGATAACAATTTATGTGAAAATTGCATGAGAACTAGTAACCACAAGGCCGATTTTTGCAGATTTGGGGGTTGCCGTATTTGCTCGTTAAAGCATAATTCGGTTATTCACCCTTTAAACGAGTCAAATCATCCCCCGGATTGCACAAAAACAAAAGACAACACTAGCGGTTCCCTAGCGATGCACTCGTCATTCGATAATAATCGGCAACTGGTGAACGGCGGCGCGAGCGCAGGCCTGCATTCGACCCCCGTCGCGCCCCTGTCCCCCGCAGATTCAATCATTACCTATGCAAATAATGCGAACTTAAACGATAGTCGCGCACATCGCTCATTAGGACCGGTTTTGTTATCAACTGCGCTCATCCAGGTACGCACTCAACGCAATGTTTATATACTCGCAACTGCACTTTTGGATAACGGTAGTGAACGCAGTTTCGTAAGCGAACCCTTTTGTAAAAAGTTGGGGTTAAATTTATTACAGTCCACTCACGAGATTAGAGGTGTAGGTAACTCGGTGACGCAATGTACTAAATCGTGCGACATTGAGATAAAATCGCGCATATCTACTTACACCACTAAACTCAAATGTTTCGTATTACCGCAAATTTCTTCCACGTTGCCCGCTGTACATTATGAACGCGCTAGGTTTCGTATACCTAAAAGTGTACAGCTGGCAGATCCGCATTTTCTTGATTCCCGACAAATCGATATGTTGATCGGCGCAGATACATTTTGGGAATTAATAAACGAAGGTAATATAAGGTTACCTAACGGACCTTATTTACAGAATACATATTTAGGCTGGATAGTATCAGGACCTATCGCATTAAATACGCGCAGCGATAGCATTATTCAGTGTAATTTTTCGCAATCAATAGAAACGCAATTACGTAAATTTTGGGAAATCGAAGAGCTACCTAGGGATCGGGGATACGCGCACAGATGCGGAACGTGCTTGCGAAGACCTGTTCACTCGTACTACGACGCGCAATGACGAGGGACGGTTTATCGTTAGCATTCCACTAAAGACATCTGCCGATCATTTAGGCGAATCATTCTCACAGGCGGAACGACGCTTTCTAGCATTAGAAAAGCGATTACAACGCGCACCCGCTTACAAAAAATTATATGCAGATTTCCTTCACGAATACGAAAGTCTTGGTCACATGACTCGCATTACGACCTACGGAACACCTCATTATTTCATGCCGCATCACGGTGTGTTCCGTGAACACGCCACAAGTACCAAGCTGAGAGTGGTTTACGATGCTGGGGCGGTCACGAGCACGGGTGTCAGCTATAATGATCTGCAGTTGGTAGGCCCGCCTATCCAAGGCGACCTAATGTCAATCATATTACGCTTTAGACAACATCGGTACGTCGCATGCGCAGATATAGAAAAGATGTATCGGCAGTGTCTTGTCAACGAAAACCAACGTGATCTTCAACTGATTCTCTGGCGCGATGAACCCACGCAGCCTTTAGGCATCTATCGTCTCAACACGGTCACTTACGGAACCGCGTCCGCACCATTTTTAAGTGTACGTTGTTTAAAACAACTAGCCCTCGAAACTACTAACGCAGAGGTGTCTCGGATAATCAACGAAGATTTCTACGTCGACGACATGATTACAGGTTCTAATGATAAAAACGATCTAGTTAAATTATGCGAAGAAACAGCTTCGACGCTGCAATCGGGCTGTTTCCCACTGCGCAAGTGGATATTCAATTTTACATCGTCGGAACCTATGATCACATCGTCGCCGTGTGAACACAAACAAATAAGCGCTGAGAACACTAATCACAAAACATTAGGCATTGGTTGGCTTAATGACAGTGACGAATTTTACTTTAATACGGAGTTTGAGAGTGATAGCAATCAACTAATAACTAAGCGCATAATTCTATCATACGCATCTCAAATTTTCGATCCGTTGTGCATTTTAAGTCCATTCATTATAACCGCAAAAATGTTATTACAACAGCTGTGGTTGTTAAAATTGGATTGGGATGAGTCCGTCCCTGTCGAGATCGCTCGGCAGTGGAACCGGTTTCTCGCGTCACTTTCAATCCTGAAAACTATACGCGTGCCGCGCTACGTCATGGATAGGCACCCCGCACACAGTCAATATTATTGTCAATATTTACGAATATTGACAATATTATTGACTGTGTGCGGGGTTTGATCAATATTATTGTCGAAGTCCGGAAATTTCGTCAATATCGGGGGGAGGCAGGGATATTGGTGCTGGTCTTATCCAAGGTGGTGAAAATGTAGCTGCCTGGTTCAATGTGAGACAACCGACCCTATTCTGTGCCTAGGGTACTTATTACTAGGGTATAATATATTAGGAGGGTCTGCATTGCCGAGACTCGTAAACACAGACTACATCTTTGTGTTGTCTTTAGATTTCGACGACGGGTCCGCAGACGACCCAGACTTTACGCCCGACGCGGACGAGGTAGATTCTGATGTTGAAAAGAAAAAAGAGGTAAATCCTTACTATTATTATAAGTACTTGTTGGTTTGTGCTTTAATCACGCAGGAACGGAACAACAGATCGACGTGATTTCTTGCATGAGCATTGTTGAAGACCTGGGCCCCAACTCTAACTCAGTGCCTATAAAAAAATAGCAACTGATGTATATTTTATCCATTGCAGGTTTGCTATGAAATATAAATAACATTTCCCTAGGAAACCTTCAATGGATAAAAATATATGTTGGTGGCTATCAATTTTATGATAGGCACTGAGGGTGAGATCTATGGATGGCACTCACTCAGCTCAGACTCAAGACTGAGTTAAAACGAGACAGATTTATGTCAGAAACATATTTGTGTCTCTTTTTAACTCAGTCTTGAGCTGAGCCAGAGTACGATCTATAGATCTCAGCCTCAGTTATAGAATCGGGTAGCTAGAGAGAGTGACATAGGTTACTTTGTATTATGGAAAAAATAAAGGGTTCCCACGGGATCACTGAAAAACTCAACGCGGACAAAGTCATGGGGAAATGCTAGTAAATTAATAATTTATGTACTGTTAGGTGTTTTCGAGGAAGAGGGCGTGGCTAGCGCATTGAGTCAGTCTGAACGCACGTCAAGTGGATAGAAGGCGGGTAGTGCACAAAAACCACCTCGCACCGGACAGCGGGGCTATTCTGCTTCTCGATCTCATACCATACTGTTGCTGTGTAACTTAATTTGAGAGAATTTTGTTATTGTGAAATTAGTTCACTGTAGTGATGTGCCGGATATCCGTATCCGCTTATATCCGACGGAGAAGAAAGATCCTTATCCGTTACTTTTTTGGCGGATCTTTTAGAGATCTTTTACCTTATTAATTTCAATACCACAAAATAATTCCAATTTACACTACTAAACTTCTTTGTAAACATTTTTTAACTCATGTACCGAAAACAAAAGTTATTTCTGCTGCCTAGTGTCACACTAAACTATAAACAAAACAAAAGAAAGGTCCGCGCAATGCAAATCGAAACATGACCTGTGAAGCAAAGCGTCAAGTCGCGTCAATTATCACTTCAAGGTCACGCGCATCCATACCGATTACCGATAGAGAAAGACTGAGTTTCCACGGCGCGGTTCGCACCCGCGCCCGCAGCGGTTGTGGTACCGCTGATACTACGCCCGCCGCGGGCACAAACCGCGCCGTGGAAATTGCTACTTCATTTTCTATACTAATCTGCATTCTACGGAGGCCGCGGGCCCGCAACCGCTGCGGGCGCGGGCACCGAACTGCGCCGTGGAAACTCTAAACCGCCGTCGCCGTCTAAGAAAGTTACGATCCGGATACGGATATACATTTTTAACTATCCGGCACATAACTAATTCACTAGTATATTCCCAACATAATTTTTTATGTGGGCTTAAAATGCTATATAATTTTTTCATATGAACTTAAAGTGCTGTATAATTTTAGGCCCATACACCAAGAAAACGTGGCAGACCTCGCAAAGCAGTACAAGAAAGTTTGAAACCCAAAGACGAAGACGGTGAAGACATGCTGCTGAAAGAAACCATCATGGCGTTCTCTGAGCCCATACCAGACCACATCCTGAACCCCAAAGCCAAGAAGCGGAAGCAAAAGCCCAGGAAGAAATATGTTTATGAAAAAACGTGAGATAACTTTTATCAGAGCATCCCAAACGATCATAAACGTCCCTTAAAATCCTAAACGACCCTTAAAGTCCTAAACGACGCTTAAATTCCTCAATGACTCAAGTCACAAACGACCCTTAAAGTTCAAAACGAAAAGTCCCAAACAACCCTTAAAGTCCCAAACGACCTTTAAAGTCCCACACGACCCTGAACATCCCAAACAACCCTAAATGTCCCAAACAACACTAAAATTCCCAAACGACCCTAAACATCCCAAACCCTAAACATCCTAAACACCCCAAACAACGCTAAAAGTCAAATTACTCTAAAAGTCCCAAACGACTTTAAAAGTTCCAAACTACCCCAAACTATTCCAAAAGCCACAAACTACCTCAATCTATCATTAGCCAAAATATCTTGCTTGTGCTTGACGACGCATGATGATCGATTTTGCAAAACTATTGGATACTTTTCGGAAGTAATAAGATTTTTTTCTACAGCTATTTCGAAAAAATATCTTATTTCAGCAAAAAAAGGTTTGGTAGATAAATTGACATTTCAATTTTAGTTTTTAAAATTCGCGAAATAACGCTCAACGGTGTCATGGCTGCGTTCGTGACGTCACCTCTATGGTTTTTCATAGTATTAGTTTGTCAAAGCTTAGAGATAGATGTGACGTATCGCTCTGATTGGTGTTCAATCCAAGATGGCGGATTGCCGTATTTTATATTTTATTTTATAAAAATAAATATCAGTCTCGCTCAAAATTCTATTCTATTCTATTCTATTCTATTCATACCCCTAAATGATAAGGGTGACCCACCCCTAAATATTTTTGTTGGCGGTACGAAGTTCGCTGGTTCGATTAGAGTCAAAGTAAAATAAACCAAAACAGCATTGTCACTCGGGGCCAAAATATTATGTTCTTGGTTAATTTGAATTCCTCGCTACGCTCAGGATTCTACTTTAGAATCCTTTACTTCCCTCTGAATTCAAAATAACGCCCGGAACATAAAATTTCTTTGACCCCATTTAACACAAATAACTATTTGCAGGCACGTCTGTGAAACTTGTGGTGCCTCTTTCACGTCGAACGCGTCGCTGCAAGCTCACATACGAAGACATTTAGGCATCAAGCCATTTGTTTGCAGGTATGTACAATTGTACTCATTCAAATATTCTAATACATACTTTGTTTTATAGACTAATGGACGATTTCACCAACGTCCAGTGACATTTTACCGAGGTATAAATTGGGCGTTCTGACCAGTTTTTATATTGATAATATCAAATTTACGCTTGGATAAGACTTATTTTACGTTGGTGAAATCGGCCTTTAGTAGGTATAGAAGAAAGGTGACAATCTCCACTTGATTCCAAAACGTGACTAGTATTTTGCTATCTCGTTGCAGCGATTAAAAGCTTGTGATCAGCCAAAATATCATTGTCAAATGTGTCTATATCTTCTAGAAATCTATGGTTATAAATGATCTGTCAAAACATATGTTTTTCATAGTATTTGGTCAGAGTTTGAATATAGATGTGACATCGCTCTATGTGCGCGACATTAGTGATTGTTGTTCAATCCAATATGGAGGATTGCTGTATTTTATAGTTTTATTTTATGAAAATAAAGATCAATCTCACTCTAAATAAAAAAATAAATACATTGTTTTGTTCCATGAACCCTATTTCATTAGATAAATTCATCATTACATTGATTCTTGGTTTTATCATCATGCCTATTTGGCTATTTCCGAGCGCACAGGCGCTGTCTTCCAAGTGAATTAACAATAGATGAAATTGAACAAGGGTTTTCTGAGAGGAGACCTGCGCACAGTAGTGAGACGCAAATGGGTTGCTCACATGATGATGAAATTATACAAAAAGGATAATGAAAGTTGTGATAGCAATCTGCCTAACCGTATGTTTATTCTTAGACCTCAATGTGAATTTGGTCCAAACTTGCTTTATCTCCCTCTAACTATCCTACTGAATCCTGTAAATCCTCTTTCCTCATTATGAAAACACTGCATACATAGCATAATATCTATTATATTGTAAACTTGTTTTGAAAAGAGCAACCGCCGAGTTTCTTGCTGGTTCTTCTCGGCAGGAAAGGCATTCCGAACCAGTGGTAGACTCATCGACGATTCAAAAGCACTTGTAAAAAAGTTTAATAAAAAATCGGCCAAGTGCGAGTCGGGCCTCGCTCTTTTAGGGTTCCGTTAAAAAAATTAAATAAAAATATTTCCATGTACCCATGGAAATATTTTAATTTAATTTTTTTAATTTAATTTAATTTTTATTATTTGTTGTTATAGCGGCATTAGAAATACATAATATGTGAAAATTTCATATGTCTATCTATTACGGTTTACGAGATACAGCCCGCTGACAGACGGATGGACGGACGGACAGCGTAGGCTTAGTAATAGGGTCCCGTTGGTACCCTTTGGGTACGGAACCCTAAAAACATTTCTATTATATTCTAAAAATAGCAAAACATACGGTACAAAAATATGTGTGTGTATCTTTAGATACAGGTTTTAGTCGTTTTTTTTTACAAAATCAACAAAAGTAGATATTGTCACCTTTTCTTCTATATCTCTATTTATATTTAGTGCTACTTTCACAATCGCCGAGTAACCAGGGAATAAATTGAACTTTTTGATTGTTTTCGTATTTCAAAATCTGCCAAAACATGAATGCAGGAATACGTTTGGTGTTTTGGCAGATTTTCAACTTTTACACAGTTACTCGACGTAATTTTTTAATTACAATATAATTATTATTATAGTGTATTTTCATTAACTGGGACAGTATTTTTGACCTCTTCTTCCGTCTCGATTTTTGTCTTACTATACAGTACCTTGGTTACCAAGGTGCTGGAGTGGCGACCCCGCACCGGGAAGCGCAGCGTTGGCAGACCCCCCACCAGGTGGACCGACGACATCAAACGATTCGCAGGGAGCCGCTGGATTCAGGCGGCGCAAGACGAGGCCTGTGGAAGTCCATGCAGGAGACCTTTGTCCAGCAGTGGACGTCTATCGGTTGATAAAGAAGAAGAAGAAGATACAGTACACCCTGTATCTCTGGTTTTTGATTTCTTCACTGTCCCAGTTAAAAAAAAAATACTGTATACCTAATTTTTGAGTAAGATAAGACATGGGTGCGGGTGATTAACGTCTTCAAGATAAAATTAATAGTTATTACTTTCAAATAAAGCTCACTTACACTGAAGCTAGTATTCAAACAAAGACTGTTTTTCGCAAGCTTAACACCTGCGCCCATTTAGAGGCAATAATAGATCGAAATCGCACTGTGTATCACCCGCACCCGCGTGTTTATAATTTGTCGATTTTCTGTTCCCATTGTGGGGCCAGTGGGGGTGGAGGTTAAATTAATCTATGACGTACTCTAAGGCTGAGATCGTGGATCGTTAAAATGAGATGTCTGTATGTCCTGACATAAATCTGTCTCGTTTTAACTCAGTCTTGAGTCTGAGCTGAGTGGGAGTGCCATCTATAGATCTCACCCTAACTTAGCTAGACTTGAGCCAGAGTTAAAGCGAGACACCAATTTGTCTCGATTTTTCTAGATTTCTTGAGTCTGAGCCTGGTTTAAGTAGATCTCCCGGGTTCAAAATTCAAAGAAAAATCTGCTAAGAAGTTTCACTAGCAGCCTAGAGTTGTGCCTCAGGGACCACGTTAAGCCGTCGGTTCTACGCGTGATCTTTCTGCGGTTGTATCGAATTGCCATCCCATCGGTCTATGAGAGTGAGGGAATATAGAGTTCATCTGTGTTTACGCACACACACAACATCTCCTGCATAGTCCGTCTCTGTTGAGGCTGGCTACCAAAGAAAAATCTGTCGGATGGTCATCATTATTAGAGTACGTTTATGCACACGCGGGGCGTGTCGTGCGATAAACTCAAACATATGGCTAAGTATGAGAGCGTTCATACAGAAGCGTTTGCGTTGAACGCGGCGGGCGCCGCACAACGCCCCGCGTGTGCATAAACGTACCCTTAGTATTGGTACGGTTTTCGCAGCATATGCAACTATTCGTGCGTGCTCAACATGGAGCTCCGCCGGCATATGATGCGTCACACCGGCGTGCGGCCCTACAAGTGTCGCGTCTGCGATAGGCGCTTTGGCGACTTCGGCAGCCGGCAAAAGCACGAGAGGCGAGTCCATAGACGCTTGCGCGACTAGCGACTTTTTAACACTTTTTATCCTGTCCCTTCCCAAGTACCGCTACGATGTGATTAGTTACACATCAGTGATGCGATTGTCTAAATATTGCCTATCAAACTCTTATTCATTTCATGGCATTGGTGTCAAAGTAAAATATTCCTTGACTGTATTGATTTAAAGTCACATCAGTGATGCGATTGTCTAAATATTGCCTATCAAACTCTTATTCATTTCATGGCATTGGTGTCAAAGTAAAATATTCCTTGACTGTATTGATTTAAAGTCACAAATTCAGTACAACCGATTCTAACATGGAGCGTTATGGAGCGTATCGTACATACGTAAACGTATGAGAATGCATACACTTTATAATTTATGCTGTTATGGTTTATTTTACTTTGACGCTAATGCCATGAAATGAATAAGATTTTGATCGGCAACTTTTAGACATTCAGGGGCAGACGGTAATAAAAGGGTTAAAAGAGAACCAAATAAAACGGGTACTTCAAATCAAGCAATCAAAAAGCAAATTCGAAACAAATCGAAATCACAGATGACTATTATATACAAGCTCCAAGATGACACCAGTAGAACTGCTTCGTCTTGATCTTTCTATTGATATGGTCAAACTTATATAGCTTCCAAATCCATAGAGCAAAAGTTAAGAAGTTGCATTTTTGACGGTATATTCGTTTTGAAGGGATACAGGAAAAAGAATTGTGGACCATTTATCCTATCACGCGTTTTAAAAGTAAAAAAAAAGATATCCGCTGAATAGAGAACCTCCTCCTTTTTGGAAGTCTTAAGAAATTAAAGAGAAGTACTGGTCGATGGAAGAGTTGGGATAAATTGGTCATAAAAAGTCGCTGGTTGCAGCCTTACAATTTTACTAAAAATCGAGACAATTCTCACAACCTTCGTCTTTGGTCTGTATTGCGGGTCATCGAAGTGCGATTGCGATCTATGCCAACACATTCAACCCCAAGGGTCTGTAGAGGTTAGGGTCTCATAAACAGTAAACGTGTTTTATTTTATTTATTTTTGGAAGGAATAAATTTCCCACGTATTTAGTATGGGGTGGAATCATTAAGTGAGCTCAGGCGATTATTTTTTAATGTAAGACATATTCAAGACTTGTGTAGCTGACTTAAAACTGTCCCTGGTGAATATATTCGGAAGAATTAATAGTACCTTTTACTGTTAAAATCTCAAAAATTAAGTATGGAGTTCTGTTCTAAATGTATGGGTTGTGTAAGCAATAAAGTTGTTGAAATTTTAACAGTTAACGTTATAATATTTCTTATTATTTGTATGCAGTTCTGTTGTAAATGTATGGGTTGTGTAAGCAATAAAGTTGTTGAAATTCTAACAGTTAACGTTATATTTCTTATTAATTAATATCCGAAGTCGTTTCAATATCAATTACAAGTAGTGTTATATCTCTTATATTGAGAAAATAATCGTGTGCGCAAACTTATCGGCTTCAACCTGTATGGGCCCTTCTTTTAAACTTAATTTACTAAAAAAGGACACGTGAGCTGTTCAAAGATCCTTAGCCTCGCATTTAATTTATAATTGAAATTTAAAAAAAAATGGGAACGTCAGCGTGTGCGGTTACTCGTGCGTCATGAAGGAGGCTCTGAAGCGTCACATGCTGAAGCACACGGGCGAGAAGCCGTACAAATGCCGCATATGCGAGCGGCGCTTCGCTGACTACGGCACCAGGCAGAAGCACGAGAGGTATGTATGACGCGAGACCTATCAGTGTGAGAGAGAAGCACGGTTACTCGTGCGTCATGAAGGAGGCTCTGAAACGTCACATGCTGAAGCACACGGGCGAGAAGCCGTACAAATGCCGTATATGCGAGCGGCGCTTCGCTGACTACGGCACCAGCCAGAAGCACGAGAGGTATGTATGACGCGAGACCTATCAGTGTGAGAGAGAAGCACGGTTACTCGTGCGTCATGAAGGAGGCTCTGAAACGTCACATGCTGAAGCACACGGGCGAGAAGCCGTACAAATGCCGTATATGCGAGCGGCGCTTCGCTGACTACGGCACCAGGCAGAAGCACGAGAGGTATGTATGACGCGAGACCTATCAGTGTGAGAGAGAAGCACGGTTACTCGTGCGTCATGAAGGAGGCTCTGAAGCGTCACATGCTGAAGCACACGGGCGAGAAGCCGTACAAATGCCGCATATGCGAGCGGCGCTTCGCTGACTACGGCACCAGGCAGAAGCACGAGAGGTATGTATGACGAGAGAACTATCAGTGAGAGAGAGAAGCACGGTTACTCGTGCGTCATGAAGGAGGCTCTGAAGCGTCACATGCTGTAGCACACGGGCGAGAAGCCGTACAAATGCCGCATATGCGAGCGGCGCTTCGCTGACTACGGCACCAGGCAGAAGCACGAGAGGTATGTATGACGAGAGAACTATCAGTGAGAGAGAGAAGCACGGTTACTCGTGCGTCATGAAGGAGGCTCTGAAGCGTCACATGCTGAAGCACACGGGCGATAAGCCGTACAAATGCCGCATATGCGAGCGGCGCTTCGCTGACTACGGCACCAGGCAGAAGCACGAGAGGTATGTATGACGAGAGAACTATCAGTGAGAGAGAGAAGCACGGTTACTCGTGCGTCATGAAGGAGGCTCTGAAGCGTCACATGCTGAAGCACACGGGCGAGAAGCCGTACAAATGCCGCATATGCGAGCGGCGCTTCGCTGACTACGGCACCAGGCAGAAGCACGAGAGGTATGTATGACGAGAGAACTATCAGTGAGAGAGAGAAGCACGGTTACTCGTGCGTCATGAAGGAGGCTCTGAAGCGTCACATGCTGAAGCACACGGGCGAGAAGCCGTACAAATGCCGCATATGCGAGCGGCGCTTCGCTGACTACGGCACCAGGCAGAAGCACGAGAGGTATGTATGACGAGAGAACTATCAGTGAGAGAGAGAAGCACGGTTACTCGTGCGTCATGAAGGAGGCTCTGAAGCGTCACATGCTGAAGCACACGGGCGAGAAGCCGTACAAATGCCGCATATGCGAGCGGCGCTTCGCTGACTACGGCACCAGGCAGAAGCACGAGAGGTATGTATGACGAGAGAACTATCAGTGAGAGAGAGAAGCACGGTTACTCGTGCGTCATGAATGAGGCTCTGAAGCGTCACATGCTGAAGCACACGGGCGAGAAGCCGTACAAATGCCGCATATGCGAGCGGCGCTTCGCTGACTACGGCACCAGGCAGAAGCACGAGAGGTATGTATGACGAGAGAACTATCAGTGAGAGAGAGAAGCACGGTTACTCGTGCGTCATGAAGGAGGCTCTGAAGCGTCACATGCTGAAGCACACGGGCGAGAAGCCGTACAAATGCCGCATATGCGAGCGGCGCTTCGCTGACTACGGCACCAGGCAGAAGCACGAGAGGTATGTATGACGAGAGAACTATCAGTGAGAGAGAGAAGCACGGTTACTCGTGCGTCATGAATGAGGCTCTGAAGCGTCACATGCTGAAGCACACGGGCGAGAAGCCGTACAAATGCCGCATATGCGAGCGGCGCTTCGCTGACTACGGCACCAGGCATAAGCACGAGAGGTATGTATGACGAGAGACCTATCAGTGAGAGAGAGAAGCACGGTTACTCGTGCGTCATGAATGAGGCTCTGAAGCGTCACATGCTGAAGCACACGGGCGAGAAGCCGTACAAATGCCGCATATGCGAGCGGCGCTTCGCTGACTACGGCACCAGGCAGAAGCACGAGAGGTATGTATGACGAGAGAACTATCAGTGAGAGAGAGAAGCACGGTTACTCGTGCGTCATGAATGAGGCTCTGAAACGTCACATGCTGAAGCACACGGGCGAGAAGCCGTACAAATGCCGCATATGCGAGCGGCGCTTCGCTGACTACGGCACCAGGCAGAAGCACGAGAGGTATGTATGACGAGAGAACTATCAGTGAGAGAGAGAAGCACGGTTACTCGTGCGTCATGAATGAGGCTCTGAAACGTCACATGCTGAAGCACACGGGCGAGAAGCCGTACAAATGCCGCATATGCGAGCGGCGCTTCGATGACTACGGCACCAGGCAGAAGCACGAGAGGTATGTATGACGAGAGACCTATCAGTGAGAGAGAGAAGCACGGTTACTCGTGCGTCATGAAGGAGGCTCTGAAACGTCACATGCTGAAGCACACGGGCGAGAAGCCGTACAAATGCCGCATATGCGAGCGGCGCTTCGCTGACTACGGCACCAGGCAGAAGCACGAGAGGTATGTATGACGAGAGACCTATCAGTGAGAGAGAGAAGCAC
The DNA here is from genome assembly GCA_029955525.1 of Oeneis ivallda. Classification (NCBI taxonomy): domain Eukaryota; kingdom Metazoa; phylum Arthropoda; class Insecta; order Lepidoptera; family Nymphalidae; genus Oeneis; species Oeneis ivallda. The sequence continues at coordinate 7,762,121 of JARPMR010000025.1, read as the reverse complement.
GGTTACTCGTGCGTCATGAAGGAGGCTCTGAAGCGTCACATGTTGAAGCACACGGGCGAGAAGCCGTACAAATGCCGCATATGCGAGCGGCGCTTCGCTGACTACGGCACCAGGCAGAAGCACGAGAGGTATGTATGACGAGAGACCTATCAGTGAGAGAGAGAAGCACGGTTACTCGTGCGTCATGAAGGAGGCTCTGAAGCGTCACATGCTGAAGCACACGGGCGAGAAGCCGTACAAATGCCGCATATGCGAGCGGCGCTTCGCTGACTACGGCACCAGGCAGAAGCACGAGAGGTATGTATGACGAGAGACCTATCAGTGAGAGAGAGAAGCACGGTTACTCGTGCGTCATGAAGGAGGCTCTGAAGCGTCACATGCTGAAGCACACGGGCGAGAAGCCGTACAAATGCCGCATATGCGAGCGGCGCTTCGCTGACTACGGCACCAGGCAGAAGCACGAGAGGTATGTATGACGAGAGACCTATCAGTGAGAGAGAGAAGCACAACGCGTGGATGCTAGCCTATCGACAGTTCGAGTAGTCTGAGCAGCATCGAGGTAACATGATAGAGGCCCCTTACCAGAATGGCGAGGCCTAGTCAGGGAAGTAAAGAAAGGTGTTTTAATTGGGTATTTGACTGTAGTCAAAATGTTGATATTCATCATTTATAATCGAAAATGTAACATGTAGGAATAGCATTGAAAAAAAAAATCGGTCCAAAAACACATAATTTATAAAGCTCTAAAGTTTCCTGTTGGACTGAGAGAGAGCGCTACTGAAGTGTGATGTCACAATTTAGCAGCTCCATACACGCTCCATAGAAAATTTCGTTTTAGAAAGAGACAGATACAGTCACAGTAAAACAGCTGATAATTCCGAGACTAGTAAAGATATTTAAAAAAGAGAAATGGCATTGTGAATATTTAAAACGTTATTTTAAATAAATAACCAAATATCAGTCAAATACCCAATTTTAATAAACTTTTACAAAGTGCTTTGAAGCGACCAAAGTGCTAAGAGAACAAGACCTAACAAACCCTTTCTATAGGGGATATCGAGGTTTGCGAAAGCTACGGGTAGGTTTTAGGGGGTAGGCTGCCTGGAATAATATACACCAAATCACCAGTGTCCAAGCATGTGGAATTGGATGGAATAATCGTGACTAAACATTTCTCTAGTGGTGTCGTGTGGTGCGGGTTGTTACGTTCCCTCAAATATGATTGAACGAAGCAACGCGAACGGCTGGATCATGCGTCATGCTCGTGAACGGGTGCCACCGGTGGGAATAGGTAGAATACTTTCTGCCTGCCCGTCTTAACACGTATTTAATTGTATGTAAGTATGCTTTTGTGGAACTTCCCCTCATTGTGTAAACACTGCATACATAGCACAGTACCTATTGTAAACTTGTTTTGAAAAGAGCAACCGCCGAGTTTCTTGATGGTTCTTCTCGGCAGGAAGGACATTCCTAACCAGTGGTAGACTCAAAAGCACTTGTAAAAGTTCATTTGAATAAAAATAATTCTATTCTATTCTATTCTATACAGGACTGATTACCCACCTGGTGCTAGCAGGCGTCCTCTCCTTAAATACAATACAAGTGCTGTTGAATCGTCAAGTTAACCTACATTATTTTCTTATTATTTCTTAATAAATTATATACAAATACCCTAATTTAAATCTACAAAACTGAATACTCAGGTTTTCTGCGTTTTAGTCCCATTTTAGAACATTGTAATTATTTGTGCCATTATATTAAATCTGATTGCAGCTTGGCAGGAATGCCATTCCAACCGATTGTAATACTTTTGTTTTGAAAAAGCAACTGCTCAGTTTCTTGCCGGCTCTTCTCAGCAGAATCTGCTTTCCGAACCGGAAGAAGTCTGATAAAAGAGTCATAACTTTTCCTACATACATGAACGAAATAATTTTAATTTGAATAGTAATTTTTGGGACAATTTTATTATTTTATCCAGATACGGAAGACTATTAATAGCAATTTATACATATTACAGGTTACACATGGGTCTGCGTCCATACCAATGTTCTCTATGCGGCAAGTCCTTCACTTACTCGTACGTGCTCGCCAACCACATGCTCACGCACACAGGCGAGAAGAAGTATTCGTAAGTATTCACATAGTCTCATCGTCATCATCATCATCATCATCATCATCATCATCATCATGATCAACAACAACTAATATGCATCCACTGTTTGACATTAGCTTTTCTGTAAAACATTGTGCATCCTCGGCCTTTCGTATCTAATCGTCAAGCCATTATAGTCTTTTCTAAACGTGTTAATAAATAAACACACATGCTCAGCACAATTTGAGACAATTTTGTGTGAGTTTTGCACATAGTTCGAAGGGCTGATGGTCGTTGGGGTCCCAAGGTGCTGGAGTGGCGACCCCGCACCGGGAAGCGCAGTGTTGGCAGACCCCTCACTAGGTGGACCGACGACATCAAACGAGTCGCAGGGAGCCGCTGGATTCAGGTGGCGCAAGACCGAAGCCTGTGGAAGTCCATGCAGGAGACCTTTGTCCAGCAGTGGACGTCTATGGGTTGATAAAGAAGAAGTTTAAGGCATTAACAAGTTTTTAAAGTAGCTATTTATTTCAGGTCTGTTCTTTGTGCCTGTGAATGTTACCCATATCAAATCATACTAATATGTATTATAAATGCGAAAGTGTGTTTGTTTGTTCGTTTGTCCTTCAATCACGCCGCAACAGAGCTACGGATGGACATGATTTATTGCATGGGTATAGTTGAGGACCTGGAGAGTGGCACATAGGCTACTTTTTATCCCGGAAAATCAAAGAGTCCAAGGGATTTTAAAAACTAAATCCACGCGGACGAAGTGTGGGCATCAACTAGTGTTAAATACATGACCAAAGGTGCTGGATCATATTTTGAAACTAGAAAGACTGGTTAGTCAAAGAAACTCATCAATGTTTTTTTTTTGAAGACTAAAGCTTTTAGGCTTATTTACATCTACAATTAAGCTCTTTAGGCCCGCTTGCAGAGACGCCGGGCTAGGTTTAACCACAGTAGAATTATGTAGTAGAATTACATAATTCTACTGTGGTTTAACCCAGGAATAAATTTGTAATTTTGACAGAAGCTTTATACGAAATCTGTCAAAGCAGCAGCTAACTCTGGGTTAAAAGGATAACCCGGCGTTTCTGCAAGCGGGCCTAACAGTTTTGATTCGTCCAATAATTCTGAATTTATTGTAGGGCTGTTAATATTTTCTTTATTTTTTCTTTGTAACACAGATGTACTCCATGTAACAAGAAATTTACAAAGGCGCACCATCTCAAATACCACAATAAGGTGCATCACAAGGACCTGTACATACAACAGCAGATAGAACAAGAGGCCAAGAAGATCCGGGAGCAACTCAGCATGACCAAACTGACGGGCGTCGTCACCGGCCAGATTGTGGACGGGCAACTGCAACTCATACAGAACACTTCCGAGGGTAAGTGGCAACAGCAACGTAAAATATTTTGGTGATTTCGATGGTGGTGGTATAGTGGAGCGCCTGGGGCGTTAAAAACATGAAAACCTCGGATTTCAGTTATAGTGAACGAAATTTAATAATTCAAAGTGGAACGTTTAGCTTATAATATGTACAAAAAAGTTTACCCATTAAAAAATTGTGATCTCAATTAAAAATATGTAATTTCGATAATTTAAATGGTATACTTAATAACTATAATATTATAATATTATGGCTGTAGAACATTTTTATATACCAAGTTAATATAAATATTTATATAGAAATAGTAATCGTAAAAAATTAAATGAAGGAAAATGCAATAAAAAACCGGCTAAGTGCGAGTCGAACTCGCGCACCGAGGGCTCCGAACACTAGAAGTAAAAGTATTTAAGTAAAACGATAATATTATATTAATTTGCTTAGTTATATTATTTTTTGTTTAAGAGGTTTATTCTTAATATCAAAATAAATATTTTCTTTTATTTTCTTTCACACAATAGCACACTTTTATTTATTTACCTTATTTGAGGTTAGTGCCAATTAAGCTAGACCTCTAAATTGTATGAGCGCCCATACAACTCAGAGGACTATCTTAACTGGAGTCAACTATGTATGCATGGGGACACCCTTTAATTAACACTTTCATGCGAACTTACGTTTAAATACGTCTCATGTTGGGAAGTTGCTGTTGCACAACGTATAATCACGTCCAGCGAAAACTTGATTTATTGAGCACAACGTTATAGTGCGGCGACTGGTTATACTAATAACTAAGAGCAGGGTTGTTGTGCTACGACACAGCGAACTCTCAAAATTCTAGTGCTACATAGCATCGATTTTTTTTGTCATCTTTGATGGCTCTCCGTTCTAGTAATTTTTGCCTATTTTTTTTGCGCACAACGCCACTATACGTCGCTTTGCCCTTACATCGTCGACCTGTGCACTGCGAGGGGACGCGCGCGCTAATTTTCGTCATCCAACACGTCCATCGTAGCAACGAATATTTACGCGAAATCGTAGCTGAAATTTTGCATGTACATACAATGTAAATCGGATGACAATGCAATATTATTGTGACATGGAGCTGATCTGATGATGGAGCTGAAATGTTGTTTAGGGAGTCTCTGTAATGAAACTACGTAACCCTATCGAGTTTGAGCTCGTTAGATTCGTCTTGACAAGTACTCTGGTCCTAGACAATATTCAGGGAATGATGATGAAGCTGAGAGGTTCTTTAGGGAACCCTGTAATGAAACTACATAACCCTGTCGAGTTTGAGCTCGTTAGATTCGTCTTGACAAGTAACTCTGGTCCTAGATGTTATTCAGGGAATGATGATGAAGCTGAAAGGTGCTTAAGGGAACTCTGTAATAAAACTACGTAACCCTATCGAGTTTGGGCTCATTTAATTCGTCTTGACAAGTACTATGGTCCCAGACGATATCCATGGTCTGATGATGGAACTGAAAGGTGCTTAAGAGAACTCTGTAATGAAACTATGTAACCCTATCGAGTTTGGGCTCGCTTGATTCGTCTTGACAAAAACTCTGGTCTTAGATGATACCCAGAGTCTGATGATGCAGCTACTAAAAGCTTTTAATTTGATTTTTTTTTTAGTTTACACTTGTTGCAGCACAGGCGTCTATGTACGTCGATACTGTTCGCTATCACACCGATTTTTATCTATGTGTTGTAGCAGAGACGTCGACGTTATAAGACGTCAGTGCAATATGTATATTAGTTAGAACCTACTGATTTTTGCACAACGTGATTGGACGTCGCTCCAGTTTGTATGGAAAAAAGATGTGCGGAATCACATTGAGCCACATTTTTGGTTGTTCGCATGAAAGTGTTTTCAACTTTTTTTATTTTTGTAATTTTTCCTTTATTTGTGCTGTAAGACCTTGCTTTTGCCAAATTTCGTGATTCTAGGTCAACGGGAACTACCATAAAGGTTTTCGACCCAAAACCTAAAGGGTACTTCCGGTTGACCTAGAATTGTCAATTTTGGTTAAAAGCAAGGCCTTAGAGCACAAGTAAAGGGAAAATTCCGAAAAAAAGTTGAAAATTAAGGTAAATTTTGGTACTTACAAGTTTTCGCGAAAATCTAAATTTTATACACCTAATAGGGACTATAGACCTCAGTATCTGGTATAAATTTCAACTTGCTAGGTCTACCCGTTCCTGAGAAAATCGGTGGTGACACACGGACAGACAGATGAACAAGAGAGTGATCTTGTAAGAGTTCCTTTTTTACCTTTTCGGTACGGAACCCTAAAAATGTTCTTTTATGTCTATTTAGGTATTATTCAACGTATAGATACGAGAAAAACAATTATTTTAAATAAAACTATATGCTCACATATTCATTTTTTACAGTTTTTGTTTAAATAATAAAAAAAACAAAAGCACAAAAAATTTTTTGCAATTTATAGTTTAAAAAACAATATCCCACATCGATCATATTAATTCATTCACTATAACTCTAATCCAGGTGAAAACCCCCAGGCGCTCCACCGGTAGATCATTCCAGCACATGAAGGCTGGAAATTTTAAAAATGCTGGTATTTTGACGGTTTGAACGGTGGCGGTAAATTGTTCCAGCACTTAGTAGCAGCTTTAAAATGCTGCTTTGCTTTTTTATGATTTCAACGGTGGAGGTAGATCATTCCAGCACTTAGAGGCTGCGAATTTGAAATGCTGCTGTTTTGATGATTTCGACGGTGGAGGTAGATCATTTCAGCACTTTGTGGCTGCGAATTTGAAATGCTGCTGTTTTGATGATTTCAACGGTGGAGGTAGATCATTTCAGCACTTGGTGGCTGCGAATTTGAAATGCTGCTGTTTTGATGATTTCAACGGTGGAGGTAGATCATTTCAGCACTTGGTGGCTGCGAATTTGAAATGCTGCTGTTTTGATGATTTCAACGGTGGAGGTAGATCATTCCAGCACTTGGTGGCTGCGAATTTGAAATGCTGCTGTTTTGATGATTTCAACGGTGGAGGTAGATCATTCCAGCACTTGGTGGCTGCGAATTTGAAATGCTGCTGTTTTGATGATTTCAACGGTGGAGGTAGATCATTCCAGCACTTGGTGGCTGCGAATTTGAAATGCTGCTGTTTTGATGATTTCAACGGTGGAGGTAGATCATTTCAGCACTTGGTGGCTGCGAATTTAAAATGCTGCTGTTTTGATGATTTCAACGGTGGCGGTAGATTGTTCCAGCACTTGGTGGCAGCTTTAAAATACTCCTTGTTGTAACCAACAGCTTCAATAAATATAACTTTTGTTACAGATGGTGACAACGAGTCCCAGATGCAAGTTGTGGAGGAACAGGAAGAAGAAGATTCAGAGGAGAAGGAGACGGATCGAGCCGTGGCCAACATGCAAGGGGTAATTCTACCATCTCTTCCCCTATTCAGAATTTAAAAAAAAATCAAAATTATTTATTTCACGTAGGCCAACCTGTGGCTCTTATGACACGTCATGACTGTACCACCGGTTCGGAAAGCGGATTCTGCTGAGAAGAGCCGGCAAGAAACTCAGCAGTTACTCTTTTCAAAATAATCATTTTACAATATTATTATGTAGCTATTACATTGTAATAAGTTTTTTATACTATCTTGTGGGCAGCTGGATGCCAAGCCGATTTAACCCATGCAACTTTGTTAGAATTGAATATAATATTTTCACAATGAGGGTAAGTTCCAAAAAAGCGTAGGTACTACAATTCAATTCATGTTTAGACGGGAAGTTACAAAGTAGCCCCATTCCCGTCGGTGGAACCCGTTCACGAGCATGACTCATGATCCGTTTGATCCGTCCGTACTATCGCCGATCCGTATTATCACCGTTGTTGTACTCGAGAAATGTGTATGTGGCACATTGACTGCCTCGTTGGTCTTGTGGTTAGCATGCTCGACAGCGAATGACGAGGTCCCGCGTTCAATTCCCGGGTCGGGCCAAAAATGTATTTACACGATCTTGCGCCGCCTGTACGCAGCGGCTGCCAGCGACTCGGCTTTAACCATACTAATATTATAAATGCGAAAGTGTGTTATTGTTTGTTGGTTTGTTGGTATCTCCTTCAATCACGCTGCAACAGAGCTACGGATCAACGTGATTTTTGCATGGGTATAGTTGAGAATCTGGAGAGTGACATAGGCTCCTTTTTATACCGGAAAATCAAAGAGTTCCCGAGGGATTTTAAAAACTAAACCACGCGGACGAAGTCGCGGGCACCAGCTAGTATATTGTTAGATAGATATTATTATTAGTAGCCTATAGATCGTCCTTTCACCGTCGGGGGTCTACCAGTGCTGCGACTCCCGCGGTGCGGGGGTCTGAGTGATGCAGGGTCGCCATTCTAGCACCTTGTACATTAATATATTATGAAAAATTTTATTAATAATTTTGATGTACATGAATAAAAATAATTTTATTTAATCTTGCTCTATTTCAGGTAGTAATCGACGACGTCTACTCCATCATGGTGGACAGCAAATAGTTGATCATCATATAAGTATTAGATGGTATTATCACTATAATAGCCCTGTAATTAAATAATTTTTGTATATAACGATATACATAGTTTTTAACCCCTGATAAAAAAAGAGGTGTGTTGTAAGTTTGACGTGTATCTGTGTATCTGTGTCTGTCTGTTCCCTCGTAGCCGCCTACCAAATAGACCGATTTTGATGCGGGTTTTTCTGTTTGAAAGCTAACATAATCGAGATGGATTTTAGCTATAATTTATGAAGATCTGCTCAGGGATTTGAAGATCATCATCAGCTAATTTCCTAATTGATTAAAGGGTCTTACAAGCTTTCACTGGTGCAATTGATTTGAAATTTGGTGTATTGTTACTTCGGATTATTTCCAAAGCATGGTAACCTTGAGCTGATGCTGCAGCATCAAGTAGTCTGTGGGATACCCAACTCCTCAGCAACTTACAGCAGATATAGTGTGTTTGGGCTCATTAGAATGGTCTCAATGAGTCGGTGTTAGATAGATGATGATAGAGGATCGAGGAGGAGGATCTAATGATGGAGCAGAAAACATAATGTCAGGTATATCGTACATAGTCCGGCCATAGATTCACATGTCGGGGGTGTATTAAATTTTCAATTTACACTTGTAAATTAGTGTAAAAATGTAATACAAATTAATTAAAGTTAAAAATTGGTCGAGTAGACTTCCTTAATCAAACATAGAATCATTTTTAACGAAAATCAATTTTTATAAGTTGTACATTATTGGTACACAATATAAAATCAGGCCTCGGTTATAAAATAAACTATATTTTACTCACTTTTATCCTATACTACTATGACCCGCGACTTCGCTTCCGCCGTCTACTCAAAGTAATCCTTTGTGGTGATTTATATACAAAATTACACACAATGCAATACAATTTTGTTTTCTTTTTCCTATTTTCTGGTTTCCCCAATTTTTTATTTTTAAACCTCCATTCTATAATGGCCGACTTACACGGGTTTAGAAGTTTAGTAAATCTTTAATAAATATTTAGTGATTTAATACGTGTAAACGACCAATTTAGTAGCAAGTCGCAAGCTACAATTTAGTTGTTCACGAAACGGGAAAAATAGAATTTGGTCTATTTTTCGGTTTAGTAGGTGTGCGCGACTTATCACTTAACCCGTTTGGACAGGCACGATTTAGTAAACTGTTTAGTAGCCGCATAAGTTAGCAGAACGTGGTGCTCGTTTCAAAGCCGTTTATAGTTTGTGCATATATTTAATAATATTTTTTGCATTTTTAATAATAACATAGTTTTTGAAATCAGATATTGAAACGCGAAATCTGATTTAAATACGATTCTCAGAGAAAGCTATACGACCGAAGCCTAGGCATCTTGGGCTACTATAAGAGCTTTACTAAATTGTACGTGTAAACGGCCACTAAACAATTAAGTCACTAAAGATAAAGTTAAGATTTACTAAACTACTAAACTCGTGTAAATCAGCCATTAGAGCGAACAAAACTAGAAAATAATTCCCAGACTAATTAACAGCGATTGATTTTTATATATACCTATAGATTTTAGATTATTTATAGACTTATTTCGTGGTTTAATGACAATTTGCTTGTGTACATAATAAAGCACGAAATAAGTCTAAAAACTTTAAATAAATAGATCTTTATCACCTTATCACCACAATGTTTCCTGTGGAAAGGGATAGCAATACTTTTATATCTATCTCTGTCAATGTTTTAGCTTAGAGATTGTTTACCGAATTAGCACCAATTAATGTATCAAAATAAACACATAAAAAAATGTGTTACATATATTAAATTATTATAATTATGATAAGTATGTATGTATGGATGCGCCAGACATACCTATTACCGCGATCGGAAGAATTCAGTGTCACTACGATGGTACACATTATTATTTCACGCACAATATTCATGATAACCGAGTTTGAAAAACTGTTGGATGTTGTAAACTGTAATTTGACGACCTCCCTGGCTCAGTGGTGAGCGCTGTTGTCTTATAACTGGGAGGTCTCGGGTTCGATTCCCGGCGGGGTCAATTTGGGAATTTATAATTTCTGAATTGTCTCTGGTCTGGTCTGGTGGGAGGCTTTGGCCGTGGCTAGTCACCACCCTACCGTCAAAGACGTGCCGCCAAGCGATTTAGCGTTCCGGCACTATGGCGTGTAGAAACCAATTAGGGGTATGGGTTGAATTTTCACTGCCATACCACTTCCAAGTTAGCCCGCTACCATCTTAGACTGCATCGTCACTTACCATCAGGTGAGATCGCAGTCAAGCTTGTCATCGAATAAAAAAAATATATATTATTTGGAAGTATGTTAAGTTTGAAAATTTCACGCAAAAAACGCTCGACGGTGTCATGGCGTCGTGCGTGACGTCACCTCTATGGGTTTTTAATCAAAGCTTGAATATGATGTGACGTATCGCTCTGATTCACGAGACAATAATAACTAGCCTGTGTAAGACATGATATTTTAAAAAGAGCAGCCACTGAGTTTCTTGTTGGTTCTTCTCGGTTGGAATTTGAATCAGCTTGATTGTGTCAAAAGCAAGTCCGTTTAAAGTTAAACAATACTGTCTACATTCTTTGTATTCGATGTTTTATTTAGTATTAGTTAGTTACGTAAGTTATTTGTTACCGATCAGAAATAAACATTATCATGGAATCTTATTTTCGTTTTATTTAAAGCCTTGGGTATGTTTTAAAAAACAATTTAATCTTTCGAGATTCGATTTTGGGAACGTCAAAAACTAAAAACGCGTGCTACAAAGTATTAGTCCAGTAAAAAGTTAAATGAAACCATGATCTGACCAGTTTTGGCGCAATGAGTAAAAATGTGTTCATTAATACTTAAATAATGATATTATGAAAGAAATTTTGATTTAAATTTAGGGGAAAGGGATGAAAAAAATAAAAAAAGGGTTGAAAAATGCCTTTTTTTTAAATAACTTAATAACGGTAGGAAATAGAAAAAAAAGTTTCAAGTAAAAGTTGTAGAGAAAAAAATTCTACACAAAAAAGTTCCTTTTCATTTTTTTGTTATCTGCTTTAGTTTAGCTGCAAAAAATAAAAATTACATTTGCTTTAATAAATTATCTTCTTCTTCTTCTTTATCAACCTATAGACGTCCACTGCTGGACAAAGGTCTCCTGCATGGACTTCCACAGGCTTCGGTCTTGCGCCGCTTGAATCCAGCGGCTCCCTGCGACTCGTTTGATGTCGTCGGTCCACCTGGTGGGGGGTCTGCCAACACTGCGTTTCCCGGTGCGGGGTCGCCACTCCAACACCTTGGGACCCCAACGACCATCAGCTCTTCGAACTATGTGCACCGCCCATTTCCACTTCAGTTTCGCGACACGCTGAGCTATGTCGGTGACTTTGGTTCTCCTACGAATCTCCTCATTTCTGATTTGATCTCGCAGGGATATACCGAGCATATAGCTCTCTCCATCGCTCTCTGAGTGACCCTGAGCCTTCTTATGAGGCCCATAGTTAGCGACCATGTGTCAATTAATTATAAAGATGTATAAAGGCGGGAAACATAGTGCCTATCTCAATTAATTAAGCTTTGAATAACGGTAGTACAGTCAAATTAATAAGGTATTTTTTCGAAATAGAAGATACTTCCGAATATCATCCAACAGTTTTCAAAATCGGTCATCGTAGCTATTAAAACTCTAACCTGCGTGATGTCAGATTTCAGATTGAAACTTTTTCGCTTTCTATATTAAAAAGTTAGACTTTAGACTGTTTGACTTTAATTTGTTTTTAACGAATTTAAAAAAAATCCGGCCAAGTGCGTGTCGGGCCACGCGCAGTGTAGGGTTCCGTAGTTGCTTTCAACTACGGAACCCTACACTAAAAATTAATATAATCTCAAATATTATTGCTGACCTAGGATAGTGATTTTATTTTATTTATGAATATTGAATACATTTTGAGTTCCATGGTTTAAATACTATAATATATTACAAAATATGCAACATACACTACGTGTAATACCTAACTTAGACAAAACAGATATAACTCTTTAACTAATGAACCCTACTTAGTCGTGATAGTTTTCCTTTAAAATTCATTATATATACTACTGCTGTGAATTTTTTCTTGTATTCTTTATACAACCATTTAGCTGGCAGAGGGTGGGGACACTTGACTCTAATAAAATTTAGCACTTTAAAATATCATATTTTACAAACGGATCCCTGAATTGAAAAATGGTGTTCCCATACCCACAATATTTTTGAAAGACCTATTCAATGACACCCCACACTATGGGATAGACGAGAAAAAAAAATTCATCCCCACTTTACATGTAGGGGAGGTACCCTAAAAAAAATTATTTTTCACAATTTTATTTCACCACTTTGTCGGCGTGATTGATATTTATATCCTTGCCAAATTACAGATTTCTAGTACCAATAGTCTCTGAGCTAAACCGCGGACAGGCAGACAAACAGACAGACAGACAGACAGACAGACAGACAGACGGACGGACATGGCGAAACTATAAGGGTTCCTTGTTTACTACGGAACCCTAAAAAGGAGGAGGTTCTCAATTCGTCGGAATCCTTTTTTTTGTGTATGTTCACCGATTACTCGAAGACGCCTGAACCGATTTGCAAAGTTCTTTTTTGTTTCAAAGGGTATACTTCCCAGGTGGTCCCATTTAAATTTTATCGAAATCGGTCGAGCGCTTTTTACAATAACAACAATAAATTATATTTTTTGTAGTGCGGATTATAGCGGCAGTGATCGGCCTAATTTTAGGCCTATATTTTACACACTTCTACTTAGAAGTGTGTACAATATAGGCCTAAAATTATACGCATAATATTGTGACTGGCAACTACGGAACCCTACACTGCGCGTGGCCCGACACGCAATTGGCCATTTATTATACATCTACTATATAAAAATAAGTCGGGTTTTCCTTCCTGACGCTATAACTCCAGAACGCACGAACCGATTTCCACGGTTTTGCATTCGTTGGAAAGGTCTCGGGCTCCGTGAGGTTTATAGCAAAGAAAATTCTATCCACGCGGACGAAGTCGCGGGCATCAGCTAGTTACAAATAAAACTACAAACATACTAGTTTCCAGAGCATACAAACAGAATTCGATAACATTATCAAATAAGAATCAAACTTCGTTTGTGTGGGGCTCGCTCGCTGAGTCTTCTATTGCAAACTTCAAAAATCTAGATACTCTGATACAAAAATATGATTGAGTTGCACAGCACAAAACCTGACAATAGTTTGATGAAACGCATGACTTTTTATACTTAGTTTTAAGCATGGACACGTCTCATATACTTAAAGTATTTTGATATGGTATGAAATTCGTATTTTGTCATACCTCCGTATTTTTCAGGTATTTTTCTAATACAAGTCAACTGACTTGGGTTGACTACGGATCGAATTTTATATTACGCCTCATGCGTACTGCAAATTCACACTGCTGTGATTTTTAATTTCGTACAACTTGGCAAAAAAGTGTAAAAACTGAACTAATTGTTCTCTTTATTGACATCACTATTATGTTGTCAAGTTTCATCGCCGAAGTGTTTTTTTTATTCGATGACAAGCTAGTCCTTGACTGCGATCTCATCTGATGGTAAGTGACGATGCAGTCTAAGATGGTAGCGGGCTAACTTCGAAGGGGTATATGGCAGTGAATATTCAACCCATACCCCTAATTGGTTTCTACACGCCATCGTGCCGGAACGCTAAATCGCTTGGCGGCACGTCTTTGACAGTAGGGTGGTAACTAGCCACGGCCAAAGCCTCCCGCCAGACCAGACCAGAGACAATTCAGAAATTATAAATTCCAAAATTGACCCCGCCGGGAATCGAACCCGAGACCTCCCAGTTATAAGACAACAGAGCTCACCACTGAGCCAGGGAGGTCGTCAAATGTTATGTCAATGTTATGTTTTGAAATTCGTCAATATTCGACCGAGCGAAGCGAAGGTCTTTGAGTCTACTTGAGTGAATTTGCACTTGTCCGTCCGTCCGTCCGTCCGTCTGTCAGAGCCTTATAACTTCTGAATCACTGAACGTAACTACTTCAATTTTAGATATAATATGTAAACCGATGGCCTCCAGCCGAAAATGGCTTAAAAAGTTATAAAAATCTTTATTTCAGGGGGGCTCTTATAGAAGCGAATGCGAAGAAAAAAAAAATTTTGCGTTTCATAGGGTGACAGTACCTCATTTTAAAGATAATTTGGAACAGAGTACAAAAGTATTTTTTTTAAAATTTTTTTCTTAGAATTGACGAAATGGGGGGCTTTCAAAGTGGAGATTATATTTGACCTCACAACGGAATAACCATTGAAAGCTGGGGCTTGAAAGTTTTATAATTTTAGCGTAATATCATGTACTTGAACAACAAATACTAAAATTAGATAAATGTAATAAGGAAACTAAATTATTTAACTTTTAATGAGCAGCAACAACAGAACTTCACAATGATGTCAATAGATGGCGCTCTCATCTCATATAGCAAATGCAGTACAGTACAGTAACCTATTATTCAATTAAAATTATTATTTAGTCATTTAGCAAACATCAATAAAACTTCACGTTGCAGTTTGTTTTTACATGTTTTCTGATCGTGTCGATAGTTGACGCTGTGTACAAGTAATTTAATTTGAATGTTCCAAAAAACTATACCTAAGTTTGATTGAGGCCTTGAGGATTTCACTATAACAGTTCCCTAACCTTTACGGGCTACCTATGTTAAGTTAGTTGACACTTTCTGTCAACTTTGTTATTACGAACCTCTACGGGACAACTAACGGTGAAAATGACATTGGGATGTTAGGATTGTATTTAGGGGTTACCTACGTAAAGAGACTTCTACAAAGGGGATGATTTAGGTATGTTTGGTGAAAACGGGCATAATAATAATGTCAATTTTGATCGTCATGTATCTATTGAATGAATAAGTAATTATGGGAAACCGTTACCGCGAGGTCTCAGTTCGGGGCGAACCACTAGTTATTTGAATTCGTAAATACATACCTACGTATTAGTCTAGTCAACAAGTTCAAAAACGTGAAAAATAGAGATAAAGGTCCTAAAAATATGAGCGATGGCTCATTCGATTCGGAATCACCTCTAAAAAAATGTTTTTGAAGGATTTTGGTGCAGGTAAAAAATTGCAATTGTTATTAACAAAATAAGATGAAAAAAAAATGATATTTCGTTTTTTGTTAATAACTCGAAAAATATTAACATTTAAGCAATTTTGAAAAAAGCTCGTTAAGAGGAGGAAATTTCCAATAAAAAATCCCAACTCCCGGGATTCTATCTCCATTATTTATAATTTTAATTTGACGTTGAAAATAGGGCTCCGCGCGGCTGTTACGGCATGCGCGCGCCCCCGCTAAAGAAAGTTCAGCAATAAAAATATTTTTTTTATAACATAAGATGTGATTTTAAAAATTTGAAAAAATTCTAGTATCTTCTTAACACTTGAAAGAATCGAGCCCTGATGAAACTAAAGTTTAACCACCATTTTTCAAAAAATTATTCAATTGTTAACTAACAAATTTTTTCCCAATCTCCGTTGTCATGAAAAATGGGATGAAAGGTATAAATAATTGGCCTATATTTTTGTATCAGAGTATCTAGATTTTTGAAGTTTGCAATAGAAGACTCAGCGAGCGAGCCCCACACAAACGAAGTTTGATTCTTATTTGATTGTGTTATCGAATTCTGTTTGTATGCTCTGGAAACTAGTATGTTTTTAGTTTTATTTGTAATGTATAATAAATGGCCAATTGCGTGTCGGGCCACGCGCAGTGTAGGGTTCCGTAGTTGCCAGTCACAATATTATGCGTATAATTTTAGGCCTATGTTGGTAAAATATAGGCCTTAAATTAGGCCGATCACTGCCGCTATAATCTATACTAAAAAATACTTTTTAAAAAACCGACTTCAAACGCCCGCGCCACTACAAAGTATATAATTTATTGTTGTTATTGTAAAAAGCGCTCGACCGATTTCGATAAAATTTAAATGGGACCACCTGGGAAGTATATCTTTGAAACAAAAAAAAGAATTTTGCAAATCGGTTTAGGCGTCTTCGAGTAATCGGTGAACATACACAAAAAAAAGGATTCCGACGAATTGAGAACCTCCTCCTTTTTTTAAATTCGTTAAATCAAATTAAAGTCAAACAGTCTAAAGTCTAACTTTTTAATATAGAAAGCGAAAAAGTTTCAATCTGAAATCTGACATCACGCAGGTTAGAGTTTTAATAGCTACGATGACCGATTTTGAAAACTGTTGGATGATGTTAGGAAGTATCTTCTATTTCGAAAAAATACCTTATTAATTTGACTGTACTACCGTTATTCAAAGCTTAATTAATTGAGATAGGCACTATGTTTCCCGCCTTTATACATCTTTATAATTAATTGAGACATGGTCGCTAACTATGGGCCTCATAAGAAGGCTCAGGGTCACTCAGCGAGCGATGGAGAGAGCTATGCTCGGTATATCCCTGCGAGATCAAATCAGAAATGAGGAGATTCGTAGGAGAACCAAAATCACCGACATAGCTCAGCGTGTCGCGAAACTGAAGTGGAAATGGGCGGGGCACATAGTTCGAAGAGCTGATGGTCGTTGGGGTCCCAAGGTGTTGGAGTGGCGACCCCACACCGGGAAACGCAGTGTTGGCAGACCCCCACCAGGTGGACCGACGACATCAAACGAGTCGCAGGGAGCCGCTGGATTCAAGCGGCGCAAGACCGAAGCCTGTGGAAGTCCATGCAGGAGACCTTTGTCCAGCAGTGGACGTCTATAGGTTGATAAAGAAGAAGAAGAAGATAATTAATTAAAGCAAATTTAATTTTTATTTTTTGCAGCTAAACTAAAGCAGATAACAAAAAAATGAAGAGGAACTTTTTTGTGTAGAATTTTTTTCTCTACAACTTTTACTTGAAACTTTTTTTTCTATTTCCTACCGTTATTAAGTTATTTTAAAAAAAGGCATTTTTCAACCCTTTTTTTATTTTTTTCATCCCTTTCCCCTAAATTTAAATCAAAATTTCTTTCATAATATCATTATTTAAGTGTTAATGAACACATTTTTACTCATTGCGCCAAAACTGGTCAGATCATGGTTTCATTTAACTTTTTACTGGACTAAACAACAATTTAAAATCTTTCGAGATTCGATTTTGGGAACGTCAAAACGCGTGCTATAAAGTATAATCTGTATGTCTAGTGTGACTTTTAAAGTTTACGTTAACTGTGCGTAAATCTGTCATTTAGTATGGACGGGAAAGGGACGGAGTATTTTTCCATCTCTTCCGTCCATACTAATTGACGTATTTACGCACAGTTAACGTAACTTTGAAAAGTCGCACTAGGGTCTCAGGCGTTCGCTCTTCGGAGCGCGCATAGTACCTACCTAGTTGTCCTATTGCTGTCGCTATCGCTCTTTATGTTCGTCCAAGCAAATAAAGTACAGTTTTTGCAATTCACGAAGGCGAGTGAGCATTACTCGTGGTGTACATGCACATTGCATAAGTGTGCGTGCCTGTCAAAGCCTAGGTGGGAGCGGGCAGGCGCGAGCATTGCGCTCGCTCACACTTATACAGATACGACACACACACAACCATAAGTCAGTCGCCCTCGTGAATTGCAAGAACTATAGATAATATTGTACATACATGTGACAAGTAATAGGGTCAATGTGGGTAAATGTAAACAGAGGTAAATGGAGACACGCCCGATAACTTCGTCAATTTTGCTCACAAAAAAATGTGCGCATAACGAAACTCAATTATTATTTATGTCTGACAGTGACATTTCAAAACAATAAACAATAGTTGCGTTTCGTTATGCGCACATTTTTTTGTGAGCAAAATTGACGAAGTTATCGGGCGTGTCCATTTACCCACATTGACTATAATATAATCTCTAGATGCAGGGCATAGTAGATATAACGTACATTAATTTCAAAGGTGTACCTACCTGCTATATTATTTAGTAGCTGATGCCCGCGATTTCATCTGCGTGGATTTAGTTGTACAAAACACCACGGGAACTGATTTTCCGGGATGAAAGTCAGCCTTCGTCACTCTACAGGTCCTCGACTAAACCCATGCAAAAAAAAACCAGGCCGATCCGTTGCTCTGTTGCGGCGTAATTGAAGGACAAACCAACAAACAAACACACTTTCGCATTTATATTAGTATGAAGATATCATATTATGTTATTTTTTTATTTTTTTAAAGAATATCAACCTGAACTTGACTAATATTCTCCTCTACCCTCCAAATAAGCGGAAAGCTTGTGCCAGGAGTGGGTACGACAATAGTGCAACGGGTGGGAACGAACCTGCGACCTTTCAGTTTTCAGTCCGCACCTTTAACCGTTGGGCTATTGAGGCTTCAAATTGTGTGTAGTAATTTCGGAGTTTATTGTAAGACGTAACGCCAAGCAATTTAGCGTTCCGGTACGATGTCGCGTAGATGGGTGAGATCGCAGTCAAGGACGTAATTATCTTGTCAATAAAAAAATGTTTGATCGAAACTAATATTAAATTCGTTTTAATAATTAACGCATATCTACCATGTAGTTCGTAAGCGAACAGTTTGGGCGTAAAACACTCCCTCGCGGCTAGGGCCCTGTCAGTTTTTAGGGTTCCGTGCCAAAATGGTAATAAAGAAACCCTGACGGCGTGTCTTCGTCTTTCACGGCTACTTGCGAGTATCATTCTTGTGACCGATTTCACCAACGTAGAGTGACGTTTTCTTCTTCTTCTTCTTCTTTATCAACCGATAGACGTCCACTGCTGGACAAAGGTCTCTTGCATGGACTTCCACAGGCCTCGGTCTTGCGCCGCCTGAATCCAGCGGTTCCCTGCGACTCGCTTGATGTCGTCGGTCCACCTGGTGGGGGGTCTGCCAACACTGCGCTTCCCGGTGCGGGGTCGCCACTCCAGCACCTTGGGACCCCAACGACCATCAGCTCTTCGAACTATGTGCCCCGCCCATTTCCACTTCAGTATCGCGACTCGCTGAGCTATGTTGGTGACTCTGGTTCTCCTACGGATATCTTCATTTCTGATTCGATCCCGCAGGGATACTCCGAGCATAGCTCTTTCCATCGCACGCTGAGCGGTCCTGAGCCTACTTATGAGGCCCTTAGTTAGCGACCATGTCTCGGATCCGTAAGTCATCACTGGCAACACGCACTGTTCGAAGACTTTAGTCTTCAGGCACTGAGGAATTTTGGACGAAAAGACATCTCGGAGCTTCCCGAACGCTGCCCAGCCGAGTTGGATTCGGCGGTTGATCTCTTTCTCGAAATTGGATCTACCTAGCTGGACTGTGTGTCCCAGGTAAATATACTCGTCGACAATTTCGAGTGCAGAGTTCTCAACAATTACTGGGTGGAGCGGTGCATGAGCATTGGACATGATTTTCGTCTTGTTCATTTCATGTTCATTTTCAGGCCCACCTGTTGAGAAACCCTGCTGAGATCGTTGAGCATTGTATTGAGGTCTCTCAGAGTCTCTGCCATGACTACTATGTCATCGGCAAATCGCAGGTGAGTGATGTAGGTACTCGCCGTTTATGTTGATGCCAAGCCCGTTCCAATCCAGAAGCTTAAAGACGTCCTCCAACGCAGCGTTATCTCCCCGAAGCTCTTTAGCTTCGGGGAGATAACGTCTCCCTGTCGCACTCCACGCTGCAAGTGGATTGGCCTCGTAGTCTGGTCCTGTATCCGTACTGACATTGTGACGTTTTACCAAGGAATAAATTGGGCGTTCTGACAATTTTTGTATTGAAAATAAGTACTTCGGATAAGACTTATTTTACGTTGGAAAAATCGGCCCTTAATTCAATCAACTTTTGAGTAAGCAATTGAAGAGATATTACCTAATTGGAACAAACAGATTGCTAATGAAATTACGCTAAAAATGTTCTTAGATGGCGTTACTAGGATTAGTCATAAAATATGATTGAAATCTACAAAATATTATCATACTTTATTCTTTTAATTCGTCATGTTTATTTATTTCTAGGATCAAAATAAGTACAAAATTTTCATAAACCATTTTAAAATAGCAAATGTTTGGTGTTTTATGTTTGTGTTTTTCGCGTAGGTACCTAGTTAGTAGATATTGATAAGTATAAGTCGACGTTTTGTATTACGGAACCCTCAGTGCTGGAGTCTCACTCGCACTTGGCAGTTCATTTTTAGGGTTCCGTACCCAAAAGGTACCAACGGGACCCTATTACTAAGCCTACGCTGTCCGTCCGTCCGTCCGTCCGTCCGTCCGTCCGTCTGTCAGTGGGCTGTATCTCGTAAACCGTAATAGATAAACAGATGAAATTTTCACATATTATGTATTTCTATTGCCGCTATAACAACAAATAATAAAAATTAAATTAAATTAAAAAAATTAAATTAAAATGTTTCCATGGGTACATGAAAATATTTTAATTTAATTTTTTAACGGAACCCTAAAAGAGCGAGGCCCGACTCGCACTTGGCCGATTTTTAAATTCGCTAAGCGCCTCACACATACAACGTGTTTATATTAAAACTTACAAACTTCTGTTTTCCCAATGAAAAAATGTCGCTCAAACGAAAATAAACCTTATTTCTATCCATTTAAAACCTACTAAGCTTGTATTATTTTTTTGTAGCAGGTACAGTTTTCGATATTAAAAGTTGTGCCACCCTACTAAGTAGGCGCTTTTTCCTTTTTGTTCTTTAATGTAAAAAGAAAACGCGAAAAGTTTCGGGACGCGGCGAGTTTAAATTTTTTTTTGCCTCCCTTAATGCGCTTATTACCAGTGGGGATTTTTTAATGTGGCTCTCAAAGTTTTGTGAGGCGGTTTTCTGTGAATGTGACTGTTTGAATTGCACCTCAATAGTAACTAGCTGATGCTCGCGACTCGGGAACTCTTCGATTTACAATAGGTATAATGGTCGCTTGAAAACCATTTATTAGAGGCTAAAAATTCGTCACTGACCTATTAATTCCTTAGACAGCTAAATATATTTGAAGATGAGAATGACATTTTAAAGAAGCTGCCTTAATTAAATAATATATAGCCTTTATTCAGATCAACTTAACCTAATAACAGTATTCTAAAGCAAACTTAAACTTAAAACTTATTCTAATATTTACTGCTTTTTTATCTTTTGTAGATCTGTTTGCCAATCGGCAATGGCCTCCTCCAACCTTTTCCATTCTGATCTTTCTAGAGCCACTCTGTTCCACATCACTCCTGCCACTTCTCTTATATCGTCGTCCCACCTTTTCTGTGGTCTGCCTCTTTTCCTTTTACCTTCCCTTGGGTACCACCTTGTCACCTTCTTACTCCATTTTTTATGACCTCTTATTGTGTGCCCTGCCCATCTCCATTTGAGTCTTTTAATTTTCCGTACTACATCTACATATGGTTCTTGTTTTATTTCTGATGACACAATTTTTCAGTCTGTCTGATCTTTTGATATTCAGCATGCTCCTCTCCATAGCATACTGGCAGGTTGCTAGTCTGCTTGTCATATCCCTAGTTAAAGTCCATGATTGGCAGCCATACATAAGAACGGGTAGTATGCAGGTGTTAAATAATTTACTTTTGATGTTTATATGAAGATGTTTGTCTTTCATAGCCTCTCGCAAACTCCAGTATCTTCTCCAGCTATTCGTAATTCTTCTCTTCACTTCTTCGCGCATAGGTTCGTTTTGAGTTATGAGTTGTCCCAGATAGATGTACTCATCAGTGTAGTTGACTTCGGTGTTTCTTATCTGTATGGTGGTTTTCTCTCCATTTGCCATCATTCTAGTCTTTTCTGGGTTTAGTTTTAGTCCCACTCTCTCACTTTCTATCGCTAGGTCTTCTATCATTTTATTGATAGCTTCAGGTGTTCTGGCGAATAGCACTATATCATCAGCGAATCTTAAGTGCGTCAGTGATGTACCGTCTATATTGATCCCAAAGTTTTCCCAATTGAGTTTTCTAAAAATTGATTCCAGTACAGCCGAGAATAATTTTGGGGATAGGGGGTCTCCTTGTCTAACGCCTTTTCCTATTTTAAATGGCTGGCTTTTCTTTTCTAACTGGATTCTGGCTGTACTATGACTGTACACGTTTTTTATTAATCGTATGTATTTAAGTTCAACCCCTTGTTCGACTAATGCTTCCCATATATTTTTATGTAGAAGAGAGTCAAATGCTTTGCTGTAGTCGATAAAAGAAATGTAATATGTCAGCTGGTATTCGCTGTATTTCTCAACAACTTGACGAACTACATGGATGTGGTCGATCACCGAGTAATCCTTACGAAATCCCGCCTGCTCAATGGGTTGTTGTTCGTCCAGCGTTCTTTCAATACGTTTTAAAATAATCTTAGCGAAGATTTTGTATATGTTTGACATAAGACTGATGGGGCGATAGTTTCCTATTTCATGTTTATCTCCTTTCTTATATAACAGGATAATGTTAGATTCCATCCATTGCTGGGGAATTATTTCAGTGTTTATAATATTGTTAAACATATCTGTAAGTACAGGTGCTAATACTTCCTTTCCCTGTCTTAAGATGTCGTTGCTTATGCCGTCAGGACCTGGTGCTTTATCTACCTTTTGAGTATCTATGGCTTTCTCGACTTCAGCTTGAAGAATGTTTGGAACGTTTGAGGTATCCGCCAAATCAGTTTCGTTTTCTGTTTTGTTACTTTCGTACAGTCTCTTGTAATAAGATGTTGCTATATCCAATATTCCTGTTCTACGATGAATCCATTTTCCACGGTCATTTTTCATTTTAACAATCCAATCCTTTGAACTATTTAACTCTCTATATGCTTTTTTGACTCCACCCGTTTTGCTTATTTCTATAATTTCCATTCTGTTTTGTTTTCTGCCCTTTCTTATGCTATCTTTAATTTGTTTACTAATTTCCGTTAAATGTTTTCTTCTGTCTTGTGTATCTTTAGTGCTAATTAAGTGGTTTCTCTCTTCTAGTAGTTTTATAGTATTTGTTGTTAGCCACTTTTTCGGTTCAGTTTTGGTATTTGCAATTAGTTGTATTTGGGTTTTTATGGTATTTTCTATCCAATTGTATCTTTCTTGTGTTCCTAATTCTCTTGTGTTAGATTGGTAGTCTGCAAATTTGTCACTTAGAGCGATTATTATTTGTTCTAACTGATGTTTTCCGAGCTTTACGTTTCCTAAATCGTATCTTGGTCTAGGTTTTTTTGGTTGATTTGATACTAGTTCTGCTCTAATTAGTTTATAATTAGTATTAAAGTTCAATTTCTTGATTCCGGTAAAGTTAGAGAAGTAGTTCTTTCTGTTGGTCATTATAAAATCTATTTGGTTTTTTTTTTTGCCATCCGGCGAGATCCAGGTCCACATGTTTTTCTTATTTTTCCTGAACACAGTATTTAAGATAGTTAGGCTATTTTCTAGTGCGAAGTTTGTAATATGTTCTCCATTTCTACTTCTGGGTTTATTACTGTATGTGAAAGGTCCTAGTATTTTTTTCTCTTCCGGGCGCCTTTCTCCAAGTTGACCATTACAGTCTCCCATTATTATAAGGTTTTTATGACCGTGCTCGTGAATCGCATTATTTAGATCAATGTAGAATGCATTTATTGTATCTGGACTCGATTGTTCAGTAGGCGAGTATATTTGTACTATTGACCAAGGATCTTTATATCCAGGTAATTTCAAATTCATTATCGCAATACGCTCCGTTATACCTATAAATCCTTCTACGTATTTTGTTATATGTCTTTTAACAATAAATCCAACCCCATAAAGTCCCGGGGTCTCTCCTATATGATAAAATGTGTAATCTGGATAAGATATGATATTTTCACCCATTCTTCTCACTTCACTGAGGCCAACAATATCCCATTTGATGTGTTTTAAAGCATACATGAGTTCTGTAAGGTTTTCTTCGCTTTTCAGGGTAAGTACGTTGAGTGCTGCGATAAAGATTTTAGATTTTAAGTTTTTGTTCTTGTTATTGTTGTCACTTGATGTTGGAGGGTTGTGGTCTCTTTCCCCCACGAGGACCAGTCGGCTTGGGGGAGTGCCTTAATTAGCCCCCTTTTAAAAATCCCGCGGGTAGACTTTGTTTTTCCAGGATATACCTTAGTCTATTTCACTCTCCAGGTCCTCAACTAAACCTAGTCAAGCAAAAAATTGCATTCATCCGGGTCTTCTTTGTTGGGTGATTGAAGGAAAAACAAGTAGACCAATAAACAAACACTTGCATATTTTATAATACTGGTGAGGGTAGTTCACAGTTTGAGGAGCGGCGGGTTTAAGCGGGCCGCGGGCGCGGGGCCGCCATTTACATTTTTATTTTATTTACAGCTCGCGCCACTCCTCAATTCTGTGTTACACAAAAATAAATTTGCTTTTGGTGAGCTCTCCCTAGAGTCTGTAGGAAAAAGCGCAAAAACGTTAGTGGTTTTTAAAACCTAGGATTTTAATTTTGTGATGTTAATGTTTTGTACAACTTTTAATTTATTTTAGAAAATCTATAATTGTACCTAGATATTATTCTGGTGCTCGAGTGCCATGTAGATATTATGCCAGTGCTCGAGTGCAAGCGAAATGAAGCCATTACGAAGTCGACTTGACCATAGACGCTTCTCGACTGAAAAATTGGGTGATTTTGACGACCTCCCTGGCTCAGTGGTGAGCGCTGTGGTCTTATAACTGGGAGGTCTCGGGTTCGATTCCCGGCGGGGTCAATTTGGGAATTTATAATTTCTGAATTGTCTCTGGTCTGGTCTGGTGGGAGGCTTTGGCCGTGGCTAGTTACCACCCTACTGTCAAAGACGTGCCGCCAAGCGATTTAGCGTTCCGGCACGATGGCGTGTAGAAACCAATTAGGGGTATGGGTTGAATGTTCACTGCCATACCCCTTCCAAGTTAGCCCGTTACCATCTTAGACTGCATCGTCACTTACCATCAGGTGAGATTGCAGTCAAGGACTAGCTTGTCATCGAATAAAAAAAAAAGCACAGTAATAGACATCGCTCACTGATCAACCCGGCACCCGACCAGCATCGCCTGTTCGCTCGGCGTCCGGTGCCCATTCTTAAAGTAGGTCTGTGCCACTCTTCGACGAGCGGTAATGACGTGCGGCCGGCGACTGGACCGCGCCGTGTGGTCAAAACACGTCCTCTAGTCGAGTCACTCAACCTGTTTGGTCGAGTGAACAAATCGCTGACGCCACCCGGTCCATTCGGGACCTACGCGTGGAAACACATGACAAGCGGACAAAAAGGGGGTACTTACTCATCGAGTTGTTCACTCGCCGTCCGCATTGGACAGCGTGCGAGCGAGGCGATCCCGTGAAGTTACGGAGTTGATAAGTGAGTGCATACCTTTTGACGACCTTCCTGGCCAAGTGTTGAGCGCTGTGGTCTTATAAATGTCTCGGGTTCGATTCCCGGCGGGGGCAATTTGGGACTTTATAATTTCTGAATTGTCTCTGGTCTAGTCTGATGGGAGGCTTTGGTCTTGGTTAGATACCGTCAGATATATGCCGCCAAGCAATTTAGCGTTCCGGCACGATGACGTGTAGAATGAGATGCGTGAGATCGCATCGCAGTCAAGGATTATATCTTGTCATCGAATAAAAAAAATCGAAGAAAAGTCTATATAAGAATTATTCTCAACCGCACGATACGAAGCGGTGCTGTCGGTTTGATAAGTGACCGAAGATCTTAGCTGTCGAACGTCGCTTTAGTTCCGGGGGTCTATCGCGTAATATTTTCTCAGTCCTTAAAGGACTGCATCAATGTCAAAATATGATTTTGGGCTTCTTCTATTGGCCAAAACCATGTTTTGACATTGAAATAGTCCTTTAAAGACAGCGATAAAAGTTACGCGATCGCCACACTGGTTATTTCTAATCTAAGAGTCGAAATCCCATAATTACCTCCTAGGTAGTGCAGTTAAATGCGAATCTGGAAATCCACGCCATTATTATCCCAAGAAAACCCCTAACCTTTATATGATTTATGGAAAAGAGAAAACAGAAAAACAAGAGAATTACCATCATCTGCCCCTAACATGGTATTAAAACTCCCCATTAGCAATCAATTTGACAAGTCTATTGACAGTGAAGCGAGCGCTTGTTGAACCAATTACAAACATCCCCCGGCGGCGGAACAAGTGTGCGTGAGAACAAACAAACAGACAGACAAAATAGTGGTCGGTTAAAAACGCCAGATGTCACTCTTGTAATATGGACTTAATTAGAAAGCTTGTACTTATTTGTTTTTGAAGCGAGGCTCCCGGAACACGTTATTTTTCAAATAAGAAATCGAAATACCCTCGACTCGATCAATCCTCAATTAAGTCTCGATGTCTGTTTGCTTAAAGAAATGGGCGTGTTGATTAGATAATAGAATTACAAGGTCAATTGTAGACTTAACTTGCCTTTACACAAGTCTAAGAAATCCATTAAAAGAAGTAGGTATTCGAGAAAGTTTTTCTTTCATCTCTTATTATTATTATACCTAGCTACCAATTCAAATTCAAATTCAGAATTATTTATTTCACGTAGGCCAACCTGTGGCTCTTATGACAAGTCATGACTCTACCACCGGTTCGGAAAGCGGATTCTGCTGAGAAGAGCCGGCAAGAAACTCAGCAGTTGCTCTTTTCAAAATAATCATTTTACAATATTATTATGAAGCTATTACATTGTAATAAGTTTTTTATACTATCTTGTGGGCAGCTGGATGCCAAGCCGATTTAACCTATGCAACTTTGTTAGAATAAAATATAACATTTCCACAATGAGGGGAAGTTCAAAAAAAAAAACTACAATTCAATTCATGTTAAGACGGGTACCTACCTATGTGCCCCCTTTGACTATTCAACCTCTAAGTAAGTAGTAAATCTATATCTATACTTATAATAAAACTGTAACTGGAAGATTTCTGTACATTTAATATATTTTGAAAATTTTAACTGGGGGATGCCTTATTATCGATACTGAGCCCAAAACAGATTTTTATTTAATTTTTGTCTGTCTGTCTGTCTGTCTGTCCGCGCATCACGCGAAAACTACTGAACGGATTTTAATGAAATTTGGTATAGCGGTAGCTGATACTCCGGGTCAATATATAGGATAGTTTTTATCCCGATAAAACCTAAGGTTACTCCAGGATAGGGGATGAAATTTACTGTTGATTTTACTCCATAACTCAGTTAAATATGAACCGATTTTAATAATTCTTTCTTTATTAGAAAGTGTGTACTCTAAGAAATATTTTGTTCAATTTTAGTGAAGATCTGCTAAATATTATCGGAGATAGAGAACAGAACTTCTCTCGGATTTCCAGGTCACTCGCATACGATAAATACGTATCATAGACTTATTATAATGATACGTATAGATCTCATTGCATCCATAACATAGCCATTTCATTGAACTCCAGGCCTTAGCTCCTCAATCCTGCTGCTGCTGTGAACTGCCTACCTTAATCATGGGTATTTACGAACTGTGGATTGTGGACTGATATTGTAGGTGCCAAATATTTCAAATATAATGGCGTAGTGGAGCCGGAAAAGAGGACTCAATTCTGATGCTGCTGGGTACTGCTCACCAATGGTAGGTACCAAGTATGAACTACGTAGTGTAGTGGCATAACGCAGCCGTAAAAAATTTCGCGTCTCCGTTTTCCGTTTACTAAAATTTCCCACAGTAGCTTTCATTCATAGATGGCTTCAATCTATTCAGCTAATTTCAGTATCGCTCGGTTCGATTTAGGAATCATCCTCCTACCCACAATAAACCAGTAAGCTACAACATTGAACTACTGGTACCAACTTCTCAATCCCGATGCTGCTGATGATAATACCCACCTAAATAGTGGCTGTTTACAAAATGTCGATAGTGAATTGATGTTGTAGGTACCAAGTGTAGACTACATAGTGGTATAGTGCAATCGTTAAAAATGTCTCACTCACTTCGTTCGCGATGATGTCGATTGTAGATTTCTTTTTAACTGACTTCGAAAAAGGAGTAATCTTTTTTTTTTATTTTTTTATGTATGTTCACCGATTACTCGAAGACGCCTGAACTGACCAAGACCAAGTATGGACTACATAGTGATGCAATGTAATCGTAAAAAATTTTGCGCTCGCTTCGCTCGCGAAAATGTCTTTCCTTCGTTGGTATTGTAAGAAGCATGTATAAAGTATAGTTAAGAAGTGCAGTCCTAAAAAACACTCATTTTCGCGCTCGCTTCGCTCGCGAAAATGTATCTTTTCTTGATTGGTATTATAAGAACCAAGTATGAAGGACACTACTTAGTAGTGCAGCCCTAAAATATTTTGGGAAATGTTCGTTTGGATTGCCAAGTATGGACTACATAGTGATGCAAAGTAATCGTAAAAATTATAGCCCTCCAGGTATAAAGTACATAGTTAATTACTTAGTGTAGTCCTAAAAAATGCGCTCGCTTCGCTCGCGAAAATGTCACTGTTGCATTGCTGTCGTAGGTGCCAAGTATGGTCTACATAGTGGCGTAGTGCAATCGTAAAAAATGTCGCACTCGCTTGACTCGCGATGATGTCGTTTATAGATTGCTTTTGAAGGTACCAATTAGTATGGACTACACAGAGGCGTTGTGCGATCAAAATACTTTCGCGCTCGCTTCGCTCGCGAAGATATTGGTTTTCAATTCCTACTGTAGGAGCCAAGTATGAACTACAAAGAAGCGTAGTGCAATCGAAAATTTTCGCACTCGCTTCGCTTGCGAAAATGTGACTTTTCTTGATTAGTACTGTAAGAACCAAGTATAAAGGACACAGTTAAGTAGTGCAGTCCTAAAAAATTTCGCACTCGCTTCGCTCGCGAAAATATTACTGTTGCATTGCTGTTGTAGGTGCCAAGTATGGAGTACATAGTGGCGTAGTGCAATTGTAAAAAATGTCGCACTCGCTTTACTCGCGATGATGTCGATTATTGATTGATTACAGCGCCGGTTTTATGTTGCTTATGTAGGTGCCAAGTATGGACAATGCTGGTACCAACCCTTAAATCTTGGTGCTGCTGGGTACGGCTCACCTAATTGGTGGGATTTTGAAACTATCGATTGTGAATTGATATTGTGTGTATCACTATCTATTCTGCTAATTTCACTTTCACATAGAGGCTTACTGCATTCGAAAGATTTAAGCGCTCGCTTTTTTCACGAAAATATCGGTTTTAAATTGCTATTGCAGTTGTCAAGTATAAACTACCTAGAGGCACACTACAATCGAAAAAATTTCGCGCTCGCTTGAGCTATGTGTTTTTATAGATGCCACCAATATATTCAACTAATTTCACTACCGTTCGGTTTGTATTGGGAATCGCCCTCCCCCACTCTGCATCACTGGACTACATCATTAAAGACCAGTTAACAATTCCTCAATCCTGAAGCTGCTGGGTACTGCCCACCTAAATTGTGGGTATTTATGTAATTTCGATTGTGTGGTGTGTAATTATAGGTTTGTAGATACCAAGTAGCTCTAAAATATAATATAGTGGCGTAGGACAATCCTAAAAACCTCGCGATTAACACAAAGCGATTATTTTTTTAATACTTTTTCCACGCGGACGAAGTCGCGGGCATCAGCTAGTAATATAATAAGTCCATGATGTGCCTCCACCCATACCTACCACTTCAGTTTTCGTTACTCGAGGCTCGAGCTATGTCGGTAACTTGGGTTCTCCTACATAATGCATCCTTTTGTTCTCCTACAGGTCATTCCTAAATTGATTCCGCAGAGATACTCCGAGCAAGATGTTAATGTTAGGCACAGTGTAAAGGTTCTCTTTATCATTATATCACCAGACACCAAGAATGTACCAATATAGGTAGGTAGTCCTATATAAGTCTAATATAGGTACCTAGGTCACTTAAATTGTATCACGTGGAACCAAATGACTAGGAAGATTTTTAGAAGATCTTTAAAACGTAATTTATTATATAAAAAAACCGACCAAGTGCGAGTTGGACTCGCGCACCGAGGGTTCCGTACTCCAAAAGTAAAAGTAAAACGATAATAATAAATTATTTTGCTTAATTATCGTTAACTTTGTTTGTAGAGGTTTATTGTTAATATAAAAAAAACTATGCTAGTTAGAGCGTTGGTTTTATTTTTCCTGTAAAATATACATAAACCTCTATTGACCATAATTATTTCAGATTTTACGATTGGTAAACTTCGGAGATAAGGGGGGGGGGGGGGAACGGTATTTTTTTCGACATTTTGGCCGATTACTCAAAAACTATTATATATAGAAATAAATAAAAAACTGCTTTAGAATGCACAAGTAAAGGCCTTTCATATGATACCCAACTCGGTATAGTTATCTTACTTTGAAATTTCAAACCCCCGATTTTCCCCCTTTTTTAAACAAACTAAAATAATTTTCGCGTTGCTTTTATTTTTCCTGTAAAATATACATAAACCTCTATTGACCATAATTATTTCAGATTTTTGGATTGGTAAACTTCAGAGATAAGGGGGGGGGGGAACGGTATTTTTTTCGACATTTTGTCCGATTACTCAAAAACTATTATATATAGAAATAAATAAAAAACTGCTTTAGAATGCACAAGTAAAGGCCTTTCATATGATATCCCACTCGGTATAATTATCTTACTTTGAAATTTCAAACCCCTGATTTTCCCCCTTTTTTAATTAAACTAAAATAATTTTCGCGTTGATTTTATTTTTCCTGTAAAATATACATAAACCTCTATTGACCACAATTATTTCAGATTTTTCGATTGGTAAACTTCGGAGATAAGGGGGGGGGGAACGGTATTTTTTTCGACATTTTGGCCGATTAATCAAAAACTATTATATATAGAAATAAATAAAAAACTGTTTTAGAATGTAAAAGTAAAGGCCTTTCATATGATACCCCACTCGATATAGTTATCTTACTTTGAAATTTCAAACCCCCGATTTTCCCCCTTTTTAATAAAACTAAAAATAATTTTCGAATTTTCTTTATTCCAATAATGTTGGGCCACTATTATACACAACTATGCCAAATTTCATGTCGATAGCTTTAATAGTTACTGAAATAATCGACTGTGACAGACGGACGGACGGACGGAGAAAGTCTCACCATAAGGGTTCCATTTTTACCATTTTGGTACGGAACCCTAAAAAGAAAGTGGTGTTAGTTACACTATTTATAACTCAAGAACGGATGAACCGATTTGGCTGAAAATTGGTGGAGAGGTAGCTTAGAACCAGGAGACGGACATAGGATACTTTTTATCCCGTTCGACCACGTTTCCGTCATGTCACTATAAAACGTGTTATATGAAAAACGCATCTGACAGTGGAATAACAAAACGTAAATGACAGCTAAACGTAATTTTGTCTTTGGTTAAGTATGGTAAAAATAATTGAGAATTATAAAAAGTGTTATAATAAAGCATTACTGATATTATAAATGCGAAAGTGTGTTTGTTTTTTGGTTTGTCCTTCAATCACGTCGCAACAGAACAGCGGATTGATGCGATTTTTTGCATGGGTATAGTAATGGATGTAGTAGTGGTTCCTCAGACCGGGAGAGCTAGTTTATTATAAAATTATCTGCGACCAATAATTAACTATTGAATAGTTATACTTAATAAGATTCGATGCAAACGGGAGCAGATTGCCGAGAAATTATTCACAAAAGCACCCCCGGCGTGGACTTGATGATATTGTATTAGGTGATCACATACGAATGCGATTTTAATGGCAACACCGTCTCCCCTCATAAAACACCTATGAACCCAACCGCGTATGAAAAAGAACCCAATATTTCCCGCCACACACGTTGACGTTTACGTCATTTCGCGCGGCAAAATGGCGACCCCAATCTAAATTAAAATCTAAAACCTTGTAAACAAGGCAAGTGCTCACTTTTTCGGGGATTTTAACCCTCTGAATTAACGGGAGATATAGAAAGGGGGACGGGACGCGCGCTCGTGGTTTTGTGATTTATCTCGTGCTTTGGATACGTTGCGTTTATTAATGTGTCGATAACTTGATTATGATTTTGTTACGAAATCAATAATCTTCTTCTTCTTCTTTTCTTTATACCTATATATATATAAATTACCTATTTCCTATATATATAAATTACGTGTCACGTTGTTTGTCCGCGATAGACTCCTAAACTACTTAACCGATTTTTATCAAACTTCATAACCATATGTAATTTGGTCCAACTTAAAAGATAGGATAGTTTTTTTGTATTGGGATAGTTTATTTGTTTTATTTATATAGATAAGTTGGCGGTACGAAGTTCGCTGGGTCAGCTAAGTAGTATACCTATATAAAAAGAAAAGGTGACTTAGGCCCGGTTGCCTGAAGCGCCGTTGTAGTTACGTTAAGTTATCGTTAAAACTAAATGTGACAGCCGAAATATATGTGTTTCGGTTGTCACATTTAGTTTTAACGATAACTTAACTATAACGTTACTATAACGGCACCTCACGTAACCGGGCCTAACTGATCTATCAACGCATAGCTCAAAGCACTGCACGGATCGGGCTGAAATTTGGCATATAGATAGCTATTAAATTTAAATGTGGTACCTAGGCATCCGCTAAGAACGGATTTTTGATAATTCAGTTCCTAATGGGATAAAATAGGGGTTTGAAAAATCTAACTTAAAGTGAGCGAAGCCGCGGTCAAAGGCTAGTACTCTATGTACCTAATCTAAGACGAAATCTTCGACAAGAGTTGTCTCTTGTTTGGTTCATTGTTTGGTGTGTTACTTTATGTTCAAGAAATAGAAAGTTGGCTTTGGAAAAAGGATGGGAAGATTTGACTTTTCGCAGTAAACATTCGGAATGTCTGATCTGGAAACCGGCTAAGTACATTAAGAAAAAAAAAAGCCGGTCAAGTGCAAGTCGGTCGCGCACCGAGGGTTCCGTACTCCAAAACTAAAAGTAAAACGATAATATTATATTAATTTGCTTATTTATCGTTAAATTTGTTTGTAGAGGTTTATTGTTAATATAAAAAAAACTATGCTAGTTAGAGCGTTGGTTTCATTTTTCCTGTAAAATATACATAAACTTCTATTGACCATAATTATTTCAGATTTTTCGATTGGTAAACTTCGGAGATAAGGGGGGGGGAACGGTATTTTTTTCGACATTTTGGCCGATTACTCAAAAACTATTATATATAGAAATAAATAAAAAACTGTTTTAGAATGCACAAGTAAAGGCCTTTCATATGATACCCCACTCGGTATAATTATCTTACTTTGAAATTTCAAACCCCAGATTTTCCCCCTTTATTAATTAAACTAAAATAATTTTCGCGTTGATTTTATTTTTCCTGTAAAATATACATTAACCTCTATTGACCATAATTATTTCAGATTTTTCGATTGGTAAACTTCGGAGATAAGGGGGGGGGGGGGAACGGTATTTTTTTCGACATTTTGGCCGATTACTCAAAAACTATTATATATAGAAATAAATAAAAAACTGTTTTAGAATGCACAAGTAAAGGCCTTTCATATGATACCCCACTCGGTATAATTATCTTACTTTGAAATTTCAAACCCCAGATTTTCCCCCTTTATTAATTAAACTAAAATAATTTTCGCGTTGATTTTATTTTTCCTGTAAAATATACATTAACCTCTATTGACCATAATTATTTCAGATTTTTCGATTGGTAAACTTCGGAGATAAGGGGGGGGGGGGGGAACGGTATTTTTTTCGACATTTTGGCCGATTACTCAAAAACTATTATATATAGAAATAAATAAAAAACTGGCAAGAAAAGGTTAGAATTATTTTGCTATAATCCGCCAACAGAATAAATCTGTATAATTTTTACACTACTCTCGACGCACGTTTCGCCCCGACACCGGAGCATCCTCAGGAGATGTCGACTCTACAACGATGCATTGTCTAGTGACTAGACAATGCATCGTTGTAGAGTAATGTTTACGACAAAAACTATTATATCTAGAAATAAAAAAAAACTGTTTTAGAATCTTCTTCTTCTTGGCGTGCCTCTCCGACTAGCGAAGGTTGGCAGTCAGCTTTGTAAATTCAGCCTTATTTTTCGCGAGGCGAAATAGTTCTGCCGCACTCGCGATTCCGGTCCACTCTCGGATGTTGCGCAGCCAGGACTTTTTTCTGCGACCGACGCCTCTTCTTCCGGCAACTTTTCCCATCATGATGAGTTGTAGGAGTTCGTACCTCTCGTGCCTGAGCACGTGCCCCAAATATGCGACTTTCCTCATCTTGATGGTTTGCATGAGTTCGCGTTTTTGATTGACGCGTCGCAGAACTTCCACATTCGTGACCTTGTGAGTCCAGCTAATGTGTTTTAGAATGCACAAGGGAAGGCCTTTCATATGATACCCCACTCGGTATAGTTATTTTCCTTTGAAATTTCAAACCCACGATTTTCCCCCATTTTTAATAAAACTAAAAATAATTTTCGATTTTTATTTATTCCAATGATGTTGGGCCACTATTATACACAACTATGCCAAATTTCATGTCGATAGCTTTAATAGTTACTGAAATAATCGACTGTGACAGACGGACGGACGGACGGAGAAAGTCTCACCTTAAGGGTTCCATTTTTATCATTTTGGTACGGAACCCTAATAAGCTTTAAAAGTAATCCTAATAATTGAGTTTGAAATTAAACAACTTCAATTCTATTAAATCTAAAAGCCTCGACTTTCACCAAGAATATATATATATATATATATATATATATATATATATAAAACCAGTCCGTGTTTAGATAAATATTAAGTTATTGTTAGATTCAAGGGTATGTCGTCGTATTCTAAGGGGTATTTTTTATAAGGTAAGCTCTATGATAGAGACAAAGGTTGGCTATATTAGCTATTGTAGCTAGGGATGTTAATGTTAAAGAAAATAAAACAAAAGAAGTATGACGTAAGAAAGATATATAATTATTAAGTAAACAATAAATTCAAAAACATATTAAAAATAAAAACCGCCAATACAACAGCTCAATTTTTATAAAACGGCATTTTACGGATCCATAATAATGTGTCTGTATTTCCGTATTGACTCGGTGGACAGATTCCGGGGCGTCTTTATAGTAAAGGATTCGGCTATTGCGGCTCTGGGCAGGTTGGGCTCCTTGCGTAGCCGGAGGCTGCACGACGAGCTATGTTGGGGCTTATCGGTGATTTTGTGGTCCACCTTACAGCGGCCGCGCTGTAACTCTGCCAGGTTACTAGCCAGTTCCATGGCCGCGTTGCCGTATAACTTTTGACCTCGACGCACCTGGGCAAAATGTCTTTGGTTATAGTGGTAACCTCGCTTAGGACCTGAAGTTAAGACTTAGATCTAAGGCCGAGATCTACTTATACTTAGATCATACTTTGGCTCTGCTCAAGACTCAAGATAGAGTTAAAATGAGACACAAATATGTTTCGACATAAATCTGTTTTGTTTGAACTCAGTCTTGAGTCTGAGCTGAGTGAGAGTGCCCTCTATAGATCTTACCCTTAGTCTTGAGTCTGAGTTGAGTGCAAGAATGCCCTTTATAGATCTTACCCTAAGTATAGATCGTACTCTGGCTCTGCTCAAGACTCAAAATAGAGTTAAAATAAGACACAAATAGGTATGTCTTGACATATATCTGTCTCGTTTTAACTCAGTATTGAGTCTGAGCTAAGTGAGAGTGCCATCTATACATCTCACCCTAAGACCTTACGTTCAAGAAGTTCTTAGGTTGGTACTTTTTTAAATTCCTGATAAGTAAGCCCTTGCCTGCGATTTCACCAGATGGTAAGTGACAAAGCAGTTTAAGATGCAGCACGTTATCTTGGATGGGGGTATAGCAGTTTTAGGGTGTGTTCCGATATACACAGAAGCACTGTAAGGTGTGACGTCAATCCAGTAATACTGTGAAGTCGTTCCTTTTTAGTTTGCTATACTGGTACTTTTTAAAATGGAACGCAGTCCAGTATACTGTCAGCATAGACGTAAGTAGTGAATTTACTACCGACTGTCATACCCTTTTTTCAAATCTTTAGCCGCTGCTGTTATGTTTTTTGCTCACGTGATCAAAGTACCGAGACACCTTACCTCGAAAGCGCCAGTGCTCACAGTACAAAAATGGCGGCGAGTTATGGCGTCATAAATTTCCCTTGGGTACTGCGGCAGGAGAGCGAGCACTGAGAAGTGCTCGCAGTGTATATCGGAACACACCCTTAATTAACCCATCCGGATTCTACACGCCATTCACATCATGCCGAAACGCTATCGCTTGGCGGCACGTCTTTGACGGTAAGGTTACTCTTCTTCTTCTTTATCAACCGATAGACGTCCACTGCTGGACGAAGGCCTCTTGCATGGACTTCCACAGGCCTTGATCTTGCGCCGCCTGAATCCAGCGGCTCCCTGCGGCTCGTTTGATGTCGTCGGTCCACCTTGTGAGGGGTCTGCGAACACGGGGTCGCCACTCCAGCACCCTGGGACCCCAATTAGGACCCTATCAGCTCTTCGAAGGTGTTCACTAGTCACGGCCAAAGCTTCCCACCAGACAAGATGCAAGCGACACATGATCGTGTTCGGTGGAGATTCTTTCAGAGCTTTATGTCGTCGTGTCGTGTCGTGTCGTGTGATGCGGGTTGTTACGTTCCCTCAAATATGGTTAAGCGAAGCAACGGCTGGGTCATACGTCATGCTCGTGAACGGGTGCCGACGGCGGGAATGGGGCTACTTTATGTCTGCCCATCTTAAGATATATATTGCATTGTTAGTAGGCATGCATTTTTGGAACTTCCCTCATTGTGAAAACACTGCATACATCTTCTTCTTCTTCTTCTTTATTAACCTATAGACGTCCACTGCTGGACAAAGGTCTCCTGCATGGACTTCCACAGGCTTCGGTCTTGCGCCGCTTGAATCCAGCGGCTCCCTGCGACTCGTTTGATGTCGTCGGTCCACCTGGTGGGGGGTCTGCCAACACTGCGTACATAGCATAGTATTTATTGTATTGTAAACTTGTTTTGAAAAGAGCAACCGCCGAGTTTCTTGCTGGTTCTTCTCGGCAGGATGGGCATTCTGAACCAGTGGTAGAATAAGACGATTCAAAAGCACTTGTAAAATGTTTAATTGAATAAAAAATATTTCTATTCTATTCTATTATGTCCAGCACTGGTCATCTCGATGATTATGATAGACCTACCTCGTCCCTCAACTCCGCTCGCCGTCGCGACACCCACTCGATCTGCTCTTGTAATTTCTTGCACTCTTTTTCGTTATTCATCAAATCAGATCGCAAAGACTCCATAATTTCACGGTACTTGGCTCTCAGGTCGTTGTCTATGGCATGCAGGTTCTGGATCTCGTCTTGGGTTTCCCGAATCTTGTATTTAGACATATGAAGACGTCCTTCCTAGGAAATAAACAGATAGGATCCTTGCAATTCTTTGCCTCTGAAATACAAAGAATAATACCCTATTTTTATATTTCAGAGGCAATTAGTCTAATTCTTCAAAAAGAAAAAAGGAAATTTCATTTTAATAGAGATTTTGTTTCTATCTCTCATGCCTTCTATAGAAAACGTCGTTGTCTATGGCAGGTATAGGGTAGGCTGGTCTAAGAGCACGCATACGATAAGAGTACGCAATGTCAACACTCGTGACGTTGTTTACGATACGCGGCTAACTTCCGTGTTATTTTGAAGTACAAGCTATTGGCAAGTGCTGTGCTAAAAAATAACAAAAAACATGCAAAAACACAAAAATTACATAAGTTTAAACATTTTTACATATACTATTTTCGACCGAGCGAAGCGAAGGTCTCTGAGTTTACTAGAGCGATTTGCACTTGTCCGTCCGTCCGTCTGTCATAGCCTTATAACTTCTGAATTACTGAACGTAATTACTTCAATTTTAGATATGATATGTAAACCGATGGCCTCCAGCCGAAAATGGCTTAAAAAGTTATAAAAATCTTTATTTCAGGGGGGCTCCCATACGAAATGGGGGGCTTTCAAAGTGGAGATTGTATTCGAGGCTAGATTTCTAAAACCACTTTGTTTTAAAACTTGAAACTTACACATAATTTGAGTTATATTCTGTAATTGAACAACAAATACTAAGATTAGATAAATATTATAAAGAAACGAAATTATTTGAGTTTTAATGGGCATCAATGTTTTTAACAAAACTTCACTATACTGTTATTAGATGGCGCTGTCTTTAATATTGTAAATATGCATCCCATCCACGAAAGCAGATGACGATTGACGTCATCAGATTCGGCGCGTTTTAATTACAATATAATATAGTTAAAACTACCTTATGGGAATTATGGGATACCGCGAGGTCTCAGTTCGGGGCGAACCACTAGTCTTAAATAATTTTA
The DNA here is from genome assembly GCA_029955525.1 of Oeneis ivallda. Classification (NCBI taxonomy): domain Eukaryota; kingdom Metazoa; phylum Arthropoda; class Insecta; order Lepidoptera; family Nymphalidae; genus Oeneis; species Oeneis ivallda. The sequence continues at coordinate 7,723,668 of JARPMR010000025.1, read as the reverse complement.
GCATTTTGGTAGTATGTTTGTGATAAAACTACAAAATTTTAAACAAAATCGATAATGCGGCTTAATCGGCAAGGAATTCCCCTAGAGGTCACAGCGACAGTGATTCCGGTCGATGCTAATAGATGACGTTGCACTTCACTCGTTTATAAAATCGTTATGTGAAAGTATACGCATTTGAGTATGTTACAAGAGTACGCGCGTACTCTTACACACATTATTTTATTTTTATATTTTTTACATGAATTAATATGTATTGAATAATTGTAAGTAGTATGCGTTTTTGGAACTTCCCCTCATTGTGGAAACAATGCATACTTATCATAGTATATATTGTATTGTAAACTTGTTTTAAAAACAGCAACCGCCGAGTTTGCTGGTTCTTCTCGGCAGGAAGGGCATTCCGAACCAGTGGTAGACTCATCGATGATTCAAAAGCACTTGTAAAAAAGTTCATTTGAATAAAAATATTTCTATTCTATTCTATTCTATAACTGATGATTGTAGCCGCGGTTTTGGTCGCGGGTCACGAGACATGGCCGCGCAGCCAGGCAACCAGTGCCATCTATTTTTTTTATTGTTGTGTTAGTCGGTAGAGTGAACGCTACTAACTTTCTCGGCAAGTTTCCGGGTGAGCACGTCCAGGTGCTCGTCGAGGCTGTCCTTCTGCTCCACCTCGTAGCGCTGCACCACGTTGTTGTGCGGACACAGCCGGTGCACGAGATGCACGGGCTCGCACGACGGCATGCAGACTTGTGCGGGCGGCTGCAACACATTTATTACATTACAACAGTTAAGCTATACTAAATTTCGCGCGTATTACGTTACGTTCCCTCAAATATGGTTGAGCGAAGCAACGGCTGGGTCATGCGTCGTGAACGGGTGCCACCGGCAGGAACGGGGCTACTTTCTGTCTGCCCGTCTTAACTTGTATTGATTTGTAAGTAGGTATGCTTTTGTGGAACTTCCCCTCATTGTGGAAACACTGCATAATAGCATAGTATATCTATATTGTATATCGCTATATTGTATTGTAAACTTGTTTAGAAAAGAGTAACCGCCGAGTTTCTTGCTGGTTCTCATCGACGATCTTTGAAAGCAGTGAAAAAAAGTTTATTTGAATAAAAAATAAGTATTTCTATTCTATTCTGTAAGCTCGTATAAGCTCGTATCGGCATACGCGCATACACGCGCGCCAGATTTTGCGTTTCAAAAAACTTATTCCGGCGTGTTCGCTCGAACCGGAGATTCGAACGAACTCGGCTCGCTCTCTTTAAGCGTGACGTCGCTCGTACGAATTGCGCGTGTGGGAAAGGGCGAGTCTATACGCGCTACCAAAAACGAGCTTGCGCGCCGAAAAAACGCTAATCTGAAACCGCCCTAAAGTTAATATTCAATAGGTAGATACTTAATAGTAGATTTTCAATAACCCAACGCTTAAGGGACTGAAAACTGAAATGTCAACGGTTCGATCTCCACCCGCTTTACTATTTTCGTATACCCACTCCTAACATAAGCTTTCTGCTTATTTGGAGCGGAGAGAATGGTAGTTGAGTTCAGCTTGGCTATTATTCTCTAAAAAATAGAGAAGTATATGGATCAAAACTCCAGGTAATTCTTGGTTGCTAGTATTCTAGAAATCCATCAAAAATACGGGAATATACCTAGGTATATGTATAGCGTGAAATTTTAATGGTTTGGTTGAAATCGAAAAAATATATAGGCAAACTACTTAAGAGTCAGTGAGCGTATAGGTACATAACAGTAGTTACCTAATGGGCTATCGTAGAGCTAAGGTAGGTAAGAATTGTGCGCTAGAAAGAGAGGCAAGTTCTAGGTGAAAATAACAACGTGATTTGGTGCTGTAGGACCTAAATTGCATTGCTGGTCTAAAAAGAACGCACAACAGTCGCATTATTTAAAGTTCAGACCGCACTATCGGTGCTGCATGACGCGGCATGGGAGCACCGCTATAGACCTACGATAATACATGATAATTTCCATTGATTCATATAAACTAGCGGCACGTTATGATGGCCGGTTTGACGTTTGTCCGCTCATGAAGTTCCGTATTAATTGATAACGACTTTGAAGGAAATAATTGTATTACTTTATTGACGATAGTGATGTGCAGAGATTCATAAATTTTATCGAATGTAGTTTTAGGTTTAGGACTCAAAATTTATTTATTAAATTGATTTCTAAAATGTATACAAGTGTAGAAAAATCAGTTTGCACCATTTAAGGGGTGAATGTACTTGTGAATATGAACAATTTTCACTATGTGGACAAACCTCTGAAATCGCAAAAAAATATCAGCTGTTTCATACAAAAGGTAAAATTTTTATTTTTATATGATATATACCACAACTCGGCATTTGGTTTTCTAAATTGAAAATTTTTAAAAATGGAATCTAATACGATCGTCACATAGGATCGCTGGCTAGCACAACTACTACCTCCGGCAAACTCGCGTCAATGCTCAATGCAAAACAAAGCAGTTTCGAATTGACGTTGCTTCGAAAAGTATAAACTGTCAGTGCAATGCGATTGTGATATAGTTTTGACCTGGCTTTGGATTTCAAATATTGATACTGCATTACTGTTGACCCTTGCTCGTTAATTTGGACTCTGTTCAAGCCCTTTGTTGTGGATTTCGTCGATATGACCGAACGTACGCAGAGAACTGTTCTAAATAGTCAGACACGTGAGTTCGTAATACGCCTTCGTAACTATTTCGATCGTGAAGCTCAAAATGGAGGGCCAATTTTACCTATAACGTCAGTGGTTGAACGCGTAGCTGATGCGCTTAATATTGGACAACGAACTGTTAGACGGATAACTAAAAAAAAATATGGCGAGACTGGCACAGAAGAAAATAAACTTCACACACCAAAAAAGAGAAAACGAGCAAAACCAGTCGTAGGCATCGATAGCTTTGATGCCGATGCTATCCGAAGACATGTTTACGGCTACTATTTACAGAAGGAGTATCCAACAAGAAAAAAGTTGGTGCATTCACTGAAGGAAGCTGGATTATTCTTCGGTGGGGAAAGTTCTTTAACGAAGATTTTGAAGACCATTGGATTTCGATACAAAAAATGTAACAAACGCAAAATATTGATGGAAAGATTTGATATAGCGATGGCAAGGTATACTTTTTTACGGCAAGTGAAAGAAATCAAAAATTGGCAAAATGTTGTGTTCTTGGATGAAACATGGCTTAATGCTAACCATACTGTAGGCCGTTCTTGGAACGATGACACAGCAGCATCTACTTCCAAAGTTCCTGTAGGAAAAGGATCGCGACTTATAATTTGTCACGCCGGAACCATCAACGGGTTTGTCGAAGGTTCTCTCATGGCTTTTGCGTCAAAAACCACTGGAGACTATCATGAAGACATGAATGGAGAAAAGTTTACTGAATGGTTTACCTCAATGTTGTGTAGCCTCCCTGAACCATCTATTATAATTATGGACAACGCCCCATACCACTCGATGCAAATTGACAAGCCACCTGCCCAAACCCAAAAGAAAGCTGATATCGTCGCATGGCTTCGTAAAAATGGCGTAGATGCAAACATGAATATGTTAAAAGCGGAATTAGTACGTCTTTTAAAAGAAAACAAACCAACCAAGATCCGATACGTCATTGACGAAATAGCATTAGAACATGGGCACAGAGTTATACGGTTACCGCCTTACCATTGTGAGTATAATGCGATTGAGTTGGTGTGGGCTCAAATTAAGGGATATGCTGCAAGACACAATACAGAACCCCCATTTACCACAAAAAAAATGCTAAAATTATTAGAAGAAGCTTGTGAACATGTGACTAAAGGAGACTGGGAAAAGGTTGTGAATAGAACTGTTAAATTAATAAGGGAAGATTATGAAAGAGATGTGAAAATAGATAATATTATAGAAAACGAACATATAATTATTAATGTAGGTGATGATAGCAGTGACGACAGTGAAAATAGTAGTATGGACGAATCTGATTAATTATGGCCTTTTGTGGCACCTTTTTTGGTATCTTTTGTATTCATATGTTTCTTGTGTGCATATAAAGTATGTATATTCATTTTCATTCAAATATTCAGTTCGTTCAAATAAATTAAATAAACATATACATTTTTGTTTTATTAAACCTATTTAATCAGGTACAAAAACAAAACTTAATTGTTTTTTGTTCGAGAATAAATTGACATTCCACATCACTATTGTAATGTGTCAAACCGGCCATCATAGCGTGCCGCTAGTTTAGAATAGAATAGAATAGCTAAATGTTTTTATTCAAATAAACTTTTTTACAAGTGCTTTTGAATCGTCGATGAATCTACCACTGGTTCGGAATGCCCTTCCTGCCGAGGTGAACCAGCAAGAATCTCGGCGGTTGCCCTTTTCAAAACAAGTCCACAGTATAATAGATACTATGCTATGTTTGCAGTGTTTCCACAATGAGAAGTTCCACATAAGCATACCTAATTATAATTCAACACATGTTAAGACGGGCAGACAGAAAGTAGCCCCAATCCCGCCGGTGAACCCGCTCACGAGCATGACGCATGACCCAGCCGTTGCTTCGCACAACCATATTTGACGGAAAGTAACAACACATCGCACGACACCACCACAGAAATGTTTAAAGAGAGCGTGACATACTTAGGCTACCCATGTTAAGGCATCGAATTGAATCATCATCATCATTAGCAACCCATCAACGGCTCACTACTAAGCGCAGGTCTCCTCTCAGAGAAGGGTTATAGGCCATAGTCCACCATGCTGGCCCAATGCGAATTGGCGGACTTCACACACCTTCAAGAACATTATGAAGACCCCTCAGGTGTGCAGGTTTCCTCACGATGTTTTCCTTCACTGTTGAAGCAAGTGATATTATTTCTTAAACGCACTTGGCTCCGAAAAGTCAGAGGTACCCGGGATCGAACCTGCGACCCCCCGAATAGGAGACCACAGACCTAACCACTAGGCTATATTCAAATAGGTACTCATTTTAAGATATGACTTAGACACAAATAAAGTGGTAAGGTCACCTTAGATCTCTTCAGCTTCCATCGTATCAGCAGGACCAACACGACGAGTGCCAAGCCCGCTACAACGGCGGCGGTTGTCGCGTTCATCGTCACAGTGTACCATCGTACCGGCGCAGTATCCCTAGCATTGCTTCACTCGAGTTACAAACTATTTTTATTACTATTGTTGATTATTGATATGTGAATTATGTTATGTTATACTATTGTTTATGTGAGAATTGAGTATAAAAATGAATGACAAACACGGACTTGTCATTACGACGTTTTTAAATCTAAAGATCATCTGAAAATCCAAATTTCGAATTTAGTAATTTCTGAGAAATGAGGTTTATCCATTTAAACCTATAGGTATATACCTACTTCTCATCGGCAGAAATAACGATTTCAGTCAACAACACCAGCTATAAAAGGAACCTATTATTTTTCTTGTTCTTTTCGAAATAGTCCTACAAACTGATTTATAATCTATTATCTATGCTTACTAATATCATAAAGGTGAAGGTTTGTGAGGTTGGATGAATGGATGAACGGATGGATGGATGATTGTTACTCTTTCACGCTACAACAAATGAACTGAATTGGCTGAAATTTGGAATGGAGATAACTCATACCCAGGATTAACACATAGTCTACTTTTTATCCCGGAAAATTAGAGTTCCCGCGTGAATTAAAAAACCTAGATCCACACGGACGAAGTCGCGGATAGGTATCATCTAGTACAAAATAAATTCGAATCCCAGGCACGCGTTTCTAACTAGGTATATTCGTATTATTCAAGAAGCAGTGATAGCCTGGTTAGGACTGTGGTCTCCTATTCGGGAGGTCGCAGGTTCGACCCGGGTACGCACCTCTGACTTTTCGGAGTCAAGTGCGTTTAAGCAATTATAATAAATATCACTTGCTTCAACGGTGAAGGAAAACATCGTGAGGAAACCTGCACACCTGAGAGTTCTTCATAATCGACCGAGCGAAGCGAAGGTCTCTGAGTTTACTTGAGTGAATTTGCACTTGTCCGTCCGTCCGTCCGTCCGTCTGTCAGAGCCTTATAACTTCTGAATTACTGAACGTAATTACTTCAATTTTAGATATGATATGTAAACCGATGGCCTCCAGCCGAAAATGGCTTAAAAAGTTATAAAAATCTTTATTTCAGGGGGGCTCTCATAGAAGCGAATGCGAAGTAAAATATTTTTTTTTACATTTCATAGGGTTGCAGTACCTCATTTTAAAGATAATTTGGAACAGAGTACAAAAGTATTTTTTTTTATTTTTTTTCCTAAAATTGACGAAATGGGGGGCTTTCAAAGTGGAGATTTTATTCGAGGCTAGATCTCTAAAACCACTTTATTTTAAAAATTGAAACTTACACATAATTTGAGTTATATTCTGTACTTGAACAACAAATACTAAGATTAGATAAATATTATAAAGAAACGAAATTATTTAAGTTTTAATGGGCATCAATGTTTTTAACAAAACTTCACTATACTGTTAATAGATGGCGCTGTCTTTAATATTGTAAATACGCATCCCATCCACGAAAGCAGATGACGATTGACGTCATCAGATTCGGCGCGTTTTAATTACAATATAATATAGTTAAAACTACCTTATGGGAATTATGGGATACCGCGAGGTCTCAGTTCGGGGCGAACCACTAGTATTCTTGAAGGTGTGTGAAGTCCGCCAATTCGCATTGGGCCAGCGTGGTGGACCTGAGAGGAGACCTGCGCTCAGTAATGAGCCGTTGACGGTTGATGGGTTGTTAACGATGATGATATTCGTATTCGGAGTTGTGTTCGATTCTATATAACTAGTGGTTCGCCCCGAACTGAGACCTCGCGGTAACGGTTTCCCATAATTACTTATTCATTCAATAGATACATGACGATCAAAATTGACATTATTATTATGCCCGTTTTCACCAACCATACCTAAATCATCCCCTTTGTAGAAGTCTCTTTACGTAGGTAGCCCCTAAATACAATCCTAACATCCCATGCAACGTCATTTTGACTTTTATAGTTGTCCCGTAGAGGTACGTAATAACAAAGTTGACAGAAAGTGTCAACTAACTTAACATAGGTAGCCCGTAAAGGTTAGGGAACTGTTATAGTGAAATCCTCAAGGCCTCAATCAAACTTAGATATAGTTTTTTGGAACATTCAAATTAAATTACTTGTACACAGCGTCAACTATCGACACGATCAGAAAACATGTAAAAACAAACTGCAACGTGAAGTTTTATTGATGTTTGCTAAATGACTAAATAATAATTTTAATTGAATAATAATGTTACATATAGCTGCATTTGCTATATGAGATGAGAGCGCCATCTATTGACATCATTGTGAAGGTCTGTTGTTGCTGCTCATTAAAAGTTAAATAAATTAGTTTCCTTATTACATTTATCTAATTTTAGTATTTGTTGTTCAAGTACATGATATTACGCTAAAATTATAAAACTTTCAAGCCCCAGCTTTCAATGGTTATTCCGTTGTGAGGTCAAATATAATTCTCCACTTTGAAAGCCCCCCATTTCGTCAATTTTAGGAAAAAAATTTAAAAAAAAACTTTTGTACTCTGTTCCAAATTATCTTAAAATGAGGTACTGTAACCCTATGAAACGCAAAAAATTTTTTTTTCTTCGCATTCGCTTCTATGAGAGCCCCCCCTGAAATAAAGATTTTTATAACTTTTTAAGCCATTTTCGGCTGGAGGCCATCGGTTTACATATTATATCTAAAATTGAAGTAATTACGTTCAGTAATTCAGAAGTTATAAGGCTCTGTCAGACAGACGGACGGACGGACGGACGGACGGACGGGCGGACGGACGGACAAGTGCAAATTCACTCAAGTAGACTCAAAGACCTTCGCTTCGCTCGGTCGACTATCACTTGCTTTTATCGTTAAGGAAAACATGAGGAACTCTGTGAGGACTCTGCATACAGCTATGTACCTATGAGCTCTCCTTAATGTTCGAAAAGGTGTGTGAAGTCTGCTAAACCGCCCTTGATTAGCGAGCGTTGACTAAAAAAAAGCTGCAGATAAGTCATGCTTCAAGCATTATTCAGGTCATACTCATTGCTACACATTATAGCTCGTAAAAGCCAAGAATTTATCCCCATTAATATTAACTAAGTATAGTCTCACCCTCGTAACCGAAAGCGTTAAAACTGAAACGGTCACGTTCCGTTGAACGCGCGGCGCGATCCCAGCGAACCGTGGGCCGCGTTCCGTTCCTCCCACTCCCGCCTAATTAGCTTCCGTAAGCTGTAAATCTAAGTTATACTGCGCCGACGTCGACGCAGCCGCTTTGATCACGCAGCAAGTGAAACGGAACGTTGGAATGAACGAAATAAGCGGTTTCTGAACGCAGCGTTTAATGTCAAATATGGCGGGAATTCCTGTACTTACAGATTTTAGTATCGTAAAAAATCCATACCTATCCATACTTCTATTATTATAATAAGTGCTTAGTGCACTTATAATACGATGATAGGTAGCCTAGTAGCCCATTTTCGGGGCTCAAGCCAGGCATATGCATGTCAAACTTTTCGGAGTTATGTGGGTTTTAAGTAATTATTAAATATTACGTTTCGTAATGGTGGAGGAAAACATCGTGAGGAAACCTGAATGTCTGAATGTATTCCATACAATTCTTAAAGCACTTGGCCAGCGTGGCGAATGACCCTTAACCCTTCTCATTCGAGAGACCTGTGTCCAGTTGTGGACCAGGGACGGGTTGAGAAGAATGAATGAATGATGAATTAATGAATGATAAGCGCGAAAGTAGCTCGGTGGTATGCCTTCACGGCTCAATCGCTGAACTGTACGCTTAGTACAAGATTTGATAGTTAACTATAAATAGTAAACGATGACATTACCATCAATGTAAAATAAACCATAACAGTATCGAATTAGAGCTCAATTTCGTGTATGTATTCTTATACGTTTACGTAACGAAAACGCACCAAATTAAAATCGTCTGTACCTATTGAATTTGTGACTTTAAATCAATACTTTTATGGTTCATTTTACTTTGATGCTAATGTCATCGTTTACTATTACTATTACGATTAAACGAATTAAAACGCGGACTAACCGCACTGATCTTGATATTGTACACAGAGATAGCTTAGGTACATACGAAACTGAAACGGACAGAAGACAATTTTTATCCCGGAATTTTTAAACAGTTCCCATCAATTAAAATAGTTAAAATCCTAAGCTAAACCCAAACAGACTAAGTACCTATGTATATCACAGGCATCAACTATAAAAGGCCTAGTGAGTGTTACAATAAAATTTAAGTACCTATAGCTACATACATTTTTTTCCTATTCGATAACATAACAAAGTAACTTTTGATTGCGATCTCACTTGATCGTGGTGATGTTCACTAGGATAGTCACTATGGGCACTATTTTCCATGAGCTCTGTTTTCCACTGAGTCGATCACGAGTCGACAGTTTTAGACCAATCGTTACCGTTCCTCCAGTAATCAAATCGACGCATACGTGGGCGTCAATAATCGCTCTATCATATCAATCAGCCGGGCAGAAACAATCAATTAGAAAGCGATCCCCTTTCAATTATTCGCCGTATCGCTAGTAATTGCCTCGCCCGTGACGTGGCGGAGGGCGGGCTCGGATTACGCACCTAACGAGCGATCAATTGCTATGGGAATGCGATTGTGATGGGTATCGGTTTATAATGGTTGATTGATGGTGTAAATTGCACAATTTTTTTCGTGTAGCAACGTCTCAATTTGTGTCGTTACTTTGAAAACTGTTAGCTCTACATCTACCTACCCATCTAAGAATTCTTTCTTAATGCCATGTTGAAATGATTATTTATTACTAGCTGATAGACTAGCTGATGCCTATGACTTCGTCCGCGTGGATTTAGATTTTTAATTCCCTCGGGAACTCTTTGATTTTCCGGGATAAAAAGTAGCCTATGTCACTATGTCACTCTCCAGGTCCTTAACTATACCCATGCAAAAAATCACGTCGATCCGGTGCCCTGTTGCGGCGTGATTGAAGGACAAACCAACAAATACACTTTCTCATTTATAAAATTAGTAAGGATTCCACTTACCCTCCCAAATAAGCGGAAAGCTTATGTTACGAGTGGGTACTACAATAGCAACGGGTGGAAATTGAACGGCCGAGCGTTGGGCTTTAAAAGTACTACTAAGAAGGTAAGTAGTATTTATTTATTTATGAGATGTATTTGTTTATCGTTGAATCATGCAGCAACGGAACATCGGATCGACTTGACTTTTTAACCGACTTCAAAAAAGGAGGTTCTCAATTCGTCGGAATCTTTTTTTATGTATGTTCACCAATTACTCGAAGACGCCTGAACTGATTTGGAAAATTATTTCTTGTTTCAAAGGGTATATCTTGTCAGGTGGTCCCATTGAAATTTTATCGAAATCGGTCGAGCGGTTTTTAAAATATCAACAATAAATTATATACTTTGTAGTGGCGCGGTCGTTTGAAGTCGGTTTTTAAAAATATTTTTTTTATATTAAATTATAATTGGTATAGTTTAAGAGCTAATGCTTCTTTTCTGGAAAAACACATAAGCTTTATGCATGTACCTATAAAAAAGGGCTTTCTGCGGGATTCTATTAAACCTAACTCTTGGAGGACGTTATCGTAGGCAGCAACAACTAGTAAAGAATTGTACCGATCCAATAGGCTGCCAACCTATTGGAGTGGCGACCTGAAAAGTTGACGGGAATTGGTGGGCGCCTGGGTGGCTATAAAGGTGAAGAACATGATGGTGGCATGTTATTTTATTTGGCGGTTTTTGTACTGCCGTGGACGTAGGTAGGCCTTTAGGTAGGCTGTCTGATGTCTAGTCATGGCTCTTATATTCATAAAAATATATATAGATATCAGTAAGTATGGTAATTATTCAAATTAAATCAATAAAAATTAAGTGGCACTCGGGGACTGCCGCGGTAAAGCTATTGCATAGCATTTTTATCAACTTATGCAATTATAATATTTAAGCAATATTTTTTTTGCATAATAAAAATTATGCAAAAAAAATTAAAAACAAACAAACAAGAAAAGCGAACTGTCACTACTTCGCGAGTGAGATTCGAACCTGCGACATCATACACCATACGGTAAAGAAAGCGGCCGCTCGCCCACTGCGCCAAATAGAGCTACTTGAGAACCTCTAAAATGTTGAACGCTTACTGAACGACGGTGTTAGGTTTTTTCTCGTTACGGAATTTCTTGATTCGGTCGCCGCGCTGCGTCGCGCTGTTTGTCCTAGTTCAAAGCCCGCGATAAAAGCTATGCAATAGCTTAAAAATTCAAAAATGCTCTGTGAATCAAAACAACGTGCACAAAGAATGTAAGTGGAACAGTAGATTTATACCTACCATTAAAATAATCTATCATAATCTAAACCACCCAGACATAAAGTACAATACAACTGGTTCACACAATAAGTGATTTCACGTCACATTACCGGTCATTAGCAACCCATCAACGGCTCACTACTGAGCGCAGGTCTCCTCTCAGAGAAGGGTGGTCATAGTCCACCACGCTGGCCCAATGCGAATTGGCGGACTTCACACACCTTCAAGAACATTATGAAGAACTCTCAGGTGTGCAGGTTTCCTCACGATGTTTTTCCTTCACCGTTGAAGCAAGTGATATTTAATTCCTTAAACGCACTTGACTCCGAAAAGTCAGAGGTGCGTACCCGGGATCGATCCTGCGACCCCCCGAATAGGAGACCACAGTTCTAACCACTGGGTTATCACTGCTTACTGGGCTATCACTGCTTAAAATAATCTATCATAATCTTAACCACCCAGACATAAAATACAATACAACTGGTTCACACAATAAGTGATTTCACGTCACATTACCGGTAATGACACGTAATTGTATCGAGGCGTCATCACCTGAACCGCGCCGTGATGGATGGCCCACCGGACCCTAAAGATTATCCTGATGTACAGACCCGTAGCCCGTAGTGGGTTCTATCACAGGTTACAATTGCGTCTATGTAATCATAAAACATTACAAACTATTAAATCTAAAAATAAATATGGTAAACGCACCACTGCATACATAGTCCCTCGTCTAATAAACAATTTAGATAGTAAAGTAAGATTACAATTTACTGAAAATAATTTAAAACGTAAACTAAAATCATATTTTTTGGATAAGTTGGTTTGTTAATGTTATTATAAGTATTTGTGTTTAACAGAATCGGCTTATAGCTCACAATTTAAACCTAAGTGGTTTTTCGTGTGCTAATAAGAACATTTTTGTATATTCCTCTTGTTTGATAAAAAAAAATGTAAAAAGTACAAAAATACATAGAGATACTAAGATCCACTTGATGCCCTATAATTTAGAGCATACCCTTTCATACAAAAAAAATTCCAAATCGGTTCAGGCGTCTTCGAGTAATCATACATAAAAAAAGATTCCGACGAATTAATAACCTCCTCCTTTTTTGAAGTCGGTTAAAAATACAACCTTTTGCTATACCTTTCCTTTTTCTTTTCAACTCTGGAAGGCACTTTACAACTCCAGCTGCCATAGGTCATCCCATAAATGAGACCAACCTACTACCACTTCAACGTGCTAGCCTTGAAAGCTACGTCAGTTAATTTCGTTCTCTGACGAATTACTCTGTTTCCGACTTTACCTATACCTACTTCAAAGAAATTCCGAACATAGGTCTCTCCATATCACGTTGAGCGCCTTGAAGTTTGTGAACTAGCCCCACAGTTTGTAGAGTAGTGAGTAGATTGCGTCCATGTAGTCATCACATCACTCTACTCTGTAAGGAAGAGGGCAGACTGGCTACTTCTAGCGGCAGCAATCGCGCGCTTTTTTATTGCCATTAGCGTTTTTATAGCTTTTTGCGTGCATCGCGTTTCGCGCGATTCTGCAAACGTAAGCCAAACAAACGCGAACGCGTTTGAGTCTCGATTTTCGCGCGCTCGAAACGCGATGCACGCAAAAAGCTATAAAAACGCTAATGGCAGTAAAAGAACGCGATCGCTGCCTCTGTAAGTAGCCAGTGTGCCCTCCCCTCTCCTCTCCCTCCTCTCCTCTCTCTAAGCGTACCATCAGACAGATGCGGATAGCTACTTTGTTTTAATACTTATTCTATGTAATATGTAGAAATATTACAATTCCCAGCGTAAGTGATCACGTGATCAGAAAAGGAATATGTGCTTAATTAGCTGATCATTATAGTCAAGGCAGCACGTCACGGTCGGCGGCGGGCGTCGCGTCGCGCCCCGCACCCGAGACATGTTCTTGTCACGTTTTTGTCTCATAATTTGTTACTAATTATGGTACAAAGACGCCGACGCTATAATATCGGGCCTTTCATGTGCCGGGGAGATGTCTTTAACTGTTTGCTGTTTTAAGACCACAATGACAGACGTTTACGTTTATCCTTACTAATATTACAAAAGGAAAAGTGCGTTTGTTTGTTCTTCAGTCACGCTGCAACAGAGCTACAGATCGACGTGCTTTTTTGCATGGGTATAATTGAGGACCTGAAGAGTGACATTGGCTCCTTTTTATCGCGACAAAATTAAGATTCATACTGGATTTTTAAAAGCTAAATTCACGCGGACGAATTCGCTGGCAGCAGCTAGTCACATAATAAAAATAATATAATGTTCTTCTGACCGATTTTAAGCCATGATCGACCACGCAATCCTGTCCAATATTATAATGCATAGTTCATAAGGACTTCATTTCAGATAAGCAATAGTAGATAGGTACATATACACGTAGAATACTTGTAGCAGTTACTCTGTGCTTGTAGATTACAAAACTGCTACGTCCGTAGCAGTTGCTACGATGTCTACAGATTTTGGTTTTTAGCTAGCTTTATTTTTGAAATTAAACAGAGTGTTTAAAATTAACATAAATATTTATATTATACCTACATATTATCGAGATTTTAATCGTCACCACCCGTATTTATTATACCAAAGCATGCTTGTATTCAGTGCAACACAATACAACTACAAGGCCATGCAACACAATACAATAACAACACCATGCAACACAATAAAAAATTCCGTCGACCTAAATAATAAATCAACATAAAAACAATAATTTACATATCTTATCTATATATACATACTATGAGGTTTTAAATTAGCTTTATTTGTAAAAAAATAAAAAAAAAAAGATAGAATTGGTTACAAAGCTATTCTGATTTTTTTTCTATAACTAATTTTCCCACATTTTTAGAGCTTTTTGAATAAATCTCTCCAGTAGAGATATACCTATCAGATAAGTTTTCCTTTGTGCACGTTCGTTTCATTGTAAAAAATGTGTTACACTTGATGGTACAGAAATAAATGCTGAACTCGCTCTTTCTAATTTCAAACCTCGATTTGTCTCACCTCATTATGTCACTTACCTAATCCTACTATCCTTCTAATATTATAAATGTGAAAGATTTTTAGGATGTCTGGATGGATGTTTGGATGGCTGGATGTTTGTTACTCTTTCACGCCACAACAAATGAACCGATTTGGCTGAAATTTGAAATGGAGATAGCTCATACCCAGTATTAACACATAGGCTACTTTTTATCCCTGAAAATAACAGAGATCCTGCGTGAATTTAAATAATCAATCCACGCGGACGAAGTCGCGGGCGTCATCTAGAATCTAGATTCTAGTAGGTAAATATAGGGGGTAGGTATAGGTATACACCTGCAGATTTCTAAACTTTGATATAGGTAAATCCGATTTCTAGTTAAAATTTAAAAGTTAATTTAAGTGAATTTATAACTTTAAAATTTAAAAGTTATAAATTAAAGCAAACCTACATTTGTATAAAAACTTGAGCTTACTCGAGCTTACCGGAAAATTCAGTTCTAGGAGATTGATGTTCAGTAAAATACATAAAGTTACTACTAACATTAAGGTAGGAGTTAAAAACTCATCAAATCAAAATGGCGTAAATAAGTTTGACTCGCTGACGCATTCTTATTTCCCGTATTACCTACATTACCATACTTCAGGCGACGAAGCTTATTTAAATGCCCCACCGACTCCATTTAGAGCTTGGAAAAATAAAACTGGGGAACGGATCCCGCGATCTCTCTCTGAGCCGCTTTTGTGGTAAATATGTATAAACCTACAAACATATCTAATTCCTGCCCTAAAATTATTTACTTACAAATATCAACCTTACTCTGAAAATAATAAGAGCTTTGCAAAATAAAAGCTTGGTTTGCAACAACATTGTCTGAATGTAAGTATCTACGTTTTGTCGCCGTCTTTTTATTCTATCGCATTTTATTTAGAAACACAGCTGGCAGGCTTGTTGTTTGCGGCTTTTAAAATATACTCTGTATGCTTATCATATCTACGAGTAGTCGAGTATTGTTCGATTGTATAAATATTTAATTTCCGAACGTGAATATTTGAAAATTGTTCTGAAAAAGGAACATTTCTGAAGAGAGTTTTTTGTAGTTAGATTTGGTACATTTCGTGCCTAAAAAAAATTTATAGCCGTCGTCAGCCCTGGGCCGGTCTCTTTCCGGTCGTTTTATTTGTATATCATCTACGAGAGTGAAAGAATAGAGAGTGCAACGGTGTTTGTGCTGTGCTCTATAATATCTCCTGCGAGATGGCTAGTCTCCAGTGAGATTGGCTGCCGTGTTTCGTTTTCAGTCTGCGATAGATGAGTGATGTTCAAGACCGTTTCCACAAAGCTAGAACAATTAGTGCAAAATATTTAGAAAAGGGTGGATGTTGCTTTAAATAATGCAACAAACCCACAGTTCCTTCTTTCTATCGACTTGCCTTGCAATGTGCCAAACATTCCAAACAAGGAATCTAATCATGGCAAGAAGGTAGGTAATTCCTTAAGAATCTTTAGCGTTCCATTTTTCAGACATCGTCTGAATTAATCAAAAGTAAAAATTAAGTTAAACGATTAAAAAGGGGCCCAGGGAGCCGCCCGAACAATGATTCCATTATCTCGAAGCGCCGCCACTTAGACATAAAAGATAAAGCCGGAATAGCCGCCAATTTTGTTCCATTACTCTCGAGCACCGCAGAATACATATTATCCGTAAAATGGAACGCAAACAAAGTGAGCGTCGTTTCGCCGGCAACGATAACTTAATTTCAGTCCGCCATAAGTACGTAATTAGCGAGCCGCTGCCTTATCGGCCAGTGGGTAATTAACCTCTCGGAGGTACCCCCTGCCTCCCGACGCCACCCGGCCTCCCAAATGTGCCTTGAATACCTCCTCGCCTCGTAATATTTCCGCCATATTATCCCGGAGTCCGCCTACCTCCTCCGCCAATGGGGGGCGTTCGCGCGCTTTTGTTTCGCGCCGTCGCGCCTCCGTTCTGAAACGGTGTAACTGTCAAAGATTTCGTTGGAAAATTTGGCTGTATACGCGAGCGAGGTGCGGTTTGTTTTCGAGAGATCGCGTTTATTATTCTAGCGGCGTCTTTGATTTTAAAATATCTTAACTTTGGCCGTGTTGTTGTAGGATTTCAGCCGTATGTTGTTGTTTCTAGGGTATATTTTCAAGGCGGGTGTACACTGTGGCGCGAGGGGTTGTCGTCAGTTCATATTTCATGTGTTATCATCTTTTATTGAGTGCGAGGCCGGTATTGTTGTCGGTTTACAGCGGTTATCTCCGCGGCTGCCGGTGTTTAGTGACGCCTCGGCTGATGAATGGAATATTGGTATGACGCGTTACTGCGTCCCCGCGGGAACGGTCGCCTTTGCAATATATTTTATCAAAACGCTCTATCTATGAATGTCTTTATGGAGCGCGGTTGTGTTACCTAGGTATAATTATATGAGGCCCACGTTTGCTTTCTCTCTTTCAAGAGGGAATTTAAATCGAGTATTGAATATTCGGATTAATAAAATTTCTCTGACAAATGAGCGTCGTCGCCCATCGGGTTAATCGATCTAACTCCATTTAAACGAGATTTCCGTATACGCTCATATTCCCTCTAACACTAAGCTCTAACCATAGCCATAACAACCTAATTTATTTACAAAAAAAGTCCTTATACTTACCGTAAACAATGGACAGGGTAATCGATCAAATTCCATTTAAACGGGATTTCCGAACGGTCGTTTGTCAAAATTACGCGGGCACCGACCGCTAAGCCTTTTAATACTCAAAGGCTAAGCCGCATAATTTTTGGCGCGCGGTGGTTGGCGGTTGGCGCGCACTAATTGGGTGCCGCGGCCGCCCGATAAAGCGAGGTTTACACAGCGTTTTAATTAATAGAGTTTGTCCGTAGACCTAGAGACGGATGCTAGATTTTAATAATGATCAAATACATACTTATAAAATCAAATTAATACGTGAAGCAAAAACTTTGTACCCACCCCTTTTTACAAAAATTGCGCGGACGGAGGAGTATGAAATTTCCCACACATATACCTAGTTTAAATAGAGAAGGAGTGCAGAATGCTAATATTTTTTTAAATTATTCATAATAAGTACATTCAATAAATAAAAAAACTTGAGAGGTGTCAAGGGACACCCGGATGGAACGTAGTTCCTTTTGATTACATTGTGTTCGGTATTTTCGCGATACAACACGGCGTCTCCGTAGCCTAGTGGCTCCGGCAGTCGCCTAATAGTTCACAGTCGATGGTTCGAATCCTAGCTCGACAGACCGAATTTTCCATTTTCAATTTTATTTTAAACAATTTCTACATGTGGAACCTTTCCCTAATTTTTTAAGTTATAAAAAATTAGGGAAAAATTCCACATGTAGAAACTATTTAAAATAAAATTGAAAATAGAAAATTCAGTCTCGAGCTGGGATTCGAACAATCGACTGTGAACTATAAGGCGACTGCCGTAGCCACTCGGCCACGAAGACGCCGTGTTGTATCGCGAAAATACCTAATACAATGCAAAATTCACATTCAACAAAAAAGTGTCGGTTTCAAAAATGTGTCGAGTATCGGTTCCTTAATTTTTTCCGTCTAGCCCCCTTCCGTACCGCGCGATAAGGAACTACGTTCCAAAAAGAACATCAAACACGCTACCAAGTAAGTATATTTGACACACACACGTCAAATTGAGAATAGATTAAAGTATTAGGTACTGAATGTCAAACATAACCATAATGAAAGTTTTTTCCAACTTTTATTAAGCCTCGAGATAGAACATTAACGGGTCGAATTTCGACCAATGGGCGACCACTGGTTCGTACTAGTGGTCGCCCATACGTTATACTTACGCGTGGCGGAAAGATGCTGTCTAATGAATGAGCGATGTTTATCTAAAGATTTATGGATCTCTCTCACTCAGGCCACACTTAAGACAATGTTGAAACGAGGCAGATTTATGTTCACAGATGTATGTAAAAAAAGTTTTTATTACGAGTCTCGAAAGTTTTAATTTTGAGCTAAATTGATCACTATTCACTAGGTAGCTACGTATAAACCGCAAAGTATAACTTAACCTAACATGAAAATTTAAGAGTAGGTACCGGCACGTAGGGTCCAAAACTGGTGGGATCCTAAAATTTCTTGTGGGCTTCCACAAGCCCACAACCAACAAAGCAGATAGTTATTTTTTGTACAATCTGCTCACCGAACCACTGGTACAGTAGATACCCGGCGATATATATTGCACATCGGCCTTTGGAATAAAACGCTTTTCTATTCTATTCACAGTTCGACTGCATTTTTTTATATATGTTACGTGATGTGCTCGCCGATTGTGAAGAGATTTCAGTAATTACTACGTGAATTTCTGGCTAACTTTCCTTGCAATAGAATAGAAATAGCGTTTTATTCCAAAGGCCGATGTGCAATATATATCGCCGGGTACTGTAAGTAGTCTGGACTCGTCATTAGTGCCACAAGTTGGCTGCATGAGATAAATAAATTTGATTTTTTTTAATAATGTTAGGGCCATAAAAGTTTTGGCATCTATCTCCCAGCCTATAAGCGCTATTGCTAGGGTTGACGCGCAATAACCGTCATATTAATGAATTGCCGCGGAATTTCGCCAATTATTACGATTTGCATCAAATGTGATTGTGTCCATGTTACAAATTATGAATTGATTGGATTTGTTGTAATAGAATCATTCAATAATGAATGAAAAATTCTTCGTCACTTCAAACGTCACTACAAAGTAGGTAGGTAAACCTAAATGATTTTTTCAAAAATCAATTTTGATAAAATTTATGTATTTAGTATAATCATACTAACCAAACAAAAAAGATTCAACAAAATCAGATCAAATTCAAAAAAAGGTGCAATTATTGTGTAAAACATAAAAAAACATACAGTCGAATGAGACCCTCCTCCTTTTTGAAGTCGGTAGTATTGGTTGAAATAAGCAGTAAGTACCAACCTTCCTGATTAATGAATGGATGATACAAGAAACAGTCAATCGTTTTCGAAATCAGCACTCGAAAATTTCGAAAATAAATAGCACCCACAGGTATATACATGTGGGTGCCAAGTTTTTCAAAGAAGAATGGCGAATTTGGACCCAGTACATTTAAAAAGCGTTCAGATTCAGAAATCATTTAATTTTAATTAATATTTTTCAAAGTATTTTTCTGTGTAAAGTAAACCCCATATTTTTAGAAGTTGGGGATCAAAAATATAATTATAGTTCGGCCATTCAGAGAATGCGTTCCTGACACCTATTAGAAAAATATTGTTTACCAAGTTATTTGACACTCAGTTTGGCACAAAATTATAACATTAATTATTGATTATTGATATAATAATGTTGTTTTAATGCTCATCAATTGTTAAAACGGTAAACAACCAGCAATAATATTTTTATCGTAACTGCAACGCCATTACAAAGTTACGTCGTCCGTCAGTTCAATCGCGACGTGTCAGGAACGCATTCTCTGAACGGCCGTAGTATATTCACAGTTACACAATATACCTAATTAAGCGTTCTAATGGCAATACTTACCATTTTACGGAGTAAAGAGTAAAAACTTGTCAAATTATGTCAATGTCAATTGTCAACTCTACCTATAAATAGGAAGACTAATAGTCGCAATTCCTAGTTCCATGGTCAACTCACTCAAATGTCCATGGAACTAGGAAGATGAGTTGTAATTCCTCTTCATCATCATCATTAACAACCCACTAACGGCTCACTACTGAGCGCAGGTCTCCTCTCAGAGAAGGGTTATAGGCCATAGTCCACCACGCTGGCCCAATGCGAATTGATGCGAATTGGCGGACTTCACACAACTTCGAGAACATTATGGAGAACTCTCAGGTGTGCAGGTTTCCTTACGATGTTTTCCTTCACCGTTGATGCAAGTGATATTTAATTTCTTAAACGCACTTGACTCCGAAAAGTCAGAGGTTCGTACCCGGGATCGAACCGGGGCCCCCCGAATAGGAGACCACAGTCCTAACCACTAGGCTATCACTGCTTCTAATTCCTAGTTCCATGCAAATGTCATTCGTGGTCATAGAAATAAGAAGGTCGTAATTCCTAGCTCCATGTTCATTGTCCGTGGTCATTTCATTTGTTTGTAATGCATTTGACATTTGCGCGTTTATTTTACTTTTTCGTTCGTTTTGTGTGTGTTATGCATTGTAGTGTATTAATACTAACGATTTGGCGTGATTTTGGACAAGACACAGCATTTCTTTCTGAACTTAAAGTAATTACAAGCAAATTGGAGTGTTGTAAGTATATAGTATATTCATCATTTAGTCGTTTTCCTAGTTCCATGCACTATCATAATACTTTAGACGTAGTCGTAATTCCTAGTTCCATGATAATACCATTGGCCGCATTACATGACAGTACTATTCGAATTACCATGGAACTAGGAATTGCGACGAATTACACATTTTAGGTAAGGTTGGTAGGAAGCGTGTTCTCATATTATGTATATTCAGACAATAATATTCTGTGCCTATTAGATTATTCAAAGCACAGATTAATTATTGATTCAAAGCTATAGTGGTAATTTGCCTTAAATATATTAAATGGAAACATAACCTCATTTTCAACAATTTACTACTGAATATTTTTTCTCCCAACTTTATTTGATTGACTTTGATTAATTTTTTTGTTAGTCTGGTTTACTAGAACAAGTATCAGAAGTTTGATTCGTGAACGTGGGCCACAAGTCTGGGTCAGAAACTATATGGGTGCTCGCCAATCGCCTTTCACTAAATATATAGAAAAAGATAATCAATTGTTGATTGCTGGTTTTTTGTTTGTTGGTTGATTGAGAGGAGACCTGCGCTCAGTAGTGCCACGTTGATGGGTTGCGCATGATGAACATTATTGCTGCTTTATTTGTGAAAAAGACAGCACTAAATATTTGTATGTTTAGTTGTTTAGTTTTTTTGTAACCTACCTAATAGGTACCGAGGTAACAACGCTAACATCCTGATATCAAAATTCTCGGTTATCATACAAAAATCTACTTATAGAAATAGTCAAAAAAAATTGGTTGTCTGTAAAGTCGATTTACGGACGATAGTTTTACGTGATAACGTCATAAAGAAACATTGATGAATAAATGTGTCACGACAAGCCAACACTTGGGCCGATCGTGCCTCTCTATCGCTTGTCCCGCGCTCTCGCTTGCACGCTCAGGCGCAGGCAGAACGTGACACTTTTTCGTGCGTGCAGCCGGTGTTCATCGATTTATAAGACGTTATCACGTCAAAATGATGTCACAAAGAAATATTTCACAAGTGTCTTTAGGAAAAGGACAA
Source organism: Oeneis ivallda (assembly GCA_029955525.1). Classification (NCBI taxonomy): domain Eukaryota; kingdom Metazoa; phylum Arthropoda; class Insecta; order Lepidoptera; family Nymphalidae; genus Oeneis; species Oeneis ivallda. The sequence continues at coordinate 7,701,862 of JARPMR010000025.1, read as the reverse complement.
AAGAAATTCTTAGAAATTCTTATCAAAACTTGAGAACTGTGAAAATTTTCCGAGAGTGATTCAGCCAAAATTTCACTGTAATGAAGCCAAGAAACTCTCTCTGCTCTTACACTTACCTGCACCCTCTTATTAACACAGAGTATACGACCTAAATAGATACGCCATCTAATCTAAGCTAAGTTTCTTACCTATACTTTTCAATAAGATTAAAGTTCGCCCGCGACTCCGTCTGCATGGAAGTTCTGAACCCTTTGTTTTCTCGTACCTATGTAGGTGCCTCACTCTCTAGGTCTTTAACAATAGCCACGAAAAAAAAATCAAGCCGATCCGTTGATCCATTGCTGCGTGATTGGAGGACAAACCAATAAACAAACACACTTGCATTTTTTATCGCAGGAATATGTTTGAATAACACACATAATGCACAACCTAAGGACCTAGATAATATTGAACTTTATTTCGAATATCGCTCTTGGAGCCGACGACGAGGAAATATTAGGTAGGTAGGTATAGGTACAGTGCAGTGCATGCTAAGTGATGATTCAAGACTCTACGTCTTCTTGTTGTTTTTTGGGATTTCCATACTCCACCGTTTTGCGTCGCCTGTATTCAGTACATTCCTGCCACTCGATTGATTTTGTCTGTCAATTATTGGACACTCTGAAAATACTGCGCTCTCCAGAGTTCTGTGCGTAGTTGCCATTCCAGCATCTTAGTATTCCAAAGTTAATCGCTCATTACTACTATGCCTACGTTTTTTGGCAACATGTTGAAATAGAACAAACGAGTTGTATGGTACAATATCAGGATATATATAGGTAGGTATTCCGTTATATTCTTTGACGCAGCTTTTCAAAGTAGGTACAAATTAACTTGTTGCCCACAAAGGACACACCATTTATAAGTAAGTACCTATCTAGTATTCCATCGAATCTGTTTCTTTAGATAGCTACTTAGTAGTAGCAGCAGAAAACTTTGTTGTACCTATACCAAAACACAAGAAATTAAAAATATTACATAGAGACAATAAATAACTCTTAAAAATAATTTTATATTTTTTTACGCATTTCGCGCGTTCAGCTCATCAGCTGTCAAACACAACTTTTCGCGGAAACGGAGTGTCTGTAAACTAAAATAAATCTCATAAACACAAATATCTACAGATAGACAGACAAAATCTACCTATTTTATTTTTTAAAACGCGATAACTTGTCACGAAACAAAAATATACGGAGAAAATTTAAAAGAAAATCCGTTCTGAAATCGTATTAAAATAAAATGTGCTATCATTTTATTTTCTAAGTGGTATTATCCTGAACGCATCGTCGGCATTCGCGCGTTCAGCTGTCAAACACAACTTTTCGCGGGATCGGCACGCTATAAAAACCTTATAAAATTCCTAATGGGAAAACGTACAGGGAGTTTTCGTTTTCCCTGAATTATGAATTGTAACGAGGTCGCTCCCCTTTGTATCGAACAGGGAGCCACTTTCGACTTGTTTCTTTTGTAGATTGCGGTTTTGCACAGTACCGGGTAGATTTTTATTACAATAAATTCGTCTTTGAATTCCTGAACTGTTTTTAGTTTCAGTTAAGTTTTAATTGCATTACGTTTAAAATAAATGTTATATTATTTTTATCACAATTATTCATTTCAATTAATTCAAAGATTTGAAGCATTTGAAGTACATTAACATAATAAAAAATTTGAATGAAAATGCCACCAGCATTTTCTTTGGATCTAACTTAAATTAAATAAATAAAAGCGTGACATGTTATGTGAATGCTAAATTGCTACAGTACAGTCTCAATTCTGGTTATTGGCTTGTATGGCGTCCTTGCTGCAACAATGTATTTTAGCCAATAGTAAGAGAGCGTCGGCCAATCTGTAGGAATCATTTTTAGACAAGCTGTTAGCTGATGACTGCCTTTCTTGATAATTTTTCAAACGAATTCCAAACAAAATATTATTTTCAAAACTAATTACAAAATTCCAACCAATTGAAACCTTGTTTTGACTGCTGCACTCCAGAATCACTAATTGATACATACCTACGCAATACGCATGTCCTTGGTTTAAGTTTGTTTGTTGGTTTGTTCTTCAATCAACGCAACAACGGATTGAAGCAACGGATCGACTTAAATTGTATGGGATTTGACTTGGAGACTAGTGACAAAGGCTATTTTTTAACCCTGAGAGACTTAAAATATTACCTTATTATTATATTATAATAATAATATAATTATTATTATAATTAATATATTATACTTATTATAATTAAAATAAAACCTAACTCCACGCGTTCAAAGTCGCGAGCAAAGGCTTATATCATCAAAAATAAAAGCGGGTTACTCATGTTTTCCTTGAACTTAAATTTAAAAAACTCAATTTAAATCTGATGCGAGCCCGACTCCACCCCTGCGGACTTCGGACACTCAACACACTTAACTCTATCCAGCACTTAGTAATTTCATCTAATCCGATATACAAGTTTTAATACCCGGGACCGCTCGCCCCGCGGCGATGAAAAAAGGGACTTAGGCGAAAAACTGCACGCTTTCACACGCTTAAAACTGTGGTGACCACGCTTCTAATAATGGTTAATACATAGATTTTGAAGCAGTGATAGCCTAGTGGTTAGGACAGTGGTCTCCCATTCGGGGGGTCGCAGGTTCGATCCCGGGTACGCACCTCTGATTTTTCAGAGTCAAGTGCGTTTAAGCAATTAACTATCAATTGCTTCAACGGTGAAGGAAAACATCGTGAGGAAACCTGCACATCTGAGAGTTCTTCATAATGTTCTCGAAGGTGTATGAAGTCCACCAATCCGCATTGGGCCAGCGTGGTGGACTATGGCCTATAACCCTTCTCTGATAGGAGACCTGTGCTCAGTAGTGAGCCGTTGATGGGTTGCTAATGATGATGATGACATAGATTTAGGATTGGTAGTCGCTTCGCACCCACTAGATATCTACCGTCGGCGTACTAGTAAATTACGTCAATTCGTAATACGCTTGAACTAGCGTACAGTTTCGTAGCAATCAGTGTTTTTTCATTGTCAAACAAACTGTATGATATTACGTTGCCGCATTTATGGAGATACTAGATGATGCCCGCGACTTCGTCCGCGATTAAGGTTTTTAATTCCTGCGGGAACTCGGTAATTCTCCTGGATAAAAAGCCTATGTGTTAATCCTGGGTATGAGCTACGTAAAATTAAATTTAAATTTTACGTATTCGTTTTACATATTTTAAACTTTTATCCTTGTTGATATTAACTTGTTATTTCTATAAATAGGAATAGTGTAAGTTTATTTAACATTACAAAATTAAAAACAATCGTCATCTTTCAGACAAGATTCAAAGAAGCTAAAAAATTAAATAATCCTGAAAAATGTATACCGGCCTGGTGACCCTACTTACACCCTTGCATCGCCATACATACAGAATAATTTAAGCAATCTGTAGGTCTGTAAGCCGCACGATAAAAGAAAGAGACGAAAACCAATTCAGTTTATCAGTCCTCATATAAATAGTCGTTGACTCAATATACTTTTCCATACCTTATGTTATTAAGTAACCGACTACGTAGCGTAGGGTTTTATTCAAATCGAAAGGGTTTTATGATTAACAGTTTATATTTGTATTTTATTAGTAGGTATATATTCGTGTGACTTCTTACTTTAATTTAATTAGACAATGATTTATGGTGCTTTGTTGTCAATTTTAGTTAGTCTACAGAGCCGCGATTAAAGAAGTACTTACATATTATTATACACTCGAAAAACATTACCTACCCTCCTTGAGCAGTCGGGTAAAAAGTAAAATCTTACAAAAATCATACTAATATTATAAATGCGAAAGTGTGTTTGTTTGTTGGTTTGTTGGTTTGTTGGTTTGTCCTTTAATCACGCTGCAACGGATCGACGTGATTTTTTGCATGAAGACCTGGAGAGTGACATAGGCTACTTTTTATCCCGGAAAATCAAAGAGTTCCCGAGGGATATTAAAAACTAAATACACGCGGACGACGTCGCGGGCATCAGCTAGTATACACAATTAATATTAAACTGATAATTTAAAAAGATTCGATAGTAGTTTTTATGCCTTATCATATTAAAATTTTTACCATTATATGTCATTCGAAAGACGAATGTTAATGTTAATGACACATCAGACACGTCTCAGGTCTGTAAATATGAATATGTTAAAATCCCTCAAACTGGACTAAAAAACCAATTAGTCAAGAAAAGAAGAATGTTAAAGAAATAGACATATCACATACATACATAAGCTTAAAAAACATTACCCTCCTTCGGCAGCCGGGTAAAAACTCACGAAAAACCACGCTAAAATGGTCTATCCGAAAAGTTTTTACAGGACCCAACGAAAATATTCACGCGATCGCAAATTCTACGTAATCTTCTTCCGCGACGTTGCGCGCCGTTGAATAAAAGATGGCCGACACGTGTGTCTAATGCACTCATCAATTATTGCGCGATCCCGCCGATCCCGGCAATCCCGCCAAGCCCAGCCCCGACCCTGAGTTTTGATAGCACGTAGGCGTCTACGTCGTCAAACTGTAGAGGTCCATGCACAGAACTATATCGAGATAGAAAAGAATCTAATGCACTCATCAATTAATTATTGCGTGATCCCGCCGATCCCGGCAATCGAAGCCCCAACCCGGAGTTTTATTAGCTCGTAGGCATTTTTAAGAGAATCCCACATCTGAGGTGCGAATGTCTAAAGTTTAGCCTCAAAGTAAAATAAACCATAACATCACTAAATTAGAGCTCAATTTCGTGTATGCATTCGTATACCTACGTTTACATAAGTACGATACGCTCCAAAGGCTCCATAACGCTCCATATTAAAATCGGTTGTACTGAATTTGTGACTTTAAATCAATACAGTCAAGGATTATTCTACTTTGACACTAATGCCATTAAATACGAATACGATCAATGGAATAAGTAGAAAATTGGTACCTGATTAGGTAAGATCTGACAATTTTTGTATTGGAAATCTGCCAAAATTCTTCAGTTATAGGTACGTTACGACGGTGATACTACTAGTAGGTACTTAAAATCTGTAATAGTAATTCTGTTAAATAAAAATCCCATTCTACTAGTCTACGAAATACAAATAGATCAAACTACCCGCAAACCTTTCATGCAAAATAACTTTGAACTGCGAGTTCCTAACAGGACTCTTGTCTGGTCAAACACGCCTTGTAAATTGATTGAGTCCTTCAACTAACCGGCAACGCTTAACGCTTTCGAAACTGAAAACTACACGATTTTCAATTCTATCGCTGTACGATAAGGTTGATGATAGTGAAAGTATTTGTAGGTATTAACTTTGTAAGTCCGGACAGTAATATCCTTTGGGTGGTTCCATTTAAATTGAACTCAAATTTTAGTGTTTGCAATGGTTTCGTTTTTTTTCGTTTGCATCCGATTATATTCATGTTTGAAGAGAAAGTGCAGTTGGTGTTTTGATGTTAGCCATAACTACTTTTTAGGCAGTCTTAAATAACCAGTAGGTATAGTTTTTACTTTTTAAATCCATAAAAAAATTTCAATTTTTTTTCAAAGATTCAAGTATTTATATATTTGTTATTTAGGTATAGTTTTCAATCATAAATTCAAAGATTTATAGATTTCATGTTGTTGTGGCTAACCAAAAATAGCATGAGTAATAAATCTAAATGCATTTATACTTAGGTACTTATACTAAGTAAAAGGAAAAGATGACGGACTGACTGACTGATCTATATAGGTACGCACAAACCACTCCACTGGACGGATCGGGCTGTTTAGCTAAATTGGTAATAACTATTTATTACCTATTTATTTCGTAGGCATCCGCTAAGAAAGGATTTTTGAAAATTCAACCCTAAGGGGGTAAATTTGAAAATTCTAACTTAACGTGAGCGAAAGCTAGTCATAAATATTTTACCTTAGGTGTAAGAACCCAGTCATTATATTATGAAGTTAAATTAAACTAATGTCCTGATCAAGAAAAGTTAAAGTAAACAATAAATAATCGACCGAGAATCACTGCGATCCCTCCTACGGAAGAAGGTCCCTCCCGAATTAGTTAATCTATCCGATGCCAATATTAATGGGGTCATTTGGAAACAAACAGCTGTTTAGCGAAACAAATAAGAGTTCACCATACTACTTATCAACCTTGTAGGGACTCTAAAATCGGTGGCTGAGAGATTCTAATTACGTGTCGGGATGAAAATTGCATTTGTATCTCGGATAGCAACAGTAGGTAATGAAAAAATTAAACATAATATTGTACATCCTGAGGGGACAATGATTCCAGTTAATATGGTTGGCCGTATGACGATGACGAAATTTAGACGACGGTGACGGTCGACATATAAAAAAAAATAAAAAAAATAAAAAAGAAAACGGGTCCTAAGGACCTGCTCCGCAAGGCAAAACAACTTTCGTTTCAACTAAACAAAAGTGAATAAGGATCTTCTAAAGAAAGTATACATGCAGATTTTGTTAGCTAAGGGTCTACGCCGTAGATTAGCCGTAGCTATGCTACATTACGATGATTAGGTATTATTTATTAATTAAATTTATCATCTTCAAATAACAGATTCAACCATCATTATTTTTTTATACATATATACATACATAAGTACATTAAAAAATAATTTATCAAAAAACAAATTGTAGCAGTTGGAATTGGAAAGTCTATAGCATCTGATCTCGTCGGATTTCATCGGGTGACAGTAAGGAAAAAGATAGTGCCATTGTGTTTGTGCACACCTATATAAATCCGTTGAAAGTAGTCGTCGACATTGGCGTTTGCTCAGTAAAACATTAAACAAAATTGTAGACGTACAGTTTATCTCATAAACCATGACAAAAAGTTTAATCTAAAATACAAAAAAAAAAGCTTTTGTTGACTGTAGTTGAGTTGTTATCACAATCAGTTCACGTAATAGGGACATCCCAGTACATTCGTTATCTTCGAGCGTCTTAATCACGGTCTGGTGGCTATCACTCAGCAGAACCTCGAGGGGGGAAAGGGGAGGAGGTGGCGACTAATTGCCACATTTGTAGGTCGCAACTCGCAAACTACCCCAACACTACAATGGAATTTTGAAGTTGCATCGCAGTTGTAGCAAGTTTGTTTGAATATGATTTGCAATTTACTTTAACTCGGCGTTCAAGTTCTACAAGATTGAATGAATGGGACATTTAATGCCCTGATTGCCGAGTGATTAGAAAGTAGATGCATTCAAGATTAGCTGGCTCGATTCCTAGCTGAACGCATCAATGTGCTAAAAAACCGTATATTTGGAAATCCTTACATGCATTTTCTTAAAAATCTACGTCATTTCGAATTGTTTGGTAGTAAAGAACAGAAAGTAAGCCATAAAATACAAGCTCAGCTCAATAAATGTTTGATTTTATAACAATTTTTACAACTTTAGCGTGTCCGCGTGGAACTAGGTTTTTAAAAATCCAGCGGGAACTCTTTGTTTTTGCGGGATAAAAGTAGTACAAGTCACAAAAGGCATAATGACTTAATTTGAGAAACTCTTGGATGATGTTCGGAATTATCTATCTACTATTTCTAAGTAAAAGGTTTGGTATAGATAAAAATGCCATTTCAATTTTACGTTTTAAAATTCACGCCAACACGCTGGCCGGTGTTATGGCGTCATCTCTATGTTTTGTCCATGGTAGGTAGGAAATAGATACCTTCATGGTTTTGTCAGTTTGTCATAGTACCTAGTTTGTCAAAGTTTGAAGATAGATGTGACTCTCTGGTAAATATAGTGTATTATCTATGTATGTGACGTATCGCTCTGAATGGTGTTCAATCTAATATGGCGGATTGCTGTATTTTATTGTTTTATTTTATCCAAATAAATATCAATCTGCCTCAAAATTGAAAAATATTTTTTTTTATAATCCATGAATCCTATTTCATCAAATAAATTCATAAAATCATTGATTCTTGGTTATTGTCTACAGTAGATACCTACTAATATACAGGTCCTCAACTCTATACCTACCCAAGCTATACCTATACAAAAAAATCACCTCGATCAGTTGCTGCGTGATTTAAGATCAAGCCAACAAACAAAAACACTTACGTATTTTTAATTCTAGTTAGAGTTACGAGTAATTTAGCATATTTCCAAAATAATATCATGATGAAGTTGTATTCGTTAGTATTATTGCGGTGTAAAAGCAACCTTACGTAGCACTTCATTTGCGAGAATGTTGGCACGACTGGCTTAAGTGTTGCTCGCTGTTAAATTAATGAGCCAATCTCGAGCTCTCGGGTTGCCACCTCCGTATATTTTACAAGGTGGTAATGCTCCGAGCTTAGGGTGCTTTATTAAGCTTACCCACCTAAACCTAACGTAATTTTGTTGGATACTTTACTATCTAAGTAAACCTCAGTTATTATCGATTGAGTGACTGACAGACAATACTTACATTCTAGAATTACATTATACTTATTACACAAAAAACAATGTGTAACAAGTGCAAATTTTTATAAACACCCCCAACTGTAAAATACAAATCAATTGGACCGTGGAACCTCGATCATCCTCTATCTAACATTGAGACCATTCTAATTAGCCCAAACACGCTATATCTACCGTAAGTTATAATAGAATAGAATATATGTATATTTATAATTTTATTCAAATAAACTTTTTACAAGTGCCTTTGAATCGTCGCCATGAGTCTACCACTGCTTCGGAATGCTCTTCCTGCCGAGACGAACCAGCAAGAAACTCGGCGGTTGCTCTTTTGAAAACAAGTTTACAATACAATAGATACTATGCTATTTATGCAGTGTTTCCACAATGAGTTGCTGAGGAGTTAGGTATTCCGCAGACTACCTACTTGATGAACCAATGGCTTTATGACAAGTCAAGAATCTACCACCGGTTCAGAACGCAGTTGAGACGATAAGAAACTCAGGAGTTGCTCTTTCCTGCTCAGTTGATATAACTCATACGAATGCAAAATGGGTTAATCCGTTAATCCTTGATCCAGCATGCAAGCATTTCACTAGGTACAAGCTTTTGATCACACCTGAGGGACACGTTTGGTGAAGTCGGAAGTAGAACATCGCGCATCGATTTCATCGTTTCTATTTAGGCCCGCCCAACTTCAACAACCGTTTACTTGCAACTAAAATTATTTTTATATTTATACTTAATATACTGTAGTGGCTTTTGAAGTCGGTTTTTCGAAAATAATTTTGTAGAGGGGTGTAGATCCAAATTCCACAGAGGTGCTTAAAAAAATATGTTCGACTTGACAGTTAAAACTATCAAGAAAATTAATGATCTCAATTCAATTGGAGCGTAATCTTTATTTACATTATTGTTTACTTAACAATAATATGTTATTGTTAGTTGAGCTAAGCCTAAGCTAAACTATTCGTACGGAGCTAAACCTTATTAATGATTCTCAATAGTTAAATATACCAACTCGTAATACAAGGCTAAATGTCAACAAAGTCAGTGAGAGACTAATGATAGAATAAAATATTAATCACGCTTGTAAAGTACTTACTTTATACCAAAGTCAGTACTGAAATTTTGTACGCTTTCGCTTGGATCTACTTGTTATGCATCAATTTGATGACTAAATATTTTTATTCGTTTACTGGATTATGCCCAGGATATCTTCTGCAAGCTTTTTAGCATCACATTTAAATGAACTTAAGGTTCAATAGTGATTTTATACCAATATATTACCAACCTATAACATAGAATACATAATACCTAGCCTTTAACGACAATTCCTTAATCCCTCACAGTTTAGGAGTTTGCAGCACCAGGATTGAGGAGTTAGAACGAGTATCTCGCAAACTGTCTTTGTCGATTAATTTTATTTTTTTATTGAGTTTTCCTTTTAAACTTGTTTTAAACAGTATAAAATGCCATAAAGATTTTATTTATTTACCTGATGATTATAAAAAAAAAATGTGCAAATCGTATCCATTGTCCTTTTAAAGTCCCCTATCTTGTTATCGTTCGATATAATTTAGCATCATTTAAAATAAACGATACGACACTCATATCCTCTGAGAGTTGAGAGTCAGTTAGCTGTAATGGCAGGCGTTTACAGCCCACCCATATGGCATCGAATGAAATGAATGCCTCTGGGGATAGATTATGTTGCGAAATATTGTTGATTAGATCACCTATTATTTTGTAGGACATGTGGTCGGATAATATTTTTGGTGTAGGTAAAATAACTTTTTAACGTACCGAAGCATTATTAGTTATAACGTAATGATAAATCAGTGGATAAATAAATAAGATTTTATTCATTTGAATGCAATCGGAATGTTAGGTGAATGTGTAAACTTAAATTAATATAAAATTAAATTATTATTTATTAATAATATAATTTATTAATACAGAAAACAACACTTAAATAAAAATACAGATAATCATTTTAGATCAATTTAGTAATCACAACTTCAATAGTAAAATTAAAAAAAATATTTTTACCCGACTGCGGGACGCAAAGAAGTGGTTTATCAGTCTATGTTTGTTCTTTTGTGGCACTCTAGAGACTAAACGCGTGGGCCGATTTTGATAAGTGGCACGTCGTTAAATTCGCCATGCCAGCGCGAGTGTTAACGAGAACACAAAAATGTGATACTTAAATTCAAAACGGCGGATTTTGGACGCCATAATGTGGGGTTCAAAAAATTTTTTTCTTCAAATCCTATCGAGTGGGGTATCAAATTAAAGGGTTTGAAAAGGTGATTACTAAAACATATTTTTCATTTTCATTGATATTATTTAAAGCAGTCGGGTTTTTATTCTTTTTTAATATTTAGCTTGTTATAAATATAAAACAAAGAGATAAATAGATATTGACCTAAGATACCGATTTTAAATAGCACTTACCAAATAGGTACCTAAGTACGTATGAACACTCGGACAGTCCAAGGCCCCTTGTGGAGGTCCCAAGTGGGCTTGGGGCTCAGTCATCATCATCAGCAACCCATCAACGGCTCACTTCTGAGCGCCGATCTCCCTTCAAGAAGAAGAAGATATTTATAATATAACTGTAACTGGACGAATTCTGTACATTAAATATACATAATTTGAAAATTTTAATTGGAGGACACTTTAGTATCTAAGGCATTAATTATTACAAAATCATTAATTACAAATAGACTAACTGCCGCACTCAAAGTCATTCATTAAATTATAATTAATGAATCATTGACTTGTGATTAACTACCGCACTCAGCCGCATGTATTAAATTGTATTATTTAATGAGTAATTAATTAATTATCATTAAATCTATTACTGAATTGTCATTAATGTACAAATGAAGCGTTAACTTCTGAGAATGAAACTTTTTAAATCCAAGATCTCGTCGTAAAGTAACGATTAGCGACTCTGAGTGCGGCAGTTAATCATTAACCTCCAGGCCCTAGATGTTTGTATCATTGAATTTGTTTTGTAGTCTAACTGTGCGAAGCCAGGGTGGGTCTACTAGTCTACTATAATTTTTTTTTTTTTTTTTTTTTTTTTTTTTTTTTTTTTTTTTTAAATTATTTAACTTTTAATGAGCAGCAACAACAGAACTTCACAATGATGTCAATAGATGGCGCTCTCATCTCATATAGCAAATGCAGCTATATGTAACATATTATTCAATTAAATTTTTTTTTTTTTTAATAATAATAATAATACCTTTATTCATTTATCAGCTTACAAATAACATAATGTGAAGCCCTGTCTCCTGTGAAAGTATATACTGTGTTACAGGAGACAGTGTCTTCCCTACATCTATGAACAATATGAATGAATAGACGATGGACGAATAATATAATTATAAATACTATTACATCGTTTAAACTTATCTTAAAAAGTTAAATAGAAACATTGTTTAATCTAATTGTTTATTCTACATTGTTTATATGTGTGTGTGTTTATATGTACGTGTGTGTGGTGTGTGTGTGTGTGTGTGTGTGTGTGTGTGTGTGTGTGTGTGTGTGTGTGTGTGTGTGTGTGTGTGTGTGTGTGTGCGTGCGCGCGCGTGTGATTTTTATTATCTCTAAACATTCTTTTGAAAAATCATCTCTATACCCTCATAATCATAACTTTTTAACCATGTTTTGATATAGCTTTTTATTTCCCTATTTGACTTAGATTTTAACACGACTTTTTTCAATCGGTTGTATAAAAAGGGTGCAAGAAAATCGTAGTGTTTACGAGCAAGACTACATTTGACCGCGGGGACTGGGCATCTGTCCACTCTCTTAGTACATTCTGGTAGGAAGGGAATTGTTTTATTGTGATATCTACGCAACGCCTGATAAATATACAGTTTTCTTACTGATAGTACATCACATTCCTCATATAATCGAGTTGTAGGAAATATAAAGGGATAGTACTTCATGACTTTAAGCAAGGCACGCTGAGCTCTTTCCACTTCCAGCATATGCGTTTTAGAAGTTCCGCCCCAGGCGCAGATGCAGTAACTGATAATACATTCGCCAAGGGTTTTATACAGCTTAATTAACATTTCAGCACTGCAAACAGTGCGTAAGGTTTTGAATATGTACATAAGTCTTCTAATGCGCCTACTGGTATTAGTAATATGTGGAGCCCAATTTAAGTTGTCATCAATTGTTACACCAAGATATTTAACTGATGTCGCTGGCATAAGTGGACTGCAGTTACACTTTTTGGGGAAGCTATGAATCTGATTACAAGGATAACAGTGTGCTCTTATTTCAAAGTCATCTGGCGGTTTTCCTCTTTTTGTTTTGCTGAAGCATAGATACTTAGTTTTGTTAGTGTTCAATGATAAAAGACTATGTTCTAACCATGAAATTATAATACCTAGGCCTGTTTCTGTGTGTTCATTCACTTCATCCCATGAGGAACCGTGGAATAAAAGAACTGTGTCATCAGCAAACATTATAATATCAGCATTACTGATTTTTGTATTGCAAAGTTCGTTTATATATGCCAAAAAGAGTGTAGGGCCTAAGGTGCTTACTTGAGGAACTCCGTAGGAGCACGAGTATGTATCACTTGAGCACCCTTCAACTCTAACTTGTTGGGTTCTTTTAGTGAGGTAGTCAGAAAACCAATTATGTGCTAATCCTCTTATCCCACAGTTCTCCAAGCGTGCCAACAAGATTGGTATGGAAACTGTGTCAAAAGCTTTTTGCAGATCTAGGAATACACCTACCACCTTCTTTTTTTGATCTAAATGTTGGGTGACTAATGAAGTTAGTTTTAACACGGCATCCTCGGTTGATTTATTAGCACGAAATCCATATTGGTTTTTAGAAAGAAGTTGGTTCTTTTCTAAGTAAGACATTAACCGTTTGTTAACAAGTTTTTCTAGTATCTTGGCCATAACAGGTAAAAGCGATATGGGTCTATAATTAGATGGCAACTGTTTATCACCTGCTTTATAAATTGGAGTTACTATTGCTTTTTTAAATAGTTCCGGAACTATGCCCTTACTGAAGCTTTGATTACATATGTATGCAATGGGATCAGCAACTAAGTCAGCACAAAATTTAATTATGTCTACCGTGACGCTGTCCCAACCTGGAGCACTATTACTTTTAAGTCCCGAAATTATATTTTTAACTTCCGATGAATCCGTTAGATATAATGAAAAGGAGTCACATGGGGCAATTGAAAGATTAGCAGCCTGGCTTGCTAGTTCTGACTCAGTCTTTTTAATATTATCAAGAGTATTGCTAGCTAAGTTACCTCCTACCGACGTAAAGAACTTATTCACTTCATTCAGTGATTCAACAGGTGACGGTTTGGTCTTAAGTAATGAACTAGAGGACACTTTGTTGTTACTATAGCACAATTCCTTGATAACATTCCATGTTTTTTGCATATTTCCATTGCTACATAATAATTTAGATTTATAGTAGTTTATTTTTAATGATTTTAAAATTCTATTACATACGTTTCTATAATTTATGTACTTTGTTTTTGTTTCAATGTTATTTGGAGAGGACTTATACTGTTTATATAAATTATTTCTTTTACGTATGCACTGAACAACACTAACTGTGATCCAAGGTTTGAGGGGTAGCTTTTTCTTAGACACTTTTTTAATAATCGAATTTTTGTTAATCAATTCTTGTAAAGTAGTAATAAATTTTTCTGCTAAGATGTTTACATCAGTAATTGAATAAAACTTATGCCAAGACTGTTCCGACAAACACTTTCTAATAGCATTTTTATCCGTTATTACTTTATTATTATAATGTATACTCTTTTTATGAATCTTAGTATTGGAGATATACAATAGTATAGGCGAATGGTCAGTTAATGGCTCAAATACTAAGGTTTGCCACTTTCCTGAGGTTTTGATCATGAAGTGGTCTATGGAAGTATTTATCCTAGTGGGTAAATTAATACCTTGTTCGAGGCCGTAAGATGCCATTAGGTTTAGGTACTCGGATGAAAAGCCTTTTACGTTACTTGGCAGGATATCTATATTTACGTCGCCTGTAAGGATTATATTTTGTTTAACTTTCAACTTATTAAAGATACTTTCCAAAGAATTAATATAATTTGTCGGGTTTGAAAAACAGGGAGGACGATATGTGCATATAATTGAGTACAATTTGTCGACCTCGAGCACTAAACAATTACCATCTAAGACTGTTGGTTCAAATGCACTGACTTCAAGACTATTTTTCACATATACGACAATCCCGTCATTCTGATTGATACTATTTTGTGTATAGAATAAATTGTAATTTGTAATTGCTGGCAGGTTGGAATAAACGTTAGTCCAGCATTCTGTCAAAACAAATATATCTATAGGAAGGTTTATACTACTTACAAATGCCAAAAATAGGTCTAAGTTACAGTTAATACTTCTAATGTTTACACTAATTATGGCAAGGGACTTTGTGTCATTCTGTTTATAATTATTTAATAAACTCGTACAGTTCGATGGATCTTCGCAGTATGTACAAAAAGTCGACAAACATTTGTCGATCTCATGCACAATAGTATTAGAGTCCAGATTTAAAAAAAGGATAAATAATAGTATGATCTTTAATAGTGGACATGTAGGTAGTTCGGTAAATTTCTGTACAGAAAGTAAACAAAGTCCGCTCGCCAGTTGAAATATTCGAAGTAGTATCTTTGAATTGTATGCAAGTGTTCCAAACAACATAATATAGATTACAATAGAGGCTGTATTGGCATAATATTGTAGTATTCTTTTGATTTAGTAATATCATAATACAGATATAATATATACATGGTATATTGTGAATGAATGGCTTGGTATGGAATGAGTCAGTGTGTTTTGTGTATGTGATGTAATTTGAGTATGCAGTACATTTTAGTAGCTGAAAGTATTTTATGAAAACTGTAACAATTAAAGTTATGCAGCAGATTTTATTACTAAAACAGGATAAACCGAAAGAAAAACTGAAGTAAGATAGTCATTGACTGAGTAATAATTTTTCAAGGTCTAGTTCGCTATTTACAAGAATTTGCGGTGAACCTTCAGATTTGCGTAAATAAAGTTTACCAAAAGACGTCCAACAAAAGGTGTAAGCATTGTTACGGGCAAACTCACGTGCATGATAGAACAATTTTCGGGTATTTTCGGTTAGGTTTTCCGAGACGAATACTCGTTTTGGGGGTCCTTCTATTTTTATATTTGTAGTGTTCAGCTTTTCTTTAGTCTGTTGGTTGTATTTCTTAAAACCGGTAATGAATTTATCCTTCATAGCTACAGTGGTGAAATCGGCTATTATTGGTTTGGTGGCAGACTTTGTGTTGACTCTAAAAATATTCTTGATATCTGGTGCTTGCACTGGTATATTCAAAGAACTGCCAATGCTTAATGCTATTTGAGTCAATACCTCCTTATTCTCTTTTTGTTTTATAGGTACATTACGTATTTCTATGCTTGTTATACGGGCATTACGTTCTAGAACCTCAATTTTGTTTTCCAATCGACTTATATGTTTTTTGTATTCTTGTCTCTCTGTTTCCAAACATGAAAGTCTTTCCAACAACTCGTCGTATTTGTGTGACATAGAATCCACAGACTTTTTTATATCAGAGTTTTGGGATTTTAGATCTTTTAGTGACTCCATTAATGTTGTATATTTGGTATCTTGTTCAGCTTGCCACTTGAAAAACTCTGCCATAAAATCTTTATTCAACATACCTGGGTCGTCAGCATCGCGATGCCTGCGTCTAGATCGTGTCACAGCATTATTGGATGCAACCGAACCAAATATTTCATAATCCCTTGTCCCTGCTAAGTTTGAATCAGAGGAAGCGTGTTCCATTGTATCCGTGAATGAGTTTGAGCTAAATTCTTTTCTGGAAATTACGTGACGTAAGCTGGGAGTGTCTTTGAAAATTTAAGAATGCCAGACGAATAAGAACCTTGATGTAAGCTAACCTACAACCACTAATCAAACGACGTGAACCGCACGTTATAAATTGCACCGTCACACGCACACACACAAAGCACCGTACAGCAGCAATCAGGTACCAGGATCTCAGCGCTTCCGATCAACTTGCCATTGTTGTTCACAAATGTTGAAGCGTGATGGCGATAGTTGTAAGCGCGGTCCTTGCGGGGCGCTAAATATCGGGCCTTCTGTTGTGACGAGTGATGACACACGAGTCTCGTAGCGTAGGTAATGTATCTTCAACAGTTATGCTCTCCTATTAACCGCGGAGGATTTTTCACTTGTTTTATAATTTTTAACTATTTTTTAATATTTTTAATTAAATAAAATAACTTTTGCATGGAGGACACGTCTGCTCGGCACCAAAGTCCGAAGGGAAGGAATAATATAATTTATTTATGTTTAAATAAGAGTTTCCACACAGCGTAGGCTATTTACCAGGCAGGCGTATGTATGTATAGTGTAGGTAAATGTAAACGCATTAATTGTACTAATTAAGCCGGCGCTATTATAAAGCCGTATTGTCTGGTCGGACAATTACCTCGTCGGTCATAAATTGGCTCGCGAATATTTAATAATAATTGGCTTGCCTTTGTTTAAAGGGGTGGTTTACCCGTTTACCCCCCCGAACGTACGGTCCACAGAAAAAAGCTATAAGTAAACTAGGTTTCTTTTCTCGGTTTTAATGTGTCATATTATAAGTATTATTATTTATAGATTTACAGATGGCTTTTATAGATTACTAATTCCTGACGTGCGACATTGTTAAAAAAATCATAAATTATTCAATTCCATTTTTAATCAATTTAATTAGTGAATAATTTCCATTATTCATCAATAAATTAAAATGCACAATTAACATTAATCTGCTTAAAAACTTACCAATGTCATTGTGGTAATTTAATTTTCAATGTGTGTAATGTGTAATATACGACGGTGGTTTGAATGATTGAAATTTCGAATGAATGGTTGGGAGTCAAAACGGTTAGGTGCAAATAATGATTATAAGCGAAAATACGAACTTATTATGATAGACCGAATAAGCCATCGACACAGTAACCGAATGAGTGAGTGAATGATTAAATGAATGAATGAATGAATGAATGAAAGTAGGTATTATTCTTTTTGTCGCTTTCCGCTGGTGCTGCGGGCAGTACCCGGTCCATGTACCGGGTACAGCGATAAGCCGGTTACTCACGGCCGGTAATGACGGTGTCATTTACGCGGTGAATTATAATTGGGCCGATAACGCCCCGCCCCCCGCCCGCACCCCCGCCGCCGCGGCTAATAGACAAGTTAATTTAAACCCCTCCCGGTTTTGATATATCGGTATTTGGGATTATATTATCGTACTAGCTGATGCCCGCGACTTCGTCCGCGTGGATTTAGTTTTTAAAATCCCTCGGGAACACTTTGATTTTCCGGGATAAAAGTAGCCTATGTCACTCTCCAGGTCCTCAATTATACCCATGTAAAAAAATCACGTAGATCCGTGGCTCTGTTGCGGCGTGATTGAAGGACAAACCAACAAACAAACACACTTTCGCATTTATAATATTAGTAATTATGATTAGGATATTAAATTACATAGGAAAACACTGTAATATTACGTCCATACGATGTATTACATCCATACCTACTATGTAGTATGTAGGTTTAATGATCGTTTGGCAAAATCTGACGCCTAATCTATATACGATAAATTACGCATGCCAGCTTAAGATGAGCCGTTCATTCAAAGTATCCTGTAGATTCCGGGGTTCAAGTTATTTGGACCTATACTGAAGATTGTGATGTCTATAATTTCTGAACTACGAAATTGACGACCTTGAAATAATTACAGGACAATCTCTAAAGAACCTGCTTTCTAACAAAAAAAGAATGGATTGAATCGGAATACGCCTTAATGAATTACAGCGAAATACACATTTTGACTTTCATCCCCTCTCCCAAGGGAACGGTGCTGAATTTCGGGATAAAAAGTATCCTATATTATACCTCGTAGTATTAACTTAAATCGTGCCAAGTTTCATTTAAATCCGTCCAGTAGTTTCGGCGTGATGCGCGGCCAAGATACAGACAGACAGACAGACAGACAGACAGACAGACAGACAGACAAAAAATTAAAAAAAAATTGTTTTGGCTTCAGTATCGATTATAGAGTGCCCTCAAACAAAAATTTTCAAAATATCTTCAATGTACAGAATTGGACCTGTTACAGTTTTATTATATTATAGATGTATGATCTATAATACTTGTTTGTTACCTATAAAACTTGATGATTTCTGGTATTTCGACCACTCGTATTTATCGTTTTTATCCAAATTCCCTGGGAACTGTGTCATTTCCCGGGATCAAAAGTAGTCTGTCCCCGGAATGAAAGACCCTTAGGAAAGACCATAATATCATTGTCCCTAATATCGAGAATTTTTATTTTTTAATAAAGGCCCTTTTTATATTGGGATTATTAAGTTTAAGAATGAGTTATTACGGGATTTTCATAGGCAGATATAGAGGTAGATAAGTAGAGTATAGTATATAAGTACTGTAATCTTCTACCTGCCTCTATCTGCTTGTGAAAATCCCGTAAACATCGGTGCAGCTGTTCCGAAGATTGGCCGTGCAAGTAGACAGACATACTTACAGACTAATATTTTAAAAACCAGTTTTTGAGTTAAATTGTCGTTGAAATAAAAACATAATATTATTATTAGCTTACTAAGCATACGGACCTTTATGACTACTGGCAGGGTTAGTAAAAACCAGTTTTTGAGTTACTTAATTGTCGTTGAAATAAAATCATAATATTATTATTAGCTTACTAAGCATAATATGGACCTTTATGACTACCGGCAGAGTAAGTAAAAACCAGTTTTTGAGTTACTTAATTGTCGTTGAAATAAAATCATAATATTATTATTAGCTTACTAAGCATAATATGGACCTTTATGACTACCGGCAGAGTAAGTAAAAACCAGTTTTTGAGTTACTTACCTAATTGTCGTTGAAATAAAATCATAATATTATTATTAGCTTACTAAGCATACGGACCTTTATGACTACTGGCAGGGTTAGTAAAAACCAGTTTTTGAGTTACTTAATTGTCGTTGAAATAAAATCATAATATTATTATTAGCTTACTAAGCATACGGACCTTTATGACTACTGGCAGGGTTAGTAAAAACCAGTTTTTGAGTTACTTAATTGTCGTTGAAATAAAATCATAATATTATTATTAGCTTACTAAGCATAATATGGACCTTTATGACTACCGGCAGAGTAAGTAAAAACCAGTTTTTGAGTTACTTAATTGTCGTTGAAATAAAATCATAATATTATTATTAGCTTACTAAGCATAATATGGACCTTTATGACTACCGGCAGAGTAAGTAAAAACCAGTTTTTGAGTTACTTACCTAATTGTCGTTGAAATAAAATCATATTATTAGCTTACTATGTATACGTACCTATATTATTATACCGGCAGGGTAAGGTAAGGCAAATTTAATATATAAATAAAATTAAAACTGTGATAATTTTAATAATCAGAAAGCTTGTGCTAGTGCTAGTGCAACGGGTTAGTCGAACCTGCAACCTTTCAGCTTTAGTTAGTACCTACCTTTAACCGTTGCGCTTTTTAGGCTGTCTAATTGAAGTTTGACTCACACCCCATTTTAAAAGGCACTCATTTTAAAATGAGCATCGATTTAAAAAGTATTAAAACGTATTATAATAATTGAATGATGTTTCGATGACTTCACATAAATAATTATAATCTTTAACAGGTGGCTGTGCTGTTTAAAGGCGCGACTACAGAGTTACAGCGATGCTATAGCTATAAAATAATAACAGCCTCTCCATCTGTAATGTATTCCATTGTATTGTATTGTAGATATATAGGTAGATATAATTTATTGTCATATCCACATTGTTATTAAGACTTCTTATGTATATCCACGTTAGTTTTCTGCATTGAAACATGATGATGAATGAATATACCTGAAATGAGTCACAATTAATGCATTTTAATTAATTTTAGTTTTATTATTCATGTACCTACTGTCAGATTCGTGTTTAAAATTGATTGATTATTTAATACTTTGATATTTTTGATAATTACCCTCACCAGAATAAATTTATAAACACATATCAAAAATTCCGAGGTCAGCGGGAATTTTTGATATGTGTATATAAATTTATTCTGATATTTCCTTAAGTGTAGGTTAACACTTTAATAAAAAAAAAATTACCCTCACGTTCAGATGGTGTTTGTCGTGGACTGGTTAAAATTGATTAGATGTGAGGTCAGGGGCCGTTATAGGGGTGGCGGAGGCGGCTTTAGGTAGGGTTTTAGCGTTCGAGATGTATTCTCTTAAGGCGTGATTAGTTTTAGAGTAATCATTCCCGCTTCTAGACTATGGCTAATACTAGGTACCTACCTACTCAAGTAGGTAACCGTTGTCTACCGATGATGGATGTAGCTATTTGCAAGGATCTCGACAGACAATCTGTTGCGTGGATTTAGTTTTTAAAATCCTTCACTCTTTGATTTTCCGGGATAAAAAGTAGCCTTTGCCACTCTCCAGGTTCTCAACTATACCCATGCAAAAAATCACATCGATCCGTAGCTCTGTTGCGGCGTGATTGAAGGACAGACAAGCACACTTTCGAATTTATAATATTAGTATGATTAAATTAAAAAAATTGTTGCAATGGGAATTTATGTACTCGTATCTTTGCTAAAGTATTAAACAGATCAATATCTTTACGCATATACGGTGGACGCGGCGGCTTATTGCAGCTCCCAACAACTAACAACGGGCCAGCGACCCCGCCTAGAGCCGCTGTGGGGCGCTAAATCACATTTTGCGAATCGCACGTGTCTTTGGATTAGGCACGTGTCACTGTGGCCCTGTTAACGCATTACCTGTTATATTATACCTGTAGGGCTAGTACAAGATGGGATAGTTAACTATAACGAACCTCTGTTTGCGAGCTTCTTCATACATCTACAGCCAGCGCCCCAAGCGGAAACATTGGGAACTAAAAGTGTCCGAGTAGTTCCCAGTTTGAGCTTCTATAGTTAAAACGCATGACGTCACTATCGTGAAATAAAAACGTGATCGTACAAAAATACGGATAGTTACGCTATTTGGCAGTATGAGAAACATGTTTGACAACTCACAACCCGAAAATGACGTCATTTACCATAGTAAACGTGATACGATAGGTGAGTTGCAATTCACCGAAAATATTCCGTGAGAGCTTGGTGATATAGGATCGAAATGTTGAAAAATAATTATTTTGAGGAGTTCCCTGACCCACGGAAGCGTGAAGAATGATCTCGGAGGTTCTGAAAGATAGCCACCGGGACGAAGAGGAGTAACAATTGTCTCGGAGGCGATATTTGTGTTGTGCATCTCAGATGAAAAATTAATTTGTCCAGGAACCCTTAACCGGTCCCTGAGTGCTTGAAATTGTGCTTCAAATAAACCAAATTGCTTAAAATAAGTGAAAGTCAAGTAAATCTATCTACCACTGTTATTTATGTTCACAAAAAGTACCTATCATTATTCACTGGAGAGTTGAAGACTTGAGTGTTCGAAGGTTGGTTTATTCAAAGACCAGAGACGAAGGTAGGTAACCCGCGGTAGGTAATTCATTTGGCATAAGTGTACACAAATACGTGGTACCTAGGTATATTCTATATTGTATTATTTTGGCCTCAAGGACTACGGGCTTAGGTAGGTAGGTAAACCAGCTGTTTTGTTACAATTTCTATTATGATTTGATAAAATTTTGCTAGTTTCATGTGCTTGTAAGTAAGGGTGTTTTAACTTTTATCCCTAACTACTTAGTAGGGATAAGAAAAGTCACTCTTGCAATATTCTTACTATTAGGGGTAACCCTTTGGAATAAAATGTTCAAGGAAGGTGAACCACCCTACTTAAGTATTTATTTTTAATCAAGAGCAAAAATACTAACATAATAAGTTTCATATACTTACCTACATAGCTTGAAAAATGAAATACCTACTGTCATAAGCATTTCTCATCAATCTTTAGACACTTATTTCTTCATTTTTAATTGAAAGGCCAAATACTAAGTTTTATGGATATAACTTAAAAGGTACCGGACTTTTATACAAACTTTCAGCCCCTATTTGACACCATTGGGGGTGAAATTTCAAAAAATCCTTTCTTGGTGGGTGCCTACTTCATAAAAGGAACCCTCTGTCAAAATTTCATGTTTCTAACTCCTTTGCGTCTGTATGGCTGTGTGTTTATAGCTCAGTCAGTCAATCAGTCATTCAGTCTGGACATTAATATTGGTCATCATCATTATCATCATCATCATTAGCAACCCATCAACGGCTCAATACTGAGTGCAGGTCTCCTCTCGGAGAAGGGTTATAGGCCATAGTCCACCACGCTGGCCCAATGGAAATTAGCGGACTTTACACACCTTCGAGAACATTATTGGAGAATTCTTAGGTGTGCAGGTTTCCTCACGATGTTTTCCTTCACCGTTGAAGCAAGTGATATTTAATTGCTTAATTAAACGCACATGACTCCGAAAAGTCAGGTGTATACCCGGGATCGAACCTGCAACCCCCGAATAGGAGACCACAGTCCTAACCACTATACTAGCGGCACGCTATGATGGCCGGTTTAAAATTTATAAATTAATAAATTTTGAGTCCTAAACCTAAAACTACATTCGATAAAATTTATGAATCTCTGCACATCACTATCGTCAATAACGTAATACAATTATTTCCTTCAAAGTCGTTATCAATTAACGGAACTTCTTGAGCGGACAAACGTCAAACCGGCCATCATAGCGTGCCGCTAGTATAGGCTATCACTGCTTATGTTGGTTATACCTATTGTCATTTTGCACATTTTATCTACAAAATTTGTGCTTACCTAACCTACATATTGTTAATTTATATAATTATGTTAATTTATATAATTAAAAGACTTAAAAATTATACAACCATCTTTTATTTTTACTTGTATCAAAGAGACATAGAACAGGGTTACAGTCATAGACTATAGAACTCTTAAAACTTGACAATGTAGTCACAGACTATATGGAACACCTCCCCTTTTAAATGAAGGCCTAGGGTGAGGTCACAATAATTAACACATTACAATAATCTTAAATTACTACAAGTCCAATCTGGATCTTGGTTTAATTGAACGACCACTACGGGTTTGACAAGGAACTCTTTCAGAAATATTACCACTGGGCTCTGGAGGAATAATTTGAGTTTGAGTCTTTGGTGGCAGTACTTCTGGAATATCATTATCAAAATCCGCCACAAAATTATTTCTTTCATAACTATAACAATCAGTGAATGACTTTCTCAAATGATGACTATTTCTACGAAAAGGTTTAGAGTTATAATCAGTTCTTATCCAGTATGACCTAGGTTCCTTACATTTCTTAACTACTATACCCTTTTTCCAGTGTTTATCTTTCTCCGTTCGGTAGACAATGTTATCACCCGGTTTATATAACACTTCTTTACTTTTTGAATGCTTATCATGTTGATATTTAGTGATTTTCTGTTTTAAAGTTAATAATTTATGTATATTTGTTACAACTTTAGGTTCTAAATATGACAAAGTAACAGGAATATTTGATCTTAAATTTCTACTGTTTAAAATCTGAGAAGGAGACACAGATAAGCCAGACAAATTACTATTATTATAATTCATAAGATAGTCACGGTAATCCTTACCATCCTCAAGAGCTTTCTTAACCAAATTTTTGCTTATGTTAACAGCTTTTTCAGCTAAACCATTACTTCTGGGATAGTGAGGACTACTTGTGGTAATAGTTATATCTTTCTTCCTATAATACTCAAGACACTCTTGCGATTTAAATGGATTATTATCCGCAATAATTTCACAAGGATAACCTAAACGAGTAAATACATCTTGGCAGGCATTTATTACAGATTTTGAAGTTTTATCCTTCATAGGTCTTATTTCTATCCAGCGTGACAGATAGTCAATGATGATAAGATAAGATTTTCCAGCAAATTCCATTATGTCCATACCTACTTTATAATACCGGTACTTTGGTATGACATGTGGTAACAATGGCTCATGTACATTAGCTGGTCTAAACTTTTCACAAGTACGACACTTAGAAATGAAATCCTGAATATCAGACGACAAATTTGGCCAGTAAAATAATTGACGGGCCTTAGAAATACACTTATTGACTCCTACATGTCCTTCATGTACTAATTCCATGACATATGAACGCAATGAACTTGGAACAACAATTCTATTTCCATAAAATAAAAATCCATCTTGAACATACAACTGGTCTTTAAATTTAGCAAAATGTTGTAATACTTTAGTTAATTTCTTAGGCCAACCATGATAAAAGTAATTACATATTTTAGAGAGTACTGAATCATTATTATTAGTCTCATTACGAAAAATGGCCTTTCTTGTATCAGACATAGGCAAATGTTTTGAAACTGTATGTACCATCTGCAGCATATCCCTGTCATGTTCAATTACATTTAAACTATTTCTTGACAACATATCAGCAAAATGCACATATTTACCAGGCACATAGTACACATTTAACCTATACATTAACAGTTTTAATCTTAACCTCTTCAATCTAGGAGACCCAATCTTGCTAATTTGTTTACTCATAATAGATACAATAGGTTTATGATCAGTCTGTATATCAACATCGGAGCCATAAATGTATTTATGAAATTTTTTAGTACCAAAATAAATTGCAAGTAACTCCTTTTCAGTTTGTCCATAGTTCAACTCAGCATTGTTCATAGATCTTGATACACAAGCAATCAACTTTAAATTACCAGACTCATCAGGTTGAAACAAGCAACAACCTAACCCTTTACTTGATGCATCACATTGCAATATAATTTTCTTTTTAGAGTCAAATGGACTAAGTGCCGGAGCACAACTAATTTTCTCTTTTAATTTGGCAAAAACTTGATCATGTAAAGGTAACCACAAAAACTCTACATCCTTCTTTAGCAATTTACACAGAGGGGACATTAACTCTGACATCTCTGGAACATAACGTCTAACATAGTTAAATGAACCTATAATTCTCAATAATTCATCCCTAGTAGTTGGTGGTTTTAGCTTTAACAATGACTCAACTCTAGATTTATCAATTGACATACCATGTTCATTAAAGATTTGACCCACATATTTAACTTCGCGTTGTCTATACTGAAACTTTTTCTCATTGAACACAATTCCTATTTCCTTAGCTTTTTTCATCACACTTAATAAAGCCTGATCATGTTCTTCTACAGAATTTCCCATAATCAATATATCATCAGCCCAAACAACTACATTTTTGAGTTTGTTAAAATGAGATTCAAGTACATCCTGAAACAACTCAGGTGCATTCATTAACCCATAGGGCAAAACTAAGTATCTATAGACACCAAAGGGAGTGGAAAAACAACATTTCCATGATGATTTTTCATCCAAACTTAAGTGATGAAAACCTTCTGAAAGATCTAACACAGAAAAATATTTCTTACCATTTAACTTCAAAGCAAGCTCTTCTAAAGTTGGCAAAGATTTAGGTTTCTTTATAATATATTTATTTAGATCAGAAGGATCTAAGCACAGTCTAATCTTTTTGTTGGGCTTTTCAACTAGCACTATACGGTTAATACAAGCATTTTCATTGAGGTTATCAACCTTTACAATTGATTTTCTACTTTCAAGTCTATCTAGTTCACACTTTAATGGATCTAAAAGACAATTAGGTATTCTTGAAGGCGGGTGACAAATTTGCTCTACAATAGGCTTAGTGGTTATACTATAGGTACCCGGAAGCTTACCAACACCCTGAAATACATTTTTATGCTCAGATATAAACTTATCTTTTAATGAGACAGAACCACTCTCAGCACTATGCACCCTCTTGATTAAATTTAGAGAAATACAACCAGTCAAACCTAAAAGCATGGAGTGACAATCCACAATGACAAAATTTTCAAAACACTTTTCATTTTTATACTCGCACATTAAATTTACCATGCCCACAGGTGAGACCTTGCTGCCTTCAAAAGATACCAACTGAATATTTGTTTTAATAAGTTTTAAATTTAACTTTTCATTTATCTGTTCAAATATACTTAATGGCATAATACTTATGTCTGCACCAGTGTCCAATTTACATTTGACGGGTCTATTTTCAATAAATATAGTTTCTACCCACTCAGACTTGGTATTACACTTTGAAACAACCATATCGCAGAATAAATTTTCATTATTTTCACTTTCAGAATTACTATCACTTTGACAGTGACCAACCTTGTTAACTTTCCGCTGTACTCTGCAGCTTATTGCAAAGTGATTTTTAAAACCGCACTTTTTACACATTTTCCCAAAAGCTGGACACTCCCTGGCACCATGGAGAGTTTGACAACGACGACATTTGAATTTACCTTTAGACTTAGGATATTTTTTAGTTCTATTATACTTATTTGCATCCACCTCACATGTTGGGTTCATTTCCTTGACCTGTAGCTTACTCTGCTCTGAAGTTCTGCAGAAATTAGCAGCTTTCTCTAATGTCAAGCCATCTAAACGCAGTAATTGTTCTTGCACGTTTTTGTCGTAGACCCCTTGTACGATTTTGTCCCTCAACAATTGATCCTCTATAGGCTCTTTAGATGTATTACCATAGCTACAATTTATCAATAATTGTTTCACCTCTGTTAGAAAATTATCAAAGCTCTCACCTTCCTTTTGCTTCCTATCGTTAAATTTGAACCTTTCGAAAACTTCATTTACACGTGGTCTTACATACTTCTCAATGGCGTTTATGACGAAATTGTAGTCACCTACTTTGTCCGCCGGAATAGGTAACGTATGAAGCACTCGTGCTGATTCCATACCCAGCATATTTCGTAATAACGCAAGGCGAATTTTGTCGGTCGCACCATCTTGCCCAGTAGACACGAGATAATCTTCGAAACATGACCGCCATATTTTCCATTCTGCGGCGGCACCATTAGCCCGCAGATCAAAATTCGGTAAAATTTTAACACTTTTGTCCATTTTGGTATGTAGAAACTTAACGGGAACATAGATTTGAAACTTACATCAATTTTTAGGACGACTGCGCCATGTTAATTTATATAATTAAAAGACTTAAAAATTATACAACCATCTTTTATTTTTACTTGTATCAAAGAGACATAGAACAGGGTTACAGTCATAGACTATAGAACTCTTAAAACTTGACAATGTAGTCACAGACTATATGGAACACATATTACCTATGTACAAAAACTAACAACATCCACATTTAACTTCAAAAATATGCATTCCCTCATGATGGGGTATGTTATGTAGGTCAAACAATTGCAAAAAGTAACTACTCTAATTCATAAATGTGCAAATAGAATAATTATTAGTAAAGTACCTATGATATTAAAAACACTCAAACAACAAACCTACCTTTATTGAATAAGTTTCTATTTAATATAAGAATCATATTATTTTTACAGGTTGCAGATCACCTCAGAGCATAATAAAAGCTGTCACCTAATATGTACCTACCATGGAATTATTATGTACTTACGTACCTAAGTACATAATAATTCCATGGTACCTACCAAGTATGCAGGTGTTGTTTAACATCTGCAAGTGGCTGTCACATCTTAGTGATCATACTTGAATAATTTACTTAATTAGATTTTAATATAGGTATAAAAGAATAAAAGTATAAAAGAATAAATACCCAAACCAATTGTATAAAATACAATTAGATATTATAAACAAATTAAATCCTTATTGTTTTAGTTTTCTTGTTTTACTTACCTTCATCATCATTAGCAACCCATCAACGGCTCACTACTGAGCGCAGATCTCCTCTCAGATAAGGGTTATAGGCCATAGTCCACCACGCTGGCACAATGCGAATTGACGGACTTCACACACCTTCGAGAACATTATGGAGAACTCTCAGGTGTGCAGGTTTCCTCACAATGTTTTCTTTCACCGTTGAAGCAAGTGATATTTAATTGCTTAAACGCACTTGACTCCGAAAAGTCAGAGGTGCGTACCCGGGATCGAACATGCGACCCCCTGAATAGGAGACCACAGTCCTAACCACTAGGCTATCACTGCTTCACTTACTTACCTTATTCCATCCTAATTTACACTTTCGCTTGTATTAAGTTGCCGTGTAATAATATTTCTAGTTATTAGGGTAACTTTTCAGGAATAAAAAGTAACCTAGATAACTCATTGCAGTCTTTGTACCTAGTTAGATGGTCAGCATTTGCAATAGAAATAAAACATCCACCCTGCAATTTTGCAGTCAGCTTGCAGTGCATCTATTAAACAGAAGGTAAAAGTTCATCAAAATCGGTTCAGCCTTTTAACTTTTGTTGACTGGGACAAACAAATTTAAAAAGACAGACATTATAGACATAATTGAAAATAAATACCTTTGTTCTGCATCAATTTACTACTACTACACTACTAAAACTATACTTACATAATATATAGGTATACATTTATACCAATAAAAGAAAAATATTATATTGACAGGACTACAAATAATAGTATGTAGGTTAATAAAAATAGGTAAGTAAATAAAGAAATGCAGAGGAAAGAAAGTAAAAATATTTATTTATTTATGTAAACTTATGGAATATACACAATTTTATTTTATTTTATTTATTAAGCAACAATATCAAATTACAATGTTTCTCAAACATGATTTCTCAAAGTAACAATTAAATTAAATCCTGTTATGACACTGGATGCTTGCACTGGAAATTGCAATGATTATAATAATTATGAGCTGTGTAAGTGCAGAGGGCCTGGTGACTAAAGGCTGAATACAGAGATGCAAATGTGCACCCATCCTTCTGGTGTAAATGTGTAAGTACTAGCCCTTAATTATGTAGGTTTCACTGGAAAAAAAAGAAAAAAACACATTTCCCATAAGATTATTTATATAGGTTGGAAAAAAATTATGGGCCCTGGAGGGGAACTACCTTATATCCTTAAGCTTAAAAGAAACATTCTCTTATTTTTAAAAAGAAACAAAACTGCATTCAAAGTTTTTCAAAAATTCGCTTGTCACCCGGGAATCAAACCAGCTGAAGATTCAGATAAAATTGTTGAAAAACTTTGAAGGCAGTTTTGTTTCTTTTTAAAAACAAGGAAATGGTTCCTTTAAGTTAAATGATCTAACGTAAGGATTTAAGGTAGTTCCCCTCAAGGGCCCTTATTTTTTTCCACCTGTATAACTATACTTACAGATACATTAGTATTACAATTAATAAAATGTTAACATAATTAATACAATATATATAAATATGGTTGAGCGAAGCAATGGCTGGGTCATGCGTCATGCTCGTGAACGGGTGCCACCAGCGGAAATGGGGCTACTTTCTGTCTGCCCGTCTTGACATGTGTTGAATTATAATTAGACATAATTACGTATGCTTTTGTGGAACTTCCCCTCATTATGGAAACTCTGCATACATAGAATAATATCCATTAAGTATACTTATTGTAAAAGTATTTTGAAAAGAGCAACTGCCTTCTTGCTGGTTCTTCTCGGCAGGAACGGCATTCCGAACCAGTGGTAGACTCATTGACGATTCAAAAGTACTTGTAAAGTTTATTTGAATAAAAAACATTTCTATTCTATTCTATTCTATAATAATATGCTTGGTGGAAGAAATCTTAATATTTTATAATAATTTTTTTATACAAATTCAATAGTACATTTTGAAAGAAAAAGAAAAAAAAGAAACCCTTTTTTTGCATCAACATTACTACATAACAAGCTTAGTATACCTAATTTAGAAAAATTAAACCAACTTCAATAATTATAATTATGTACCGAAATAAAGAATAACTGAAAAGGGAAAAGTGTTCATATCTTGAAAACTACTGAACCGATTTTGAAGAAAGGTTTACTGTTCCTGTTGAAGTAAATGTAAGCAAATAAAAAATGAAAGGTCACAATCTGATGAATAGTTTCAGAGAAATGTATGGACAAACATACATACATACATACATACATACATACACCTATAAAATTTGTTTGGAAACCCTAATATAATATCATATGAAAATATTTTGGAGTTCCAATAATATTACATACATACAGGTCGAATTTGATAACCTCCTTTTTTTAAATCTATTACAAAGAAAACAAAACTTAATCTACGGGGCCTAAACTAAAAACAATTGTATTATATTTAATTAATATAAGTAGGTCTCTTGCTGCAGCACTGGTTTTCATTTGCAATTTCATATATGATTTCAACAATAATATATTATGTACTAGCTAATGCCCCTGACTTCGTCCGTGTGGATTTAGTTTTTGAAATCCAGCAGGAGCTCTTTGATTTTCTGGGATAAAAGTAGCCTAGCTGTCACTCTCCAAGTCCTTAACTATATCCATTCATAAATCACGTCAATCCGATGCTCTATTGCATCGTGATTGAAGGACAACCCAACAAACAAACACACATTTCCACCTCCCACTATCTATTTGTTCATTTTCTCCCTAGCGTTAAGGTTGTCTGGAAGAGATCGCTATTTAGCGATAAGACCGCCTTTTTGTACTTACATTTTAAGTTTTCTTTTTTGTAACCTGTACCTAATTCATTTTTGTTTTGTGGTGCAATAAAGTATATACATACATACATACATACTTACATACATACACATTCACATTAATTTTAGTAAGGATTCATTTCTCAAAACATCATGATAAATCAAACCTGGCATAATAATATACTTATATACCTACCTACTTTGAATATAAAGAATTCATGTTTTAGGTACCTTTCCTCACTTTTCTATGTTTCCAATTCAGTTGGCCAGTTAGTGAAAATCCAGGCAGTTATAGATTAGGATAATGAGCTGGTTGGTGTAATATACAGAATTCTTCTTGATCATCCTTATCAAGCCAACATAACACTGCGCATCTCGGTGCGGGGTCGCCACTCCAGCACCTTGGGACCCCAATGAAAATAATATACCTCCGTACAGGATTCTGAATCTTGAATTGAAGGTTATACTCGTAAGTAGGTACTAACTAGACGTATAGTTTGTTTTACGTTTCATATCCTATAGTTTGTTTGTTTTATATTTTATATCCACTATCTATTTCACATTTTTCTGTTTTGAGAAGTCTGAATCGTAAATTAAAGATCTAATATAAATAATTTGATTTGATAATTTGTTTTTGTTTGTTATGACAGTTTGACATTTACGCATAGACCACGAACACTAGGATAATTTACGGATGACCACAGAGTATGGAATCACTCAATTTTACCACAGACTTGCCACAGACTCATTCTCATTGTATTGACCTTCGTAGTGGTCATAGAACTCACTATCGTTAGCTCGTTTACGGTTACGTGACCGACTCGTGGTACCAATTTGACCAAAATGTTATTTACTACGAATAGTTCGTGAGAGCACGATACTATAGTCGCAGCTGCCATAGTAAATCTTGTACTAACGGCACTGTTATATTTGTGCCCGCTCGACTTCAACAAATGTTCAACAAATACATACATAGGTAATAATTTATAAAAATTCTTTTTAAACAACCGCCTTCAAACTCCCGCTTTACTACATTAC
The DNA here is from genome assembly GCA_029955525.1 of Oeneis ivallda. Lineage (NCBI taxonomy): Eukaryota > Metazoa > Arthropoda > Insecta > Lepidoptera > Nymphalidae > Oeneis > Oeneis ivallda. Next base: position 7,669,723 of record JARPMR010000025.1, on the reverse strand, counting down.
ACACACACTATATACAAAGTATTTAATTTATTGTTGATATTTTAAAAACCGCTCGACCGATTTCGATAAAATTTATATGACCACCTGGGGAGTATGCCCTTTCAAACAAAAAAAGAATTTTCCAAATCGGTTCAGGCGTCTTCGAGTAATCCGTGCACATACATAAAAAAAAAAGATTCCGACGAATTGATAACCTCCTCCTTATTTGAAGTCGGTTAAAAAACTAACTTCAAACGCCACTCAAAAAGTATATTTATACTACACCTGCTCGGAAAGTACCTTCTGATTTGTGTCATATCGAGAAAGAGCGAGCAAGAAAATACGTCTTTACGTGGAGACAAATCTGCGGGCTGAAAAAATGTATGTCATTACTTATGTGCTTTAGCGGGCTGAAAAGTTGTATGAAAATCCATTACATACGTGGTTGTCTTTTTTTAATTTTTGACAAAATTAGTTCAGTAATACAAATACATTAAAAAAATGGTGGTAAGCAGGCTACTTTGGAGGTACGCAGGCTACTTTTAAGGTATGCCAGCTACTTTAGAGGTACGCCGTCTACTTTAGAGGTACGCAAGTTACTTTAGAGGTACGCAGGCTACTTTGGAGGTACGCAGGCTACTTTGGAGGTACGCAGGCTACTTTTAAGGTACGCAGGCCACTTTGGAGGTACGCAGGCTACTTTGGTGGTACGCAGACTACCTGCATACCTCTAAAGTAGTCGGCGTACCTCTAAAGTAGCCGGCGTACCTCGAAAGTAGCCTGCGTACCTTAAAAGTAGCCTGCGAACCTCTAAAGTAGTCACCGTAGAGGTACGCCCACTACTTTAGAGGTACACAGGCTACTTTTAAGGTACGACAGCTACTTTAGAGGTACGCCGGCTACTTTAGAGGTACGCCGACTACTTTAGAGGTACGCAGACTACTTTAGAGGTACGCCGTCTACTTTAAAGGTACGCATGCTACTTTTAAGGTACGACAGCTACTTTAGAGGTACGCCGGCTACTTTAGAGGTACGCCGTCTACTTTAGAGGTACGCAGGCTACTTTGGAGGTACGCAGGCTACTTTGGAGGTACGCAGGCTACTTTTAAGGTACGCAGGCCACTTTGGAGGTACGCAGGCTACTTTGGTGGTACGCAGACTACCTGCATACCTCTAAAGTAGTCGGCGTACCTCTAAAGTAGCCGGCGTACCTCTAAAGTAGCTGTCGTACCTTAAAAGTAGCCTGCGTACCTCCAAAGTAGGCTGCGTACCTCTATGGTGACTAATTCGGAGGTACGACAGCTACTTTAGAGGTACGCCGGCTACTTTAGAGGTACGCCGTCTACTTTAGAGGTACGCAGCCTACTTTGGAGGTACGCAGGCTACTTTGGTGGTACACAGACTACCTGCGTACCTCTAAAGTAGTCGGCGTACCTCTAAATTAGCCGGCGTACCTCTAAAGTAGCTGTCGTACCTTAAAAGTAGCCTGCGTACCTCCAAAGTAGCCTGCGTACCTTAAAAGTAGTCTGCGTACCTCTAAAGTAGTCGGCGTACCTCTAAAGTAGACGGCGTACCTCTAAAGTAAACTTCAATAATTAAAAAATGTGTCTCTTATTTTCCTCGTAGGTGTAGTATAAAGCACTATGTATCACTCGGGAGAAAGTGCGATTCCTAACTCGGGCGTATTGATACACTCGGCTTCGCCTCGTGTCTCAAATGACGCCCTCGTAAGTAATGGGTCACTTTCACCCCTCGTAGAACAATGTACTATTTTACAGGTATGTTGAAGTCGGGCGGGCCTAAATAGAAACGATGAAATCGATGCTCAAAGCTAGCCCGACTTTAACATACCTGTACAAACTCAAATTATTTTATACTTTGTAGTGGCGGGCGTTTGAAGTCGGTTTTTTGAAAAGAATTTTTATTTACTTTTAGAACTTGGCTGGGGAGAGTGGGGTCTTTTCATCCCGGAAATTGAAATCTTCCGGTGTTTTTTTTTTAATATTCCGCGAATAACGGCTGAATATTACACTGAAGCAGTGATAGCCTAGTGGTTAGGACTGTGGTCTCCTATTCGGGGAGTCGCAGGTTCGATCCCGGGACCTCTGACTTTTCGGAGTCAAGTGCGTTTAAGCAATTAAATATCACTTGCTTCAACGGTGAAGGAAAACATCGTGAGGAAACCTGCACATCTGAGAGTTCTCTATAATGTTCTCGAAGGTGTGTGAAGTCCGCCAATTCGCATTGGGCCAGCGTGGTGGACTATGGCCTATAACCCTTCTCTGAGAGGGAGATCTGCGCTCAGTAGTGAGTCGTTGATGGGTTGCTAATGATGAATGATGATGATTACACTGAAACTTATCATATTTGAATGTGAGGTAGGTAGTTATTGTCACGTTTTTTAAAGGAATAATAGTGTAAAATAGATGCCAAGAAACAAATTATCGTCTTATTTTTAATATTGCGAATAATAGATGCGAATTGCGAACCAACTAATAATTTAACATAAAAAATTCTTTTTAAAAAACCGACTTCAAACGCCCGCGCCCGTACCACTACAAAGTATTTAATTTATTGTTGATTATTTAAAAACCGCTCGACCGATTTCGATAAAGTTTAAATGGGACCACCTGGGAAGTATATTATAGCCTTTCAAGCAAAAAAAGAATTTTCCAAATCGGTTCAGGCGTCTTCGAGTAATCCGTGGACACACATAAAAAAAAAGATTCCGACGAATTGAGAAACTCCTCCTTTTTTGATGTCGGTTAAAAAGAAAATGCTCAATATAAATACATTTTACTTTTACAAGTATTATTCACAGCTCACAGCTCGCAAGCTAAGCGTGAACTGCGAGTGGATATCGTATAGCTACAGCGCAGTTCGCTTAATAAATAAAATCCACGCAGTTATTAAACGAGACTCATTCGATTTACGCGCAACGCGTGACGTCACCCCGATCGCCGATTTCCCGCCAATTAGTCGTTGCCTGGCAACGCTTTCATGGCGGATTATCGTTCATTCGTTCAGCTGTACTGTACAGCTGAACGAATGTACACTATTTATTTTATGAAATCTTTACATGAAAAAGCCTTACATATACAGTTAATAAGCGTGATTATTGAAACGTAGTTCCTTATCGCGCGGTGCGGAAGGGGGCTAGACGGATCGACACTTTTTTGAAACCGACACTTTTTTGAATGTGAATTTGGCATGTGTTCGGTATTTTAGCGGTACAATATTGGGTCTTTCCCTAATTTTTTATAACTTATAAGTTATAAAAAATTAGGGAAAAATTCCACCAAAATGATGAAATTCCAAATTATGTGGAAATTATTTAAAATAAAATTGAAAATGGAAAATTCGGTCTGTCGAGCTGGGATTCGAACCATCGACCTTTGGCTGTTAAGCGACTGCAGAAACCACAAAGCTACGGAGACCCAATATTGTACCGCGAAAATACCGAACACAATGCCAAATTAATTAATCGAAAGGAACTTTGTTCCATCCGGGTGTCCCTTGACACCTCTCAAGTTTTTTTTAAATTGGGTTCAAATCTCAGTTTATACTGAGATAAAATCTTGGTACCTACCACTTGTCTAAAAGTTATTCCATTGATCGTATTCGTATTCGATGACATTAGCGTCAAAGTAAAATAATCCTTGATTGTATTGATTTAAAGTAATAAATTCAGTACACCCGATTTTCATTTTTTTATTCTTTAGGTTGATTGATTCAACATAAATTAGCGGTAGTTGAGTCCCTATTCTTTCTACTCTTTTTTTCATACTAAAAATATTAGTACTTAAAACCTGTACAATAAACATTTAATTATTGGTATACTAGCTGATGCCCGCGACTTCGTCCGCGTGGATTTAGTTTTTGAACTCCTTTGGGAACTCTTTGGTTTTCTGGTATAAAAAGTAGCCTATGTCACCCTCCAGGTCCTCAACTATACCCATGCAAAAAATCAAGTCGATCCGTATCTGTTTTAAAAGACAAACCAACAAACAACTTTCGCATTTATTTTTTATAATTGTCAAATTTTTTACCATACTTAACCAAAGACAAAATTACGTTTAGCTGTCATTTACGTTTTGTTATTCCACTGTCATTTGCGTTTTGTTATTCCATGTCAGATGCGTTTTTGTTATACCACGTTTTATAGTGACTTGACCGAAGTTACGCGGTCGAACGGGATAAAAAGTACCCTATGTCCGTCTCCTGGTTCTAAGCTACCTCTCCACCAATTTTCAGCCAAATCGGTTCATCCGTTCTTGAGTTATAAATAGTGTAACTAACACCACTTTCTTTTATATATATAGAAGAAGAAGATTTAATAAACATACCGTACTTCCCATACTTATATAGGTATAGATATACACCGTGTACTCTGTGCTACCTTCATTTTGCAACGGGTACGCTCACTATGTAACACCCAGCAATGTGTCCATAAGGTACATTAATACCTCTGCAAAAGAGGTAGAAAAGATTAGTAGTGCACTGAGTGATAATAAGGCCCCTGGAGCAGACAAAATAAGGGTAATGGATGTTAAGTATATTAAGAGTAGATTATCGCCTTTATTGGCTAAGTTTATTAACATGTGTGTAAATAGGGGAGTCTACCCTGATACCTTAAAACTATCTTTAATTCGGCCATTATACAAGCAAGGTAGCCACTTTGAATGTACAAACTACAGGCCTATCGCTATATTGTCAGTTATTAATAAAATAATGGAAAAAATTGTTGTGTCACAGTTATCGTATTTCTTAGAAAGATATAATATCCTATCGACAGCACAGCATGGCTTTCGGAGGGGACGTAATACATCTACTGCCTTGACGCAGTTTGCAGATAACGTCAACAACAGCCTGAGTGAGAGAAAACAGGTAGTAGTAGTATTTATCGATTTTAAAAAAGCCTTTGATAGTTTGGATTTTAATCAATTATTACAAGCGATGGATGAATGTGGTGTCAGGGGACCCTTGAATAAATGGTTTCAGGCGTATCTCAAAAATAGGAAAATAAAGACTGTTGTTGATGGCGTTGCGGGAGGAACTGCGGATGTATTATCTGGTGTTCCAACCGGCTCAGTATTTGGACCCCTGGGCTATGTGATGCATGTCAATTCTATATCTAACGTGGTTAAACAGTGTAATATAATATATATGTATGCGGATGACACATGTTTGTTTTACGCGGATAAAGATATTAAGTATATAGAGAAACAAATACAGTGTGATCTTATAAATATAATAAAGTAGTCCCATGATAATGGTATAATTATAAATATTACTAGTGGTTCGCCCCGAACTGAGACCTCGCGGTAACGGTATCCCATGATTATTCATTCAATCGATACATGATAACCAAAACTGACATTATTATTATGCCCGTTTTCACCAAACATACCTAAATCATCCCCTAAGTAGGAGTCTCTTAACGTAGGTAGCTCCTAAATACAATCCTAAGTCCTAACATCCGTCCCAATATCCTTTTAGGTGTCCCGTACAGGATCGTGATAAATAAGTTGACAGAAAACATCAATCACCTAACTTATAGGTAGCCCGTAAAGGTTAGGGAACGTTAGTGAAAACATTGAATTATTTATCAAACATTGAATTATTTATTTATTATGTAGGTACTAACGAGTGAAACCGGGTTACGGGCATCTGTACAAATCGTCATCTATCGACGCGAATAGAAAATATACAATATTTAACTAAAATTTAACTAAAAAATAATTTTAATTGAATAATATGGTACAAAAAAAATTACAATACAATTATTGTATTAAAATAAGTAACTAAATAATAATGGTCGACGCAAAACTGTTTTTGGGATAGGTCGTAGTCGTAACTCGTAGTTCCATGGGAATAGTTACTGACTGCGCCATCTATTAGCATTATTGTGAAGCTATGTTGATGCTATATGAATTACTGATGCCCATTAAAAATTAAATAATCTCGTTTCTTTATAATATTCATATAATTTTAGTATTTGTTGTTCAAGTACAGGATATAAGTGACCTAAAAACATAAAATCAGTTTGAAAATCCATAGCGGATTTTCCTAGAGAGCGTCTTCAAGCGAGCGTATAAAATCGCCACTTTGAAAGCCCCCCATTTCGTCAATTTTAAGGGAAAAATTAAAAAAAATATATTTTTGTACTCAGTTCAAAATTATCTTTAAAATGATACGTAACAATTTTATGTAACGCGATATTTTTTTTTTTACTTCGCATTCGCTTCTATGAGAGCCCCCTGAAATAAAGATTTTTATAACTTTTTAAGCCATTTTCGGCTGGAGGCCATCGGTTTACATATTATATCTAAATTTGAAGTAATTACGTTCAGTAATTCAAAAGTTATAAGGCTCTGACAGACGGACGGACGGACGGACGGACAAGTGCAAATCGCTCTAGTTAACTCAAAGACCTTCGCTTCGCTCGGTCGAATAAAACAAAGTGTATGCGTATATATTCACCGTATAATCGCAATATTAATAGTTATAGCATAAATATTATTGGTCATGATTATTCGTGCGTACACAATCACTTAAATAATTGTAGCTGTTCAAACATAGAAATCGTAGACCGTTATAGATATTTGGGCTTAACTGTTGACTCAAAAATGACGTGGAAGTACCATATCGACGATGTATGCGCCAGACTAAGGTCAGTGCTTGGTCAATTTTATCATCTCCAACGTGTAGTTGGCACAGGCACTTTATACACTTTATATTATGCACTTGTGGAATCGCTAATGATATATGGCCTTAGTACATATGGGCGGACATTTAAAACAAATTTAAACAAAATCAAAGAAATACAAATTAGATTTCTAAAATACTTAGTTAGTGGGGATGTTAAAAACAATTGTAAAGGGGATTATGATAAATTATTTAGAATTTGTAAAGTATTACCAATTGAATATCAATTTAAACTATTATTATTGTCAGAGCAAATATTGATTTTTGACAAACTTGAAAAAGGGGGACAAAATAGGCTGGGAGCAAGAAGGATGTTGGACAGAAAATTTGTAGTACCTCAAAAAGGGAACTACTTTGGAGGTTGGACAACAAAGTTTCTTGTTCCTAGCCTGTTAAATGAGCTACCTGCTGGATTCAGGGATGCAAATGTTTCACAATTTGCGTCCTTGAATCCAGTAAATCTCAACAAAACCTCGAAAAGGTTGTTCAAGTGTAGGTTAAGAAATACTTTGCTAAAAATGTAAATGTCCAGCTATATAATTGTAGTAGTAGTATAATTTAGTACAGCTATATAACTTAGTACTTATATATAAAATAATTAATTTTAAGTAGATAGGTAATATATTATAATATGTATTAAAAGGAGAGCTTTTAATCCGTCAACAAACTGTTATACAGTTTGACGGTATTATTAAGATGTACAAATATTTTTATTATAATATATTAATAAAAAAAAAATAAAAAAAAAACTAATGTTTTAGTTCTACAGAAGTCGGGTAGGTAGGTACATAGCAAAATATTTAACCAATCCATGCTATTAACTAAAAGGTTATTTTTCCGGATTAACCAATTGCGGGAAATGGGAACGCCGTTGTTAGTTTTTTTCCAATGCAGAGAGGTATATTGGTATAACGGGTATTCGGAAAGCCTCGCGCAGTTTTGTTAATAGTTTAATCTGTGGTGATCGCCCGCCGCTCTATGAATATTTTAGTGTTTGTGTACAAAAAGTGGAAAAACGTTACAAACATTTTTCCAATGGAGCTACTAGTATGTAACCAATGCATACTAATATTATATATGCAAGAGTGTGTTTATTTATTCTTTCCTTCAATCGTGCAGCAGCTGATATTTTCATAGAATTCATGATATTATAAGATTCTATCACGGCCAATAACTACGAGTAATAAAGAATCCCACCAAAAATGTTTTCATCTAAAATGTTACCAAGACGAGACCATATATGGCTCGCACTGTCAAAAAGTTATCAGATCTCATGTAGAGCCAAGCTTCTAACTCTACACGCCCTAACTCTATAAGCCCTAACTTCACAAACTCTACACCTCAGTCAAAATATGTGGCTCATTATTTATTTATGTATGGTGGAAATTAGGCTCAATTTTTGGACGAAGGTATCTTTGCATTTGCAAAAGCCTACTTTTTTAAGGGTTATATTAGTCAAGCTATTATAGACTTATTATTTATTAGACTTGAATAATATTCTCTTCTCCCCTTCAGGCTTCAAATGATCAGAAAGCTATTGTTAGAAGTGGGACAACAGTGCATCGGGTGGGCATCGAACCGTTGACCTTTCAGTTCTCAGTCCGCATCCTTAACTTTGGACTATTGAGGTGAAGAAGTATCATCGTCAGCAATCCATCAATGGCTGGCATCACTACAGGGCGCAGGCCTCCTTTCAGAGAACGGTTATAGACCATAGTCCATCATGCTGGCCCAATACAAATTGGCAGACTTCACACGCCTTTGAGAACTTGTGTAGAAATCTCAGGTGTGCAGGTTTTCTCACGAAGTTTTCCTTCACCATTGAAGCTTGTGATATTTTGTGCGTGCCCAGGGTCGAAGCTGCGACCGCCTGGGCCTTCAGGTTCGATCGGCACGATGGTGGACGATGGGCACGCATTTTAGTATGCATGAAGTATGCATTTTATTAGAATAGGAGACCGCAGAAGTATAAGAGCAACAAATTGAGATGTTTGGATTTAGGAGGCTGTACTACGATAAAATATAATATAACTGGTGCTTTATTATTACAAGATTTTATTTAACTTGGAATGTATGTAGGTATGTTTGTTTAGGTCAAATCTTCCAATGATGAATTACATACAAACTCGGTCAGGATCTGATGATGTAGATACTAAAAAATTGTTTTTAAAAATATTTTAATTTACACTACTTATTGTATGGGGCTACTTTCTGTCTGCCCATCTTAACATGTATTGAATTGTAAGTATGCATTTTTTGGAACTTCTCCTCATTGAGGAAACACTGCATACACTGCATATACCTAAAACTGTATTGTAAATTACTGTATTGAAAAAGAGCAACCGCCGAGTTTCTTGCTGGTTCTTCTCGGTAGGAAGGGCATTCCGAACCAGTGGTAGATTCATTTTGACGATTCTGAAGCACTTGTAAAAGTTTATTTGAATAAAAAATATTTCTATTCCTTCTCTTCTGTTCTACTTGTACTAGTAGATATAACTTCAATACAAAGTCTTATAGCACTTTACTCGTAACCCTTTGTCTCTAAAGTCGGAGGTTTTTAATTCGCACACGACCGCTCTCACATACATTTGAGCGAGCGGATTAGAACCCACTGTAGAGCGGTCCTCTCCCGATGCACAGGGTGATTCGATTGCGGATTTGTAACGGGGTAGCCGGGAAAAAAGAAGTTTGTACACGTTGAGGTGAAACAACCTTTCGGTTGATACCCAATGCGATTTTTATCTCATTTTTTACTTTTTCCCCCGTATGTTTGTTTGCGATGACTGTAGATAATATTATGTTGTACCTACTAAATATTGCCCGCGGCTTTGTTCACGTTAAGTACGTTTTTTACGTACGTACGTAAGTTTTTCAAACCTATTTTACCCCCTTAGGGGTAGTATTTTCAAAAATCCTTTCTTAGCGGATGCCTACGTCATAATAGCTATCTGTATGACAAATTTCAGCCAGATCCGTCGGGTGGTTTGAGCTGTGGGTTGATAGATCAGTCAGTCAATCAGTCAGTCAGTCACCTTTTCCTCTTATATATTTAAGTTAAGTGTATAGTATCTTTATAGAGTGGCTTTTAGATTTTATGACGGAATTTATAAACATTTTACGTAATTATATTTTGAGTGCTTTCATCACATCATAAATATCATCATAAAACGATCATCGTGCTTGAATTATTGTTGCCAAAGGCCAAAAAAAGTATACTGCACAATAACATAACCTAGTTGGTTTTGCCCGCAACTTCGTCCCGTAGATTTAGGTTTATTAAAAATTCCACAGGAACCCTATGTTTTCCAGAAAGCCTATGTCACTCTCCTAGTCCTCAACTATACCCATAATCACCTCGATGTGTTGCTCCGTTGCTGCATGATTGAAGGACAAACCAAAGAACAAGTTACACACTCTCGAATTCATAATATTAGTAAGGATTTCATTTAAAAAGAAAATGTAGCAAATTATGAGAACATCCTGTACAACCTGGACCCATTTAAATTGATATAAATTAATCCTTTAGCGACGTGGGGCCAAGAAAGAAATCCCATTAGGTCCAGATTCGATTAACGTTTTAACGACGCCACTCCCTCGCCCCTTGAGTCTGCCTTCTTTGCCGTCCAAGCTGCCTGTATACTACGCAAAGGAACTTAGAGACAACCTGTATACATGTATCATATATCATATACTAGTGGTTCACCCCGAACTGAGACCTCGCGGTATCCCGTAATTCCCGGTAGTTTTAACTATATATTGTAATGAAAACGCGCCGAATCTGATGATGTCAATCGTCATCTGCTTTCGTGGATGGTATGCGTATGCCTACAGTATTTTACTAAAATTCAGCTGGATTTCATAATTAAAAAAAATATAAAATGCCATGACTGCGCGCTTGCGGCTTCTGCGGCTAGCATGTATAGATGCGCGCTCATCTTTACATTCATAGACACAGTACCATCATACGGTAGTAAATATAACATGTCTCTGCCATCAGTAGAATATTTTTTATTCCACGTAAGATGGTGCTAACGTCTAATTATTGTAAATAGAAACGGATTTACTTTTGCAAAAACAACGTGATAGTTTTATTGATAATAATTTGCTGATTGAATAACTTATTTAGTAATAGACAAAATAAGAATAGCTGACGCAAAACTGTATTTACAATAATAAAGACAGCGCCATCTATTAACAGTATAGTGAAGTTTTGTTAAAAACATTGATGCCCATTAAAAATTAAATTATTTCGTTTCTTTATAATATTTATCTAATCTTAGTATTTGTTGTTCAAGTGCAGAATATAACTCAAATTATGTGCAAGTTTCAAGTTTTAAAATAAAGTGGTTTTAGAGATCTAGCCTCGAATTCAATCTCCACTTTGAAAGCTCCCATTTCGTCAATTTTAAGGGAAAAATTAAAAAAAATTTTTTTTGTACTGTGTTCAATATCGTCTTTAAAAAGATATATGGCAAGCCTATGAAACGAAACAAAAAATATTTTTCTTCGCATTCACTTCTATGAGAGAGAGAGAAATAAAGATTTTTATAATTTTATGCATTATTCGGCTGAAGGCCATCAGTTTACGTATTACTTATATCTAAATTTGAAGTAATTAAGTTCAGTAATTCAAAAGTTATAAGGCTCTGACAGACGGACGGACGGACAAGTGCAAATTCATTCAAGTAGACTCTAACAGCTTAATATCTACAAAATAAATAATATGCAATTCGCTCATTTCATTTGCTGCAACAATGTTTTATCTTGAAAAAGTGTTACTTAGTCATTTTAATTATGTAGTAACTAGATGATGGATTAAGGTTTTTTAAATTCCCACGGGAACTCTTTTTTAACGGCAAAACTAATTTATTATTTTATTTCTTATGGCAATAAAGTTATTTTTTTTTCCGGGATAAAATGCCTATATGCTAATCCTGGGTATGAGCTATCTCCATTCCCAATTTCAGTCAAACATCCATCCAACCATCCATACATCCATCCGTCCGTACATCCATGCTCACAAACTATCGCATAATAATAGTAGGATATAGAAAAAATTTGCCATTTCATGTTTTATGAAAATAAAACCAGTTTTCATGAATGTTTCTGGTACCTACTAGGTACCTACCTACCTATTCAAAATTAATTCAAACCTATAATTTGAATTCGCCGTGGTTCGTTTATTGATAAGTAGAATAACTCGCTCAAAATGATTGCATCAGTGTGACGATCGCAAGAACCTCAGGGTACCAATTGTCTAAAAGTTATTCGATTGATAGATTAGCGTAAAAGTAAAATAATCCTTGATAGTATTGATTTAAAGTCACAAATTCAGTACAACCGATTTTAATATGGAGCGTTATGGAGCGTATCGTACATACATAAACGTTTTAGAATGCATACACGAAATTGAGCTCTAAATCAATGTTGTTATGGTTTATTTTATTTTGACCCTAATGTCATCGAATACGATTACGATCAATGGAATAACTATAAACAATTGCACCTCTGATTGGCTGAATTTATTGCGTTCTTGCTGCATCAATGCATTTCAAACAATATAACGAGAGATTACCAGCCAATCAGGATCAAAAATGATTGCAATCGGCACACTGATGCTGATCATTTTTAGACAATCCTACAACTCAATCTGCAATAGTTAGCCTTTATTAAGTTAAAAATAAAACAATCATTTAATAGTAGTACTATGTTTATTGCACAGCTATAAATTGCGATGACAAGTAGGTGCCCGATCGGACCCCATTCAGCGTTAACAAAGGAATCAATTTCTGCGGCCGCGAGTCTCCGGGGACCGGCTGCCAGCGCTGAGGGCTATCGATTGAGCTCCAATCACTACTTGTGCGATAGCTTCAGAAAACATTCCGAAATGTGCGCTAAGCTTTTGTAAAAAAAAAACAATAGCTTTTTACCGTAATGTGTGCTAAACTTTTGTAAGTAATAAGAAATTTTTTTACTGTAATTTTCACTAAACTTAAAAAAAAGAACTTTTTTACCATAAAAAGGGCATGATAATTTTTTCGTATAGGAACTACTATAGCTTTTGCCCGCGACTTCATCCGCGTGGAATTAGCTTTATAAAAGTCCCACGGAAACCTTTTTTTCTTCCGGGATAAAAGGTAGCCAATGTCACTCCCCAAGTCATCAACTATAACTACCCATATAAAAAATCTCGTCGATTTGTTCAAAAAACCAACAAACACACTACACTTTCGCATTTAAAATAATAGTAGGTAAAGATTAACGTCATTTGTCTTCCAGACGATCAAAATATGATCCAAAAAAATTTGATACACAGCATCCGCACTAATTACGTGTCTTGGGCGTCCAAATCGCACCTTCGGTCCCCTGTCCCCTGTCCCCTTTCCCCTTTCCCCGGGCCCCGCTATAAATCAAGCAACGTGAAATAATATGCCCCGGGGACACACTGACACTGAGGGTCTCGTAACTTGGTAACGAGGTATAGTTTTGGTGATTATACCTATTATAACTGCGACTGGCATTTCCACACTGCTTCGCCTAACTAACTGCATAGGCCTATATATATATATATATATGTCTTTTGATGATAATTAAAGTAATTCTTCATCTTTGTCAACCGATAGACGTCCACTGCTGGACAACGGTCTCTTGCATGGACTTCCATAGGCCTCGGTCTTGCACCGCCTGAATCCATCGGCTCCCTGCGACTCGTTTGATGTCGTCGGTCCACCTAGTGGGGGGTCTGGCAACACTGCGCTTCCCGGTGCGGGGTCCAGACGATCAAAATATGATCCAAAAAAATTTGATACACAGCATCCGCACTAATTACGTGTCTTGGGCGTCCAAATCGCACCTTCGGTCCCCTGTCCCCTGTCCCCTTTCCCCTTTCCCCGGGCCCCGCTATAAATCAAGCAACGTGAAATAATATGCCCCGGGGACACACTGACACTGAGGGTCTCGTAACTTGGTAACGAGGTATAGTTTTGGTGATTATACCTATTATAACTGCGACTGGCATTTCCACACTGCTTCGCCTAACTAACTGCATAGGCCTATATATATATATATATATATATATATATATATATATATATATATATATGTCTTTTGATGATAATTAAAGTAATTCTTCATCTTTGTCAACCGATAGACGTCCACTGCTGGACAACGGTCTCTTGCATGGGCTTCCATAGGCCTCGGTCTTGCACCGCCTGAATCCATCGGCTCCCTGCGACTCGTTTGATGTCGTCGGTCCACCTAGTGGGGGGTCTGGCAACACTGCGCTTCCCGGTGCGGGGTCGCCACTCCAGAACAACCATCAGCTCTTCGAACTAGTTCGAAAGTAATTACTTTAAAGTTATCATTATATGACATCTCAACAAAATTTTGAAATCATACTTCTTTAAGCGTGGTTATATTATACCTAGTAAATATCATTCGTCTATGTATTATACCTAAGCCCTGACCACATTCGAAATTAACACAAATATCGTGAGGACACCAACACGCTTGAGAGTAAGTAAACTATAATGTTATCAAAGGTGTGTGAAGTCTGCCAATTCACATTGGGCCAGCGTGGTGGACTATGGCCTATATAAACCTTCTCTGAGAGGAAATCCGCTCTCAGTAGTGAACCGTTGATGGGTTATTGATTATGTAAGTGACGACTATCTATAGACCCTATATAGACCATTCATTTTAAAACGATATCTACGAAAAGATTTGGAAAAAAATTGTTTACTAGGTATTATAATATAATATTCTATAGTTCTGTCAACTTGTGTAACTAGAGCAAATTATTTAGCAATACATCAAAATGCAACAGCTATTTGTATACAAATCCTTTTAACAGTTCGTTAATTGAAACATTTTACGAACGGATTTAGAATATGAAAGCGGCCGTTCATGCGTGGCTAACTTCTCATTATTCGAATTACAAATAAAGACGTCAAAACCGCGACGTCAGCGCCGAAATTCAAATTTGGAAGCGCATTAGCATCGTACGAATTTATATAAATTTAACACGCAGTTGATTTTGAATGTGGAATGATAAAATAAGTCGCTGGACTTTTATATTATAAAAATTAAATTATACAATTATACAAATATATACAATTACCGTCTAGTTCTATGACAATGGGGGTGCAGGACAAATTTTACACGCTATTTAACAATTATTTTTACGCGATTTGTATACGGCCACGTGATTTCGCTTAAACTTATTTGCATAATTTGTTAATATTGAATTAGGCACAATTTACAGGCGTTAAAGTATTATGTTTAGGAATGATTTATGGAAGTTCGTTTCGCGTTACTGATATTTTACACAAAATTTAACTGCCCCGTTGCTTGGTTAGCTTAGTTATACCATAGATAAAATAAAAAAGGTATATATCCTTTATATAATTTATCTATGGTTATACTTACGATTGCGGAAGAGCGCGGGATTAAATCCCGGATCGACATAAATAAAAACTTTCGTTTTTCGAATTTGAATTCATCTCATATAGGTAGGCATGTGGGTAGGTAGGTACTTCAAGTGTATAAGTGAATTGTAATTCGAAAAAAGAAATTTCAAGCCTATTAATTACAAGACAACCATCGACTGCGATCTCACCCAAAGTAAGTGACGATGTAATCTAAGATGGCAAACGATTTTTACAGAGTAGTATCGCAATGAAGCAATATGGTATAATTATAATGTATTATACGAGTACGTATCACGATAATTGTTTTTATATAATGTCGATATTTCGATCCAGTTGCATGGACCGTGGTCCCGTCGTGACCACATACATACACTATAATTATGTAATACAATAATAATATATAATTATGTAATGTAATACATTATAATTATGTCATTACGCGACGAAATAAGTCTAAGAAGCATTTTGGTATACTTAAACGGTACTATAAAATATGTATTTATTCCTCGGCAAAAATTCTCGCCGACTCCAGCGCCCTCTAGGGACATTATTAGCGTCGGAGTCCCACCCATTATACATTTTTAAACCGTATCCATATAAATTAATGTCAATATCACCCCAGCGTAATATCAATCTCGCCGGTGTAGTTGTTCGCGGATTACGTTACAAATAATATCATTTTGTACGGTGATTCGCTCTGAATGGTGCTACTATGGGCTACGGAGTGTACTCGGCGGGGATAGTTTTGATAATAGCTACCTATTATTCATAATTTCGTCGCAAATACTGAAACGTGGACACTGACAGTGAGGCTAGTCCACAAACTTCAAGTTGCTCAGCGTGCTATGGAGAGAGCCATGCTCGGAATTTCTTTGAGGGATAAAATCCGAAACGAAGTAATTCGCCAAAGATCAAAAGTGACCGACGTAGCTCTTAGGGCGAGCACGCTGAAGTGGCAGTGGGCTGGTCACATTTGTCGGAGGACCGATGGCCGCTGGGGTCGTAAGGTCCTCGAGTGGAGACCACGTCTCGGCAAACGGAGTGTAGGGCGCCCCCCGGCTAGATGGAGCGATGACATCCGGAAAGTGGCCGGCATCGATTGGATGCGAAAGGCCGAGGATAGGCAACGTTGGCGCTACTTAAAAGAGGCCTATGTCCAACAGTGGATGCACTCTGGCTGATGATGATTCATAATTTAACCGATGATCAATACTTCGCACTCCTTTTGGAGGGGCCAGGTTCCAGGATTCGATCCCAAGCACGCGTCATTATCTATTATATATGACTATAGATAGCTATTAGTTTACAATAATGTTATTTTGGATAAGTTTCAACTGTGGCGGCCAAACTAACCAGAGATTACATAAACCCCAATACAATGCAGGATCGCGGCGGTCTCATTTGAAACTGTGCACATATATATATTACAAGTGTGTGCGCAAACACAGGTGTACTCACTATTATCTTTTTTTTTTTTATTCGATGACAAGATAGTCCTTGACTGCGATCACACCTGATGGTAAGTGACGATGCAGTCTAAGATGGTAGCGGACTAACTTGGAAGGGGTATGGCAGTGAAAATTCAACCCATACCCCTATTCGGTTTCTACACGCCATCGTGCCGGAACGCTAAATCGCTTGGCGGCACGTCGTTGACGGTAGGGTGGTAACTAGCCACGGCCGACGAAAGCCTTCCACCAGACCAGACCAGAGACAATTCAGAAATTATAAATTCCCAAATTGACCCCGCCGGGAATCGAACCCGAGACCTCCCAGTTATAAGACCACAGCGCTCACCACTGCGCCAGGGAGGTCGTCAAACCTCACCCTCATAACCCAATGGTACGAGTATAGTAATACGCTATGACCGGAGATAGACCAGACGCCGGAATGAGGCGGAAGGCTAGACGTACAAACACAAAGCTCCGAGACATTGTTCTGGTTGAAATCCTGCCAACTTCCTAACTCAGTGCTGCTGGTGAGAATCATACTAATATTCTAAATGCAAAAATGTGTTTGTTTGATGGTTTGTCTTTCAATCGCGCTGCAACAAAGCTCCGGATCGACGTTATTTTTTGCGTGGGTATAGTTGAGGACCTGGAGAGTGACAAAGGCTACTTTTTATCCTGGAAAATTAAAAAGTTCCTGAGGGATTTTAAAAAAATTAATCCACTCGGAAATCGCGGGCATCAGCTAGTTTCTTTATAAATCCATGAATTTTTGGCTTGCCCTGATTAAAACTTGTACTTGTAACTTGTATACTTAACCCACGAGCTTAAACAGATAAATATCAAGACTTATCAGTCGCAGTATGAGTTTTCGGTAACGAAGTGCTCCCCCGGCCGAGGGTTGCAAACTTACTGTTTTTTTATTCCATTATGTTTTAAAGAGAAATGTCAAAGCTATCGGCCGCGCGCAGAAACGTTCCAATTACCCCCCGAATTATACGAAAACGCGTATTAGGATCGGCAATATGGATTAATTAATGTGAATAATTGTTTTAATTGGGTGATGGTTATGCAATAGGTAGATATAACTGATAGGTAGACGGACAGATTTTGTTAAAGCAGAAACCCAGATGACTGAAGTGCTCCCGCTGAAGACTGGTTTGTCCTTCAATCACGCAGCAACGGAGCAACGAATCCACGTGCTTTTTGCATCGGTACAGTTTAGGACCTGAAGAGTATTGTAATCCCGAAAAACACAGGATACCCGCGGAATTAAAAAAAGCAGAAACACAAAGTTGTTAATAAAGCTGAAACTTTAAATTTAAACAGACTTAAAAAAGGAGGAGGATCTTAAAGACGCAATTGAACTTTGATTGGACAGTCCCATCAATTATAATAAAATGAGCATTTAATCTATAACCCTTCTCTGAGAGGAGACCTCGCTCAGTAGTGAGCCGATGATGGGTTGATAATGATGATGATGATGATGATGAAGCATTTAATGATAAAGAAACTTGCACTATTAAAGATAAAAGTAGTATGACCACTGTTTGCGCCAGGCTATGTTAAGTACGAAAATTATTATTTCAATCAAGTTTATTTTATTTAAAGAGGAGCGGACTGTATTTCTGAGGTTTAAATAATAAGCTATGGTGCTGAAAACAAAATGAATATGAAAGGGATTGAAAGGAAAAACAGCAACTCACTTTGAACGACGATCGTAATTGAAGCACGCGGTCAAGCAAGCTGTCGAGATATCTTCTTCAGTTCCTCTCGTTGGCAGACACCACAGTTTTTAAAGGCACAAACACTTATTGGAGTATTATTCCCCTAGAGATCTCAATGCTTTCGGGGCGTTAAAGTACATTCTTTTATGATTAACGAACGGCTAAAAAACGGCCATCATTACCGGCGCACATATCGCAATTCGGAATGAAGTTAGTTACTTTTTATGTTATGTCACTGAGCTCTGCATTCCTTGCGATGTTCAGGCGCGTATGTGTACAGACCATGCTATTTTATGTAGGTAGGAAAATGGATAAAGGAATGCACCATAGTAAATAATATTTTAAATTATATAATAATTAATCATACGTAAAACAACCTGGCGCAACCAACCACCATAAAAAAATAAAAAAATACACGCGACTAATTGAGAACCTCCTCCTTAAAAAATCCACACATTCATCATTCAATATACACGCATAATATTTATTCACCCATCAACCGCGAGCTTATTTCAGATTACCATCATCCTTGCGGCCTCAAACATAATTTCCTCGGCAAACACAAAAATTATATTTAGGGACCCACTGAGAGGCAACTAATCAAATAAACAAGGGATGCTCAGCTTATCTGGGCGCGATCTGTCGACGAAATCTCCCGCCAAATTGTGATTTGATATCCGATATTGTCTGTGGTTATTATTATTCAACAACTGATACTGGCCGGATGATATTACTTTTTTAATATCTACCAAAGAGGTTTTTGATTTTCCGTATCGTATTATTTATCTATTTATTTTAAGCCCGTTTCAATATTATTTTATCCTTTCTAAATTTACTTGCTTAAAAGAAATAGTTATCTTTTACCGATAAATTATTTATTTATTTTATAATTTTATTATAATTTAATTTATTTATTAGGGACTTGTGCAGTCCAATGATGAGACATTGGATCTCGACACATCGAGATCCAAATAGAAAATAATTCTGTATATGAAGGATGACTTGTTTGATGTACTTACAATTTTTAATTTTACATTATGTTTGAAATCATTTTTATTTTATTTTATTTTATTTTAAATTACTTTTGTACATGGGTTTTTACCTAAATAAAGAAATTATTATTATTATTATTATAATGGTATTTACAGTCACAAAATTTTTGTCCCAATCATAAGATTTATTGAACTCTAGCTTGAGAAAATAATAGCGTAAAAAATTATATTTTTATTTTAAAATTTCCATAATATTATTAATACTCGGCAAATGTTATCATAAAAAAGATAAATCCCATTCAAACTTTCCCTTTGCATCATAGCATAGACTATAGAGTCATCGGCCAATTAGATTATACTCTGTGATTATATCTCCCCGCAGACGCGTGGCGCACGCGCGTCGCTCTATATTGTTTGACAGCTATACAAACATGGCGTCGATTGCGGAATCAAATCGTTATTAATATAATATCTGCAAACACATTGTTCTTTACGTAAGCACTGGGCAAATATAATTTTTGTAATTGCTATCGTTTCTTCCCCTCGTGTTTCAATGGGGTGGCTTTACTACTGTGTTTGATTTTGGCGTGTTTTTCTTGAGCCAATTAAAGTGTGCCTTTGCCATCGAAATAAATAACTGCCGCCACCGAAATATTAGCAACGAATTTAAATGAATTATGTAATTAGGTAACAAACGTTGAAGGCTCGCACGAAAGCGTCAGCGACGCGCTGAGCAAAGCGTACAAGATGTTCTTACCGCACTGACGATGCAACCGTGCTGCAAGATAGAAACTACGTAGTATACTTAGCTACCTTACGGTAGTAAATGTACTACGTCTATGGCTTTGAGTAATAAACCAGCAATGGAGAGGCATTGACGCCTAATTTATTTGCAAAAAAGTCTGTCAATTACGGTGGGGGGCGAGGTAGCACACATGAAAACTTGCTTACTACAGTTGCATTTTTCCATCACGTCGCTATGCACGCATACAATATAATTAGCAAACACTACCTTAAAGTATATGCACACTATCACATTCACACACAGGGACGCTCTATCATTACATGAAACAATCGCATCATTTGTGTAAGCATTTTAGGGATTTGACACTATCGATTATCGACTTTCGATAAGTTTTTCTAATAATTATTTACAACAGAGTTACTTTATTCGAGAGTAAATTTTTTTGTTCGAGATCTTTAACATGGTAGGTATATAGAAGCGCTAGGAAACGAGGTTCTTGCCGTTATTTTAGTCATAATATGCCTTTGCTATTAGATTGACTCTTTATAGGCTTTTAGTACTTGCGTAAAGATACAGCTAGAAACTTTGGACTATATTGACGCTGGAAAGCGATCTAGCTTATTTCGAAAAATAACAAAATTACTTTTTTATATATTTGGAAGAAAAAGATACTGCGTCGGATTGTCGGATTTTCGTTTTCCTATGACATTATTTTTCTAAGATACTATGTTGACCTTCTCTACATGTTTATATTATATTTTTTGTTATTCATATTTTTCAACGTACTCAAAAATGCTGTAAATACTAAGAAACCATCTATTTTTCAATATTATACAGATACTTCAAAAAAGTTATCAATACTTTTTAGCAGTGCAGTGCACTTAGGTGTACCTACTGTAAGGACTTAGGATTATCTGATTATTAACAGATTTTGTAGATACCAAGGTATTTACTCCGTCACTATACTCTCAATCTCATGCTGAAAGCATGCTGTAGGTACCACAGTATATCACCTTAGAGCAGCTGTTTAGTTATGATTTAAGGTTATAAGCCACCAGGGAGTGCTGTACTTTGTCATAGATTTTTAATAATATTGTTTATTAAGTTGAGAGACATTTAATTTTTATTTGAATACTTAGTGGGTATTAATATTGAACACATTGATTTTTTAAGTAATCTTGTTTAAATAAACATACAGCATTTTTAATGAAACATCATTTGTTTTATTTATGTTTAAAGCGAAATTTACGATGTATCTATTTCTAAAAAGTATATTAAGTACAAACTGTTAGGACTACATCATGTTTCCTTAAAAATAAATACAGCATAATTAGCATTTCAGAGTTTAGAGTTATTTCGTGGTTTCATATGTATCAAATACCAAGTTACAGCAACATTGCTTCTTGAAATTGAAAAACTATTAGTCGAAATTGATATAAAACTAATGTATAAAACTAAAGTAATTCTACTTTAGAATTATATAATTAGTATCATCTGATGTGTTACATTAAAAAATATGCTTTTTGAAAAAAATCTGCTCCTGATAGCTTATTATGAGCTGTTATGATTTTTTAAAACGTTATTGGCTCTGGTTTAAAGTTCACTTTTTCGATTTACAAGATCGTTTTCCAGCGTTGAATAATATTCTCTCAGTCCAGTATGGAGGAAACATAAAAAGGAAAAACTGAACCCTAAAAAAAAAATTTATTTAAAGTTATGATTGGTAAGTTAAAACTTGTACCTACATACTTTACTTGGAAGGCTTATTTTTTTCATCTACTTCATCTGAACGAAGTGTATATTTGTTTGTTATGCTAGGCTGCCGCCATGGCTATAGTGGCCACCCCATCTGTAATAAAACACCGCCAAGCTATTTAGCTTTCCGGTAAACCTAGCGGGATGAATAAGAAGTATGGGTACTTTAATTCAATTGCCAAGTTTTAATGAACCAAATATGTATAGAATTTAAATATTTTTTTTCGTCAATGAACCATTAGTAAGACGATAAAAATATCTCGGTATAAATAATTTATACAATCCCCCCCACCAATATCGACATATGAAATCTTGCTGTCCAGCCCTAATTTTATTGCGGTGTGGCCGACTTCATAAAATTAAAGTCCTAATTTTCGAGTAAGAAAGACTTACGTAGAACTTATCATTATTATTAAACAATTTTTTAGTCTCGTTTTCATTCTTTTTTGTATTATATTTGTAAAAATCCTTTCTTAGCGGATGCCTACGTCATAGTAGATATGCGTTGATAAATCAGTGAGTCAGTCACCTTTTCATTTTATATATTTAGAAAATCATATCACACTGGCTATATGGAAATATATACCTATAAATTTTGAAATAATTGAGTAAAAAAACTAATTTTATGAATTCGCTGAGTTTATGGAGCTCTAGCTGCATCAATGCATTTTAAACAATAGTGGGAGAGTACCAGCCAATCAGACACCATTGCGATCGTTATAATAATGCAATCATTTTAACCGACTTCAAAAAAGGAGGAGGTTCTCAATTTGAATTTTTTGTATATTTGTTACCCAATTATTCCGCCAAATAATGAATGGAATTTGATAATTTTTTTTTGTTTAGTAGGGCATACTTCAGAGGTGGTTCCCATATAAATTTTTGTTGATATAATGTTAGATGTTACTCCATAACTACGTCAAATCTGAACCGATTTCAATTTTTTTTGAAAGAAAGCATAATAAGGTTGGGCCTATTTAAAAGGTGAAGAGAAGATGATTCATATCTTCGGTGATGGAGGAAGGAACTCAATGATTAAGAGCAAATTGCTCGCGATCAGAGATATACACAAAAAAGCTTAAAATAATAATGTAAAAAAAATATCTTTAAAAAACCGACTTCATACGCCGATCGGGCAAAGTTGGGCTAGCGTCGCGCATTAGTTTCATCATTTATATTTAGGCCCGCCCGACTTCAACATACATGTACAAATTAAAATTGTTTTATACTTTGTAGTGGCGTTTAAAGTCGGTTTTATAGAAAGAATTTTTTATCATTATTTGATAATCCCACAGACGATCAAAGTTCGTATTTATATATCTAGTCATATTTTACTTAAAGCTTATAAATTAGTCGTTCACCCCTTCCTATTCTATCGTGATTTTAATTCTATGGGATCAATTTATAATGCAGTTCAAGATAAAGGTCTCTAAACGAATAGTAAGTAGGAAGATTAATTTTCAATATTTTCCCCAAATTATTTCATGTACGATTAAGTAGCAACATTTTCAGATCGACAGTTTTCTAAGTTTTCTGCATAAGTATTGCATTATTTGGATAAAATAATACATCAGAAGTAAATAAATGTTATCCTTTAGTAAACTGGATGTTTTAAATATTTTTTTAGAAGAAAATACTCTCATATTCGGCATTTATAGCGGAGCTCATTCCCCGCTAACCATACATAGTTGACAGGCGCGTGACTCGAGTCAAACAGTTTTATATAACGAGTAGGACCACTGCTCATACCCAACTTACAGAGGGGTACGCGCGTCAATTCTTCTCCTGTGTTGGTTTATTACTCAAAGGTCTATGGTCGTAAGCGAGTCGGAAAAACGAGTAGGTAACCGACGAACGTAGCCGGGCACGTTCGTTGGTTATCATCATACTAATATTATAAATGCGAAAGTGTTTGTTTGTTGGTTTGTCCTTCAATCACGCCGCAATAGAGCTACGGATCGACGTGATTTTTTGCAAGGTTATAGTTGAGGACCTGGAGAGTGACATAGGCTTTTTATCCCTGGAAAATCAAGGAGTTCCCGAGGGATTTTAAAAACTAAATCCACGTGGACGAAGTCGCTGGCATCAGCTAGTTAGGTATATTCCAAAACGATCGAGACGTTGACGAAGGAAAAATAGATTATAGCCAGATATCTATGTAAGTACATAATGGTGTGGTAGCATAGACTACAGAACAACGTAGGTAGAGCAGTCAGAGCTGAGATCTCGGAGCGCAGTCCGGCGCGGCGGCTTTGTGATGCAGATAACCTTAATCCCTGTCTGTCGGCGGCGTGTCAACACCAGCCGACCGACGACCGGTTTATATGGACATGAAGGCTAATTCAACACAACGTTTAAAACACATAATTATTATCATCACTCCACTTTCGTTACGTTACTTTTTGTTAATAGGATACGTTATTTTTTGTTAATGGAAAAGTTGAAAAAAAATCGGCCAAGTGCGAGTCGGGCCTCGCTCTTTTAGGGTTCCGTTAAAAAAAATTAAATAAAAATATTTCCATGTACCCATGGTAATATTTTAATTTAATTTTTTTAATTTAATTTAATTTTTATTATTTGTTGTTATAGCGGCAATAGAAATACATAATATGTGAAAATTTCATCTGTCTATCTATTACGGTTTACGAGATACAGCCCGCTGACAGACGGACGGACGGACGGACGGACAGCGTAGGCTTAGTAATAGGGTCCCGTTGGTACCCTTTGGGTACGGAACCCTAAAAATAAAGAAATAAAAAGAATTACTGTGCACTTAGCTTTAATAAACTTAAAGAAATATTAATTAATAAATACGGACACTGTAACATGCTCACGTGTTTTACAAAGACAAGAGAGAGAGCCACAGAGACATTATTATAATGTTAACAAAAAGGCGCCAAATTTGAACTTGACATTCAACAAAAACGTTTAAAATACCATTCAACAAGTTTAAAATATTTTTGATAACTTTATACTTTATTTTCAAAACGCAAATATCAAACTAACTAAGTAAAAAGCTAGTTTTGATAGCGTGCGAAATTATTAAAACTTATATTTTTCCATGTGATATTTGCTATGCAATTGTGTAAATAAATCGTATTCAGCTAAAACGTATAATTTGAAATATAAAATCAGGGTGACACTTGCGAAACAATCTCTGTCCAGTTGGCCACCTGATTGACCTTGCCACCCCTACAAGCTTTAAAAATGATTTTGGTCTGAGTATAACTTTCCAAGCTGTCGGCCCGCTGGGAGTAATGGCGTATCCTCGTGAGGTGAATCGAGTCTGACTCTAAAGACCACGAATATTCTGCCAAGAGTTTTACGAAGAGGAAGAAGAATAGTCTGGTTTCTAATTTGACAAAAAATGGTAATACAACGCATAAACAAAACAAACACACAACTTTTTTACCAAACTCAAGTACTACTTGCGTCGCATCGTGGGTAAAAATTAATAGGCATATCCACTCTCAGCTTACTTCTGCAGTACAAGCAACAGCGCGAAAGGATTATGAAGGGCTGAGATAGCAATTTGCGGCGTACTTAATTACAAGATAAATTAGTATGCAAATTAATAGACGTGCTAACGGCTTAGAGTAAATAATGCCTGTTTGTATGAAGGCGTATGAGCTCTGATTTTGAGATGATGCAGTGTGAACGTGCGGTGTTCAACTTTTAACGGGTATCTACCTACGTTTATTTATATTTATAACACAAGTAACTTTTTTTTTAATCTTACAGGAACCTTTGGTTTCCCGGGATCAAAGCTAGTCTATGTCAATGTCCAAGTCCTCAACTCTACCCTTGCAAGAAATCACGTGGATCCGTTGCTGCGTGACTGACGGATAAACCCACACACAAGCATTTATAATTTACTAGCTGATGCCCACGACTTCGTCCGGTCCGCGTGGATTTAGTATTTGCAATCCCTCGGGAACTCTTTGACTTTCCGGGATAAAAAGTAGCCTATGTCGCTCTCCAGGTCCTCAACTATACCCTTGTAAAAAATCTCGTCGATCCGTAGCTCTGTTGCGGCGTGATTGAAGGACAAACCAACAAATAAATACACTTTCGAATTTATAATACTAATATAATTTAGCTAATAAATAATTAATTAAACGGATTGAATTAGAAACTATTGGAAGTATGATTTCATCAAAATATATTGTTCAGTAGATAATTTTCCCAAGATGGCGGAATATTCTGGTACCTATTTGTTGTAACTTGAAAACATCTTGTTGACGTTGACAAATTAATTGAAAGGTCTTAGATTTGAATCTTAGTTGTGCCCACTTCT
The DNA here is from genome assembly GCA_029955525.1 of Oeneis ivallda. NCBI lineage: Eukaryota > Metazoa > Arthropoda > Insecta > Lepidoptera > Nymphalidae > Oeneis > Oeneis ivallda. The sequence goes on along the minus strand of JARPMR010000025.1, from coordinate 7,643,643 downwards.
CGTTAATTGGAAGTGAAGAGGCTTTCGGACTGAAAATGATTTCATTCGGAGAAGCTAATAATGACACTTGACCTAATTATTCAGTCACCTTTATTAAATATTTAAACCTCGGGAATTAGGTATTTGACTATATTAAAAATATCGTTTCATCTGGTGTCCATCCTAAAAAATTATTATCTAAAAACATTATTCCGTACGACAAAACTAAAAAATAAAGCTTTATTTAATTAGAAAACATTAATTAAAATTGTTATAATTCTGGCCATGTTCACGAGATTGAAAACGTTCTTGGAGTTGTTCTATAAATATTATATCATCGTATTGTTGGAAATATTCTATTCTAACAAGTTGCATGGGGTAAATCGGCATGGCATCCAGCTGCCCACAAGATATTATAAAAATTTATTAAAATGTAAATACATATTACCTACAAAAAAATATTGTAAAATGTGTAATTTTGAAAAGAGCAACTGCTGAGTTTCTTGCCGGTTCTTCTCAGCAGAATCCGCTTTCCGAACCGGTGGTAGAGTCATGACTTGTCATAAGCGCCACAGGTTGGCCTACATGAAATAAATGATTTTGAATTTGAATTTGAATTTGAATCTCGAATGACGTCACAGTACACGCCACCTTTGGGCTTTGGAATTGTCATTGAACTGTGTGTGAACTGTGACGTCATGTAAACAAATGGAACGTTTCCGCGGCAATTTATTTTTTTGAATTTATTTCTCGATTTTTATGAAAAATACTGAAAATTATGCCGAAATATACGTTTTGTTAGCTTCAGCATAGCATTATTATCAATTTAATATGATTTTCTAAAAGTAGTCAAATACCCTATTACTAATATTATAAATGCGAAAGTGTTGTTTGTTTGTCCTTCAATCACGCAGTAACGCAACAATTCGATGTGATTTTTTGCATGGATCTATAGCAGTTATTTGCACTATTGTCGTACCCACTCCAATACAAGCTTTCCGCTTAGGTATTAGAAGGGCGGAGGAGAAATTTGCAGTCAGCTTGGCTTTCTTCAAAAAAAAAAAAATGCATAATTTTAAGAGCTTTTCAAAACGAAAATTTTGCTATGCGCGTCTTATAAAAATGTGATAACAATAAAAACCACAAGGAAACTTGGCGGCAAGTCATGAAACTCGATCGCGGACTCCCCACAGGCGTCGGAGCGGTAAATGGCTGTTTCCTATAATACACTGTCGTCAGATGACTAAAAGGCCATAAAATGGAAAAACCTCATTTTGAGTTATGACTTGAGCAAAAAACCTGAGAAACGATGTCTCTAGGAAATGTCTGAATCTAAGCGTAGATCTTGCGTTTCATGAAAATCAATGATGGTAAGCTTAGGCTTACCATAAGGTCTATAAGTGGAGCGCGCTTGCCTAGAAGATGCCTATTCACTCTTGCCTTGAAGGTACTCACATTATAGGTGGCAGGAGACACGGATGCTGGAAGGGTAACGGTTCGTTTCAGAAACAGACTACCTACCCATATCCGATAGATTAAGACCGAAAGACATGCGGCATTGCGTCGGTGCTGTAGACTGAGCATTTTCGGTGACTAATCATAAAAATTACTAATATTATAAATGCTTGAAAGTGTGTTTGTTTGTTGGTTACCTGGTTTGTTGGTTTGTCCTTCAATCACGCCGCAACAGAGCTATGGATTGACGTAATTTTTTTGCATGGCGATAGTTGAGAACCTGGAGAGTGACATAGGCTTTTTAACCGACTTTAAAAAAATTCAACGCGTATTTTTTTATCCCTTAAAATCAAAGAGTTCCCGAAGGATTTTTAAAACTACAATCCACGCGGACGAAGTCGCGGGTATCAGCTACCTATAATTCGACGGGCGCGGCCACCTGGTGGGTGTAATGCATCGAGTTGGTACTTGCTAGAAACAGGCGCGCGCTGCTCAGGTGTGCGCTTCACCTTATTCAGGATACCAAGTTTTTTTTAGATAATGTACATAATTGATTAACCATTTGACTATTGAGGCTTTTTAAGCTCCACCCCAAGTTTTTCTTTTTACCAAGCGGGGATAGGGGTGCTTTTTGTATGAAGATATTTTTTCGCAAAGACGTGGTCATCAAATAGGTCCAAACCCACATCCCGGGGACTTAATAAGAATCCATTTAAAAATCAGAGTAAGCTTTCTCATGTCGATATAATCCCCAAGTATCTTTATATGGCATCCTAATGGGGGTATATTAATTCCTTTCAAGCAGCCCCCTCGGAATGCGGAGTACCATTTTCCGCTTGAACACCCGCGTCAGGAGCGCGAATTGCGATCGCATTTTTAAATGGCTTTCTATAAACTTTCTGTATTTTGCGGAGCGTTTAGATACGTCAAAAAGAAATTTATTTGGGCAGAATTCCGTAATATTTATGGAATTTAAAATAACTGCTTTATCACTTCATCCTAATATTATAAACTAGCGACACAACCCGACTTGGTACGAGTGCAATTTACTAATGAAAAAATTGAAATTTTTAAAAACAAAAGCACATCCAAATTTCCGACTTTTCCGGCAGCTTTTTCAAAAATTTTCTTTCACACAAACCTAATCCTGACAATAATTACGATTACGAACACAACAAAAAAAATTCTGCCTAGATGTCATCACTCATCATGAATCTTCGGTTGAGCCTATCTAGAGATCACATAGGCTAGTTTTTACCTCGTTAAAACAAAGGGTTCCTGCGGGATTTTTAAGAACCTAATTCCACGCGGAAAAAGTCCTAGGACAAAAGTACGTAGGTATAGATAAAGCTTATGGTGATAGAGTCAACCTGGATGTTGCCTTATACATCATATACATGAAATATTTTATTTTGTATTTTAAGCGAAGTTTATGCTAGTAGTGGGTAGAAAAATAATAATTAATTCATCATCATCAGCAACCCATCAACGGCTCACTACTGAGCGCAGGTCTCCTCTCAGAGAAGGGTTATAGGCCATAGTCCACCATGCTGGCCCAATGAAAATTGGCAGACTTCACTTGAAGCGTGTGATATTTAATTTCTTAGAAAAGTCAGAGGTGCGTGCCCGGGACCGAACCTGTGACTCCCCGAATAGCAGACTGCAGTACTAACCACTAGGCTATTACTGCTTGCAATAATTACATAATTATCTTATTATAATTATAAGTAATTATAGAGCATAGACCACCGACATAGCTCAGCGTGTCGCGAAACTGAAGTGGAAATGGGCGGGGCACATAGTTCGAAGAGCTGATGGTCGTTGGGGTCCCAAGGTGTTGGAGTGGCGACCCCGCACCGGGAAACGCAGTGTTAGCAGAACCCCCACTAGGTGGACCGACCTGGTGGGGGGTCTGCCAACAGGCAGACCCCCCACCAGGTGGACCGACGACATCAAACGAGTCGCAGTGAGCCGCTGGATTCAAGCGGCGCAAGACCGAAGCCTGTGGAAGTCCATGCAGGAGACCTTTGTCCAGCAGTGGACGTCTATAGGTTGATTAAGATAGACTATAGAGCATAGTGCAACGGATGGGGTTTGACATGTCGACTTTCCGAATTTCAGTTGACTCCTTGCCCGTTGAACTATTTTAAGGCCATTATACAATAATTTGACCCCATTACAATCATTATAAAGCTTTTAAAAAATAACAAAGGCCACGTGTAGGACCGTCCCGCGCGGCGGTCGGTGCGTGACTGTATAATTTTTAATCACACGACCGAATAAGCAGCTAATACCGTAGAACGGGAATCTGAGCGGGAAAATCGGGTTCGAGGGTTAAAAGATTGGCTGCGGTGCTGATTTTTATTCTAATATTCGGTCTTACTATGGATATAGGGATTGGCTTATGAAAATCGTTTGAGTAGCGGTATATGTAGCAGTGATATAGCCTATAGTGTTTAGGACTGCGGTCTACTATTCGGGGTGTCGGAGGTTTGATCCTGGGCACGCACCTCTGACTTTTCGGAGTTATTTGCGTTAGAGCAATTAAGTAAATATCACATGCTTCAATGGTGAAGGAAAACATCGTGAGGAAATCTGCACGCCTGGGAGTTCTCCATAATGTTCTCAAAGATGTGTGAAGTCTGCCAATTCGCATTGGGCCAGCGCGGTGGACTATGGCTTATAACTCTCTGAGAAGAGACCTGTGCTCAGTAGTGACCCGTAGATGGGTTGCTGATGATAAAAGGTCATAGCTGAGTGGATAAAACTTCTAACTACGTCCTTTTTGGGAGCCCGTCGGGGTTTAAAGGCACGCATCTCTGACTTTTGCTATAACTCTGTTCAAATCCATAAGTCTAATTTGATTGTAATCATATTTTTTTTTCATGTGCAATTGTAATAATTGTTTTAATTTTCATAATTTTGATTAAATCTGTTTTTGTTTACATAATTGTAATAAGATTATAATGGGGCTGACATGTACCAAGGTATAAAAGCCCCTAAATAAATAAAGAAAAAAATCTCTGACTTTTGGAGTTATTTATTCATTTAAGCAATTAAATATCACTTGCTTTAGCGGTGAAGGAAAATATTCTGAGGAAAACTGCAGGCCTTAGAGTTCTGTATAATGTGCTGAAAGGTTTGTTAAGCTGTCAAGCTACAATTGGCCAGCGTGGTGGACCGTGGCCTAAACATCATTGGAGAGGAGACCCGTGCATATACTAGGTATATATGGGCCGGTGATGAGTTGAGATGAATGAAATTAATGCTTTTTGATTTTGTTATGTTAGTAGATAAGTATGTTTAGTAATGTTCTGAATACTTGGATTTTTGTTAAATATTATTAGTTATACCTAGTTGTGAACTTAAAATGATTTTTTACTTATCGATGCGATTATTAAATTACAAAAATTAAAACTATTGTGTTTAGTTTTAAACGAGTGTATTGCTGGCTTGACGTTTCGGGATAACGAGAGCGTCCCCAAACATTTGCGCCCTTATTAAGGGCGTATCGAGGCGTGTAATTAAAAAATAGTCGAGTGTGAAACAGCTTAGCATCACAATAAAGGGATTAATTGTTTCGCTACTGTTGTTGTTTAGACATATTTTAATTCATCACGATTTTATTTACGTACTGTTTCAAAAACACAGGCTAAAACAAGGTACAGAACAAGAAGCTGAAGTAGGTCTTGCTTGTAGAGACTGAGAAGTGTATATGTATGTTGTATGAATATTCTTATAGATACGAGCACTTCGTCCTATACATAAATCATTAGGCAATCTGTGACTTCGTCAAATCAACTTTCCGTCAAAGCTCACAATATTGTAGTTCACAGTTATGGAAATATATACATACTACATATTGTAACTAAAACTTTCAATTTCAATTTCGTTCAATGATTTTTATTAAATAGTATTTTAACAAACAATACTCCTGAGGAACCCTATTTTCCTGTCTTTTTATTAATTGAGCACTTGCTTTTGCCGTGACTTCGTCATCTTAGAGTTGGGTTTTTTTAAATCTCGCAGGATAACTCTCTGTTTTTCCGGAATAGACGGTAAAGCCTGCTTCACTCTTCAAGCCTTCAAATACATGCAGAAATTACGTCAATCCGTTACTGCGTGATTGATTGACAAACCACCAAACTAACAAACACACATTCGCATCCTTACTAATATTATAAATGCGAAAGTGTGTTTGTTTGTTTGTTGGTTTGTTGGTTTGTCCTTCAATCACGCCGCAACAGGGCTACGGATCGACGTGATTTTGTACATGGGTATAGTTGAGGATCTGGTTAGTGACATAGGCCACTTTTTATCCCGGAAAATCAAAGAGTTCCCGAGGGATTTTAAAAACTAAATCCACGCGGACGAAGTCGCGGGCATCAGCTAGTTTATAATATTAGTAAGCAAGTAAGGATAGCCTAAGGCAATCCTTTTAGTACCTAATGAAGATACCATGAAGTGAGAATTCCTAACTACGCATGCCTAAAAGTATATGTTTACTAAGCCACAAGAAGAAATTTTAAATGGAAAATTCCCAAGAAATAGCAAATTAAAACAATCTCAAACCCCAGGATTTCTGCAAGATAATAGTTACATGGTCCAGGCCACTTTATAGGATAATGTTATTATGCGGAGTCTGAGTAAAAACAAATCGGCGAAAGCAATTTTCTCGCACGGATTTAATGTGAGCCGTAGGTACTGCTTTAGGCGAGCGTACAGGTAGACGGGAACTTCGAATGCAAAAATTTTTTATGGAAAAAAAAGAAAAGGGAAAGAAAAATTTAAGATATCGTGTGTATTGTTTAGTTGTTGCATTAAATTCTTGAATTTTGCACGTAAACTTGCTTACACCCCTTAATTTTTTCTCCCAGATAATAATATCCAATGGAACGTGGTTGTCTGGAAGAGATCGTTTTCAAGCGATAAAGCCACCAGACGTACCTATTTATTTATACTTTAATCATTTTGATTGGCAGTCGACTTCACACACCTTTGAGAACATCATGAAGATTTCTCCATACTCTCAGGCATACAGGTTTCCTCGCGATACTCTTATTTAAACATGTGCTATTTTTATTGCTTAAAACGGACAAAGCTCCGAAAAGTCAGAGATGCGTTCCTGATATCGAACCCCGGACCACCGAAAGGAGGCCTTAGTCTTAACCACTAGGCTATCACCACTTTTGGAAAATATAAAAAATAAAAAAAAATTGTTCACATAATTTTTCAGTATCCACTTGGATCTACTATCCCCTGTAGGTGTACTCTGGTATCGCTATGATTCTTTTTAAAAGCTTAAAGCTCATTCTGGATCCGTCTAAATATGCAGCTTTTAAATGAAGTCTTAGACATTCACTGTTTCCATTTCCCTATGTTAAAAATTAATTCAGTTTTTTTAAAGTAGGTAGATCCGTTGGTCCACCTCTTTATGATAGGCATACATGATAGATGATTACATTTTTAGGGTTCCGTACCCAAAGGGTACCAACGGGACCCTATTACTAAGCCTACGCTGTCCGTCCGTCCGTCCGTCCGTCCGTCCGTCCGTCCGTCCGTCTGTCAGCTGGCTGTATCTCGTAAACCGTAATAGATAGACAGATGAAATTTTCACATATTATGTATTTCTATTGCCGCTATAACAACAAATAATAAAAATTAAATTAAATTAAAAAAAATAAATTAAAATGGGTAGGTGGGTAGATGGAAATCTTTTAATTAAATTTTTTTTAACGGAACCCTAAAAGAGCGAGGCCCGACTCGCACTTAGCCGATTTTTAGTTAAAAGACAATATTTGTGGAAAATTCTTTATTATAATTATAGGAACTATGAGTATAATATGTTCTCAGTCCTAAACAACATTATCAAATACTAGCTTATGCCCGCGACTTCGTCCGCGTGGATTAATCCCGCGGGAACTCTTTAATTTTTCGGGATGTCTATGTCACCCTCCAGGCTCAACTATACCTATCCAAAAAATCACGTCAATTCTTAATTTTTACTCGTAGTAAGGAAGAATTAATACTGCGATAATAAAGGCGATCTAATTAAATTTTAGAATACAAAAGCTACTACTGTGACTTAAATATGATAGATAAATATATTCCCTTGGGGACTTTTTTATAGAAAATAATGATTACTTTAATCATGTAGCACATAATTTTTATGTATCATCAATAGTTTTTTCAGCATACGCCAAATAATGTATTTTATAGGCAAAATTTTGCTACTTTGGGTTACATTATTGCAATTTTCTTAAGGATCTCTAATTTTTTGAAAATAAATTATAGCCTATCTTACTTCCTGATAACTTAGCTTTCTATTGGTGAAAAAATGGTTCAAATCGGTCCAGTAGTTACAGAGCCTATTCGTTACAAACAAACAAAAAAGCAAACAAACAAAAAAATCTTTCCTCTTTATAATATTATTATATTTAGTATAGATGTGGCAATTTCATAAGGGTACTTATCAAAATATCTGATTAACGTCATATCTCAATAGCCCAACGGTTAAAAGTGCGGACTGAAAACTGAAAGGTCGCAGGTTCGAATCCGACCCGTTGCACTATTGTCGTACCCACTCCTAACACAAGCTTTCGGCTTATTTGGAGGGGAGAGGAGGATATTAGCAACTCCAATTTGACTAATATTCTGTTAAAAAAAAAGAAAAAAGAAAATAAAAAGAAAAATAAAAGAAATATCAAAAACCGATAACTTAAGTACGTAGGTAAAAAATTACAGGAACCAATTTAAAGATTTGGGGTCTACGCCACGCTACGCCATGCTACGCTGCTACGTTCCTAAATCTTTTGCTATTATTTTAAACAGTGTCTTGGTCTTAGTCTTGGTAATTCGTTCTATTTCTACCATAAACATAGAATTCCTTGCTACTTGGTATCTTTATAGTCCTGCCATTGCTTTACATAATGGCATTGTCGTTAAGAAAACATAAAAAATATCAAAATGGTAGTTTTTACCGCTGTCCTCAAATTAATAAATATGAAATAAAGAAAATATATCAGAATAAATTTTAAATAGGTACATCTTTATATATATAAAAGAAAGTGGTGTTAGTTACACTATTTATAACTCAAGAACGGATGAACCGATTTAGCTGAAAATTGGTGGAGAGGTAGCTTAGAACCAGGAGACGGACATAGGATACTTTTTATACCGTTCGACCGCGTTTCCATCATGTCACTATAAAACCTGGTATAAGAAAAACGTATCTGACATGGAATAACAAAACGCAAATGACAGTGAAATAACAAAACGTAAATGACAGCTAAACGTAATTTTGTCTTTGGTTAAGTATGGTAAAAAATTTGACAATTATAAAAAGTGTTATAATAAAGCATTACTGATATTATAAATGCGAAAGTGTGTTTGTTTGTTGATTTGTCCTTCAATCACGTCGCAACAGAACAGCGGATTGATGCGATTTTTTGCATGGGTATAGTAATGGATGTAGTAGTGGTTCCTCAGACCGGGAGAGCTACTTTTTATCTCGGATAATGAAAGAGTTCCCGCGGGATTTTTAAAAACTAAATCCATGCGGACGAAGTCGCGGGCATCAGCTAGTAGATAATAAAAAAAAAAATTTTGATATAGGTATTCGGATAGCTTTATTTCAGCGTTGGCAAACACTTTAGTAAAAATATTATAAGATAAAATTGTTTCGAAAATCTGAAAATCTCTTTAAGAAAATTATTGTTAACAAAAATCCGGCGGTTTACAATGGAAACAAAGTTTTCGAAGCTGGAAGACCAGCGCAATTTATAAAAGAAGTGAATACGCAATTACGAGTCGCGACGTTTAAGTGCCGATCCCGATATCCGGGATAACCGGTACAACCGGGGACCGGGAACCGGGAACCGGCGAACGACCATGCAATAGGTTTTTCGTTTGCATGTATTTTTCTTATGTAGTTAGTGAGGAGACTTAATAGGACAAAGCCCTATGAGCTAGTCCTTAGTAGTGATCAGTGATTAGTGATAGTGTAGTGCATAAGCTGCCATAAAGAACACATGAATAAAGTGTCTTCAATCAATAAAGAAAGACTAAGATGCGTCAGTGGACTACTTCTTAGTATTAAGATAATTTATAAGTTTAGGTTAAAGTAAAATTACTCATTATCCAAGTTATTAGGCTATAGATTGTAATGTTAGTGAGTTTATATTTACATAATTTATACTCACATTAACGAAAAAAAAATGTATTTTTCTGAAAATAATCACTTAGGTATATATCTATTATAAACTAGACGATGCCCGCGACATCGTCATCGTCGATTTAGTTTTCAAAATCTCGCAGGAACTCTTTAATTTTTCTTCTCTTAATCCCCAGTGGGTGCAGAACTATTGTAAGGAATGATACTAAATTACTTAATAAGCTATATTAAATGGGCCCATCGATTTATTTATTATTAACTAGCTGATGCCCGCGAATTCATCCGCGTTGAATTTTAAAAATCTCCCAGGAACCCTTTATTTTCCCGGGATAAAAAGTAGCCTGAGTATATCACTTTCCAGGTCCTCAACTATACCCATGCAAAAAATCACGTCAATGACAATCAGGAGCTCTGTTGCGGCGTGATTGAAGGACGAATCATTTTCGCATTTATGATATTAGTAAGGATGCAATGTGTTTATTTGTTGGTTTGTCCTTCAATCGCGACGAAACGACGAATGTACAGTATGTAAGTCGGAATCCCGTACTTTTGCTGAGTTATAGAATGGACAAAAATAATTGTTGTGCTTGCGAAATTGCTTTCGAATCATTAAGTGAGTCTACCACTGGTTCGTAATGCCGTATGGGATAATATCTGGAATCCCATCGCATTATCATTCAAAGGAAACTACCATTACGTGATTAATGGAAGGCGTCACGACCCTCAGCAAAGACGAATATATCGCCAACAATTAAGTTTAAGTGGAGCGCATTAGTGGGCTACTGATAGCTATGAAAATCCAAACTAAAACGCTATGAGCTTAGTTCCGCTCTAACTGGTGTAATAAAGCTGTGTACACACCGGTTTCAAATAATTGTATATTATTAGTTTTTGCTCGCCTTCTTCCGCGTGGAGTTATGTCAATCAAAATACCGCCTATATAAATTAGGTATTTGACACTTGTCAAAATGTTGATATTTATTAATTGGTATCTTAAATATATCTATGACTGTAATCGAAAATGTAACATGTAAGAATTTTTATTCTTATTGTTAAATTGTTAATTGTTATTATATATATTGTAAAAACAGAAAATAAATCGGTCAAAAACAAATCAGTTATACTTAAGCTGCTTTACTGCGACTGTATCTGTCTCTTTCTAACACGAAATTTTCTATGAAGAGTGTATGGAACTACTGACTTGTGATATTTCAAGTCAGTAGCGCTCTCTTTGTCTAACAGGAAAATTTAAACCTCTGTATTTCCGAGACTAGACGAGATAAGATACTTAAAAATAGAAATGGCATTGCTTTATCTTAATATATATAAATTACGTGTCACGTTGTTTGTCCGCGATAGACTCCTAAACTAATTAAACGATTTTAATCAAATTTGCACACCGTGTGCGTTTTGATCCAACTTGAAAGATAGGATAGTTTTTTGGATAAGGATAATTTATTTGTTTTATTTATATATTTAAGTTAGCGGTACGAAGTTCGCAGGGTCAGCTAGTAGTACCTATTTAAAAACTTTATTTTAAATATACAAATATCAGTCAATTACCCAATTGTCTATAAGTATGTGTCACTGTGTCGCACTTAGTATTAATTAGAATAATAAATTATGAAATTACAGCAGAAATTCAAAAATAAGAGTAATAATAAACATTATAATATTATTGTAGACGCTTAGTTTAAAAGAATTTTCTTAGTCCTTAGCCTAAGCATACCTAGAGTTTTGATGAACCTCTTAAGTCGTAAAACCGAAAAAAATTACACATTTTAAATAAACCAAAAAATTTTACTCGCTCTATTTTTCTCGTTTTAATTTTCCATGTCAAAAATTCAAACCTTAAAAATACACATAAAACTGAATAATGTGTATTTTTAAGGTTTAAAATTAAATTAATTAATCAAGTAGATTTTAAATTGAAGCGAAACTACTTTTGTTTTGTTTTTCCCACAAGCAAGAGAGTATGTATATGAGCTACTTTTATTATGGCATAAGGCCTCAAAAGGTTTTTAATAATCCAATCCTTTGGAAAAGATGACGTAATAATAAAGGAACAGTCGTACCTAGATAGCATTAATGTTTCACTCTATATTATGTGAAATTTTAAGCCCATGTGTGTCTCTAGCTTTGCATTTCCGACCGCACATTATCAAACCAGCTTCAGTCGTTTAAAGTAGTATCTTTGAGTGTACTTGCGTCTCTCTTACTGCAAATGTGTGTGAAAGAGACATGCGCCATGGAGAATCAGTTTCAGACGCAACATTTAGGAACATAATTCTTTTCAGTGATTACATTTCTGTATGAAATTTTTTAAATATAGCAACTACTCTATTAAAAATAGTCCATTTTTAATAGTGTAGTTGCTTAAATTAGATAAAATTGATTGTAAAAGTTTCATCATCAATAGCCTATGACAGTCCACTGCTGGACTAAAGGCCTCTCCCAAGGGGAGGGTTTGCCCATAATCACCACGCGGGGCAGACGGGTTGGTGATCGCAGTAGATGGTAGTAGTAGCACAGAGGACGCTGCTGCCCGCTTCTCCGCTATACTCCCTTAGTCGCCTCGTACGACACCCGCGGGAAGAGGAGGGGTGGTGACAACTGTATTCTGATCTGCCGTCACCACACGGCACATGAAAAAGTTTATTTAAATAAAAAAAATCTATTTTCTGTCCAAATGAGGCAGTAATTAAAAATAAAACAGTAATTAATAATCCATTCTCACAAACTTTTGTCGCAGTAGGACAAATGCGAAAAAATATATAGGTAAAGTAGTAAAGTTTGTTAGGATTGATGGATGGACAGATGTTTGTTACTCCCTTAAGCCACAATGAATGAACCGATTTGACTCAAATGAATTAAGATACCCCATACCCAGGATTAACACATAAGCTACATTTTATCCCAGACAATTAAAGAGTTCCCGTGAAAATAAAAACACCTTAATCCACGCGGATAAAGTTGCGGAATACGGCATCTATTGGTATATGATATGACGCTTGTTCCTTGGAGGATAGGAATGTTGCTTGTTTGGGATGTATTTATATGCGAAAATCTAATTGTATAAAAATTATTTAAAAAAAAACTTCAAACGCCACTATAAAGTATAAAACAATTTTAGTTTGTACACGTTTGTTGAAGTCGGGCGGGCCTAAGTAGAAACGATGGAATGGATGCGCGACGCTCTCCTTGTGATGACACAGTATGAGAGACTCGTTTGTTGAAGTCGAACGCGCATAATCGTCAATCAAAAATGATATAAATAGAAAAAAAATATATACCGGTGGAATTGAGAACGTACTCTTTTTTGGAAGTCGGTTAAAAATAGTTCAATGTAGTCTTGCTAACGGAACTGCACATTAAACATAATAAACTAAACCATAATCATCATCAGCAACCTTTCAGCAACGCACGGCTCACTACTGAGCACAGGTCTCCTTTCAGAGAAGGGTTATACCTACCTAGGCTTTTACCGCTGCGCTGTTGTCATATAACTGGGAGGTCTCGGGTTCGATTCCCGGCGGGGTCAATTTGGGAATTTATAATTTCTGAATTTTCTCTGGTCTGGTCTGGTGGGAGGCTTTGGCCGTGGCTAGTTACCACCCTACCGTCAAAGACGTGCCGCCAAGCGATTTAGCGTTCCGGCACGATGGCGTGTAGAAACTAATTAAGGGTATGGGTTGAATCTTCACTGCCATACCCCTTCCAAGTTAGCCCGCTACCATTTTAGACTGCATCGTCACTTACCATCAGGTGAGATCGCAGTCAAGGACTAGCTTGTCATCGAATTAAAAAAAAATAAAAAAAAACCTAGGGCATAGGCCACCACGCTGGTCCAATGCGAATTGGTAGATTTCACACACCTTTGAGAACATTATGGAGATCATTATGGAGAACATTATGGAGCGTGGGGAAACCTGCACGTCAGGCGTGCAGGTTTCCCCACGATGTTTTATTTAATTTATGTGTATTTAACTTCGAAAAGTCAGAGGTGCGTACCCGGGATCGAACCTGCGACCCCCCGAATAGGAGACCACAGTCCTAACCACTAGGCTATCACTGCATAATATAATAAACTGAACGCGTAATGTTTAATTACATGCAAATTGTCCTCTATTACGCGAAAGCTTTGATCGCAATTAACCACGCTGCGGACGGCAACTGGAAATGTATACTATTTGCGCCATTTTGTTACATTATATACGCTGCCAGTGTTACGTTTATAATTACCATGACTAATTTACATCACGGATTAACATTAGCTAAATCTAGATAGAGCATCTAGGAATATCCAAATATATATTAACTATACCTATTACCTATCTATCAATATGGATCCAGGCGGCGCAAGACCGAGGCCTGTGGAAATCCATGAAAGAGACCTTTGTCCAGCAGTGGACGTCTATCGGTTGATAAAGAAGAAGAAGAGAAGATTACCTATCGGACGTCAAGTTCGAAGTACTTACAAATAATTATTATTTATTATTTACAAAATTAGAGCAGTGATAGCCTCGGTGTGAATACTGCGGTCTATTCGGGGGGTCGCAGGTTTGATCCCTGGTACGTACCTCTGACTTTTCGGAGTAAGCAATTAAATGTCACATGCTTCAACGGTGAAGGAAAACATCGTGAGCCGTGAGGAAACATGCACGCCTGAGAGTTCTCCATAATGTGTGTGAAGTCTACCAATTTGCATTGGGCCACCGTGGTGGACTATGGCCTATAACCCTTCTCTGAGAAGAGACCTGCGCCCAGTAGTTGTAGTAGTACAAAATAAAAATTATAACATCTTACACACTACATTTTCATTTTTTAACAAGCCAAAATAATCGTATGTGCATTGTAGAGTCAACATCAGAGATGATCCGGTGTCCAAGTGCATGCATGCATATATGCATAATAGCGGATTATACCTAGCACAAGGATAAAAGTTTTAAAAGAGAATAGGATAGGATATAACATCCGCCATATTGGATTTTGTTCGTATAAAATGTAGGTAGTCTACGTCACCCGGACCATCACAACGGATCGATTGACAACCTCATTCATCAAAATCGGCTCAGTAGTTTATTCGCTAAGGTGGAACATTCGTGAATAGGCACGTATACATACATACCTACATAGACTGCTAAAATAATAACCATTCCTTTAGTCTGCCGTAGTCGGGTAAAAATACGTCCCTGCTGGACCTTACAATAAGTACCTAATCACTAAGTACTGCAACAGAACAAGATCTATTGCCGCATGTAATTTTTCATCATACCTATTCGAAAAACGAATATTGGCTATAGAGGATAGCGGGAGCAAAATTTAAATTTTTAACCCCATGGAACTTTTCATTTCTCTCTTCTGATTGGTCCGCGTTCATGCTTTATATGTGTCGAAATTCAAAAATATTAGAGAAGCTGTTGTCTTCGATAAGTCACGTGATCAATTTGTCGCTGATATACGCCCATACTGTATCCAACATAAATATTATTAATGTTTAATTATTTAATAATAATTTATTTTTGTTTTATTTAAACTTTCAATATACGATGTATATACATAGTAGGTTGATACTCCTAGCTTTTTCTCATAGGTAATGATGAAAAATAGTGTGTGTCATTCAGGGCCAAAATATTTTGTTCTCGGGCGGCGTATATTGAATTCCTCGCTACGCTCAGGATTCAAAATAACGGCCTCGGAGAACAAAAAATCTCTTTGGCCCCATATAACACAAATAACTCTTTTAATGCCGTGAGCAGTAGAGAGTTTATGTCATTTTTCTAGTCAAGCGCGTACCTGCCCCCTTATTAATAAACCAATGGCGCCAAAATACACAGACGTGACATCCATTTGTGTACAACAAGGTGTCTCTAAAAAGTTCACATCAAAGATAGAAACGGTGTCGAAATATAAACGCCTTCTTCTAACAAAATAACATCCTAATGTCTTAATAATGCCCGGGCCGAGGCGAGGAGCCGGCGTGTTTATTTCACAATAAGTTGTAATACAAGAAGAACTGGCGGGAATTTGGGCAAAGGCAGTGAGGTAGTCGATGGTTATGCTAGGTGATAGAGTTTTTGGGCAGGAGAACATTATTCGGTCTCCAAGTACCTACCAAGAAAGTTCTAGTAAATACCTAGTAAGTGAAAGTACCACACCAAGTACCTTCCTAGTTCCTACTAGGTAGGTAGATATAGCGTAGCGTAGACATCTGACATCTATCTGTGGGCCAATTTCATCAACGTAAAATAAGTTTTATCTGAGCGGAAATTTGTCAGATTTTCAATATAAAAACTGTCAGAACGGCGAATTTATTCCTCGGATAATCGTCACTAGACATTGGTGAAATCGGCACTAAGTAAATGTACCTACAATGAATTTCACGTAATACATTACGACGAAATTTTTTTGTTAAAACACTATAGTTCTCGCTCATCCACACTGCGCTTGTGTTGCCAATATTTCAGACTTGAACTGAAAAAAATTTCAGTTCTGCCCCTGTAGCCAAGTAACACTTCGTTGTGTCTATTCTCTTTCTACGATAGTTGTCACTTGAAGTTTTGGCTAGAGCTAGACTAGATGGCGCTGCAGCTGATCAAAGACAGAAAGTGTATTGATAATATTTCGTGGCATTTTGTAGTGTTTTTTTAGCATTTAAACTTTTATAATACAAAATGCCGCAAAATATTATTAATACCTTTCTGTCTTTGATCAGCTGCAGCGCCATCTAGTCTAGCTCTAGCCAAAACTTGAAGTCACAATTATCGTAGAAAGAGAATAGACACAACGAAGTGTTACTTGGCTACAGGGGTAGATTTTTTTGCTACTGATCCCATTGAGGAAAATCTTTCTATTGATACCCCTTACACCTAGATAATTCACCGTATGAGATGTTGATTGAAATATTTCTGCCACCAGCTCCCCAGCTATAATATATGGGTATTCTTCGGACATTTTCGACATATTACAAGTGGCAATTAAAAGTGACAAATGGTATGAGTTATGCCGGTCCCGGCGCATGTTCGCGCGGTCACGCGGTGTGACTTGACGCGCTGAAAGTCATCGGATTGTGTGTGATCTCGCTGAAAATAAGAGTAGGTAATAAGATTTAAATTAGATTGTAATGGTCGCGATGGTTTTAGAACTTTACTTTGGTGACTCTAGCGATCAGTTACGGATGAACTATAATAACTGGGGCCTGATTACTGAACTTGTCGTTATCTCATTGCGATTATCTCAATAGTCATCTTATAATCAAATTGGGAGGTTTCAGTTTTGATTCCTAGCAGCATAGAAGTATAACATAGCAGAAGCGGGAATTAATTTTTACGGGAACATTTACTTACAAAACTTGTAATTTTTTGTTATAAATTGCAGTAGATAATTTATATTAGTAAAGTAGGTAGGTACCTCCAGGAAATATTTACACATGCAATAATTCCACAATCACTTCAACGACTTCATTAGGCACCTACTTGATGTTATTTTTATTGCATATAATATTGAGGTAAAGTTCTAACATCTTCATATAACATGTTTTAGAGATCATTACTCCGAGATGGATGTTCACTAAAAAAAGATGAAAGGAGACGCAAGCGCGAGCGACAAGACGAGAGATGTTATGAGGCGAAAAGCACAGTTGAAGAGGTGTAGCCTTGTCGTTAAGTGCATTAAAATAACATAAATCTACCTGCGAAATGTTAAAAATACTGGAACAGCTCGTAAACCGGCCATAAAAGCTGCATGATGCTGACGACTAAGTATAGCCAATGCTCTCAGTGTAACTTTCAAGTTAACGAGTTAGGGTACGTTTATGTACAAGAGGGGCGTTGCGCGGCGCGTGGTGCATCGCGTCGCGCGGTAAACTCAAACATATTATGGCCAAGCATGAGAGCGTTCATGCAGAAGCGTTTGCGTCGAACGCGGCGGGCACCGCACAACGCGCCGCGTGTGCATAAACGTACCCTTAACATTACTTGGTTACGAGTAATGTGGTGCGATTCTCTAAAAACGACTGCTACGGTATGACGATTGCAATCGCTTCTGATTGGCCGATACTCACTCGCTATTGATCCTTTATGTCTACTCTATGCTATTGGCTACAACACATTGCTATTTGCTACAGAAAGAACGCGATAAATTCAGCCACAATTGAGACTAAAAAACTTGAGAGGTGTCAAGGGACACCCGGATGGAACGAAGTTCCTTTCGATTATTTAATTTGGCATTGTGTTCAATATTTTCACACTACATTATTAGATCTCCGTAGCCTTGTGGTTTCTACAGTCGCTAAACAGTTAAAGGTCGATGGTTCGAATCCCAGCTTATTATTTAATAAATTAATAATAAAAATAAAAAAATTAGGGAAAAATTCCACATGTAGAAATTATTTAAAATAAAATTTAAAATAGACAATTCAGTCTGTCGAGCTGGGATTCGAACCATCGACCCTTATCGACCTTTATGCGACTGTAGAAACCACAAGGCTACGGAGATCTAATATTGTACTGTGAAAATATTGAACACAATGCCAAATTCACATTCAAAAAAGTGTCGGTTTCAGAAAGTGTCGATTTTTTCCGTCTAGCCCCCTTCCGTACCGCGCGATAAGGAACTACGTTCCAACAATGATTGATTCGGCATTTATAAAATTGGTCTGCTGTGTGTAGATCTGTCTTTTAGTAGGTATGGAGATCTGAAATCATGAAGTTTTCAGAATCATAAACTTACGAAGTTTAAAAAGCTTTCTCTTAAAGTTTCTTTTTCTTGATAACGACCTTTGCTAGACAAAGGTGTCTTGCAAGTTGCATACACTTTCACATGCCTCGGTCTTGCGCCGTCTGCATCCTGTGGCTGCGATGTCTGATATCGTCGGTCCACCTAGTGGCACAGAATATATAATAGTACTACGTACTAGTGGGGGGTCACCCAACACTATTCGCTTTCCCAGCACCTTGGGACCACAACGAACATTAGTGTTACGAGCTGTATGTCCCGGCCATTGCCACATTAGTTTCGCGACTCGATGTGTTAATGTCGGTAATTTTAATTCTCATACGGAACTCCTCATTCCTTTGATCTCGTAGCAGTATCTCGGAGTACCGAGCTCTCCATCACTCGCTGACCAACACATATACCTACCTAACATAACTACTTAAATACATAAGTATTTGGATATTTTATGCAGTAATTTCCTGTTTTGTGTTCCTTATAATAAAATTGGCAGTCGACTGCCGATAGAAGTGAAAACTAGATTTGCTAATAATTAAAAACAAATAAGAAAAGCGCACTGTCACGATTTCGTGAGTGAGATTGGAACCTGCGACATCATAGGTACATTAAACGGTAAGGAAGGCGGCTGTTTGCCCGCTGTGCTGTACAAGGTTGCTTGGGAACTTATAAAATGTTGAAGGCTTACTGAAATCTCCAGGTGACGATTGTGAAGGAGACGATGACGCGAAATCCATGTTTTTGCTCACCCAAAAAAGTGCTCAACGCGCCTAAAGAAGTTTTCACTTCAATAAAAATCACAGGTAATTAAATAAGTACCTAGAGCTATTGGGGTTCTCAATTTTATTTTAATGAGGAGTAGCAACATAACTACCTAAAATTAGCTACATTAGACTCCGTTTATAACACGATAAACTAAACATATTCGCATTCTACCGGAACACCCTCAACGCTCAAGACTCGTTTGACAAGCAATTAAAAATGACAGATGACGCCGCGCCATCTTGGATCGCGATCAAAGGACGCCGCGTGACGATATTCTGTTGAAACTTTCATGAAAAAATCGGTCAACGCGTTTTAGATGCTTGCAGCGCCTTAATTGACATCAATCAAGTCGGAATTAGCTTGAGATCTAATTTGGTGACTTGTTTTCGTTAGTATTGAATTCACACCACGGCGTACCGGCAGGTCGATTACGGTAAAGCTGCATCCATCGAACTATAATGCTAGAAGCGCATTAGTCGATGCGGTGATTTTTAGTAAGTCTCTAAAGGCCGACTACGCAGTAGTTACCGTCGCGTTAGTACGATGAGCTCGCAATTTTTTTTTTAAATGACATAATTATAATACTGTGACATCCGGTTCCGGCTGTCAAGTGATTAAGTTATACCGTTATAGTGTCTCCGTAAAATAAATCAAAACTGTAGTGAAAAGTGGGATATATTTTCTAAAAACACTGTACTTACATGGCAATAGTGTCATTCTATGAAACAAAGTATTTTACTGTGCACGAAAATATATAATAGTGATTTCAACGTTATAAATTGTGAGTCTAAACTATTTATGTCAAATCACAAATTCACAAATCAAGTGTCAACAATAAACATAGACAACAGATCAAGTTAGTCCGTCAGGAATACCAACATAACAAAGTAATAGTTGTTTTACACGACAAGGATTAATTTAAGCCTCGTACACACGACACGACACGGTGTCGGCTGCGGCTGTCGATACGTAAACACATTGAAACTTAGAGCTGCGCTAATATAATCGAAAACTGAGAAACTACGTTGCAATTTGAAATAAAAGAAAACGAGATTCAAACTTTAAGTGTCAAAGTGCAAGATAAACAAAACAAAGAGTGTGAAATAACGTAGAAACAACACAAAATTTGGTGTAACTGTGAAAAATAACTCAGGATATATGTCAAGTCATAAACAACTGCCAGTATCTACAACATACAAGAAATAACACACAGAGACAGTGACAGTGACAGATGATTCAAATTTGACGTAAAGGAAAAGGTGCCAACATACTAAGTCATTACGTTACGTTTCGTTACGCACATAAATTAACCTTTTGCGTTTCGTTCCACATTTCATCGCTCCTTTACCGTTTCATTCTACGCAGGCACACATTAAAATAAAAATGGACAACAATATGCAGTTTTTCTTCGAACAGATGAAAATTGAAATGACGAAGCAAACCAAGGAAATAATATCACAGATAGATGAAAAACTAGTACCATTTACTCGCGAAATCGAAAATCTGAAGTTAGAAAACAAAACATTAAAGGATAAAATCTCATCATTAGAAAAAAACGCCAGGTCGAACAACCTAATTGTTTACGGACTCAATGAAAATGAACAATCGTCATCCGAGCTCATGGATATTCTAAAGAACAAATTCAAAAGCGAGTTGAATGTCCACCTTGACAACAAGGATATATACGTAGCCAGAAGAATAGGTAATACAAACAATACTCATGGAAAGGCAAGACCAGTGTTGGTTTCTTTTTTAAATAATTGGCTGAAGTTTGATATCGCAAAAAGTGGAAGAAAACTGAAGAATATTCACATCTCAGAAGACTATCCAAAAGAAGTCCTAGACAAGAGGAAGGAATTGCAAGCCAAACTAATAGAAGAGAGGAAAAATGGTAACTATGCAGTTATAAAATATGATAAGCTCATAGTCAAAAAAGGCCCCACTGGAAACGAAAAACGGAAGAGAAATGATTCAACTTCACCTGCTACCTCAAATCATCCTAAGAAACCAAATGCTACAAATAAGGCGAACAGAATCAATGCATTTGACATGATGAGAGGAAGAAGTAACTCTCTTTCAACTCCTTCCACAAACGAACAGAAACAATAGCAATTAAACACCAGCCACCGGAAAAACGCAAACAGTATAAGTAAACTTAATCAAAAGAACAACATATTTCCCAAGCCGACTGGTCATCGTGGGAAATTAGACCACCACGCTCCAACAACAAATGAAAAACTAGAAAACTCTGACCTATACCTATCAACCAATAACCAAATAGCAATCTGCACCTACAATGTAAGATCCCTTTCGGGCAAAGAATAAGATACTTTGAACTCACATATGCTCTCAAAAAGGTAAAATGTGACATCCTAGGACTATCAGAAATCAAAAGACTGGGATGTAATATTGAAGAATATAATGACTATATCCTATGTTACATCGGCGAAACAAAAGGGCTTCATGGAGTTGGGTTTCTGATCTCCAAAACATACAAATCCAATATTGTAAATTTTTCAGGAATCTCGGAGAGAGTAGCCCTCCTACAATTAAAGTTTGGTGAACTTTCAATCTCGCTAATTCAAGTTTATGCACCAACGGAGAACTCTAGTGAGGACGATATAAACCGTTTCTACCAGGATCTGGACAGAACAAACTCGCTCACTGAAGACAAAATAATAATAGTAATGGGAGACTTTAATGCCCGAATAGGAAATCCAAGAAGCGAAGAACACATAATTAAGGGACAATATGGTTACGGAGAGCGCAATGAAAGGGGAGAAAAACTGGTAGATTTTGCATTAGAACACAAACTTTCTATAATAAATACTTTCTTTGCAAATTAAATGCACGGAAATGGACATGGTTGTCACCCGACAATAATACCAAGCACGAACTTGATTTCATTATGACAAACAATACGAAACTATTTACAAATTTCGAAATAATCAACACAAGCTTCCCTTCAGACCACAAATTGCTCCGAGGCACGATGAAAATAAAACTACCCAAGATTAGAAGGAATAACATTAACAACACAAAATTAAACACAAAGACAGAAGATCAAATAGAAGAATACATAAATAACTTGAAAGTAAACATGAAAATATTAGAAGAAGAATTGAAAGGTCCTATTGAAATTGATGTTCAAACCTATTACAAGAAGCTCGAAAAAATTCTCTCGAATAGTTCAGCAGTATGTACACGAACAGACAAGAAGGAACACAGAATATTTAGTGAGGATACAAAACAACTCATTAGTAGACGTAGTAAACTTATACAAATGAAAAATAAGAATAGAGAGTTAAAACAAGAACTAAGAAGATTATATAAAGAAACAAGTAAATCAATACGAAAAGATTATCAAGCTCACAGACAACAAATAATAAACCTAAATAATTACAGGAGCACAAAGCGAGCATTTAAAGATCTAAACCTTCACAAAACATGGATACAAAAACTTCAACAACAATCAGGGGAAACAAAAACAAGAAATGATATAATTAAACATGCCACAGACTTTTATGAAGAATTGTATCGTAAAAGAGATCCTAATCAGAGACTTGGACTCTCAGATAACAGGGAACCTGTAAGCAGCCCTGTACAACCTATTGAGATAAAAGAAGTTTACCACCAAATCAAACAGCTAAAGAATGAAAAAAGTCCTGGACCTGATGGGCTTAGCAATGAAGTTCTTAAGTTAGGTGCACCAATCTTAGTCCCACACCTGACTAATTTATTCAATATGGTAATAAATTCAGAGAGCGTACCATCACAGTGGTGCAAATCCGACATCATACTGCTATTTAAGAAAGGTGACCCACTAGACATTGGAAACTACAGGCCAATTAGTCTATTAGCAAGTGTCTATAAACTGTTTTCTTCTATAATTTTAAAACGAATAACTACCGATGTCGACAACTCACAACCAATAGAACAGGCAGGCTTTCGCTCAGGCTACAGCACCACCGATCACATCCATTCTATAGAACAAATTATACAGAAATACCGTGAGTTCAACAGACCACTGTATGTAGCATTCATAGATTATAGCAAGGCATTCGACAGTATAAGTCACAACTCTATTTGGGAGGCCCTGAAATCAGTCGGAGTACACCAAAAATATATAAACATTCTGAAACACATCTACGAGAATAGCCAAAGCAGTGTAAGACTGGAAACTAGAGGAAAACCGATAAATATAGAAAGAGGTGTCCGACAAGGCGACCCATTGTCCCCGAAATTGTTTATTACAGTTCTTGAGAACACATTCCGGAAGATAGATTGGTCACAAAAAGGAATTAAAATGTGCGGACGTTATTTAACCCACTTAAGGTTCGCCGACGATATCGTGATACTAGCTGAAAACCCCAAAGAATTAGAACACATGATGGTGTTACTTGACCAAGAGAGTACGAAAGTAGGCCTAGAAATGAACGCATCAAAAACTAAAGTAATGACCAACTGTGACAAAGAACCCATCGAAGTAAGAGGAAGAGTAATTGAATATGTCGAAAACTACATATATTTGGGGAAACAAATATCCTTCAGCAAAACAAATAATGAAGAAGAAGTCGCAAGAAGAATTGCTATAGCCTGGAGTAGGTTCTGGTCATTAAAAGAAATCTTAAAAGGCAACTACAATTTGACCTTGAAGAAAGTAGTAATGGACACCTGTGTACTACCAAGTTTACTGTACAGCTGTCAAACCTGGACTTTTACAGAAAAAGTGAAACATAAGATACTGACCACTCAAAGAGCTATGGAAAGAAGCATCTTGAAAATTAGAAAAATAGAAAAAATAAGAAGCGACATCATAAGACAGAAAACGAAAATAACTGATGCACTTACACATGCATTGAGATTGAAGTGGAACTGGGCTGATCATATCTCACGGTATACAGATAGAAGATGGACCATAGAAAGCACACGTTGGAAAAGACCAATACTAGGCAAAAGAAAAGTGGGAAGACCAATAAAACGATGGGCTGATGACATAAGAGAGATAGCGGGAAATCGATGGATGAGTCGGGCCAAAGACAGACAGGCATGGAAAGAGTTGGAGGAGGCCTTTACCCAAACTGGAGTCCATATCCTAAAACAAACGAAAAACTAACACAAATACTAACTAACTAGAGTAAGAAATACTACTAACATAACTAATAAATCTGAAGTGTAATTAGAACTGTAAGTAATGGAATGGAATAAATGGCTTAAATAAATAATAAATAAATGAATAATACTGTGATTGTGAAAGGGTGCCAAATTTTACCACAGTAATCATCAGAATGGAGCAGTGATAGCCTAGTGGTTAGGACTGTAGTCTGCTATTCGGGTGGTCGCATGTTCGATCCCGGGAACGCACCTCTGACTTTTCGGAGTCATGTGCGTTTAAACAATTAAATATCACTTGCTTCAACGGTGAAGGAAAACATCATGAGGAAATATGCACATCTGAGAGTTCTCTATAATGTTCTCGAAGAAGTCCGCCAACTCGCAGTGGGCCAGCGTGGTGGACTATAGTCTATAACCCTTCTCTGAGAGGAGAGCTGCGCTCAGTAGTGAGCCGTTGATGGGTTGCTAATGAATCATCAGAAACGTAATTATCAGTACTAGTACCAGAAAATAATTATGGCATTCAAACATTCGTTGGTTGTTTTGAGCTTATTATATTTCGAGTGGAACTTTGTTAGAAACTTCTGTTCTAAACGTTATAGTTCGATGGCTGCATCAATCATTGCCACACTCTCTACTACTAACTGTGATTTAAAGTATTCTTGCTGCAAATTGCATTTTAGTCAATAGCTCTTAATATGTCACACTTTGGCAATCAATTTTAGACAATTGTAGTATAAACTCACAATAGATTATGGTATAGGTATGTGCGTGGTTCTGGGTTCGATTCTCGGCTCGAAGAATTTCTAATTTCTAAGCTCAGGTCTGGTCTAGAGTGAGGTTAGGTTGGCGAAATCGGCCCTGAGCATTGAATTATTATGTACTATGGCCCTGAGTCATCGACCTCTTTTTTAGGGGTTAAGGGTTCGAATCCCAAGCATGTACTTATAACCTTTCCGATGAAACATCACTTGCTTTAACGATGAAGGAAAACTTTGTGAAATCGTCGGATTTCAGAAAACAAACTCAGACTAGTCTCCCTCTAGGCCTAACTTAAGTGATGAGGTAGTAAGTTCGAAATTGAAATAGAAGGTTGGAAAGCCCTTTTAAAAGAAAATACTTATTAATAGTTTGGCTAATGATGATCCTAACTTCTGTGCCTCCTGTGATGAGTAGGTAATCTAATTCGAGTTATACCCTTTTTGCGATTTTTACATAGAATTATCAGAAAAAAAATAGGATTTTTTTGGTCTAACTCACGTTCTTTATCTACTATAGTTCCGGAGATAATTTTGTGCCAAGTGATAATTATAACTGGCAGGATTTTTGAAAACATATCGTGAATATAGATATATTTCAAGTTGGAACCTCTATAAGTAATTTCTGCACACATTATTTTTCGTGCTTCGTGGTATAAGTGCGATTATATTAATTTTTACATTTTATTTTTCAGTATATTTATCGTGAATATTGATATAATTAGAGTTAAATCACTTTGAACAGATCTTTCTCAATACTGATTAGGGTACAATTTATTATATTTAAATTAATAATAGTTAAATTGAAACAGGTAGGTAGGTGTACTTTCTTATACGCTGTAGGAAGGTACACCCATCGATGGGTACACCTAGCTACCCGTTTCGACTCGAACTGAATTCAACTACTGTAGAGACTCGTTTAACCAGACTAATAATTACTAATGAGTTGTTAGATATTTTTACTTTCTGTATATTAATTTACACGAAGACAACTTAAGTATAGGTGCAACATGGTGGTACAACATAATTTAGCTGTAAGTACCTACTTGTATCATTTACCACGTAATTTTAGCATGTATAAGAAATAAAAAAAGGGACAACTCACAAGTTTTTCCAGAATTACCTACTTGAAAACTATAATATTTATCACAAAAACTTAAATGCATAGTGATAGTGAATGTTTTTATCTACAAAGAAGGTCTAGATCGCGAACTAGAATTTTTTAAAACTTGTTTTTGATCTCTTGTAAAGTGTTGATTTTTGATTTGTATCTATCGTCACAGGAGGCACATACATACCTATTACCAACTTATATTCTACCTACTCTCCCCTCCAAATAATCGGATAGCTTGTGTTAGGAGTGGGTACGACAAAAGTGCAATCACGGGAGGGGATCGAACTTGCAACCTCTCAGTTTTCAGTCCGCTATAAAGGCTTGGATACGACAGGTGAAATAAAAACAAGAAATAACTTGAAACTATTTTTAATAATAATCAACATTGAGTTTACAAATCTGGTAGTTCTCACTGCGATATATTTACAGCATTGAGCATTTATTCAGCGAATTATAATTATTTAAACTATGTTTAATAATAATATGCTACAATACAATTTTTACGATATCTTTTTACAGTTAGGGCCTATTTTACAATCGCTAAATAGTGTTTAAGCCTTAAACGTAGTATTACCAAGTGTCAATTTCACCGTTACTGAATAACTTATTGACTGATTTCCAGTACAAAAACTGTTAGATCCTCGGTTATGTCCTCGTTTAAACGTTACTCGGCGTTGGTGAAATTGGCACTTAATGGTTTAACCTCGTCTGCTTTGGTTTATTATTTAACAGATTTCGTATTGGAAATCTGTCAAAAATCAAAATACATTTCAGATTTATTCGTTGGTTAAAGTTTATTTGGATATGGTGAAATAGACCCAGTTTTAAAAGTAAAATTTACAATATTAACAATATTATGAGCTGCCGGCCGTGGCCGGCGGCCGAACGGGTTATTCCGGCGGTTTGACGAGCCCTAGCATGCACGCGCGAGAAAATTTTGTCTACCTCTTTTCTTGTATTATTTATCTCTATATATCTCTATCGAAACTAGCATGGTTGGTTGCACACCACGATTGGTCTCGTTACGTCAAAAGTAGAGATAAAATTGTTTTCTCTATTTTTCTCTACGAACTCGGCGAGTGGCGACATCATTTTCTCGAGTTTTGAAGAACGAGAAATCAGTCTACATCGACAATTATCTCTCTCTCTCTCTCTTCGTGAGATATCACTTCGACGTGCATGCTAGACCTGCAGGTTAGTACTAAGTAGCCGCGGCATGTAAGATTGATTCCATTTTTATTGATTTTCGCCGGGTAACAGAGATCTAATGCAAGCTGTGCGGTTGCAACCCGCATGCATGATTATCTTGATATATTATAATGCTGTCGATATTGGTATACAAGGACACCTTAAAAGCTCCTACACATTATAATAGAGGTGTATGTTTTGCCGCACAAACATCCCCCGAGGTAGGTACGTATATCCCCGAGGTATCGGGCGATATATTCTTTTCTTTATGAATGATACCTACAACGAAGAAAGCAATGACCTCAGACAATATTGCCTGTGACGTTAAAATAATTTAAAAAATATTGCTGCGAAACCGACGCGCCGACGGCCTTATTATGTACTAAGTGTACACACTGTCGACTTCGTTGCTAGTAAATATCATTCGTCTATGCTTCGTTGTATTCGAAAGAATGATCTGCAAATTGTGTTACGTGCGTTTGAGGACATTTTTCTGCTATGTGACTGCAGACTGTGAGGCTATGGCAAGCCTGAAAGGCATCTTACATTCCTCCCTTAAAATATGTATCACAATCAATTCATAATTCATCTTACACAATATTTTTTACTATTTTAATTATTTATTAAATACAAATTACTTTAATATAAAAGAAACATTTTTAACTTCGTGCACCGTCTTGATAAGTACCTACTCTGGTCGTAGATAATATTCAGGGTCTGATGATGTAGCTAAAAAGTCTGTAATGAAACTACGTACCTACTAAGTAGGTACGTAGTTTCATTATCCCTAACGAGTTTGAGCTCGTTTGATTCGTCTTGACAAGCACTCTGGTCCTAGATGATATTCAGGGTCTGATGATGTAGCTAAAAAGTCTGTAATGAAACTACGTACCTACTAAGTAGGTACGTAGTTTCATTATCCCTAACGAGTTTGAGCTCGTTTGATTCGTCTTGACAAGCACTCTGGTCCTAGATGATATTCAGGGTCTGATGATGTAGCTAAAAAGTCTGTAATGAAACTACGTACCTACTAAGTAGGTACGTGACTCGTTTGATTCGTCTTGACAAGCACTCTGGTCCTAGATGATATCCAGGGTCTGATGACAGAGTTGAAAGGTGCTTAAGGGCGAGTTGGGCTCGTTTAATTCGTCTTGTTTGTTGTACTTATTATTCTGTAAATCCAGTCAAACAATTTTAATATACTTAGATTAAAGTAGCCATAGTATTACAGATTCTTGTCGCGTTCAATTTTCAGCGATATAATTAAATACATTATATTTATTTATGTACATTTATTAAATTACTTATTGATTAAAATCACTCACTGTCCAATATTATAATTTAAACAAGTAAAACCACATAACACTATAAATAATATACATTACAATAGTAAAATTAGGTATTAATAAATGTCACTTTAACTTATCACGAGTTCGAAAGTCAACTTTCGCTTTCCTTTGCGACCCTCGGGTCTTGGGACCCTGGTCGTTGCCATAATCACGTGTGGGAGTGGCCCAGGGAACCGTGGCTGTGGTGGTGATTAGCAGCTAGATGGTGAAAGTAAGGGGCGTAAGGTCCAGGGCCCGTGAAGGGGTAGGGGACCCCGTGGGAGTACAAAAGCCCTCCCGGATAAGGGCCTGACGAGAAGGCCCCTGCTGGAGGGGGCGGCACGGTGGGACTGTTCACGTCCATCCCTGGATTTTGCTTTTTCCACTTCGTTCGACGATTTTGAAACCAGATTTTTACCTGGAGAAGAAAATTCCGAATTAAATTGTATATTTACCTAGGTACTATTGGAATGTTTATATCTTACTACGCTATGGTGAGAGAACTCTGTATAGGTATCTAATTTTATTTAGCTGATTTACTCCAGTTTACAGCGAAAAGGTAATTTTTTTAACAAAACTTTAGAGATTTGAAATTTGTTCTTTTGGCCAAAAAGGCTACCTATACTAAAAGTCAACGATAGATTAACTGACGGAATATAATGAGAGTTGAAAATGCGTGTGAAACTTCGACGTTTTATCCGCGCGGATTCCTTTAGATACCTATGCTTCCCTGGGGTTAAACTACGGTTCAATTTTGTAAATTTTGAATCAATATTCGAGTCTGTTCATTTTAAGCAATTAAATTTTATTACCTACTAATTGCTTTAATTATGAAGGAAAGAGTTCTCTTTAATGTAGGTCAGGGATTCCCAAAGTGGTCGATATCAAACCCTTGGGGTCGAAATCGGCTTCCCAGGGATCGACATAAACGAAAACTGATTTTGGGGGTCGACAAGGTCTAAAATTTATTCCTATTAATCAACACAAATTCTTATTTGAAACTTTCAAGATACTGTATCTATACTAAGTTGTGTTACGTGTACCAACTTGTTATAAGAATGACCAATACTTTAGTAGGAAGTATCATTGCTGTACTTTTTACGTAATTCGTATTCATCATCATCATCATTAGCAACCCATCAACGGCTCACTACTGCGCGCAGGTCTCCTCGCAGAGAAGGGTTACAGGCCATATCATTATCAGGCCACCACGCGGGCCCAATGCGAGTTGGCGGACTTCACACACCTTTGAGAACATTATAGAGAACCCTCAGATGTGCAGGTTTACTCACGATGTTTTCCTTCACCGTTGAAGCAAGTGATATTTAATTGCTTAAACGCACATGACTCCGAAAAGTCAGAGGTCCCGTGATCGAACCTGCGACTCCCCGAGTAGGAGACCACAGTCCTAACCACTTGGCTATCACTGCTTCTTAATTTGTATTAATAATAAATATTAATTACACTTGATATTTACTGAATTTTATATATTTAATTTAATTTTGATGAGAAAATGATGTCAAGTTTAGTCACTTAACCAACCGCAAAGTTAGATATTAAATTAATAAGTATTGTGTATCAATAGGAAAGAAACTAGAGATAGGATTTTTTAAAGTAATTTGGCTATGGGGGTCTGAGGTATCAGTTCATTTTGGAAAAGTCTCTTACCTAAATAGTTTGGGAATCCCTGGTGTAGGACATCTAGGTATTAAAAGCTGGTATGTAAAGTCTGCCAATTCGCACAGGGCCAACGAGGTGGAATATGGCCTTAACCCTCATCATTCGAGAGGAGACTTGATGATGATGATGATATAAAGTTGCAGTACTAACCTGAGTTTCCGTTAAACTGAGGCTCAGCGCTAAGTTGAGCCTTTCGCAGACGGAAAGGTATCTAGTCGTTTTGAATTTATTCTCTAGGGACACCAGCTGTTCATAAGTGAAGGCAGTACGCGCTCTCCTAGGCTTCGTCCCGCCTTTGGAGTCCCTGGAGGAGCCACTCTTCTTCTTGGAGCCGGAGCTCGTTGGACTCTTGGGGTCCCCGTTCTCGTCCAGGTCTGACTGGGTGAGGATGTCGTCGTCCATGTTGGACGTTTGGTCATCTGTCTCCACATCGTCTGCCTCCAGGTCCGAGTGTTGGAGGTGCTCTTTTACTGTAAAAGAAAGGCAGTTTTCACGTATTTTTAT
Organism: Oeneis ivallda; assembly: GCA_029955525.1. Taxonomy (NCBI): domain Eukaryota; kingdom Metazoa; phylum Arthropoda; class Insecta; order Lepidoptera; family Nymphalidae; genus Oeneis; species Oeneis ivallda. The sequence goes on along the minus strand of JARPMR010000025.1, from coordinate 7,612,854 downwards.
TGATAGACGGATGAGGAGGAGGTTTCAGTTCGTGGGACACCGAATAGTGAAGGCGATTGTACCGTCAAACGGATGGTTTTTCCTCCTTCCCTAAAAAAATAAAATAATAAAACGCATTAGTGCCGATTTCACCAACGTCGAGCGACGTTTTCCCTGAGAATAAATTGGGCGTTCTGACTTTTTTGGTATTGAAAATACTGTCAAAATACCGAATTTATTCTAGGATAAGACTTATTTTACGTTGTGAAATCGACCCTAAATAACATAATTTTTAGCCTATTAGATAATAATTATTGTGTAGCATTAAACGGAACCACGGATTAATCTAAACAACGTTATTTTATTGTTCATAATTATTTTTAACCAAATTCAAAAAAGGAGGAGGTTCTCAATCTATCGGATTTTTTTTATGTAGGTATGTTCACCGATTACTCGAAGACGCGTGAAACGATTTGAAAAATTCTTTTTTTGTTTCACTAGGTATACTTTCCAGGTAAGTAGTCCCACATAAGTTTTATCGAAATCAGTCGAGTGGTTTTTGAAATATCAACAATAAATTATATACCTACTTTGCTTAGTGGCGCGGCGGGGAGTTTGAAGTCGGTATTTCAAAAATAATTTGTTATATTAAATTATCATATTGATCATCAGCAACCCATCAATAGCTCACTATCTCCTCTCAGAGAAGGGTTAGGTATACGCCATACTCCACCACGCTGGCCCACTTCAAATTGGCAGACTTCGCACACCTTTGAGAACGTTATGGAGAACTCTCAAGACCAGACCAGTTTAAGAAATTAATCAAAATACTGAGTTGGACGTGAGTTACTCACAAATTAGTCGATATTTTGATTAATTTCTTAAACTGGACACTTTCAAGTAAAGATTTTTATATAAACCTGTGAAGATGATACTGCCATTGTCGCAATTAGAATGCCATAAGCCTACTTTGTCGTATTAGTTTACAAATTGCGAAAAACCAAATTAAATTTGAATTTCGCGGGCAGAAACATGTCTTGCACCTTAATTTTGAAGCCGCTGATTTTCTAAATGTCATTTTTATCGTTATCCCACTGCGACTCGACCATTCCGGCGTCCCGACTAAACACCGGGACGATTCCGCTAATATTTATACATCCTGTCGCCCATTAGAACGTGGATTTCACTAATTTCACTAAACACAATAAAACGCTCATAAATTATATTTTAATGTTTCCGGACATTTAAAATTTGTTGCCAATGTTGCCGCGTTAAAAATTAATAGCCCTAAAACCATTTTGCAGTGGCAACACCCGTAGATTGAGAGGGAAACGGAAATGATCGTTATAATATCACTCTGAATATATTCCAATGGCGATTGCAAATAAAAATATAACTGCAAAAAGACCAAGCAACACGCCTCAAATAAGACTTCAGTACTGTTTTTACGAAGAGCGAAATAGCAGTTCAGTAATAAAATATGCACACATAAATAAATGCGAAAGTGTATTTGTTTGTTTTGTTTAAGAAATTAAATATCACATGCTCTAACGGTGAAGGAAAATTCCGTGAGGAAATACCTGCACGCCTGAGAGTTCTCGAAGGTGTGTGAAGTCCGACAATTCGCATTAGGCTAGCGTGGTGGACTATGGCCTATAACCCTTCTCTGAGTGAACACATCAACGGCTCAGTAGTGAGCCGTTGATGTGATGCTGATGATGATGATTTGTTTGTTGGGTTGTTCTTCAATCACGTAGCATTGGAGCAACCTGACTTGATTTTTTGCATGAATATAGTTGAGGACCTCCTTAAATCCCGGAAAAACAAAGAGTTATCGCAGGATTTTTAAACACCAAACACCATGTGCACAAAGGATCGCTTAAAAGCAGGCCTACTTAATAATATTTTTTAAATAACACTTTTCCTCTAAATTATTTAAAGAGAGAGCTAGGTATAGATAGCCACACACCTTCATCATCATCATCTCAAACGATAGACAACCACTATTGACCATATTATCTCTTAAAAGGAACGCGCCACTTGCATCCAGCTATTATTTATTATTCAGTATAGGTATTGCATCCATTTTGGAACGTTATTCCTTATCGCGCGGTGCGGAACTCGGAAGGGGGCTCGACACGACGGATCGACACTTTTTTGAAACCGACACTTTTTTGAAGGCATTGTGTTGGGTATTTTCGCGGTACAATATTGGGTCTCCGTAGCCTTGTGGCTTCTGCACCTGCTTCTGCTTCTGACCTTTGGCTGTTAGGCGACTGCAGAAGCCACAAGGCTACGGAAACCCATTATTGTACCGCGAAAATACCGAACACAATGCCAAATTAATTAATCGAAAGGAACTACGTTCCATCCGGGTGTCCCTTGACACCTCTCAAGTTTTTATTTACTATTGTTTTATTTAACAGGTACACAGCCCTAATCGGTCGTATTTTGATTTAATTTGAGTCAGCGCGGCGTCCCGAGTCGCGAACGCATAATATATCTGTCGTCAACATCTGCTTGTAATTTTATAGCGCTAATTCTGACAGCGCATTCTGGACAACCGACTTTAACAAAGAAAATCTTAAACGATTTATTTGAACGACCTAATTTGAGCTTAATCGCCTCAAAAATATGTCTTATTTCTAATTGATACTCTTTCGTAGTTATGCCTTTGTTCAGTTTGGAATATTGGTACTGAAGTGTCAGAAAACATGTTTTTCTTTGTGTAATAAAGTTTCGAATTATCGCTTATGATATGTTTGCGAGATGTGACATTTGTATTTACGAGTATGAGTTTAGATGATTGTTTGTTAAAAATACTTAAAGATTTCTCTTTCAAAAATTACGAAAAACAAATAAAATTGGTATTTTTACCTAAGTGCCTACTAGCATTAAAGTCATTTGTTTATGCATCACGAATAAAGTTATTAGACATTTTACTTGCACATTTTAGGTATTTAACCAAAATTTTGAAATGTTGCTTCTTTAAAAATATATTATTTCTTAACGATTATTAAATAGAGAGCGTCTTCCAAAATAAGTAACATACACGTCCGCTATAAATTTTAGGTGTGTGAAACCCCTGACATCGGCAAGTAATTGTTGAATATAAAGTGCCAGCGCACACTGCACTATGGAACCAGCCGGGTTGATCCAATATATAAGGAGTTGTACTTAGTAAAATTCTAATCACTTGGCAAGCAATTAAATTCTAATTAAAACGCTCTCAAAAAACCAAAAGGTACCTATTAAACGGTTTGCCAACAGTAAGCTTTTCCTTTTGCATATCTTAGTCAATTCACCGTGACGTCCGTTGCTATGCAGGAAGGCGACGCGACAAATGTTTCGAAACATATGTTGCATGTTGGTCAAAGTCTCAAAGGCCACCTCTACTAATTGTGTCTCCACGAAAGATATTTATGTTAGGTGATTGAGCTGTGCAAAGAGGCAAGGCGGAGCTATGTAAGCGGAAACTTCGGAATAAAATAGAATTTTTTATTTAAATAAACTTTTACAAAGTGCTTTCGAATCGTCAAGTGAATATCTACCACTTGGTTCGGAATGCCATGAAAGACAAACCAACAAATAAACACACTTTCACATTTATAGTATTCAACAGAATCCTTACCTACATAATAGTTCAAGTAGGTATAACTTGCTCATGCTTGCGACTTTGTCCAGTGTCCACGTGGAATTAGATTTTTAAAAATCCCGAGGGAATCTTCTTTTTTTCGACTTATAAGGAAGCCTATACGATATGTCACTCTCCGAAGCTAGATAGATCGTACTCTGGCTCTGCTCAAGACTCAAGATAGAGTTAAAGTGAGATACAAAATACATGTCCTGACGTAAATCTGTCTAGTTTTAATTCAGTCTTGAGTTTGAGTTGAGTGAGAGTGCCATGAGATCTCACCCCGAGTCCTCAACTATGTATATACCTACACCCAACCTATGCAAAAAATCACGTCAGTCCGTTGCTCCGTTGCTATAATATTATGATTAAAGGACAAACCAATAAACTAACAAAAACACACTGGCGCATTTATAGATAGAATAAGAATATTATAAGAATTAGGTGTATACCTAGGTAATATTAGGTACTTAGTACCGTTTCGAAGTACCTATACCTACCAGTAACTACGGGCTAATGCCCGTTACAAACATTTAACAATGGATATAATATGTATTAGGCAGATCATTTGAAAGCACAGACGTCCGTCTGTGACTTCAATTGTTTTTAATAGATTTCATTATTTTTTTATTCTTAACAAAATAGCCCTTGACTGCAGTCTCATCCGATCCAAGTTAAAAGCGGGCTAACTTGGATTTTGTAAAACAAAAAAGGATGGCATTTCCTAAAAAAATCGGCCAAGTGCGAGTCGGGCCTCGCTCTTTTAGGGTTCCGTTAAAAAAATTAAATAAAAATATTTCGATGTACCCATGGAAATATTTTAATTTAATTTTTTTAATTTAATTTAATTTTTATTATTTGTTGTTATAGCGGCAATAGAAATACATAATATGTGAAAATTTCATCTGTCTATCTATTACGGTTTACGAGATACAGCCCGCTGACAGACGGACGGACGAACGGACAGCGTAGGCTTAGTAATAGGGTCCCGTTGGTACCCTTTGGGTACGGAACCCTAAAAAAACAGACTGTTGAGTGTTTAAAAGTAGGACCTTTAACCTGGCTTTTCCCCTAATAGGTATCGAGGCTATCAAAGCTTGTAGGCCATGTAAACACTGCACACTGGTTTGATTTCCGAGTGGGGAGGGTGAACCTACGGTAGATATATGTATACCTACCTATGTACCTGTCGTATTATGTATATTATGTAGGTACTCGTATTATCAACCGATGACTAAAACACCATAAAGTGACGATGGGGAAAATGACTGCTAAATTTTCACAACAGATGTCGCTTGTAACGCTTGACCCATAACATTCAAATACCTTATATTTATTGCTAGATACTTGGACGTGAAAGAAAAGATAATAGGAACTTCCAGAGATAGAAAAAAGTAGCGCTTGACTAGGTACAATCTCACCTGATGGTAGGTGAGGAATGAAGAGATGGAGCACTGCCTTAAAAGATGCCTATTACTTTTGATTTAAAGGGATTCATATTAATATTTATTGATATTTTTCTACTGTCTCCTTTAAGAGGTTCATCTACTTTCAGTTTAACTAACCGTTACTATCTAAGACGCAGCATCACAATAAATAAGGCTGATATTATTTTTTTTATGAGTAAAAGCGAACGCAGCGCCATCTGCTTAAGCGTTGAAAATGCTATTTCTTCCCCACCGGATAGGTAAAAAGGTACTCGTAGTAATAAATTAATCTTAATTCTTACGCGGTAGTAAGTACATGATAATTTTATGGATATAGGTACATACCTAATACAACTTACGGTCATAATATCATAGTCAGTATATTTATTTAATATTCTCTTTTTAAACCCTACTCTTTTGCACACCTACAAGTGTTGTCTCACATCTTAAGGTAGATCATAGATCAGGTACTATTTTTGTGCAATAAAGTGAATTAAAAATAAAACCTACTAAGCGAAAAGTGATCTTTTCTTTAATAATCTGCCTAGGTCACTGACCTCTTTTATTGTTATCACACCATGTAATTTTTTTTAGGTAAAAGAATACTTACCTACTGAGATACGGATAAAAAAAACACGGTTAATGGCATAATTTTCTTAATTTTTGCAATTTATGCTCATTACTCATAAAGTTGCTTTTTAAAAATTGCCTTTTACACGTTATACCTACTTAAAAACTAGGTAGATACGGTACATCTACTTACTAAGTACACTATTAAACATACAGAGACATCACTTGCCTCATTTTGGTCATGTTTTGGTCATAATCATAACTCAATAGATAATAGGTTTTTTCACTTTACGGCCTTTTAGTCAACGGACGGCAGTAGGTAGGTAATTATAGTAATTACTATAGATAATATTAGATTTTTTAGAATTTTAAAATATAGGTAGATTCGAGAGGTATAGATGTATTAAAGTATAATCGTGTGTGTATATGTTACAGTGCATGACTTGTGTACCCGTTTATACCAACACACTATCAAAGTCAGGATCAAAAGCTTTTACACAATAATTTTCAGTCTCAAACACGGTCCGTCCAAATCCCTGCGAGGAAAGGCACTTGTAATCGAGAGGCCTTTATTAATTACAAACTTGAACCGCAAATTCCCCCTTCTATCTATTGACAAGCTATTAAGAACTTTGACCTCTACTAAATAAAGCTAAAAATCCCTTGATACCATTACATTAGAACAAACTTCGAGCCTTACTTTTGGGCGTAAGCGCTCCTACTCCTTTGTTGGTTAATCCTAACGAATTTAGACTCTATTAGCAAATGTGTTAAGGTATATTTTTGGTTAGAGTGGATCCGTAAAGAAGGACCATCAATTTGTTAAATGAAGAAAATAGAGAAGTGTAATTTGGGTAGAACTCTTGGTCGGGTGATTTTGGGAGAGGGTGTATTCCGTGTTCGCAGTTATGTTAAACGATATTGCAGCGTTTTAGACTTAATTTATTTGTTATGTGTGTTTTACCTGGCTGTATACTAAAACGTGAATAGCCTACTTACTTATTAATTAACGAGCCTTTTCGCGAAACATGCTCTTTCGTTACAGTAGTTTAACATAGTAAACAGATATATTTTGAGGAAGAAAAAATTGTGTAGGCTATTTTAATAGTTGAACTACATTGAGCAACTTTCAGATTTGTCATAAAAATAATACTTTTTGAGTAAAAAAATTTCAATTACTCACTTTGACATGAAAACCATAGAAAAACTACTTGTGGCGTTACAATAAGCGTGAAGTTTCTACTGGTTTAAATCAGAATAATAATTCCTTTTTGAAAAGTAAAGGAATCAAACTCTATTAAGCAATTTTTATTTATGACATAAATCATTTCAATAATTAATGAAAAATATAATAAAAAATCTTCGATACAAATTAGTATGAAAGCGAGCCCGGGCCGTCATTTTCTCATTCAGCCGCTGGCTTTCGAAGAGGATCCACGTTGCTCGTCGCGCGCTCGGGCAAAAATAATTTTACGAGCGAAATAGTGTATTATAGAGGCCCGTACAGTGGGACACCGGAATCGAGGACGAAGATTTCTAATAATATTCTAAAAGTACCTAGTCAGTAATTTATTTAAATTCCTAGCGCAGCAATAGTGCTTAGTCTCAGTAGTGTGGAGTCTTATTACTGGGGGGACCTGGGTTTGATTTCTGGAAGGGGCAATTTAAATCGATTAATTTTTTTTTATTCGATGATAAGATAGTCCGTCACTGCGATCTCACATGATGGTAAGTGACCATGCAGTCTAAGATGGTACGTGCTAACTTGGAAGGGGTATGGCAGTGTGCATTCAAGCCATACCCCTAATCTGTTTCTACACGCTATCGTGCCGGAACGCTAAAGCACTTGGCGGCACGTCTTTGACGGTAGGGTGGTACCTAACTGGTAACTAGCCATGGCCAAAGCCTTCCACCAGAGATAATTCAGAAATTATAAATTCCTTAATTGACCCCACCGGGAATCGAACCCGAAACCTCCCAGCTTTAAGACCAGAGCACTCACCACTGCGCTAGGGAGGTCGTCAAAATTATATTATGTAAGTAGGTATATAATATTTATTTAAATTCCTAGCGCTTAGTGATGAGGGTCTTATTAGAGCTCTGTTGCGGCGTGATTGAAAGACAAACCAACAAACACACTTTCGCATTTATAATGATTCGGATCGAATCACAACCATACAATACGACACAGGGATCGTATTGAATAGTTTCGAATAGAAAGAAAGAGGAAATGGATGCCAAAATTAAAAAAGTCACCGCCATATTGGAATTCTTTGTTATTGGACCGATTTCGTTCAAAATCGATATTTAGGCTTCCCTGGGGTCAAGAAAGAGGAAATGGATGCCAAAATTAAAAAAAGTCACCGCCATATTGGAAATCTTTGTTATTAGACCGATTTCGTTCAAAATCGATATTTAGGCTTCCCTGGGGTCAAGAAAGAGAAAATGATTGCCAAAATTAAAAAAAGTCACCGCCATATTGGAAATCTTTGTTATTAGACCGATTTCGTTCAAAATCGATATTTAGGCTTCCCTGGGGTCAAGAAAGAGGAAATGGATGCCAAAATTAAAAAAAGTCACCGCCATATTGGAAATCTTTGTTATTAGACCGATTTCGTTCAAAATCGATATTTAGGCTTCCCTGGGGTCAAGAAAGAGGAAATGGATGCCAAAATTAAAAAAAGTCACCGCCATATTGGAAATCTTTGTTATTAGACCGATTTCGTTCAAAATCGATATTTAGGCTTCTCTGGGGTCAAGAAAGAGGAAATGGTTGCCAAAATTTTAAAAAGTCCCCGCCATATTGAAATTCTATGTTATTGGACAGGTTTCGTTCAAAATCGATATCTAAGGTGCCCTAGGGTCAAGAAAGAGGAAACGGCTGTCAAAATTTTAAAAAGTCCCCGCCATATTGAAATTCTTTGTTATTGGACCGATTTCGTTCAAAATCGATATTTAGGCTTCTCTGGGGTCAAGAAAGAGGAAATGGTTGCCAAAATTTTAAAAAGTCCCCGCCATATTGAAATTCTATGTTATTGGACAGGTTTCGTTCAAAATCGATATCTAAGGTGCCCTAGGGTCAAGAAAGAGGAAACGGCTGTCAAAATTTTAAAAAGACCCCGCCATATTGAAATTCTTTGTTATTAGACCGATTTCATTCAAAATCGATATTTAGGCTTCTCTGGGGTCAAGAAAGAGGAAATGGTTGCCAAAATTTTAAAATTCCCCGCCATATTGAAATTCTTTGAGGCTATTCTGGGGTCAAGAAAGAGGAAACGGCTGTCAAAATTTTAAAAAGTCCTCGCCATATTGAAATTCTTTGTTATTGGACCGATTACGTTCAAAATCAATATTTAGGCTATTCTGGGGTCAAGAAAGAGGAAATGGTTGCCAAAATTTTAAAAGTCCCCGCCATATTGAAATTCTATGTTATTGGAGAGGTTTCGTTCAAAATCGATATCTAAGGTGCTCTAGGGTCAAGAAAGAGGAAACGGCTGTCAAAATTTTAAAAAGTCCCCGCCATATTGAAATTCTTTGTTATTAGACCGATTTCGTTCAAAATCGATATTTAGGCTTCTCTGGGGTCAAGAAAGAGGAAATGGTTGCAAAAATTTTAAAATTCCCCGCCATATTGAAATTCTTTGAGGCTATTCTGGGGTCAAGAAAGAGGAAATGGTTGCCAAAATTATAAAAAGTCCCCGCCATATTGAAATTCTATGTTATTGGACAGGTTTCGTTCAAAATCGATATCTAAGGTGCCCTAGGGTCAAGAAAGAGGAAATGGTTGCCAAAATTTTAAAAGTCCCCGCCATATTGAAATTCTTTGTTATTGGACCGATTACGTTCAAAATCAATATTTAGGCTATTCTGGGGTCAAGAAAGAGGAAATTGTTGCCAAAATTTTAAAAAGTCCCCGCCATATTGAAATTCTATGTTATTGGACAGGTTTCGTTCAAAATCGATATCTAAGGTGCCCTAGGGTCAAGAAAGAGGAAATGGCTGTCAAAATTTTAAAAAGTCCCCGCCATATTGAAATTCTTTGTTATTAGACCGATTTCGTTCAAAATCGATATTTAGGCTTCTATGGGGTCAAGAAAGAGGAAATGGTTGCCAAAATTTAAAAAAGTCCCCGCCCTTTGGACCGATTTCCTTCAAAATTGATATTTGGGCTTCTCTAGGGTCAAGAAAGAGGAATCTTGGAAAATTTTTGGAATCCATTTCCTCTTTCTTGACCCCAGAGAAGCCTAAAAATATCGATTTTGAACGAAATTGGTTCAGTAACAAAGAATTTCAATATGGCGGTGAATTTTAAAAATTTTGAAATCCATTCCCTCTTTCTTGACCCCAGAGAAGTCTTAATATCGATTTTGAACGAAATCGGTCAAATAACAAAAAATTTCAATATGGCGGTGACTTTTTTAAATTTTGGCATCCAGTTCCTCTTTCTTGAACCCAGGGAAGCCTAAATATCGATTTTGAACGAAATTGGTTCAGTAACAAAGAATTTCCATATGGCGGTGACTTTTTAAAATTTTGGCATCCATTTCCTCTTTCTTGACCCTAGGGAACATAAATATCGATTTTTAACGAAATCGGTCCAATAACATAGAATTTCAATATGGCGGGGGCTTTTTAAAATTTTGGCAACCATTTCCTCTTTCTTGACCCCAGAGAAGCCTAAATATCGAATTTTAACGAAATCGGTCCAATAACAAATAATTTCAATGTGGATGGCGGGGACTTTTTAAAATTTTGGCAACCATTTCCTCTTTCTTGACCCCACAGAAGCCTAAAGTCAGAGGTGCATAGCCGGGATCGAAACCACGACCCCCCGAATAGGAGCTATGCTATCACTGCTATTATACTAGCTTGTATGTATACTACATAATAATAATAATGTACCTAGCCCTATAACATACCTAGTAGGTACCTAATTTTTATGACTTCAAATTAATTTTTTTTTTATTTTATTTATTTGTTAAAGTGCTAGATTTTGTATTTTTGTATATTTTGTATTTTATTTAATGATGTAACATTTTTGACATTCGTAAGCGCTTTTGTAGCCTCAATCGAAGAAATAAACAATATCTACAAATACAAATACAAAATACGTCCTCCCGACCGAATCCGACCACGGCGGTCAACCTCCTCACAGAGATTAACGCGGCCGGGAGATATTGCGCAAACACAGGTTCACTCTCTATTCCCTCACTCTCATAGTCCGATGGGATGGAAAATCCGACACGACCGGAGAGATCAGGCGCAGGAGCAGGACCGACAGCTTTACGCGCTGTCCGAGGCACGGGGCCCGGGGGGGGGGGGGGGGGGGTGACACCGCCAACATCCTAACTACGGGCTAGTACAGAGAATTTCTTGGCAAAAAACCCCAATACTTAATTTATTATCCCGGCAGGAATCGAACCCACGAACCTCGTCATCTGCTTTTGAACACGCTAATAACTACTTGACCAACGAGGCAATTGTATGTAGGTACATACTATTTTTTAAACTTGCTTCCTACTATCTTATTACTAGTTGATGCCCGCGACTTCGTCTGCGTGGAGTTAGTTTTTAAATTACCTCGGGAACTGTAATTTTCCGGGATAAAAAGTAGCCTAAATGAGTTTTTTACTTAAATTAATAAATTTGTAATTTGTAATTAATAAATTGTAATTTAACTCATCATTTTATTGATCGGTAGTTAGTTTTGCGAAATCTCGTAAACTGACAATAATTTTAAACATCAATTTGTTTATGCCGTATAGATTGTATCGGTTTCCCACTGTACTTGTATACCGGTGTGCGTGAGCGCGCGCGGATCACGCCGGTCAATGTGTGTATGCGCGAAAATGCCTACAATCGACAACGGCCGGCGCCGCATAGGACCCTTAAATACCATTTGCTATGGTGAAGGAAAACTTCATGAAGGAACCTGAAATCTGCATGCCTAACAGTTAATAATCTTGTCAAAATATTATGTGTGTGAAGTCTGCTAATCCGCATTTGGCCAACGTGATGGACTAATGGAATAAACTCATTCAGAGTACCTACCTACCTACGACCACAGAGTAAGGAAGCTATGGTACGACGTACTTATGTATTTTATGGTTAGTTATGTTGTTTTATCTATTTTTCCTTAGCTTTTCTTCCTTATCCACCGATAGATGTCCACTGCTGGACAAAGATCTCTTGAATGGTCTTCCACAGGCGGCTCCCTGCGACTCGTTTGATGTCGTCGGTCCACCTGGTGGGGGGTCTGCCAACACTGCGCTTTCCGGTGCGGGATCGCCACTCCAGCACCTTCCTTAGCCGTCAAACGGTAAACAAGTGTTTTTTCGCAGAAATGCCTAAGCAACGCGCATAGGACGTTCTTACCGAACTAACTATATTTACAACTGAAACCCAAACTTAAGAACATCGTAAGCTCCCTGCTCCTTTTTTCGGTCAAAAGTTTCTACGAAAGTTTTCTGTGAGTTATTTACCTTTTTAGACAGCTAATGAAAAATAGACCAAAAGGTTTCATTGTATGGCAAGTGCTGTACCTTTGGACGCTTGTACCTGTGGACACAATCGATTCCGTCGAAACTAATAGTGACCCAAAAATTCTAATTTGAACGCGACCATAAAACTTTGTCTATGGTTGACAGTTCGCGTTCAAACTAGAATTTTAGGGTTGCTAGTTTCGACGGAATCGATCGTGTCCACAGGTACAAGCGTCCATAGGTACAGATAGCACTTGCCCATATCCTAGGTATAGTAATTCTATTTTCTACTAAACACTAATATTCTTCTTCTTCTTTATCAACCTATAGACGTCCACTGCTGGACAAAGGTCTCCTGCATGGATTTCCACAGGCTTCGGTCTTGCGCCGCTTGCATCCAGCGGCTCCCTGCGACTCGTTTGATGTCGTCGGTCCACCTGGTGGGGGTCTGCCAACACTGCGCTTCCCGGTGCGGGGTCGCCACTGCAGCACCTTGGGACCCCAACGACCATCAGCTCTTCGAACTATGTGCTCCGCCCATTTCCACTTCAGTTTCGCGACTCGCTGAGCTATGTCGGTGACTTTGGTTCTCCTACGGATCTCCTCATGTATGATTTAATCTCGCAGGGATATATATACCGTGCATACCCATAATATTAATACTTATTATAATTTAATGTGAAAGTTTGTGAGGATGGATGTATGGATGGATGTTTGTTACTCCTTGACGTCACAACGAATGAACCGATTTTGCTGAAATTTGGAATGGAGATAGCTCATATCCAGGATTAACACATAGGTTACTTTCTATCCGGAGGAGTCAGGAAAGCGCTTAAGATGCTTGTGGAAAGTAAAGATTGGATTCCAGAAATGAAAAACGATTCAGGGAAACTACAGAAAACAAGACAAGGAATCATCCAAGTGGCAACAGAATTCTATAAAAATCTGTACTCGGAAAAAGAACTGTCAGAAAATCTAGATTTGACTCCTGAAGAAGGCGAATTCGTCCCAGTTTTTCTAAAATCAGAAGTAGAACTAGCAATAAAAACACAGAAAAATGGGAAGGCTCCCGGGCCGGACAATATAACAAATGAAATGATAAAGATGTCGATTTCAAACAACCCAAGCAATCTAGGAAAACTGACTGAACTCTTTAACAGTATTCTCACTACAGAGTACATTCCATCACAATGGTCAAAAAGCGTTATCATACTCATTCACAAAAAAGGAGATCGTAATGCTATTGGTAACTACAGACCAATAAGTTTACTATCAAACATTTATAAAGTCTTCGCTAAACTGATACTGAATAGAATAACAAAAACCTTAGACGAACAACAGCCGATAGAACAAGCAGGTTTCCGTGCGGGGTACTCAACAATAGACCATATACATGTTTTGAAGCAATTGATAGAGAAGAATCAGGAATACGGGAAACCCCTATATGTCGCTTTTGTAGATTATAACAAAGCATTCGATTCCCTGAAACATGACCTACTCTGGAAGACTCTTCTACAGCAGGGAGTACATAAAAAGTATGTTAGAATAATTAGAAATGTGTATACTAACAGCACCGCACAAATTAAGACAGAATCGCGAGGAGAAGAATTTTCAATATCCAAAGGAGTGAGACAGGGAGACCCGCTATCTCCAAAACTCTTCTCTGCAGCTCTGGAAGGGATTTTTAGAAATCTTGATTGGGATGATTTCGGGATAAATATAAACGGCGTGAAATTAAGCCACCTAAGATTCGCAGACGACCTCGTTTTAATGTCTACCAACAGCTCAAATCTTCAAACTATGCTCCAACAGCTAGCCGAGAAGAGCAAGGAAATTGGTCTAACTATGAACAAATCAAAAACCAAGATAATGACAAACAGAGAACAAGTAGTCATAGAGGTAGATAGAGAGATTATCGAATATGTCACGCAATACATCTACTTAGGTCAAATGATCTCTTTCAAAGACCAAATAGACCTAGAGCTGGAAAGGAGAGTGACTTCTGCCTGGAAAAGATACTGGTCTCTAAAAGAAGTAATGAAAAGTAAATACTTCCCTATAGCAGCCAAAAGGAAAGTATTTAACATTTGCATTCTCCCATGCCTTACTTATGGCTGCCAAACTTGGGCTCTCTCGCAGAAAAACCTTCAGAAGCTCAGAACTTGTCAAAGGGGAATGGAGAGAAGTATGCTTGGTTTTACTTTAAAGGATCGGAAGAGAGCGTATGACATAAGAAATACTACCAAAGTGCAAGATATACTCGAGACAGTCAAAAAGTTAAAATGGAGATGGACAGGGCATATGACAAGGGAGAGTAATGAGAAGTGGACACAGAAAATAACCGAATGGCTACCGCGAGATGGGCAAAGAAAAAGAGGGAAACAATATAGGAGATGGGAAGACGATATAAGAAAAGTAGGAGGACCAACATGGAAAAGGATAGCCAGGGATAGACAAAAATGGAAGATGCTGGAAGAGGCCTATGTGTCAGGAGGACACGCTGATAGCTGAACGGATCAACCGATAGTTTATTTGTAAAATTTTAGATGATAAGAATAATATTGTAAACATGTCAGCAATAAAGGCTTATTATTACTTTCTATCCCGGAAAATTACAGAGCTCCCGCGGGAATTAAAAAACCTTGATCCAAGCGGACGAAGTCGCGAGCATCATCTAGTGGATTATAAAGACGGTTGGAAATTGTGTGGCATACTTACCTGACCTCCCGCGGCCTATTTTAGGCAGTTGCTATTCGCGGCGGTGTCAGGGGGTTGTTTTCACGTAATTTCGGGGTTGTAATTAAAAAGTCAGCGCTGCCGGCAGCATTAAGCCCTCGTTTACGCGCTTCTGCGCGCAGCTTTATGGTGTAAACACCCCCTTCATTTCGTGTTTACACCACTTCAAAGTTTAATTTTACGCCGGTTTTACGTAATTGTTAAAATCATTAATTTTGTTGATAATTAGAATAGAACAATTTTTTATACAAATAATCTTTTACAAAGTGCTTTAGATTCGTCAAGTGTATCTACCACTGATTTGGAATGCCATTCCAACTAAGAAGAAACAGTAGGTACGAAATTCAACTAACTCAAACTAATGAGGGTTACCTATGTCCACCGCCGTCATCATGTATATCGCAGCCTCAAATCGAAGCTTATTCTTGCCTTAGATTGTTGATTCTAGCAAAGGAGAATTACTTACCTACTTTTTCTTTGAATACTTATCATGGAATTTCGCAAAGTAGCGCCTGCTTCTATCCATAATAAAATTAATGAAGCAAATAAGCATCTGTAAAATTGACGAATATAATTTCTTCTAACGGTAAGTATCTCTCAATCAGTAGTATTCTAACGGTATTTCTCAATCAGTAGTGTACTGTACAGTTATCCTACTGTATCTATTTGGAGTATTTGGTACTTATTACCTGCTGATTATTCTTAACTAGATAGCTACGCGAATTACGTGCTAATTATACGGCACTTAGCCGGGGCAACGATCTACGTCGCGAATCGGAGAGTGCGTAAAAAATTACGATTTCAGATTCAGTGCTAAACAGACGCCCGCAAAAAGTGGCACCTTGAAAAAAAGCTCGCGGTTATTTTTCGACCGTTTCTAAAAATATTTGCGATTTACGAAATTCTCTGTATCTAGGTAAATTTTATTGACATTGAAGTTGTCTCTTCAGAAAATTTAACGAATTTTTTTATAATTCTTTGTGGAAAAATACCTATTAGGAGATGGAAAAGGTGTTTTGGTTTTGTCTGGTCGACAGTAAAATAAAAATAAGGAGATTCGATTTAGTTTCTGCAAAGGAAGTTTTTACAATTTCAATGTATATTGTACCTATACAATCTCGTATCTTCTACCTATATACCTAAGTCTACACAATCTGTCATAAAGGAAGTCAGTTTTTCCTCTTGGAGAAGGAAAACTCGTCATGGATACCAATACAATAGGTAGATGGTAGGCCCGACTCTATAGCTGCGACCTACGGAATATAAAACATCCTACGTAGGTACTATGCTTATTCTTCCTAATTCATTTTCACCTTCATCATCAAATAATCCTAAGTCCACAGCTGGACAAAGGTCTCCTCCATGGACTTCCACGGGATTTGGTCTTGCGCCGCCTGAATCCAACGGCTCCCTGCGACTCGTTTGTTGCCGTTGGTCCTCCTAGTGGGAGTTCTGCCAACACTGCGCCTCCCGGTAAGGGGTCGCCACTCCAGCACCTTGCTATGCTTATTGCTACATAATTATTAGGAATAAGTATCTTCTTCTTCATTAAACGATAGGCCAGTGTTGAACAAAGGTCTCTTGCATGGACTTCCACAGGCCTCAGTCTTGCACCGCCTGCATCCAGGGGCTCCTTTGGAACTCTGATGTCATCGGTCCACTTGTGGGCCAACTCCAACTCACAACTCTAGCACTTTGGTACACAAAGGACCATCAGCTCTTCGAACTATGTGCCTCTGCGTTCCCATTCCAGCTTCGCTTCTCGCTGAGCTCGGTATGTTGGTACTCGGTGTCCTCATCTCGTAGGGATACTCCGACCATAACTCTCTACAGGTCTCCATCGCATGCTGAGTAACCCTGAGCCTTTTTATGAGGCCCATAAGTATAGGGAGACATATCATAAAATATGTAAACCAAATCAAAACGGCCCTCAAAAACCCTTGTCCAGAAGAACTATTAAAGCGAAGTAAAGCCTTCTCGCGCCTAAAGGGCCGAAAAATAAGCCAACATGGACCGTGAACGCTCGGAATTTATGTCCGTTTGACCCTCGGAAACGCCTTATTCACCTTTTATTTTTATTTGAGTGAGCAAGGAACAAATCTTAGCGTAAAAGGGATAATAAAATAATCGTTAGATTCGTTTAGACGAGTCTAATTTCACGGATTGGTGCCCAAAGGGACGCGGCGGCTAAGGGTTGCGTGCTCTCTGTCACACTTATGGGGGAATTTGATGTTCTCTCGCTCTAGCGGGGACCAATGGTGTACGGTGAAGGTGCTCGGTATATGGTGCAGGATGGGTGCAGGCTTAAAAAGAAAGATTTCAGATTTCATATCTAGATACCAGATCTTTCATAGATATCAGTTGTTTCTAAATGTGAATGAAATGATTGAACATTTTTTCATTCATTCGTTCATCACCGACTCACTTGACACATTTCTCCTCTTGAATGGTCACACATTACAGGTCTTCTCGGTTGTTTTTTGGAAGTTGGAAAGGCATTCCGAACCAGTGCGTGGTAGATTCACTTGACGGTTCGAAAGCACCTTTCTAAAAGTTTATTTGAATAAAAATTATTTTATTCTATTCTAATGATAAGGGTTCAGGTCATAGTTTACCACGCCGGACAAATGCGGATTGGCAGGCTTCATACAACCTTTGACTTTTTTTGAGAACATTAGGTATGAACTCTTAGGTATGCAGGTTTACTCGCGACGTTTTGTCTTCACCGCTTAGAATGCACATAATATACTTAACTAGCTTATGCACGCGGCTTCACTCACGTTAAGTTAAGTTCGATTATTAAACCCCTATTTTACCCCCTTAGGGCGTGATTTTTCAAAAACTATTTCTTAGCGGATGCCTGCGTTATAATAGCTTTCTGTATGTCAAATTTCAGTCAGTCAGTCAATCAGTCAGTCAGTTAGTCAGTCACCTTTTCCTTTTATATATTTAGATTCCGAAAAGTCAAAAGACGCGTGCCTACATAGGATTTAATCCTGGAACTCCCTTAAGGAGTCTGAAGTCATAACCTCTGGGCTTCACCGCAATATTGAACATTAACATCTCAAAATTCGAAAGCTTCTAATGGTAAGTATCTAAAGTCCATACTTACCTAATATTTATCTTACAGTGATCTTAAAAGTGGAAGGTTCTTGGAATTAGGAAGTTTAGGACCGGGTTTGATTCACGGCAAGAACAATAAAAAGAATTTATATTTAAATAAATTGCCTTTGGAATGCTTTAAAAATATAAACGACCTGAATTCGACTATTTATTCGTGCATTTCATCATCATCATCTTCATCGTACTTACATCATCATCATAATATCGTATCTACCATACCTTCGTAAATACCTTTGGCTATTCCCGAGATCCTTAGAGTAAGATCCGATAGTCAAATGAGGTGGAAAATACGACTGTAATAAAATATCCCTTAATGGTAGGCAGGTATAGGTTTATACATAAAGTGCATTCTTATCGGGAATCTTAATAGACGGCCATTTTGAATTTAGTGTTGTAGATATTTTGAAAAGTATAATATTATAAATGCGAAAGTGTTTTTGTTGTTGGTTTGTCCTTCAATCACGCCGCAACAGGGCTACGGATCGACATGATGGCATTGCATGGGTATAGTTGAGGACCTGGAGAGACATAAGCTACTTTTTATCCCGGAAAATCAAAGTTCCCCGAGGGATTTTAAAAACTAAATCCACGCGGACGAAGACGAAGTCGCGGGCATCAGCTAGTCTTAAAACTGGCTTGGGTTCTTTGCTCCTGAAATATGAAAGACAATTGAGAATCAAAAACAAAAGCTACATTTTCATAGAGCAGCTTTAACTTGTTAGGTACTAATAAAAAAGTTAAAATAAATAAATTTTTGACCGAACCAGGAATCGAACCCAGGACCTGATCATCCGCAGTCGACCGTGCTAACCGCTAGACCATCGAGCCAGTTGAAACGATGAAAACCCTTTCTAACCGACTTCAAAAAGGAGGTTCTCATTTCGTCGGAATTTTTTTATGCATTTTTATCTAGTGTAATAATAAATAATAATTCGTAAACGTCAAACGATCACTCCTGTAAGTATGACTCTATCTGCCTGATTATGGTCCCAAGGAGCTGGAGTGGCGACCCCGGACTGCGAAGCGCAGTGTTGGCAGACCAACCACTGGGTGAACCGACGACATCAAGCGAGTCGCAGGGAGCCGCTGGATTCAGGCGGCGCAAGACCGAGGCCTGTGGAAGTCCATGCAAGAGACCTTTACCCAGCTGTGGACGTCTATCGGTTGACAAAGAAGAATAAGATAAGTAGGTAAGTAGTGGTGAAGTTTACGTTGGTGCTTTATAGTTCCCTAAATCCACCAGGATCCACTGACTGGATCCACCAGTGGATTGAATAGCACTCTGGAGTTCACTTACTGTAACTGTAACTTAACATTAACTTCCCGGTGTGCCAAGTATATTTACTTTAAAAAATTGCGGTTTTTTTGAAATTGCAGACACTCCAATTTATTTTAAAAATCACATATAATTTGAGTACCTTCATAAGCTTTGTCTAAGCAAGCGCACTCCAACCTAGACCTCATCAGTGATTTCAGTCATCATTGATTTTCGTCAAGCGCAAGCCTAGCTACTTATCTTGTAATGAAAAAAATCAAGCAAAGGCTCTCTGAGGCAACTAAGTAGCTAACCGCGTTTGTCTATTTGTAGGTACTTACCTACCTATACGCTTATTTTTTCTAAGCTATTCTTAACTACGGAATTGCAGATATTGAGTTCCTACGTTAAACACTATACCTATTTAAAGAAATCCTTCCGGAGGTTTTGCATATCTACTACCTAATAGGTTCATGATGCTGATACTCAAAACTGTTACTACTACTTGCATAATACATGATGATAATAGTATTGTTATAATATATTTAGGTAGAGGAAGTACAGAAAAGCCGATGTTTTGTAATCAAGTCATAAAAATATTTCCGAGCACTTAAGTAGGTACATCGCGAACGCATTCTAATGAACCTAATGAGATACAAGGGATAACTTATCTATATTTATTTTTATCCCAAAAATATCTGTTGTTCTTTCATTAAAAAAAATCTTTTTCTATTAGGGACAATATTATAATGGTCTAGATGTCACAGAGATATAGCTCGCCTTCTGGACACGGTCATAAAAATAATAATTATGATACTTTTTATCCCGGTAAATTAAAAAGTTCACACTTAAATACTTACTCGTGGACGATAACGCGGGCAGCATCTAATTAAACACAATAATTTAATAAATATTATGACAGATTTATGTGTAACGAAAACGAGATTTTTACTGAACATAAATTTATCTTTTCATAACAACATCCGGAAGTTGACCGGAAGTTGCAAATCTTTCAACACTGAACAGCTGGACAGCAGTTGAAACAGTAGACATTTTAATTTTATTATAATCTGTTTTATTTATTTATTTTGGTAGCTCCCAACCGTGAAATATAATATCTATCATAGAATAGATAATGCAGTTAAAATTAAATTAAAAATACTCCGAAACAGGGACAGGTTCAGGAATACTTTTTTGTTTTTACATTTGAAGGAAATTCTCGGAATAAAGTATCTACTGCTTATACATAACAACATCATAATTGTCATTATTACTGTGCCTTTCAGCTTACAGCCTCGATAAAATCTATATTTATAAAAATTAATCCCTGTTTCCCTCGGTCACGCCATAACTTAATTGAGAACGACTTCACCGATTTCATTCGTTTTTTTTGTGTTAAGTATTTAAAGTGTTATTAGCTTAACGTGAACACTTTGTAGAAGGTTTTTACAGAAAGAAAAGTTAAGAAAATTGCGCAAAAAATTAAATAATAATTTCAGAATTTGCTTTGAATTTCATTTTGGGTACTATAAAATAAGCTAATGGTAGGTAATAAGAAATCTAATTTTATTTTCTATGTATGACTATTATGTGTACTTGAGCCTAATAAAAATTACCAGAACTGTATAAAACTATATAAAACTAAAGTATCAAAAATAATTATATTTTGCATGTCAATTGACGAAACATACTGGATATTGAATATTCTGTTAACATCTATTACGTACAATGTTTCTTGCAAATAAATACATTTCATTTCATTTCATTTCAGAAAACTTAACGATTATTTTTTAACTAAGTAAGTAGGTACTTACGCGAGTTTGACGGTTTGCGCGTTTGATGAATGTGAATTTAGCAAACATCTTTATTTGTTTGTAACAAAAGAATTGTCTATGGTTTTTAAAAAAATTGACAGATGATTTATTTCAGTTCGAATAGAATAATATTCATATCTCAGACAGGACATACAGTACGTCTGTCGGGTCAGCTAGTATTTGAATAAAATACCTGTGACACACAGACATCCATACGGAAAGACAGACGTAGGTACTATATGAAACTATAAGAGTGTTCCTTGTTTTATTACTACAGAACACTAAAGTCACTAAAAAATTACATCTGCCACTTTTGTAGCACGGTGTCCGCGGACTAGAATTGCAAATCATTCCATAGCTCAGTAACTTGGTTGGCAATAGTTGGTACTATCATATTATTATTTATCAATTATTATCGTTAATCCGTGGTTACTTGCTAACTGCCTTGTTGGTCTAGTGGTTAGCATTATCGATTACGGATGACGAGGTCCTAGGATCAATTCGGTATTTCGTCTCTCTAACATTATCCAGACTTTGTCTCTTAATAATAATATCTAATCATAACTTTTATAATAATAGGTATACTAACAACAGTAGAGACAGTAGCGCTTGCGAAGCTGATAATTAATTAATCTATTATTAAAACGCTTAATGCATGTGGCTTGCAATGGGCATGAACCTCAAATATAATATGTTTGTTTATTGGTTTGTTGGTTTGTCCTTCAATCACACTGCAACAGAGCTATGGATCGACGTGATTTTGAATGAGTAGGTATAGTTGAGGACCTCTGGAGATTGACATAGGCTACTTTTTATTTCGGAATATAAAGCAGTTCCCGCGGGATTTTAAAAATGAAATCCATGCTGACGAAGTCGCGGGCATCAGCTATTAATAAAAAAATTGCATATTTTTGCACATTTTTTTGACATCGTTTAATTTATATATTTACCTAATTTTATTTAATAATGAGTCATAAGAGAAATTATTATTTATTCATGCATTAATGTCTCTACTATTGTAAGAGTTAGGTACATCATCATGTGAGACAAAATTTATTAAAAGCACGACTGGTTCTAGAACCATAGACACTAAGCTGAAGCTTTTTGCGGGACACAATGATGTCCCGCAAAAAGCCTCTAGCAGTATGACAACTCTGCAAAAAATTACCAACTTTTCTAAAATGGACTCTCCAAAAAAAAGGATAACAAAAGCAAATATGGCGGAACTGACATTTCAATTCACGAACCGTTTATTAGCTTCTAATAAACTAAACTAAACTAAAATAAACTAAAAATAAAACAAGTTCCGGCACACACGACCGTAGACGTCGTTTGACTTTCGTCACGTACTTAATAGAGACTTCAAGTTCGACGGGCAAGTTGACTAATTAAACTACAAATCTGTCTCCGCACCCTTAACACCTCAACTATAAAGACTAAAATGCATTTGTAAAACCGCATATTAAGTTTGCGAGACCTGAAAGCTTGTCACGTTATCAATCGATATAACAATGAAGTAATTTGTATAAATTGACTTTCAACTTTGGTCATTATGAATATAATTGCCTGTTAATGTTTCACTGCAGGGAAACCTTGTTAGCCCGACTTACAAAAATGGGGACCTTGAAATTACAAGTTTTTGTACATGTTAATTAGTTATTTCGCGACGGTACGATCAAATTGGACAGTTCTAGGAATTGGAAATATGATTGTCATGATCATTGTGAAAGATCTAGGCATTAAGTACTTTATCTAAACTAGTAGCCAGTTCCAATTTAACGGGTAACAGGTACGTACGGACTATGCAATAAATCGTTCCTATCCACTAACAGATTTCAAATATATTATCTCAGTTTACATCTTGGCAGCTTGATGATTTTTTACTATGACGACATCCGCAGTAGATATGGGGTTTCATGCAAATCGAATATAAATTGTTTATTTTTCCAGTGAATTATTTTGAATACCAGTTACATACTTACTCTTTCAAAACGGTATTATGTTACGATATTATTATGTAGCTATTACATTAATGTAGTTAGGTGATAAGTTAGATGTCTAGGATTATAATATTATTAATTAATTAACTAGTAGGATATTAGGTAATACTTATATCATACTATAATTTTATAAAGTAAGATTGAGAATTAATGCGATTTTTTGTTGATAACATGAAAATTTTATTATAGGTAGGTACTTGGACGGCTTTCATATTTTAAAAAAAACTTGAGAGATGTCAAGGGACACCCGGATGGAACGTAGTTCCTTTCGATTACATTGTGTTCGTTATTTTCGCGGTACAGCATTGAGTCTCCGTAGCCTAGTGGCTCCGGCAGTCGCCTAACAGTTCAAAGTCGATGGTTCGAATCCCAGCTCGACAGACCGAATTTTAGGCGACTGCCGGAGCCACTAGGCTACGGAGACCCAATGTTGTATCGCGAAAATACCGAACACAATGCAAAATTCACATTCAACAAAAAAGTGTCGGTTTCAAAAATGTGTCGAGTGTCGGTTCCTTAATTTTTTCCGTCTAGCCTCCTTCCGTACCGCGCGATAAGGAACTTACGTTCCAACAGTGTCGTACTAAGGAGTGTGCTACGGGCCTTATATTAATTAAGTTAAGTGTATAAAGAGCTTTTTGATCGTTTTTGTTTCCAATTATGAAACGATTAATAATCTTTGTGTATTTTTTAACGTCTTCATTAAACTATTTGTTAATTATTATGATAATAATTATCACAGTTTATCCATAAAACGGTAAGTACCTATAATTTGATGCTCACTTCGCTGCCAACTCGACATTTTAGATTATAGAGACGTCTCTCGTCTAAGTAGGTACAGTCGAGTAGACTGTAAGTAAATAAATACATAATTAATCTTTTTACATTTTGACTAATCTAGTAAAATACTAGGATCGTTTCAATTCCTTAAATGTTGCCTACACTTACTTCTTTATCAATATTTGAAGGGAAAAGATTTCGAAAACATCAAAAGAAGCTTTTTTTGTTAAATATTAATAAAAATTTTCAAATAATGTGTGCAGAGCTCAGAGTAACTATTAGTAGGTATAGAGTGCTAATATCGCACTGTTCGCCCAATACGCAGTGTGGACAGGTGAACTATAGTTACCTATATTGATAGATACGTGTTGAATAGGGATGGGTAATAATGCGCCGCAAGCGCAATTGTCGATGAATACAGCTGAATGGCACAATACTTACCTTACTTATGTAATGATCTGTTTTTTTAGTAAATCAATATTGTTTTTTTATTTGAAAGTATGAATGTGCTTAGATTTGTATATTATATAAAAAGAAAGTTAAAAATAAAACGAGCTATTTTATCTTCATATTTATTTTTGAGTTATTATTGACCCATAACCGCCGACTTATCATATTAAGCGACATTTTTACCTAAATTGAGCTTTTATTACAAAACGATATTTTAAACTATAAAGGACTATAAACTATGATGGGCACGTCAACATTTCCTATTAAAATAACTGAAACATATTTGAAGTTAATATTTTATGTTCCCGGGAAATAAATTTGTAAAAACAGAAAATAAATCGGCCAAAAAACAAATAAGTTATAAGCGTTTTTATTATAACTACTAAATCTATCTCTTTCTAAAATGAAATTTTCTATAGAGCGTGTATGAAGCTGCTGACTTGTGACATCACACTTCTATAGCACTTTATCTGTCTAACAGGAAACTTTAGAGGTTTATATTTCCGAGACTAGTTAAGATATTAAAAAAAAAACGGCATAGTGTTATAATATTTAAAAACATTATTTTAAAGAAATAAGAAAATATCAGTCAAATACAAAATTCGCAAGTTTATCGTCACTGTAATGTTAGATACACGGTTTATCGCGTCGCGACGCGTCGCCAGTCACCTTACCAGTGCGGCCGCGGCCAAAGCGTTCCGACTTGATAATATGAAAAAATGATTAGGAGTATGGGCTTAATTAAAAACTGCCTTAGCTTCTCTTCCAAGTTAGACTGCATAGTCGATCGCAA
The DNA here is from genome assembly GCA_029955525.1 of Oeneis ivallda. Classification (NCBI taxonomy): domain Eukaryota; kingdom Metazoa; phylum Arthropoda; class Insecta; order Lepidoptera; family Nymphalidae; genus Oeneis; species Oeneis ivallda. The sequence continues at coordinate 7,587,811 of JARPMR010000025.1, read as the reverse complement.
TCAAGGATTTACTTGTAACTTGATAACAAATAAAAATAAAATCGCAAGTGCAAGAGTGCTGCGGTGTATAACTTTATTGCTCGCAGTACCAACGATAAATAATCAACCGGCAGTCGGCATCGAACGCGTCACATCACTATCCGAGTTTGCAATCGAAGCGGGGTTGCGGGGCGGTGCGGGCGGTGCGTGTCGCCTCCCGTCCCACGTCTCTTTCAACCCCGCGAAGCGTAATTTCTATTTTACTTAAAATTATAAAAACTTGACCAACCGGTGAAATGTGATGCTGGAATTTTGTTTAGTTGTTTTTCTTGTATCATTCTTACAAGTTTTTACGGCACATTTAACCATTTTTTAAATTTAATTCTGTTAAAAGCTCGCAACAGTCATTTACACCGCTAGTACTCGTATGACTACCAGCGCTTGCGAACGGACCGATCCAATGTTCTCACCGGTGTCCACAGTTCCCAGTTAGAAACGAGCGCTCTATACCTACTAATACTTACTCTGAGGTGCAGAGTGTGTTTTTGGTAGCCGTAACATGAAAACTAAATCATCTGTCTATAAAGTATACTTAATAACTAATAAGTAAGTATTACGATTAAGCTATAACCTAAATAAAAAATTAAGTGGCACTCGGGGACTGCCACGGTAAAGCTATTGCATAGCATTTTTTATCAACTTTTTTCTATAGCATTTATAAAATTTATGCAATTTTTTTTGCATAATAAAAATTATGCAAAAAAAATTTAAAAAACAAACAAACAAGAAAAGCGCACTGTCACTACTTCGCGAGTGAGATTCGAACCTGCCATACGGTAAAGAATGCGGCCGCTCGCCCACTGCGCCAAACAGAGCTACTTGTAAACCTCTAAAATGTTGAACGCTTACTGAACGACGGTGTTAGGTTTATTTTCGTTACGGAATTTCTTGATTCGGTCGCCGCGCCCAAACTGTTTGTCCTAGTTCAAAGCCCGCGATAAAAGCTATGCAATAGCTTAAAATCAATTGCTCCAGCCTGCATGTATGAAGGATCATCGCATGAGAACGACTCGACCAATTTGGCTGTTAAGTGGCTAGAAGCATGCGACAGGCAATTCTCGGTGAGTTTGTGAGGTTTACAAATTGAAAACTATAATTCCAATTTAAATAATTTCAATGCAATATGTAATTTGGGTATCTTAACTAAATTCGCTTAGAGATAGAAACACGATTGGAAAAAAAATTCTCGATAGAAAGTTTTCCCAAACTTTGATCCAATAATCTCCTTTTTTAGGTTTAAACCTTGTTTAAACAGAAACGGTAGGTTTTTTTCCTGCTATTTTTTTTATTTGTGTTGATATAAATAATTACTAAAAGCGGTGAGAAAAATTCTTTGATTATTGGCATCCATAATTTTTTAAATCAATTTTAAAGATTTTTTTCAATTCCCGACCCCTGAATCCATAATTTCCATCTCTTTCCTAGCACTGCAAAATATATAGCTCTATCCCACTCGTACGACCCCAACAGTTTAGGATCGTTATAGCCCCTTAAATATGTTTTGTTGTTTAGGTACTTACTTAATTATAAGGTTTGTATGAAAGAAAATTTTTGGAAAATTCAGAGGAAAAAATTATTATTACTTGCGAAAGTGTTTCTGAGTGTTTGTAAAATAAATAATTAATCAACGACGATTGGCCGGAGATGGGCTCTGCTCCCGCCACTGTTTTTTTTTTTAATTTATTTATTCAAAAACATATAAAATAATGCCTAAGTACCTACTTTAAATTAAGTATATCTAGCCAAACTAGAGGGCAGTTTATTTGTTTTCTAACCTAACAAGCAATACTTAGTTATTTATTTGTGTTATATGGGGCCAAAGGAATTTTTTGTTCCCCGAGGGCGTTATCTTGAATTCTGGAGCGAAGTGAAGGATACTATAGTAGACTCCCGAGCGCAGCGAGGGATTCTAAAGTAGAATCCTGAGCGTAGCGAGGAATTCAATATACGCCGCCCGAGAACAAAAAATGTTGGCCCCAAATGACACACACTATTTTTCATCATTGCCTATGAGATTGTATGGATTTAGTTTTTAAAAATCCCGCGGGAACTCTTTAATTATCCGAGATAAAAAGTAGCTCTCCCGGTCTGAGGAACCACTAGGTACTACATCCATTACTATACCCATGCAAAAATCGCATCAATCCGCTGTTCTGTTGCGACGTGATTGAAGGACAAACCAACAAACAATCACACTTTCGCATTTATAATATCAGAAATGCTTTATTAAAACACTTTTTATACTTAATTGTCAAATTTTTTACAACCAAAGACAAAATTACGTTTAGCTGTCATTTACGATTTGTTATTCCACTGTCATTTGCGTTTTGTTATTCCATGTCAGATGCGTTTTTGTTATACGACGTTTTATAGTGACTTGACGGAAACGCGGTCGAACGGGATAAAAAGTATCCTATGTCCGTCTCCTGGTTCTAAGCTACCTCTCTACCAATTTTCAGCCAAATCGGTTCATCCGTTCTTGAGTTATAAATAGTGTAACTAACACCACTTTCTTTTATCGACCGAGCGAAGCGAAGGTCTCTGAGTTTACTTGAGTGAATTTGCACTTGTCCGTCCGTCCGTCTGTCAGAGCCTTATAACTTCTGAATTACTGAACGTAATTACTTCAATTTTAGATATGATAATATGTAAACCGATGGCCTCCAGCCGAAAATGGCTTAAAAAGTTATAAAAATCTTTATTTCAGGGGGGCTCTCATACGAAATGGGGGGCTTTCAAAGTGGAGATTGTATTCGAGGCTAGATCTCTAAAACCACTTTGTTTTAAAACTTGAAACTTACACATGCCTTGTCCTCTAGATTAGCTGAAATAAAATGTTATTTTACATGGAACTATTACAGCATGGAAGCAGCATCACCTACAAATTCGTACGCCAAAATTGTCCATGTAGTCACACTAGTCACTACAAACACACTATAGACAAAATACACTAAGACACCAACCGGGTCAACAAAAACCAACCATATGGCTGGACTTTTAAGGTTCAGTTTGTAATAAATGTGCGACACGTACGACGTTTTGCAACTCACCCGCGGAACGTTCATTTTTACCGGATTACATCGATGTAAGAATAGTTCCGCAGTGGAGTGGCAATTTTTTATATAATTATTTACACACAATAATAATTATTATTGTACATTAAAATTTGTCTTTATAATAATATCTTTTTATTTTGTCTTAACATAATTAATAAAATTACAGTCTCTTAAGTCTAGTAGGTATTGAACGTGTTGTACCGATTTTTTTCAAGGAGTCAAATAGAAAAGACAATTAATGTTTGACAGTTGGATCCTTTTCGCATTACTACGTCTAAATGTTTAATAACAAAAAATCATTAAAAAAAATAAAAAACAATAAACTACTCCATTTATCTTCTTGAATCAATGTTGCTCAACGTGCCTATCGCGTTCTCTTCCTCGCGCGGTATGTGTGACAGTGATAGCTGCGCCGCAGAAATATTGTTATTTTCATGACAAATTAATTAAATTAAGCAACATTTTGTGATTATATTGTTAATGTAGTGGAATATAAATGTAAACAAAATATTTTCTTATCGAAAGTACCTATTCCATCTTGTTTTTTGATATAATTTGGACTGTTTTTAAATTTTTTTACGGAGCACCAAGGCATGCTTTCGGTTTGTGAAATAGCGCGCGACTGAGCTAACTTGCTACTATTAGTAGCAGTTAAACCGTGCCGTTTTTGACGCGTTGATGGTGAATCTAAGGAAATATAACATCGTTGTTATTTTATTATAAATATTGTAGTAACACTTGTCAGTTACTACCACGAACACTGTTTTTAGGGTAGTTTTTTTTTTGTGGGTAGTTATTACCTACATTTCTTCGTGGGTACCACGGAGTACTATTTATATGTGGGACTCAGTTGTTTAGCCTCATTCGCTTTTTAGTGCTCTGCCACGCATCATTCAAATATTTAAATATTCAGATAGTTCTTAATTAATATTCAAGTTTTTATAAATAATATTCAAGTATAATAAAAAATTAAATTACAGAGGGCACGCAGAAGTGAAGAGTCTACGAGCTGATTTTCATCATCTACTGGACTTGAAATGTACATCGAATTACTCAACGGAGTCTTTCACGTACCACGAGCTCATTTTCATCATCTACTGGACTTGAAATGTACATCGAATTACTCAACGGAGTCTTTCACGTACCTTACATTAACAAAGTACGATCAATTCACAGGAATTGCATCATAAAACTTTGTATTTAAATTCCATTCAATGGAATTATTATATTATGTACATCGAATTACTCAACGGAGTCTTTCACGTACCTTACATTAACAAAGTACAATCAATTCACAGGAATTGCATCATAAAAACTTTGTATGTAAATTCCATTCAATGGAATTATTATATTATGTACATCGAATTACTCAACGGAGTCTTTCACGTACCTTACATTAACAAAGTACAATCAATTCACAGGAATTACATCATAAAAACTTTGGATGTAAATTCCATTCAATGGAATTATTATATTGTGTGCATCGAATTACTCAACGGAGTCTTTCACCGTACCTTAAATTAACGATCAATTCACAGGAATTATGTAAATTCCACTCAATGGAATTATAATCAAACTACCCACCTTTGGGCGAGGTATTCATGATATACACCAGAGATACCTACGGAGGTTCCCACTGGAGATAAAGAAAAAACACCCGCTTCACAATTCGGGCTGGAAATTTACAAGGAGTTGGCCGATCGATTAAATCATATTGCTACTAAACTTTATATGTTTGTGCTACCTACTAAATGGCCTTGACAAAGAGGTCCGAAAAGATTTGTTCCAGAACAAAAAATATATGGTTCCTGCTTACAGCGAACGCGTTAATGCTCCTTTATTAAACATGGAACTAAAGTCTTTCCCAAGTTCGTATTAAAACGAAAGAAGGGCATGGAAGCCAGACAGAAACAGATATCTTCTGTAATTTCTGGCCTCGCTCGTGTCGTAGATAGTGGTTATATTCTCTTGGTCGCAGACACTCAACTATAGAATGCAGACAGCAAAATGACAAAGGAAATAATGGAAGGCATTCGTATGCTCTGTAATATACAATACTCGGATTCTATATGAGGGAAATATTTCATTTCATCGTACCTATGGTCTGTATAATGTACTTTGTGCTCAAAACAGAGGTGAATGACCACCTTATTCAAATAAAGATTGATAAATACCTACATTTTTGGTGAAAACGTAGCAGATACCATAAAAACAGCAAAAGCTGACTCAAGATCAAAATTTGATATAATAAAGGGTCAGGACAAGAGTAACAGATCAGCAGTAAGAAAAACGATACAACCTCAACCATCGACTTCAAAAGTTTTAAACTACAAAGCTCCACCGCCGGCGCGCAGGCAGCCGGCCCAAAGGAGGAGCCACCCGCCTGCTCCAGCGCGGAAGCCCGACTACTCATCGAGAAGGTCGCGGCAACAGCAGCAGCAGTACAGAAATCCACGTCGCGACAAGATAAGGCAAAATATGCCGGTCGACTTTCATTATTTGCCCAAAAGTGGGCCTTAATCACAAATGATCAAACGATTATTTCTTGGTTTCGGGGTTATTAGTTAACATTTTCACGTAAAGTTATTCCGCAAATTCCTCCCATCGTTTTTCTGAATATACCGCTGAAGAAATGGGCAGTTTATCACATGGCAATTAAGTAACTCCTTACGATTGGCGTGCTACTACTCGTGCGCTGATCAATACTTATCGAGCATAAATTCCTCATAACAGTCTAACGATAAAAATCGTTTTATATTAAATTTAAAAAATCTCAATAAACATCTACTTACACATATCACATACAACATTTAAATTGAAAGATATACGCACACCTATAAAATTAATAACTAAAATTCATTTATGGCTACACTTGATGCCTATTTTTTATTAAAATTCATCCGGATTCTTGAAAATGCCTAAGTTTTTCATTCAATGGAAAAATATATGAATTTAATGTCCTACCTTTCGGATTAAATACAGTGCCATACATATTTACATAAATAATGAAACCCGTCATTAAACTGTTGAGTCAAGCTGGTTTCATGCATGGAACTAGGAATTGCGACTAGGTCTAGGTTTCATGTCTAATAATATATTAGCTTGATGATATTTATCTACCGGTAGATCTTCTATTGAATGTAATGAAAATATCAATATGACTATTAAACTTCTGACAGCATTAGGCTTTATAGTGAATTTCGATAAAAGTAATCTTTCACCATCCCTCTCTTGCAAATTCCTTGTTTATAATCGATTCTCATGATTTAAAAGTTTATTTACCTATTGATAAGAGACCCAAGATTCGGGGAAAAAATTAGTATAGATTAGGAATCAAACTAATACAAAATAGTCTTAATCAAACATTTGCAAAATTGATAGGTTTATTAATTCCTGCCTGTACTGCCATAGAGTATGGCTGGCCATACGCGAAAGCTTTTGAACGATGCAAATATCTTAATTTACTAAGCCACAGGGATTATTATCCTACAATCTATATCCCAGATTCGCTAAACGAAGATTTTGCTTGGTGGCTGAATAACATTAATAGTTCTATGTGCAAAATTAGAAGTGACTATTATAAAACAGAGATAGGTACATATATTCTGACGCCTCAACATCGGGATGGGGTACAGCCTGTGGGTCAGAATCCACAGGCGGACAGTGGTTCGAGTGGGAAGCGACCCAACATATTACATAACTAGAAATACTTGCAGTTTTTTCCTGCTAAACGTCATCACTGTCAGATTCTTCTATGAATCGATAATACCACCGCCAGCAGTTATATTAACCGTATGGGTGGTGTCCAATACCCTCACTTAACAGAGGTGTCTAGGAATATTTGGCAATGGTGTGAATCGCGAAGTATTTTTATATACCTACGCATATTATATTCGCTCCTCTGACAATACCATTGCTGACGCTGAATCAAGACGTACTCACGCAGACATTGAATGGGAACTCAGCGATCCAGCATTCACTTGAATTGCCAATCTTTTTGGCCAACTTCAAATCGATCTTTTTACAACTCACGTCAATAAAAAATGCGAAAGATTTGTTTCCCGATGCTTTCGCAATAAATGCTTTTACAATCAGATGGTCTAACTTCTATTTTTATGTGTTTCCTCCATTTTAAATCACATTTAAAACACTTCAAAAAATTATTTTTGACAGAAACAAGAATTAAAGTAGTAATTACTTCAAATTTAGATATAACTAGCTGATGCCCGCGACTTCGTCCGCATGGATTTAGTTTTTAAAAATCCCGCGGAAACTCTTTCAGTAGGTATCCGAGATAAAAAGTAGCTCTCCCGGTCTGAGGAACCACTACTACATCTATTACTATACCCATGCAAAAAATCGCATCAATCCGCTATTCTGTTGCGACGTGATTGAAGGACAAACCAACAAACAAACACACTTTCGCATTTATAATATCAGTAATGCTTTATTATAACACTAGCGGCCCGTCCCGGCTTCGCACGGGTAGACATAAATAGGTACAGATATTTAAGTTATAAGCATGCTAATTAAAACGACCATGAATCACTAAATTAGAAAAAAATTGTATGCTTATTTTAAAGCCTCCCTGTACACTACGTTGGCTGTGGTATTTGTAGGTGGCAACAAAACGTATTGATTTTCAGGAGATCCTACTCGAGAAAGTGCCACATACAATTGCCCGTGGGAAAAGCACTCTTTCCTTAAGTCGATACCAACTATGGAAAAAGTTTGTCCCTGGGATTTATTTATTGTTAGGGCAAAGGATATTTTTAAAGGGAACTGTAACCTTTTAAAAGATATGGGCAAATCAGTTGGTATCATCGGGATCCGCGGAACATGTGCGAGCTGACCGGCCGCGGGACCCGTAATGATAGTTGCTACAATCACATTATCTCTTAATTCTTTGATCAATAGTCTTGTACCATTACACATATTGGGAGGGCTTAAATTTCTTAAAAGCATAACAGGCGTACCTATTTTTAATTTTAGTTCATGAGGTGGCAAGCCAGCAGGATTGAGGGAATTTAAAAATTCCTGTGGGTAGTGCACTGTATCTTCGATGTTGCACACGGTGTCAACAGATTTGTAACATTTAAAATCACCTGGTACTTTTTCAATAATAATTTTGTTTATCTCATTTACTGAGTCGTTTCTGGGTGACAATATCGCTCTCGAACAGAGCCAATGGAAATTTCTTACTGTAAGATTGTTGATGTCGGGATAGATTGTGTCTATAAGGATTTCTAGACTGTGAACAGTTTGAGCCAATTCAATATCCAACAGTACTTGGGAGCTGTTTGCAATTGGAGTAGTAAATTTTCCGTCTCCTAATTTAAGTATATTTTCTGAGAAATTACCACCGCGGTTATTGCATAAATGTGCTCTCATATTCGTGCGCAAATTGAGAGTTTTAATTGATAGCCACAAAGGTGATGATTTGAGGCACGCTTTAATAACGTCGGCACGTGTACCTTTTGTTACAACTGGTAGAGTTTGGCGAAAGTCTCCAGCGAAAACAAAAGTTACGCCACCCATCATATTGCATGAGTTTCTTATATCTTTTAATGTGCGGTCCACTGCTTCTACATGAGCTCTATGGCTCATGGTGCACGATGCGCTGCGTGGCGGTCGCCGCCGGCATGTATTTTTATTTTAATTTCATGATATCTTTTGAATGGAATGTCCGATTTCAATAATTCAAAAAGTAATCATCAGGTATTGTCTAAGAGTCAGTCTTGAATATTAAATTATTTATTTGGATAAAAATTTATAAATGGTATGGATAACACGGTCTGATTTTGATCGGCATTTCTAACAATTTGTTAAATGTAAAAAAGTAGTTATAGTGACGTAACTACAATAGTTAGACACATGGTCTCGCGAAGTTTTTTGTAGATATTGATATATTCTATAATATTGTCGAACATTTTTTTGTCCTATCATTAATACTCTTCGCAGCGTATGCGATGAAAGACATTTTATGGCTAATTTTTTTACACCTTCGGTTGGTTTTAATAGGAATTTCTAAAGATTTCTATAGTAATCTAGAACTAAATATAGCCTATGTTACTCAGTGATAATGTAGCTTTCTAATGGAAAAAAAAAATATTAAAATCGGTCCAGTACTTTTTGAGTTTATTCGTTACATACAAAAATACAAAAATACAAATCTTTCCTCTTTATAATATTAGTGTAGACTTTTTATAATTGTCAAATTTTTTACCATACTTAAACAAAGACAAAATTACGTTTAGCTGTCATTTACGTTTTGTTATTCCACTGTCATTTGCGTTTTGTTATTCCATGTCAGATGCGTTTTTCTTATACCACGTTTTATAGTGACATGACGGAAACGCGGTCGAACGGGATAAAAAGTATCCTATGTCCGTCTCCTGGTTCTAAGCTACCTCTCTACCAATTTTCAGCCAAATCGGTTCATCCATTCTTGAGTTATAAATAGTGTAACTAACACCACTGTCTTTTATTGACCGAGCGAAGCGAGGTCTCTGAGTTAACTAGAGCGATTTGCACTTGTCCGTCCGTCCGTCCGTCCGTCTGTCAGAGAGAGTTTGAATTACTGAACGTAATTACTTCAAATTTAGATATAATATGTAAACCGATGGCCTCCAGCCGAAAATGGCTTAAAAAGTTATAAAAATCTTTATTTCAGGGGGGCTCTCATAGAAGCGAATGCGAAGTAAAAAAAAAATATCGCGTTACATAAAATTGTTACGTATCATTTTAAAGATAATTTTGAACTGAGTACAAAAATATATTTTTTTTAATTTTTCCCTTAAAATTGACGAAATGGGGGGCTTTCAAAGTGGCGATTTTATACGCTCGCTTGAAGACGCTCTCTAGGAAAATCCGCTATGGATTTTCAAACTGATTTTATGTTTTTAGGTCACTTATATCCTGTACTTGAACAACAAATACTAAAATTATATGAATATTATAAAGAAACGAGATTATTTAATTTTTAATGTACATCAGTAATTCATATAGCATCAACATAGCTTCACAATAATGCTAATAGATGGCGCAGTCAGTAACTATTCCCATGGAACTACGAGTTACGACTAACGACCTATCCCAAAAACAGTTTTGCGTCGACCATTATTATTTAGTTACTTATTATAATACAATAATTGTATTGTAATTTTTTTGTACCATATTATTCAATTAAAATTATTTTTTAGTTAAATTTTAGTTAAATATTGTATATTTTCTATTCGCGTCGATAGATGACGATTTGTACAGATGCCCGTAACCCGGTTTCACTCGTTAGTACCTACATAATAATTCAATGTTTTCACAACGTTCCCTAACCTTTACGGGCTACCTATAAGTTAGGTGATTGATGTTTTCTGTCAACTTATTTATCACGATCCTGTACGGGACACCTAAAAGGATATTGGGACGGATGTTAGGACTTAGGATTGTATTTAGGAGCTACCTACGTTAAGAGACTCCTACTTAGGGGATGATATAGGTATGTTTGGTGAAAACGGGCATAATAATAATGTCAGTTTTGGTCGTCATGTATCGATTGAATGAATAATCATGGGATACCGTTACCGCGAGGTCTCAGTTCGGGGCGAACCACTAGTTTATTATAAAAACAAGTACCTAAGTAAATACTTAGAAATATTTTTATTAAAAACTCAAATCTGTTTTAAATAATAGATAAATTAATAGAACTAGAACTCGCCACTTAAAATCACTTCACTAGATACTTTTTTTATGGAACGTGGCTGTCAACACGGATGCTCTCAGCTTTGCTTTCACTTACATGGTTACTAACGTAATTAAGTTGATAAGGATTAATACTGTATCCGTCTAAATAGATTTCCAATTACCGCATAGTACGTTACCATTTTTTTTTTGAAGTTAAAATGGGTATAGTAAGCTATCCCTAAAAGATTGATAAGTACCTATATGCCATCGCGGGCTTTTCTGCAAAGACTTACCTATTACTTTCACCATACTACCACCATACATTGTTTTGTTAATAAGTACCTATCTCAAAGGGATTAGGCAGCGTTTTCGATGAAAGCTCCCAAGCGGCTTGAATTTTTCCGACATTGGCTACAATTATCGTCATATTTCAACTAATTTACACAAAACCTTAACAAATTATACACTAAAACCTTCCTCATGAATCACCATAGGTATCTATTGGTGAAAACTGCATGAAAATCCGTTCAATAGTTTTTGAGTTTATCGCGAACAGACAGACAGACGCGGCGGGGGTCTAATTAAACCTAATGATGTACCTACCTAGTGACTCAGTACGGATTCGTAATTTCGGCAATGAACAACACCCGCGAACATCTTTTTTTTTTTAAATATATAGACTAGCGCTTGACTGCAATCTCACCTGATGGTAAGTGAAGATGCAGCCTAAGATGGAGCGCGCTTGCCTAGAAGATGCCTATTCACTCTTGATTTAAAGGTACCCAAGTTATGGTCAGTTGGAAAAACGGAAGCCGGAAGGGCATTCCAAATCTTCTTGTAACTTACCGGAATCGCTATCGTCCCTGTCATAATGCGGCCTCCAGTAGGTCTCGTCGTACCGCAGGGGCACTTCAGACCGCCCGGTGAACTTGGTGGGGTCCAATATATTTTCCACGGAAAACGCGATCGCGGGCCGGTCCGGGGGCCTCGTGAGCCCCAAGCGCCTAGTGAGGTCCACCGGCGCGGCCTCTTCCACCCCCACAACGTCCACCTCCCCGTTGGCTTCGGATTCCGCCTCGGCTTCATCCTCCCTTCTGTCCTCAGAGCCTCGCGCCATCGCCAGCATCGTCATAGCTCTCACTTATTTTAATAAATCACATTGAAGTTTATTTTAATTTTTTATTTTGACTTAATTTTTAGTCATATTTTTTTCAAATTACAAATTGGCACTTAAAATTTTAAGTCTTATTTTTTTGGAAGCAATATAGCACAACTATTTAACACTTCACTGCTGATGTCCTCTTGAAAAGACCTCTATTTACAAACTTTTCTGAAAGTCTTTTTTTTATGTCTTTTATTTTGAAATTTTTTTATAAACAGTTTTAGAATATTATTGTTATGGAGTAAGGGGTAAAGTAAAGTTCGTCCCGCAAGCGATCGCCACTAATATTTTCCGACGAAGGCGTAATAGCGTGTCAGCACGACCGTCGGCGCCTAACATTGGAACGTCACGGCGCCGGGCGCACTGAAACCGGGAACGAAACGGGCGGGGACATCCGAGGAGGGGGCAACCACCAGAGTAGGGGGAGAGTGAAACTCGCCCGCGGATTGGCAGAGGGAAGCGAGGCGTGCCAGGGGTGGGGAAACGTAATCGAGCAATAAGGTTTAAACAATTTCGTTTAATACGTTGAATTATGTAAGAGAGCGGCGAGCAAGTAATCGCGCACAAGCGATAAGGCCATTTGCGCTCCTTCGTTACGTATTAATGGGGCAGGAAATTGACTTATGAATATTAGAGGTCGCGGAGAGCTGAAGATCGGGCCAAAGCGGCCCCGCGCGGCTGCGCTGGGTTATTTTCGTAGTTAAGCGCTGAAACAATGATGTTTATTGAGTTTTGAACTTAATGGGTTTTGGTCCGCGCTGCGAGCGATTTGCGCCATTAACGTGTTTGGATAGGTCTTTAAATACCTGCGAGAGTATTAACTTTTGTTCATTATAAGGGAAACTTTGCGTAATTTAAGCGCCCGCCCGTGCTATTATTGTAAAGCGTACAGAATTAGAGTGATATTAGAGTTAGTTTGACTACGGTTCATTAACTACACAAAAAATACTAATTCTATCCTACCTACCTACCTACTTATCACTTGAAGGTTTCTTTTAACAACCCTTTAAACACTTATTCGGTACCTAAATTATACCTACTAATTATGAACTAGAAAAAAAAATAGGTAGGTAGTTAGGCGAGTGAACGTATAATTTGTAGTCCCACACAAAAGTTGTTTCGTCTTGATTTAGAAACTACCTAAGTATAAGTACCTAGATATCTCTATTTTTGACCTTTATCATAATAATATATCTACATAATCTGTGTTTCTGACTTTCTGATGGGATGGGAAAAGACTTTAATTATTTGTATTAGTAATAAATTACACCAACAGGTCCTTAACATATGTAACCCTGGGGCCTCATAAGAATACATTTTATTATTTTATTATAAGAAAATTACTTAAATAAGTAGGTAGGTAAAATTTTTCTGACTTATAGATATCAAACTGCAAATAGGTGACAATTTTTTTAGATAAATAGCGAGCAAAGCAGCAAGCAGTTCACTTGATGTTAAGTGGTTACCGCCGCGCCTTCCTTGAAAATAAGCGCTAGAGGCACGGCCGGCTTTTCAGGAATTTGTTGATCCTATAAATCAACAAATTACTTTTCAAAAATGGGTTGAGACTTGAGAAGTTTATTGAAATTGGTTTCTGTTTCAATCTATAATAGTTATTTATGCAACTGTTGTACTTAAGTATACCTAATAAGGGGTATTAAAACACGAATGTGTGTTTGCAAACCACATGAGTGTTTTATCACATATGAGTGTATCACATATGAGAGTGAGTGTTTTAGTACCTAATTATCAACAGTTGCATACAAGACTTTATCTACTCCCATGCACTTCTTCAGAAAATAATTTACCACCCTTTGATATTTTCCAATTGATAAAATCTTGATACGCTTTTTCATAATGCTTTCTTGATTTTTCCGGTAGTAATTTGTTGGAAATTTCTTTTGCACTGTTTAAAATATCTGGCGATGGGCTGTCAAAACTTGAATCGCTCATTTTTTTGTAAATTAAGAGCGCGTGTAACCCCAAAAAAAATCAGATTTCGCGATGAGATAAAACATAGCCACAACCTCATGTGAGGCGCGACAAAAGAAAGCGTTTTGCGCGGAATAGGAGTGTAGTAGGTACCTAAGCGCCAAATACTTTGAAACTCGTAAAATATTCATTTTCTTTTCAATTCACTAGGCTACCTACTCTCTTGATAATAACAATCGGAATTTAATGTAAAAATTTTGGCTCTGTAATATGCAACACATTGAAAATAAATGAATATTGGTTAAAAATTAGACCTAATTTCGCGATTTTTTATTATCGAACAAATTTCATCATTTTATGTTTTTGCCCAAACACGTCCCTTGGCAGTATGATGTAATTCTTGCGTGTTTTTTTTCGGATACTTGAAACTTGATCTACTACTGTAAAAATCAAATCTGTTTACTGTTAACGAGCGCACATGGCAGGGATTCGAATAACCTATTTTTTTTTACGGCGCGCGGCGTTCGGTACTGAAACGCGCGTGAATGACAATGTTCTTTTTTTGAAATTCATATAAATGTTTTTTTTTGAAATTCATAGATACCACGCATCGAACAGTAAGAATGTGGCTGTCTGTGGAGTAAACCTTTGCTCAGAAGGGATCGAAAAAAAAACAAAGAAGTGTTATTATGAAATTCAGTACATTAGGTAGGTATATCATCCGTTTGGATGACATTATGATTATGAAGACATTGGGTGTTTTAATGTTGGCAATAAGCTAACTGTTTCAGAATCTATAGAGGATTTAAAGCATGGGAGTAGGTAGATAAAAATATAAAAAACACTCCTACTTAGGTAGGTAGGTACCTACTTAGGTAGTAGATTTGCTACTTATCTTTCTAATACGTAGGTAGCATTTTCTTTCTTTTCACGTTTTTTCTAATAGATATAAATAAGTTCAAATACAGAATAGGGCTTTGATTGGCTCACGCTGAGTCTTCATTGCGACACCGAAGAATGCTGGGACTTTTTGTAGGTAGGTATCTACCTGTACCACACAGCTTAAACCTTAAGTACAGGATGATTTACTTTACCTGGTAACATCCTACCTATCTAAATTAAAACAAAATCTTAAATATCAAATATTAAATCTATAAATCTCGAAGTTGTGTGGAGTCCGCCAATTCGCATTGGGCCAGAGCGTGGCGGATTATGGCCTATAACCCTCCTCCTGACCTGCGCTCAGTTGTAGTGAGCCGTTGATGGGTTTCTAATGATGATGATGATGTTGATGGGTTGCTAATGATGATGAACGAGGAAATTTGCCCATAATAAGGCTGATGGCTGCGGCCTGCGTTACCCCACTGAATTCCCAATCTTAGATACCTAGGTACATAGATAGGTAGATACCTATGTAGGGCAGACCGCGGACAATAGTACCTGGCTATTATAGTAAAATTATTGAAATAACGCCTTGTAGCTTAGATTACACCTACTTACAAGTTTCTAAGGAGAACTACATAAGTACCTACCTATGCGTAGGTATACCACAATTATTTAGCTTTATGCGCTTCTCCTTCTTATACTGTGTTCTATAATGCTTTTTAGGAGTTTGTTATTAGACAGTATTGACTATTGCAGAATATTGTTTGTACAAATCGAATTTTTGTCCAGCGATACCCACTGTTACAATTGACCCTCTATGCGGGTCAAATTGTACCACAGCTCAGGAAGTGAAACACATATTTAATTATTAATCAAAGTATGTAGTTACAGAAGGTACTTTTACCGTGTAGGTTCTTAATTATTTCTTAAACTTCGTCAGTCTGATAAGTTACAACATTCTCAATTAGAAATAAATGTGTTATCGATAAATAATAATTTTAATAGGTACCTACCTATTATTCATATTAGGATAATTAGGTAATCTAAGCATAATCTTAATGGATTTTTCTTTAGTTTAATTTGTAATTTTGACAGAAGTTTTATACGAAATCTGTCAAAGCAGCAGCTAACTCTGAGTTAAAAGGTCGATTTCACCAAAGTAAAATAAATCTTATCCGAGCGTTCTGATAGTTTTTGTATTGAAAATACTGACGTCAGAGCGCCCAATTTATTCCTCGGTTAAAACTAAAAGTCAATCGACATTGGTGAAATCGGCACCAGAGGTTTCGGAGAAATGTGTAACCGACAAACAAATATGACTGGGCGCTTACGACGTTCCTAAGTTTGGTTTTTCACTTGGGCCATGGTTTCATTTGCACTCAGCGGTGCGTGCCGTAAGAAAGGATAGATCGTCGCTTACGCCTTTCTGCGAAAAATCATTTGCTTACCTCATATGACAGCTAAGGAAAAATAGAAACCAGATATTATAGGAATAGATACGTAAAGAAGCCTGAATGAATTATAATACAAACTGTTTTTGCCTAAGTCCGGACTAATAAAATATTATTTAAGCATCTATTTCTGGAAAAAAAGAACATCCTGTAAGTATCAGTCATTCGTAAGGAAAACCGTGTCGAAGGGTTGAAATCGTGCATATCATTGGTGTCGTTTAATAGAAGATCTTTAACAGCGATTAAGTGTTTCCAGAAAAAAAAAAAACAAACACACCACAGACGACTGACAGCCGTCGACGGTTGACAAGACGCCATTGTTGTCTTGACAAGCGTGAACTTGCATTCCGAGAGCTACCGATTCGACGGCTCCTATCATAATATAATCGTTACCACCTTAATCGATTCTATATCGATCAGTAACTTATAAAATACCTACTTAGGTACTTACCTACTTACTTGCCTAATTAAATAGTTTAACTAACCTACAGGCAATGTAGGTTATACGGTGTTCACACGAGGCGATTTTTGTTGAATGTCACCATAGCCTTCTCTATCTCCTGTATTAGGTACAAAAGATAGAGACATAGACAGCTATGTGGTAGACTCATTGACGATTCAAAAGTACTGTAAAAGTTTATTTGAATAAAAACATTTATATTCTATTCTATTCTATTCTATGGCTAGGTATACATTCGCCGTCTCTATCTCCTGTACCTAATACAGGAGATATAGACACGGCTATGATGACATTCAACAAAAATCGCCTCGTGTGAACGCCGTATTACATAAACCATTTATATTTATTTTCCTGGTATAAAAAGCCGTTTCCCAATCTATTTTTCTAAGCTATATTAATAGGTAAACAAGTGGTTTCTCGCAGAAAGGCTTATATAAGCGACGCAGCGTATAGAACGCCCTTACCGAACTGAGTATCAATTATTGTCTAAAAGTTAATCCATTCATCGTATTTGTATTCGTTGTCATTGGTGGTAAAGTAAAATAATCCTTGATTGAATTAATGTCACAAATTCAATACAACCGATTTTAATATGGAGCGTTATGGAGTGTATCGTACATACGTAAACGTTTATATATATTTTTTTTCTTTTGTAGAATGCGGACTTATATCCGAAAATCAACACAAGATTCTGTGTCACAGGAGTTGATGCAAAAAGCAGCAGATGGAGTTATCAAAGATGGAAGGAAAATAAAAACTGTTTCCAAAGAGTTAGATATTTGTCATTATGACTTTGTACAGATTTGTCAAAAAGATAAGGTCTGGCGTAGAAAATATCGCGGTTAGTTACATAAAAGTTAGATTGGTCTTTATTTTAGTAAAGAGCTTTAGTTTTGTTCTTTAGAACAGAAAGAAAAATAAGCAGAATATTTGTTAAAATGAGCATTAACAATGAAAAAGAGAGAAAAGGTAAAGGAAAAGGGACGGGTAAAACAAAGCGAGGGAAATGGAAAAAGCAAAGGTAAAGGAAAGGAGAAGTCTGTGAAACGACATATTTTACAAATGAGTAGTGCAAGTTCTGACAGTGAAGAGAACAGTTTAGAATATTAGGGTAAAACCGGGATGGATGCCCCACTTTTTGAAATTACTTTATATTTCTTAGTAAAAAACGCTGAATACTATAATTGTAAAACGAATAAGTACTTTGGTTTATTATATTCAAATTTATGAAAGTAAAAAACATTATCTTCCATATTTCCATAGTATTGGCGATTTTTGCGGACGTCTAAATTTCGGGACAACCATCCCATATAGGGGATAGTTGCCAAATCCATAAAAATTATATTTAGGATAGATGCATGTCCCGCCGAGAAAGAGGAAATTTACCCCGCAAAAACTTTGCAGCACGGCCAACTTAGTGGTAGTGGTAGATCCCCTCGAATAAATAAAATAACTTGTGATTCTTCCGGGAAACTAGAGTAATTACAATCGAGGCAACTATACCACTGGGGCAACTATCCTCATCATCATCTTCATCATCGTGTGCCTTCCTCGTATTGAAGTTTGGCGGTCATCATGCGAAAAGCTTCTCTATTTAAAGCCGCATCTTTTAATTTTGGATAAGTCAGCCCAGTCCACCCCCTTATATCGTCCAACCACTTGCGTCTTTGGCGACCTGGAGCTCTCTTGCCTGCAATCCTCCCTTCCAGCACTAGTTTTTGGGAATGAGAATTGGGTTCCTCTTTGTAGGTGTCCAAAGAAAGCTACTTTTCTTCGTATGATGGTGGACATGAGTTCTCTCCTTTTGTGGACTAATTCCAGTACCCTGCTATTTGGTGTAAAGCTGTTCCATGGGATTCGGAGCATTTTCCTATATATCCACATTTCAAAAGCTTGCAATCGACTTGTTGCTTCTTTTTTGAGAACCCATGTTTCGCAGCCATACAAGAGAGTGGACCAGACGTAGCATTTCACAAGGCGGCATCTTAGTTCGACCTGCAATTTAGGGCTGCAGAGGGTCTTGGACATCTTGTGAAACACGATTTTAGCTTGGCTAATACGGCATTTTATTTCCTGTAGGTGATCTAGATCCGAAGTGAAATATCTACCTAGGTACTTTATCTTCGGGACCACATCAATACACTGATCTTTTAATTTCAGATGGAAAGGCCTTTCCGGACTCTTAGAAATAACCATGGCTTTGGTTTTGGCGACGTTGATGGATAAGCCTTTAGCTTCTCCAGCTCTTGCTACTTCGGTTAGTAATTGTTGTAGCCCGGTGGCAGTACTAGCAATCAATACTGTATCGTCGGCATATCTGATGTTGTTTACGCACACTCCGTTTATCGTAATTCCTTGTTGGATTGAGTTTAGTAAATCTGTTAAGATCTCTTCAGAGTACAGATTGAAGAGTAATGGAGACAGTATACAGCCCTGTCGGACACCTCTAGTGATTGGCTGCCAGTCCGAGAGCTTCCCTTCTATTTTTACGGCCACTTCCTGGTTCCAGTAGAGGTTTCCAATTAGTCGGAGATCTTTATCATCCAAACCCTTCTGTCTGAGCACATCCATAAGGAATTGATGTTTGACCCTATCAAATGCCTTTTCATAATCTATGAAGCAGAGGTATACATTCTGTTGCATTTCAATGGCCCTCTCTGCTAAGACATTTAAGGTGAATATAGCCTCTCGCGTTCCTACTCCGGATCTAAAGCCAAATTGTTGCTGGCATATACTATCCTGGCATTTCCATATAATTCTATTATAAATGATTTTAAGGAAAACCTTCGTTGTATGGCTCATTAGGCTGATAGTTCTATAGTCGGAGCACTTAGTCGCCCTAGGTTTCTTGGGGATTGTAACAAAGGTAGAACGAAGAAGATCTTTTGGTATATGTCCGGAGTCGTAAATCTTATTAAACAGTTGTAGCAACAAATTCTTGCCCTGGTCTCCCATGTAAGTCAAAAGTTCTACCGGTACACCATCCTCTCCTGCCGCTTTTCCGTGTTTAAGTGATTGTAACGCATGGTCTAATTCAGCAGGAAGGATGGAGTGACCACATAGTGGGGGTTCCACAACTGTTTGGCTGGGTCGATCGTCGTGGTATAATTCTGCAATATATTTTGACCATAATTGTAAACGTTCGTCCAGCTCTATGATTATATTGCCCTTAGAGTCAGCTACAGCATTTGAAATTGAGATGTTTCGTTTGGTTGGAGTATCTTTGATTGCCTTATGTAATGCACCATGTTGATGTGTCGCTGCAAGATATTCTATGTGGTTACACCTACTACAACTATCCTGCTTTTACCCTATTGTCTAGTGTGCTGTGACAGTTACTCTAATTCACGTTCTGGAGAAGAATGGGTTCAATGTCAAGTATGTAAGAACTGGGTCCATTCCAGATGCCTACATCTGGAATGGACATATTCGGGCATAGGAAGTTTTGATTCTGCCTACAGAATCAAAACTTCCTATGCCCGAATATGTCTTCTGAGGATTGATTAATTATAAGTCCGTATATATTTTTTCAGGCAATGCTTTCAGTCTGAGATAAGGTAATATTATAGAACACTGAACTAATTATCAAGGTTGATTAGCTGCAATTTATTTTATAAGCTGTTAATTGCTAAATGGTTAAAAATATTTAGGACAAATTTCTTGATAACATACAATAATGCTTACCTGATGATTGTTAAGATTTTGTTGATTATTGCTTTAATAAAGACTAAAGGCTTAATGATTTTTTGTTTTTTTAATAGCATTAGCGAATGTGATAACAACTTACCCCGGCTTGTTAACAACTTGCCCCAAGTCGGGGTATGTTGTCACTCTCTGACTTTAGACATTAAAAAATTAATAATAAAAAAATCTCACCAAAAATGACCCAAGTAACTGCCTTAAATATCAAAGTAACATAATATGTAAGTTGATTTTGATCGCATTGTATGAATTCTAAAATAAAGTTTCCGTAACAAATTTTGAGGTTAACTAAAAATCGGAACTTTTAGCCCTGCTCTCCCCTACACTAAATATTATAAATTATAATTAAGAAAAATATTTATACCTATTTTACTTGGTAGGTAGGTATATGTAAAGTGTCCGTTTAAAAGTACAATTTTTTTACTGCTATTTATAAATTAAACATAATATATAAGTAGACAAACGCCTACGAGAATCGTTCTTTAAAATGGTTTATTAATAAATTAACTTTAATTAAGTTAAAATACAGTGGAAGATAAATAGAATATAGAACTTAGGTACCTAAGGTATAAGTGAGTAGGCATACATACCTATAATAAATTTCCAAACAAAATCTGAATCATTAATAAACAGGTCTGACAGTTAAATCATAGATATTTAATGATTATATCAGTTAAGTACGTACCGAAACGAAAGGACAAAACGGCAAAAGGTAAGTAAGTACGTCAAGAAAAAAGGTCATTGGCCTCTAATAATAAATAATAAATAAATAATTGACCGAAAATTTTAGTAGGTACCTATACTAACTGATGCCCGCGACTTCGACAGCGTGGATTTAGTTTTTAAAATCCCTATGTCACACTACAGCTAGGTCTTCAACTATATCCATGCAAAAAATCACGTCGATCCGTCATAGCTCTGTTGTGGCGTGATTGAAGGACAGACCAATAAACACACTTTCACATTTATATTGTTAGGTATTAGTTAGTTATCACTAGTGATAAGAAACTAGTATACCTAGTCTCACGACTATACTAGTTTCTTGGCGGCTCTTCTCAGCAGAAAGACAAAGAAAGCAGACCTGCCCTTATGGCCACAAGTTAACCTAAGTACCTACATGAAATAAATAATTTTGAATTTTAATTTTGAATTTAATTTTAATTTTTCTAAGCCAATGGGAGACTTTAGGCGAACTTTAAACCATCCTACCTATAAGTATATTTAAATCAAACATGATTTTCGTCAAGCGCAAGCTTATTTTGCAATAAAAAAAGTTCAGTGGCAACTCTACCCGTTAGTTAAAGCTCTGTGGTTAAAACTGAAGTTGGTCCGTTTCAGTGGACGGATTAATTAAAAAGTTTGTGCGCGAAAAAACGCGGCACCGCGCGATCCCAATTAAAATTCTACCCGGATTCATTATGGCACTTTATTTTTAAGTGATCGTTATTGGATCCTTACTACGTCACTATAGACACTGACACTTGGGGTGGAATTAATCGTATCATATCCATCATCATCATCATCAATCCTTTATATTCCCTTAAGTCGCCTCGTACGACAGCCGCGAGAAGAGGAGGGGTGGTGACAACTGTATTCTGATCTGCCGTCACCACACGGCATCATATCCATTTTACTACAATGTCATATTGATACTCCCCACTAGCCGATGCGTCAGCACCGACCCATAAACAGCTCACTACTGAGCACAGGTCCCCTTTCAAAGAAGGAATTGCCCATAATATAGGCCATAGCCCAGCACGCTACTCTGCTGGTCCAATGCAAATGGCGCACTTCTGACACCATTGAGACTTGAGAACCTCATGGAGAACTTTCAGGCGTACCTAAGAGTTTCCTCACGATGTTTTCCTTCACTATTGAAATTTCGTCCGCGTGGATTTTAATATATATTTATTTTTTTTCAAAACTTGACTTCCGCGCTTATTTGAAGGGTAGAGGAAAGATTTTCTTTCTACCCTTCAGGCTTCAAATGAGCTGTAAGCTTATTTATGTAATAGGTATGGGTTCGACAATAGCGCAACGTGTGAGGATAGAACCGTCGACCTATATCAGTATCATCATCGAAGAATATATATATATACCTATATCAGTCGAAGAACTGGGAAATTCGCAATAGGGTATTTGACCACTTTTAGAAAATCATATTAAATTGTTAACAATGCTATGTTGAAGTTAACAAAACGTATATTTCGGCATAATTTTCAGTATTTTTCATAAAAATCGAGAAATAAATTCAAAAAAATAAATTGCCGCGGAAACGTTCCATTTGTTTACATGACGTCACCGTTCACACACAGTTCAATGACAATTCCAAAGGCCAAAGGTGGCGTAAACTGTGACGTCATTCGAGATTCAAGAACGTTTTCGATCCCGTGAACATGGCCAGAATTATAGCAATTTTAATTAATGTTTTCTAATTAAATAAAGCTTAATTTTTTAGTTTCGTCGTATGGAATAATGTTTTTAGATAATAATCTTTTAGGATGACACCAGATGAAACGATATTTTTAATATAGTCAAATACCCTATTAGATCGATGACGACTCTGCAAACTGTATTCTGAAGATAGCAAGTAAGTAGTTATAGCCCATCCTACTACTTCCCGAGTTCAGACAGTATCAAATTGATACATAAAAGCCCAAATTAAAATTCCCAAAGCGACTGTCGCTCTGCCAAGAATTTTAATAACCAATTTGTATTTAACAAATTACTTTGGAGCAGGGCTGCCACACTATACGGGATTGTCGTGATAGGTGACACTTAATTTAAGTAGGTAGGTAAGTACTTAGTTATTGATTTGATTTACTTAATTTGATTACCCATACTCATGCCCGTTTTTACCAACCACACGTAAAACATCCCCTAAGTCTAGTTGCACTGCTAAGAGTCTGAGTCACGATGCTCGCCTGACTTCAACAAACGTGTCGCTCATGTGTCATCAGAACTCCAGCATGGTGCATCGGTTTCATCGATTCTATCTATCTACGCTTGTTACCTACAATATAAATTCATAATCGACAGTTCCTAAATCCCCAAAATTCAGGTAGAAAGTATCCCTGCACCATCAGGCTTGAGGAGTTGAAGGTAAACATTTTAATGGGACCATCTGACGATTTAAAAAAATCAAGACGGATAGAATCGGCCCAGAAATCGATAAATAAAAATCAAGAAGAATAGAATCGGTCGATTAAAACGATAAAAAAAATCAAGAAGAATAGAATCAGTCCAGAAATCACGGAGAAATCGGTGGACTTACCTACCTACATAGAAGAAATTTTTCTTACCTAACGTTCCACCGTAGCGCCTAAACTACTAAGCTGATGTTGATCAAATCAGTGCGGTTAGATAGTCCGAGTTTTAATACGTTTGATCGTAATAGTAAACGATGACATTAGCATCAAAGTAAAATGAACCATAATAGTATCGATTTAAAGTTACAAATTCAATACAGACGATTTTGATCTGTAGCGTTTTCGTTACGTAAACGTATATGAATACAGACACGAAATTGTGCTCTAACTCAATACTGTTATGGTTTATTTTACTTTGATTATAATGTCATCGTTTACTATTTATAGTTAACTATCAAATCTTTTACTAAGCGTACCTACTGGTGTCAATCGATTCGTTATCTATTATAGTCCGGGTTATAGTTAGGTATTACTACGGAGGTCACATCCAATAGGTAAACAGTTTCTAAACTTTTTTTGTTTTCAATAGTGATTTAAAATAGTTGACAACCCTACTGAAAATATCTATTTTCTTTCTAAACGCATTACTCGCAAAGACTTCTTCACAGTTAATTGGACTTTTCTGGATGAATATGGAATAATTAATTTGAGAATGTTTATTGCAGTTGTAATGTTAGTGCTCTTTGAAGATTAAATAATTTGATGATGTTGACGGACAATCAAAACGCTTGCGCATGATTTGAAAATTTAAATAATACCTAATTATTATCATTTTTTAGGGTTCCGTACCCAAAGGGTGCCAACGGGACCCTATTACTAAGCCTCCGCTGTCCGTCCGTCCGTCCGTCTGTCAGCGGGCTGTATCTCGTAAACCGTAATAGATAGACAGTTGAAATTTTCACATATTGTGTATTTGTATTGCCGCTATAACAACAAATAATAAAAATAAAATAAAATTAAATTAAAAATAAAGGGGCTCCCATACATGGAAGAGGAGTCGAAATAAAATTTTATTTTTCTGCCCTAGCATGTGGGGTGTCATTGTCTAGAGCTCCTTAAGTGGATTTCAAATATATATTTTTTTTATTTTTTAGCTACAAAAATGAAGAAACGGGGGGGCTGTCAAAGTTTTCGGTTTTTTGGCCAATTTTGTTAGGGGGTCTATCTCAAAAACTAAACTAGTTAGGAATTTGAACTTTTGGTATATTATGTATTATATCGTGTATTTAAACAAAAAATACTAAAAACACCGATTTATAATGCGGTTTGTAAGTTGTGACCAAAACAAACGAGCATTTTTTCCCCATAATATGCTAATTTAGAACTTTAAAATGATTTGGTTATATGTACGGAACCCTAAAAGAGCGAGACCCGACTCGCACTTGGTCGATTTTTTTTTATCAAAGATCTGACTTAGAAATACTTAATACCTTATTGGGAATAATACATATATAAACGTTGCGTTTTGGTACATCAAATCGAACAAATAGAATCACAGGCAGAGCAAAATTTTTTATAAACATACCTACCTACCTACTTACCTATTGTAAATAATCAATTAATAGATTGAGCCTAATTGAGATTAGGCTCATATTTGATTATTTTCCTGTAAAGCCGGCCTTCGCGTGATCTACCGTGATGCCTCTGGTGACTACATAATATTTACGTTTACAATTTTAAATATATTTCTAAGGTATTTCATAATTCATTAAAAACACAGAGATAATTCAATTTAATTCATTATCTAGGTATGTAGACCTACCTACTTCTACTATAGCTACTACTTCTGCAGCTGCTACTGCTTACTGCTGTTGCTCTCTATTTTGAAAAAGTTCGTATAATCCTAAAGGTCCTCCTAAAGGCGATGTTCTGCTCCGCAGCATCCATTAGATACTATGTCTCCCGTAAGGCGATATTTCATAGCTCCGTCCATTAACGACCTTTCACCTATCACGCGATATAATAAGCCGATAGGAAATCGTTTCCGCCACGCCGCTAGGTGGCGCTGTGGCAATTTGTCACACATCCCGACCAGACGAATGACACCGAATGATTTATCTCCGTCCGCAGACAAAGGCCTCTCAAATAGAGCCCCTCGCAAACCAAACACTCAATTTAGATGTAATTACTGAACGAAAGTCACCCCTATTTTATCTGTGCAAAAGTCCACTTTCCCGCCAAACGTTTGACATTGACAGCTACGGTGCGTTCAGAAAACATCAAGCACCACGTTACATGCCGAGAAGTAGACATAGGCCATAGCATGCGTTTCTCTTAAACTTACATAATTACAATCCGCTGGGCTCAGCTCTGCAACTGTTCCAGAGCACGTCGTCACGCATTTTGTGTAAGGTTAAACCAGTTTATACTGCTTTTTGACACCCAGTTTTCTCGCTTGTGGCACACCCCGCACACGGTATATTATGCCGATAAGTAGACATAGTCCTTAGCGTGCGTGTTCAATAGTTATTTACAGTCGACTAGGCTGAGTTTTGCATCTGTTTGAGTCTACGTCGTCACGCATTCTATGTAAGGTACCTTGATTTTATGACACCCGGTTTTCTTACTTGTAGCACAGACCTTATAATACTGACGTACTTGTAGCAATCACTTGTAAAGATGGCAAAGTAAGCAAACTACTTATTCAACGAACTGCACACTAAGTTGAAGACCAATTGGTCCAGTACTTTGGCAGAGGAAAACGTTGCACACCTATTGCTTATCCCCATAAAGGAGAGCTTTTTATGAGGAGCATTCCGCGGCTAATTGTATGTATCGCGCGTCCCAGAACGCATTTGTCAATTGTCGCCAACCTCCCTTGTAAAGATGGTAATTAGTTAGCCAACTATTTCTGGAACGCTTTGACGGCTTATTAAGATTTCAAATTGGACACAAATTGGATGTCATACCCAACTGATAGCTTTGGTTGTTCGTGAAGTAGGCACCCAACCTTGGGGGTGACATTAAAGAATCGTTGTATTAAAGTGCAGACAGCTTCGTTTTCTGCTTATCAAGAAACGATCTATTTTGTAAACTGAGTTTCCATTGTAACTTTCAAGTTAGCCTTAACTGTGCGTTTTCGTAGTGTCAGAGGCCCTAGTGAAACGTTGAAGCAAGTAGGTAATATTATTTTGATTCATCATCATCATCAGTAACAAATCAACGGTCTCTACTGAGCGTAGGTCGCCTCTCACAGAAGGCTTATTACTTACCTACCTATAGGTCGTAGTCTTCACCTTTGAGAACATTATGGAGAACTTTCAGGTGTGTAGGTTTCTTCACGATGTTTTTCTTCACCGTTGAAGCATGTGGTATTTAATTGCTATCTCCGAAAAGTGAGAGGTGCGTGCCCGGGATCGAACCCGCGACCCACCGAATATATGACTGAGACTAACCACTATCACTGCTGTTTATTTATTTATTTTATTAAGCTATTGCATAGCTTTTATCGCAGGCTTTGAACTAGGACAAACAGTTTGAGCGCGGCGACCGAATCAAGAAATTCCGTAACGAAAATAAACCTAACACCGTCGTTCAGTAAGCGTTCAACATTTTAGAGGTTCATAAGTAGCTCTGTTTGGCGCAGTGGGCAAGCGACCGCTTTCTTTACCGTATGGTGTATGATGTCGCAGGTTAGAATTTCACTCGCAAAGAAGTGACAGTGCGCTTTTCTTGTTTGTTAGTTTTTTTAATTATTTTTTTGCATAAAATTTTTAGTATGCAAAAAGAAATATTGCGTAAATATTATATATAGCATAACTTGATAAAAAATGCTGTGCAATAGCTTTACCGCGGCAGTCCCCGAGTGCCACTTAATTTTTTTTAATCAAGTGGGCATAAATTCTAAAAGTTGCCTACCTGCCTGAGTGCCTGTTGTCGAACCCAGGACGCCGAATGATGAGTCCAAAGTCTTAATAGGTTATTACCGATCGTGCTTATGGATGATGTCGAAAATAACCAGTAGTTATATCTCCTCTAGTAGGCACCTACAATAATTGTTACTACAGTCTACATATTTTTATCCTTGCGTAGGTATAGGTAGGTATGTGTG
Source organism: Oeneis ivallda (assembly GCA_029955525.1). Taxonomy (NCBI): domain Eukaryota; kingdom Metazoa; phylum Arthropoda; class Insecta; order Lepidoptera; family Nymphalidae; genus Oeneis; species Oeneis ivallda. The sequence continues at coordinate 7,560,184 of JARPMR010000025.1, read as the reverse complement.
CTCCTTTAATTTTTTTAAGGCCACCAAATCTCCGTCCCTCCTAATTAAACAAATAATACGTTTAATTTATATCACAGCCACATGTTTACAAACAGAATTAATTACATTTCGTCAATGCTTTCCCAGTGCCATCTGGGGAGCCAAACAGATCGCCTGTCGACAGGCGTGTCAATCGATTCGATACATTGACCTTTTTTCATTCGATTTTTATTCGATTCCTCCACTGGAACGCACCGCAACGAATTTGGATACCGATTCGTCAATTAGTGAGTGCTCTCACAATTTACGAAAACATACGGATTTCAAAAAAAGAATGAGGATCGAAAGGATCGAAAGTAAAAACGCTTCGTCCGGAAATCGTTACAGAGCTTTTTGATTGCGTTTGTAATTTGTTCATTCGATTTGATTGAAAAAGATCGCATCCTCTTTCTATCTCCTTCGTAAACTTGGGTGTGTTAGAAAATAATTACGTAAAACTGCATACAAGTTCTTTCACCAACAAAGAGCCTAGCGGAAAGGACTGAGCGAGCGTGATGAGTTCAAAACGAGTCATGTGATGATAAGTGGATGTGGCGTCATTTGATGATATGTGGAAGTGAAGGCAACTGTCTAAACTCTTAGTGCAAATGTAGGTAAACCTATTTTGTCTACACACAGTCCGTTTCGCTTAGCCATTTCCCGCTCATTACCCTTTTGCAATGGGAACCGCATTTAAGTACCTACACCACAGAATATACGAGTATAATAATATATAATACATAGTACTATCTACACTAAAAAAGTGCGCATCAATATGAAAAAAAAAACAAAATGGCGACTGCAAGTCGTTGACAGAAAAGCCGCCATAATATTTTCAGCCGGCATCGGTTGCGGCGACTAATTGGATTCCTGTTACAATAAACGCGTCATCCCCTCGAAAAAGGCACCCTCTTTAAACTTCGCAGATAAAGGGCAGAATAAAAACAAAACGTGGTTAACTTCGATATTCATACAATGCGACAACTTTTTTACACTTAGGCTGAAATCTATAGAATCGTACCTACTCTAGCTCTGCTCAAGACTCAAACTAGAGTTAAAATCAAACACAAATATTATGTCCTGACATAAATCTGTACCATCTATAGATCTCACCCTTAGTCTTACTAGTTTTAGCCCACAACTTCGTTAGCTTTTTAAAAATCGAGTCGAGTTAGCTTTTAAAAATCCGTTGAGATTGCATTGTTTTTCTGTAAAAAAATAGCAGTCACTCTCCAGATCCTCAACCCATAAAAATCAGGTTGATTGAAGTTGCTGCGTGTTGGAAGGACAAATACATTTTCGCATTTCCTTAAATTAATTTTATCTACACTAATGTTATAACATTCTACTTATGTTTCCAATACTTGACTTATAATAATTACTACTGTTATAGCGCAGATAACAAAACACTCAATTTAAGCAATTTCACATGATGGTATAATATCCACATCGATATCGTAAAATCTCATTATAACATCAATAAAACGCGACCAATTAACCTGGCGAGCCTTATGTCAAAATCCTCATACAAGTTGTATGAAATTTTGATATTAGGCTGGCTTTTGAAAACATTTGGGTTATACGTGAAAACTTCGTCGAAACTACTAAACTTACATACACAAAACTCTTTGGTAAGATCTTTTGGCAATATTATAAAAAGTCACCGCCATATTGAAATTCTTTGTTATTGGACCGATTTCGTTCAAAATCGATATTTGGGCTTACCTGGGGTCAAATAAGAGGAAATGATTGGCAAAATTATAAAAAGTGACCGCCATATTGAAATTCTTTGTTATTGGACCGATTTCGTTCAAAATCGATATTTGGGCTTCCCTGGGGTCAAATAAGAGGAAATGATTGGAAAAATTATAAAAAGTGACCGCCATATTGAAATTCTTTGTTATTGGACCGATTTCGTTCAAAATCGATATTTGGGCTTCCCTGGGGTCAAATAAGAGGAAATGATTGGCAATATTATAAAAAGTCACCGCCATATTGAAATTCTTTGTTATTGGACCGACTTTTACTCTTGTTGTTTGATAAATTGCATTAGTGAAGATAAAGTAGTGTATGCAACTGCATATAACACGGGTATTAAAACACTCGTTACTATTATGAAACTCGCTGCGCTCGTTTCATAAACTCACACTCGTGTTTTAATACCCTTCATTATATGACAGTTGCATAAACTACTATTTTATCACTGTTATTAATGCATTGCCTATTTATTACTTTAAAATTATCGACCGAGCGAAGCGAAGGTCTCTGAGTCTACTTGAGTGAATTTGCACTTGTCCGTCCGTCCGTCCGTCCGTCCGTCTGTCTGTCAGAGCCTTATAACTTCTGAATTACTGAACGTAATTACTTTAATTTTAGATATAATATGTAAACCGATGGCCTCCAGCCGAAAATGGCTTAAAAAGTTATAAAATTTTTTATTTCAGGGGGGCTCTCATAGAAGCGAATGCGAAGTAAAATATATTTTTTTGCGTTTCATAGGGTTGCAGTACCTCATTTTAAAAATAATTTGGAACAGAGTACAAAAGTATTTTTTTTTATTTTTTTCCTAAAATTGACGAAATGGGGGGCTTTAGAATAGAATAGAATATAGAATAGAAATGTTTTTATTCAAATAAACCTTTTTACAAGTGCTTTTGAATCTTCGATGAGTCTACCACTGGTTCGGAATGCCGTTCCTGCCGAGAAGAACCAGCAAGAAACTCGGCAGTTGCTCTTTTCAAAATAAGTTTACATTCAATAGAATAGTTAAACAGTTCAATTACCACCTGCTGTCTCATGAATGGCTGGAAAGAATTATGTCCACGCTTTTTTATCATCTAAATAGTCTTCAATTGCATAATATGCTTTTTTCATGAGATTTGTTTTAACTGATTTCTTAAACTTGTGTAAAGGCAAGTCTAAGATCGACTGTGGAGTTTTATTATAAAACGTCACGCCCATTCCCACAAATGTCTTTCGGATCCTCTTGAGGCGACATCGAGGAATCACGAGCCTGTTTGGATTTCTAACTTGCCTATCGTGTAAATCACCCTTTTTTTTGAAATTCACGATGTTTTGTCTGACAAATATTATATTGTTGTAAATATATTGTGAAGCTACTGTAAGAATGCCTATTTCTTTAAATTTTTCTCGAAGGGAATCCCGCGGTTTTAAATTATATATTGCGCGAATTGCCCTCTTCTGCAATACAAAATTTTTTCCAATATCGGCTGCTTTACCCCATAATAAGATTCCGTATGACATAATACTATGGAAATATGCAAAATAAACAATTTTTGCAGTTTCTATGTCAGTTAACTGTCGAATCTTCCTAACAGCGTAAGCAGCAGAGCTAAGCTTGCCAGCAAGTGTTGCTATATGGGTGCCCTATTGCAGCTTTGAGTCCAGGGTTAATCCCAAGAACACTGTGGAGTCCTCACTTTTCAAGGGTTCATTACTTATCTTTGAATATTTACTGACAGTTCTGGTGTTGGGCAATAAAAACTCAACACACTTGGTTTTTTAGCATTTAAAAGTAGATTATTCGCCGTAAACCATTCAGAAACTTGAGATAATGCAATATTTACATCGTCAAAATTGTCTTTCGTCCTATCGACTTTAAAAATCAAAGACGTATCATCAGCAAATAGTACAATATCGCAAGTATTTTGGACAAAATGTGGTAAATCATTTATGTAAATCAAAAACATGAATGGACCTCGAATAGAACCCTGGGGTACACCCATTACCGAGGCTGATCCGGATGATTTTACATCATTGACACATACTCTTTCAACACGATCACTAAGATAAGACGCAATGAGGCTAAGCGCAAAATCTTTAATACCATAGTGGCTCAGTTTAAGCAAAAGGGTCTCGTGATCAATGCAGTCGAATGCTTTTGATAAATCACAGAAAATACCAATGGCATTCTGTGAGTTATTCCATGCATCGAATATGTGTTGCAACAGCGTTGCGGCTGCATCAGTTTTTGATCGACCCTTAGTAAAACCGTACTGCTCAGGGTGAAGAAGTTTATTTAAATTAAAGTGTAGAAGCAGTTGGTTGAGCATTATTTTTCAAATATCTTGCTGAGAGTTGACAAAATTGAAATTGGTCTGTAGTTATTCGGGTGACATTTGCTTCCCGATTTAAAAAGAGGTATTAATTTACTACATTTCATCAGGTCTGGAAAAGATCCAGAATCTACAGACTTATTAAAAATTAAAGCAAGATAGGGCGCAATAATATCAATGATATTGTGAATTATTTTAACTGATTTTCCCCATAGATCTCCTGTTTTTTTATTTTGCTATAATTTAAATGTTTTGATAATATCATATAGGGTAACGTGTTTAAACCTAAATAATTTATTGCACTCAGAGACATTGCTTCTAAGAAGATTATAGGCTTCTGTTGGCGAGGAATTTAGAGAACTGGTCGTGGTTACTTGTATATTTTTGAAAAAGTTCTCAAATGTATTTGGAATTTCTATATCGGAGTCAATTACACGGTTGTTAATTTTAAGCTCCAGTTTATTATAATGTACCTTATTCTTACCCATTTCATCACCAATGACGTCCCATACTGCTTTTATTTTACTATCCGAATTGACAATTTTTTGTTTTATGTGAAGTGACTTTGCTTGTATGCACACGTTTCTAAACAATTTGGAATAATTTCTTACATATTCTATAAACGCGGGGGCATAATTATATTGTTTTTCTGCATACAAGTCAATCAGCCTATTTCTACTTTTATAGATGCCAACAGTTGCCCAATCACTAAATTTAAGATTTTTAAATAATCTTTTTAGGGTTCCGTACCCAAAGGGTACCAACGGGACCCTATTACTAAGCCTACGCTGTCCGTCCGTCCGTCCGTCCGTCCGTCCGTCTGTCAGCGGGCTGTATCTCGTAAACCGTAATAGATAGACAGATGAAATTTTCACATATTATGTATTTCTATTGCCGCTATAACAACAAATAATAAAAATTAAATTAAATTAAAAAAATTAAATTAAAATATTTCCATGGGTATATGAAAATATTTTAATTTAATTTTTTTTTAACGGAACCCTAAAAGAGCGAGGCCCGACTCGCACTTGGCCGATTTTCTTTTTCTATTACCTTAAAGACAGAGTTAAATTGAGAGTTTAATAGATCAAAAAACTCTCTATAAATTTCATCCGGACCACCCTGTGCAACATCAAGCGTCGGCATTGCAGCTGCGAAAGTGGAGATTATATTTGACCTCACAACGGATTAACCATTGAAAGCCGGGGCTTGAAAGTTTTATAATTTTAGCGTAATATCATGTACTTGAACAACAAATACTAAAATTAGATAAATGTAATAAGGAAACTAAATTATTTAACTTTTAATGAGCAGCAGTATTTTTAACAGAACTTCACAATGATGTCAATAGATGGCACTCTCATCTCATATAGCAAATGCAGCTATATGTAAATTATTATTATTTTGTATGACAAGTACTAATACATATAATAACATATTATTCAATTAAAATTATTATTTAGTCATATATCAAACATCAATAAAACTTCACGTTGCAGTTTGTTTTTACATGTTTTCTGATCGTGTCGATAGATCACGCTGTGTACAAATAATTTAATTTGAATGTTCGAAAAAACTATACCTAAATTTGAAACAGTTCCCTAACCTTTACGGGCTACCTATGTTAAGTTAGTTGACACTTTCTGTCAACTTTGTTATTACAAACCTCTACGGGACAACTAAAGGTAAAAATGACATTGGGATGTTAGGATTGTATTTAGGGGCTACCTACGTAAAGAGACTTCTACATAGGGGATGATTTAGATATGGTTGGTGAAAACGTGCATAATAATAATGTCAATTTTGATCGTCATGTATCTATTGAATGAATAAGTAATTATGGTAAACCGTTACCGCGAGGTCTCAGTTCGGGGCGAACCACTAGTAATATAGATTGGGAGCGCCTGCAACGCTAAATATACTATTACCTGGCTTAGTTAACATTGCTATTCAAATTCTGTTCATATTGTGAGCAGATTTTTTTACCGCCAAAATAAAAGAAGTGACCACCATGGCGCAGTGGTGAACGCTGTGTCACTTACCACTAAGTGAGATCGCAGGCAAGGGCTATATTAGTCAAGGCAAGGAAACTAGTGGACCCCAACAGTCCAGTCCCAACCCCTCAGGCGACGAAACTATACAGTATGATAAAGTAAAAATTAGAAAGGAAGTTTAGGTATTTTTAACTAAACTCTTTTAAGCTTAATATCTTAGTTCGGAAAAATACTCGGTCAAAACTTTCTTCGCCTGAAACATTCATGTAAAGTCTAGAAACTCCAAAAAATACTCCTAGTTGAAACCACCAAATTTTGAAAAATATGTTTTTTTTAATGTAACTTGCAGCGGAAAATTGCTCAGTGATTTTTCTTCACTGGAATGTCCTTTTATAGCCGTTTTGTACCTACTACTTGAAAATCATAAATATATAGGTACCAAGAGACTATATTTTTTTCAAAAATTACCATTTTACTCACAGTGGAAAATTTCTCCATCCATTTTTTTATTGATATGATTACAATTATTTTTTTGTATCAAGTATCAAAATATCCAAAAAATAATCAAGCGCATTAAAAACTATAAAACTTTTTGAAAGAAATATTTTCTATATCGGCGAAGTGGTCTCGCCAGTGTTTTAAAAGGAGCAGAATCGTTGACCTCACGTGGGTCACCGATTCTGCCATCACTATCCATTTTATGAAAGTCAATATCTAAAGCAAAAGCTAATTCAAAATAGGTACCTAATCAAAGTTAATTAAAATAACCTAATATTTACATCAATATTAAGTACAAACTCATTTTGTCCTATTCTTTTTTTATTAAAATTTTACAAAAAAATCTTATAGTTAAAAAGTTAGTCTAAAAATTTAAGTACACGCGAAATTTTAACATTGCAGCCTTCATAGTTTCTGGAATCTATACTTCTATACTAATATTATAAAGAGGAAAGTTTTTTGTTTGTTTGTTTGTACCGAATAGGCTCTGTGCATTTTATATCAAGTAATAAAATAAGTCGTTTTAAAATTACTTGACTCGATACCCACAAAAGGGAACTAAAAGAAACACCACACTATTTTTAGGCGTTGATTAATTATAATTTGAACGAAAGCACCGTAAGTTCACTTATCACGATCTGTTTTTATTGCAATAGTTAAAGCTAGGAAAACTCCACACAGAATTTCCCAACTTCCGCATGGATTTTTTTTTTTGGATATTTTTGTGTAAGTTTTGACTCATCCCATACTATAACCTTGCCAAGTTTCATCGACTGAGGATTTAATGCAGGGGTCTCTTTGAGTATTAAAGGGGATACAACAGATCGCCCCGTTTCCTAGACTATTATCTTAAAAAAAATAGTTGTAGTTATGGACTGTTTAAAGTATCTCAATTTAATGCTATTTGAGCATAGCAGTTTCTATCAGTAACTAGTACTATTATATATTAAAGTACTTAGGTATTATAGTAAGTTATAGTTGTTGTTTTGGCTCGAACGCTCGACGCGCGGAGCCACTAAAAAGAAGAAGAAGAGAAGTTGTTGTTTTTCATTCGCCCTCTTCAGGACAGGCAAAGATCCATGGACCATACAGCCTATTCAAACGTAAAATTTCTAGAATTCTGTTTTTTTAGGATAAATAGCCTGAACCAGACCAGAGACGATATAGAAATTATCCTAATTGTCTTTGCCGGGAAATGAAGCCGGTATTTCCACTTATAAGACCACAGCGCTCACCATTTAGCCAGGGAGGTCGTCACAGTGTCAGATAGATGCGATAAAAAGAAAATTGGGTTTTATCGTTTCGAAATTTTTTATATCAACGATCACCATAAAGTACCTATTGTATTGTAAAAAGAACCATAATATATTCATATTTTAAAGTTCATAATTAAACTGGCAGTGGAAAGAAATGAATGGGCACTACTGTTACCGACGTACAAACTATTTATGAAAACGAACTCTATATTTTTAAAATTAAGGTTAGAAATAACTTGTTTATTGGTTATGTTAAAGTGAAGGCAAATCGTTGACATTCAAGATCAAGGTCTGTGGACTGTGATACGTACTCATGTGGTTGATATTATAGGTATCAATCTGTGAATGCAATCTCACCTGATGGTAAGTGAAGATGTAGTGTAAGTTGGTAGCAGGGTCAACTTGGTAGAGGGTATGGCAGTTTTTTATTCAAATCCATCATCACTTAACAAGCCACCGTCAGAGCCTCTTATCAGACAAGAAGCATCTTAGAAATTATACATTATTTCGAAATTGTCCCCGGTCGAGAATCGACCCCGAGACCTTCCACTTAAAGACTCATGACTGCGCCAAAGAGGTCGTCAAAATGCATGTATTATATCTTCGACAATTATCGACCGAGCGAAGCGAAGGTCTTTGAGTTAACTAGAGCGATTTGCACTTGTCCGTCCGTCCGTCCGTCCGTCCGTCCGTCTGTCAGAGCCTTATAACTTTTGAATTACTGAACGTAATTACTTCAAATTTAGATATAATATGTAAACCGATGGCCTCCAGCCGAAAATGGCTTAAAAAGTTATAAAAATCTTTATTTCAGGGGGGCTCTCATAGAAGCGAATGCGAAGTAAAAAAAAAATATCGCGTTACATAAAATTGTTACGTATCATTTTAAAGATAATTTTGAACTGAGTACAAAAATATTTTTTTTTTAATTTTTCCCTTAAAATTGACGAAATGGGGGGCTTTCAAAGTGGCGATTTTATACGCTCGCTTGAAGACGCTCCCTAAGAAAATCCGCTATGGATTTTCAAACTGATTTTATGTTTTTAGGTCACTTATATCCTGTACTTGAACAACAAATACTAAAATTATATGAATATTATAAAGAAACGAGATTATTTAATTTTTAATGTACATCAGTAATTCATATAGCATCAACATAGCTTCACAATAATGCTAATAGATGGCGCAGTCAGTAACTATTCCCATGGAACTACGAGTTACGACTAACGACCTATCCCAAAAACAGTTTTGCGTCGACCATTATTATTTAGTTACTTATTATAATACAATAATTGTATTGTAATTTTTTTTGTACCATATTATTCAATTAAAATTATTTTTTAGTTAAATTTTAGTTAAATATTGTATATTTTCTATTCGCGTCGATAGATGACGATTTGTACAGATGCCCGTAACCCGGTTTCACTCGTTAGTACCTACATAATAATTCAATGTTTTCACTAACGTTCCCTAACCTTTACGGGCTACCTATAAGTTAGGTGATTGATGTTTTCTGTCAACTTATTTATCACGATCCTGTACGGGACACCTAAAAGGATATTGGGACGGATGTTAGGACTTAGGATTGTATTTAGGAGCTACCTACGTTAAGAGACTCCTACTTAGGGGATGATTTAGGTATGTTTGGTGAAAACGGGCATAATAATAATGTCAGTTTTGGTTATCATGTATCGATTGAATGAATAATCATGGGATACCGTTACCGCGAGGTCTCAGTTCGGGGCGAACAACTAGTTATATCAACGTAGGGACCTAATATATTATAGTAATTTATATTATCTGCAACATTATTATTTTCAATGAGAAAGCAAATGATAGGGATAGGATTTTAGTAAAATAATTTTAACGAAAAAAAGATTCCACCTTTATGTAAGTCGGTTAAAAAAATTCCCAACTCATATAAAAAATTAAATTTAGAATTCTATGTCTATGATACCAGTTTAAAAATAGAAATTCATCACTCACTTCAAATTCTTCATTCTTTTCTTAAAAAGAAAAACAAATCAACTTTTTTACTTTTAATTGCCAATGTCTTTTTCACTAGGAAGCGTTTTAGACACGGGGTTTTTTGGTGTCACTTACTTTTAATAAAAACAAAATAATGTGAATGGCAAATGCTTAGGTAAAACAAGTGCATCCAAGCTTGCACAGATTTAATCGCGATGTTAAGCTGGATACAAGCTTAGCACAACTTTGGTTAGAAATTAAAAAGTTTAAAAAGTTCGTGTTCGATTTTTAAAAGTGAACCCTAGTCGTGATGTTTTTTTCTTTTACGAAAGATTTCACGTTAAAATGGCGTCAACTTTTGGCGGCATGTTTAGGTAGGCATTTTTAATTTTGTTTTTGTTTTCTTTTTACGCTTAATAGATAATTCAATTACCATTTTTACTGAAGCTGATTTGAAAATCTTCAATGCATTACCTATTAGGTATAAAAGGCCAGTTTATTAAAACTTAATAAATACATACTACCTACCTAAAGTTAAAAGACCTAACTTCTCGGGTAGATTAATTAAAGGCACATATTAACACACTTAATAATAAATATGATAAATAGGTTCATTACCTACATATAGGTAAGATCTATGGTAAGCTTATCTTTACGTGAGAACTTACATAGTTATTTTGTAAGGATCAACAGTAAAATATCAGGAGGCTAACATAATATAGACTTATTACATTAGAATTCGAAGGAAGGTAAATAGTTTATCAAAGCAAACTCTGTTAATATTTTTTTAATTTTCTGCCTGATTTCCTTTCAAGCTTCTTCTACTGAACCGATTTATATTAAGCTACTGCGCTACTACATTATACAGTTTATCAATGCAAATGTGAATGGCGAATGCCATTTGTATGGCAAAACAAGGTTTCAGCTACTACAGACATATCTACATTTTAAGCCATTTTATTATTATGCATTAAAATATGTAGTGCCTACCTATAAACTGTCCTACAGATTAAATCGCAATGGACGACTGTGTACACGCTCGTGCGTGGATAATAATTAAATAAAAAAAAATTAAGTGTTCCATTTTTAAAATTAGTGATGTTAGATTCATTTGTGCAAGACGTCAAATTAAAATGGCGGACGTATTTGGCGGCGACTTTTGGTATTTTTTTTTATTTTTCTGATAAGTAGCTACATTTGAGGCAAAGATTTAAGTATAACATTAATTAAATATTTATTTAATTTTTTATTATTTCCTATCAAAAAGCGAAAATTAAAAAAATATAATTATAATATTAAATTACATCTAAAATTAAAACTGATATAAATCTAAAATTAGAAAGCTATATAGGTACATATTAGATTATTCTGATACGCTTTAGCTAATTATAATAATTTAATATAAAAAAATTCGTTTTAAAAAACCGATTCCAAACGCCCGGCCCGCGCCACTACAAAGTATATAATTTATTGTTGATATTGTAAAAACCGCTCTACCGATTTCAATAAAATTTCTATGGGACCACCTGGGAAGTATACCAAGGTACCCTTTGAAGCAAAGAAAGAGTTTTCCAAATCGGTTCAGGCGTCTTCGAGCAATCGGTGAACATAATAAAAAAAATTCCGACAAATTGAGAATTTCCTCCTTTTTTGAAGTCGGTTAAAAAAATTTATTAATCATATTTTTATTTAGTTTATTACAATAACATAACCTTAATATACCTTCCTATCTAGTTTATTCACATATTTGCATAAATTCAGGACTCTTAGGTTTAGGCCTAACGCACCGTCGCATTATTACATACCATTGATGCATCACACTTACCTTTTACTTGGTTTAGTAAAGTCAGCAGGCTATAGATAAAGTCTGTGCAACAATATAAGCAGTTATTTTATAACGTTGCTGATACCATTGCAGTTTACAATAATCTAAAACTGCTAAGTGATACCTAACCTTTTTAACTCATGTACTAAATTTCGCCTAAAAAGTAGTTTGGCACATTTTTATCGAAGTAGGCGACCTACTATTTGTTTCAAGTGTTTGTCCATTTTTAACCGACTTCAAAAAAGGAGGAGGTTATCAATTCATCAAAATCTTTTTTTTATGTATGTTCACCGATTACTCAAAGGCGCCTGAACCGATTTGGAAAATTCTTTTTTTGTTTGTCTTATACTCCTCAGGTGGTCCCATATATTTTTTTTTCTGAAATAGGTCGAGCGGTTTTTAAAATATTAACAATAAATTAAATACTTTGTATAGTGTGTGTGATGTATTAAAGTGGGAGTTAGAAGTCGGTTGTTTAAAAAGATTTTTTTATACTAAATTATGAATTTAAAAATGGTTAACCGGCAATAAATTATCTAGCGGTTAAGACTTTGTCCTCACTTTCGAGGGTTCGGGGTTTGATCCCAGGCACGTATCTCTGAACTTTCGGAGTTATGTGTATTTTAAGCAATTAAATATTATCACTTGCTTAAACGGTGAAGGAAATCATTGTGAGGAAATCTGCACGTCTGAGAGTTCCCCATAATATGCTCAAAGGTGTGCAAACGATGCCAATTTGCATTGGGCCAGTGTGGTATGGACTGCATATCAATAGTTCAAATATTTGTCAGCATACCAATCCTTAATATACTTATTATAAATAGGAAAGTGTGTTTCTTTGTTGTTGGTTTGTCCTTCAATCACGCAGCGACGAAGCAACGAATCGACGTAATTTTTTGCAGGGATACGTACGTAGTATACTTAGTTGAGGACGAAAGTGACATACGCTACTTTTCATTTCGAAAAACAAAGAGTTCCTGAGGGACTTTTAAAACCTTAGGCACTTCAAGCGGACGGAGAATTGCGGGTTAAAGCTATTTAATAAATTAATATAATATGCTTTAATTAGCTACCTAATTAAAAAAAAACTTAATTAATAATTTATATAGAGCATGTACTTATGAGACAAAGGGTTTTTCGTACAAGCTTTGTCAAGGATATCAAGTTGCAACCAACAATCGAGATCTATATTGTATCCGCGTGAATATTAATAATATACCTACGTAGCATAAAATGTTATCAATTTCTGTTTTTATAATTAACATATTGTCCGTTTATTTGTCACGCATAGGAATTGAGTTACTAATATAAATAGCTCTTTCGCGGGTCGAAACTCGAAAGCATAATATTAAAAATAACTAGGTAGGTAGGTACCTAGCCAAACCTAGCCAATGCCGGTGCCTTTTTTAAATCCCGTTAGAACTCTTTGATTTTCTGGGCTAAAAAGTAGTCTAGTATGTCACTCTCTAGGTCCTCAACTATGAGTTGACCTCTGTGTCCATACAAAAAACAACGTCGAACCGTTGCTGCGTGATTGAAGGACAAACTAACAAACACACTTTCGCATAATTATATTATGTAGGTAGGTAATTAGTATAGAAGTAAGGATGTGCCTGCTAGGTTCTTATTTAGGTATTTTAGTTATTTTAGTAATAGGTAGGTACACCTATAGGTACTTGCCTGTATCGTACCAGAGTAGGTAGGTAATTAGGAATGCTACATGCCGTAGGTACCTATCTGAGGTATTGTACGTTTATAAGTCTACTTATACAAGTCTATTTATACAAGTCACGATAAAATTGAATGATAAAATCTTGTATGTAAAACTAACGTAGGTACGTAGATACGTCGCGTCGTAGAGATGAAATTCACACTCTTATCACAAGCTTTAACGCTTAATTGGAGGGGAGACGGGAATATTAGTAAAGTCCAGCATGACCAATATTCTTTATCAATCAAAAATGTCAGGCTCTACTTAAGTCAAGTAACTATGCTGCGGACTCCTAAAAAACGTGATGCAAGTCATTGTCGTTATTAAGATTTAATTGAATGCAATTTTTAAAAAGGTTTTAGTATGAAAACGTCTACAACGAAATTACTCATGCAGAACATGAGTAAGTAATTTAGTTTATGTTACAATATTAAAATAGTGATTACATTTAAATTAGGTAGTTAGGGACTTTTTAATAAAACAACAAGGTAACATAGTTACACTCACAACAAATAAACAACAGTTAGTAAAATCGCAGTAAAATCGATGTTTGTCTGAGTAGACGTCCTAAAAATCCTAAAATCGAGAGTTACACTTGTACGCATTTATAAAAAATTCGAAAGCCGAATCGATGCGAAAAGCCGAATTGATGCGTAATACAAAATAGCAATTATCAATAGATAAAAAGCGAATCGATGCGAACAAATGTGATTCCAGCCTAACTTACAAAAGTAATAATAATTTTATAGTAAATTAGGTAATTACGTAGGTACCCATAGATGGGTGATTTTGATATTGATAACTACATAAAATTACCCCTACCTAATCTAATTAGGTACTAACCTACGCATATCGTGATAGGCAACTACGGAACCCTACACTTCGCGTGTCCTGACACGCACTTGAGTGTTTATTTGTTAGATATTAGTTAGGTATAACGGCCGCGGCTGCGTCCGCGTGGATTTAGTTTTTAATGTCCCTCGGGAACTCTTTGATTTTCCGGGATAAAAAGTAGCCTACGCCATTTTCCAGGTCCTCAACTATACCCATGCAAAAATAACGTCGATCCGTAGCTCTGTTGTGGCGTGATTGAAGGACAAACCAACAAACAAACACTTTTTCACATCATACTAATACTTAAAATATTATAAATGCGAAAGTGTGTTTGTTTGTTGATTTGTTGGTTTTTTCGCAACAGAGCTACGGTTCGACGTGATTTATTGCAATGGGTATAGGTGAGGACCTGAAGAGTGACATAGGCTACTTTTTATTCCGGAAAAACAAAGAGTTTCCGAGGGATTTAAAACTAAATCCACGCGGAAGAAGTCGCGAGCATCAGCTAGTTTATAATATTAAGAGCCATTTTCACCACCTTCTGATAAGTGTCGGATAACTTATTCGCATATTTTGTCTTTGTCACTTGACATGAAGTAAGAAAGTGACAAAATTTACGGTTAGGCTATCCGACACTTATCAGAAGGTGGTAATACAGGCCCTAAGTATGATTGCAGCAAGCTACGGCAGCCTGTGCACCGGCATGTCGATGGGCTGGACGTCGCCCGCGCTGCCGCAGCTGCGGTCCGACAACTCGCCGCTGCCGCGCGCGCCCACCCGCGTTGAGGAAAACTGGATAGGCTCGCTGCTCGTGCTCGGAGGACTACTCGGTGAGAGAGGGGATATTATTACAATCCTTGACTACTCCATCATCACCATCAGCAACCCATCAGCGGCTCACTACTAAGCACAGCCCCTCTAGCCAAGTTGTATCTGTTCTCTTTCGAATCGTCAACGCTTGAAGTTTTGCCTAGGGCTAGACTAGATGGCAGATATTTCTGATATTTATATATATGATATTTCGCGGCAATTTGTATTATAAATAGTTTTTTAGCATTTAAAATGCATAAATTATTCGTTAATATTTATTTATTTTCGAACAAAGTACGTACCTTGTTTGAGTTTCAAAATCGCTAACTAGATGGCGCTTAAATTGTCTAATTTACTATATTGTGCATTTTATAACACTACAGTGAATAATGACTCGTTTACACGGACAGGTATACAAACTGATATTTTAAAGTATTACTACTTACTTAATATCTTATACTTTACTTAATACATATCTTACAACCTGAATGCCTGAGAATTCTTCACAATGTTTTTAAGGGTGTGTTAAGGGTGTGTGAGGGGAGACCTGCGCACAGTAGTGAGCCGATCATGGGTTGCAGATGATGATGATGATGATGATGATAATTTTATCCATCCACTTGATAAGGGTCTAAAAACACAATGCTTCCTGTTGCCAGTGAATTATAAAGTAGAATACAATAATAAATGGAACAATCTCTGTCAGGTATCAGGAACAGACTAACTAATTTTCCAAAATACGACCCTGCGTCAAAATCTCATTTTATTTATAGAAATAAAATTAAATCTCTCAAACTATGCATATGTATCTTGAAATTCCTTATCTAGCTATGTACGTCAACTCTCCTTTTTAGGACCACTTATCACAGTGCCTCTATTGAACCGGGTCGGCCGAAGGTGGATCATCATAGGGTCGAATGTGCCCCTTCTACTGGGATGGCTGCTAGCTGGTGTCGCGCGAGACCTGCCCGCGCTGTACGCCGCGAGGGTCATGT
The DNA here is from genome assembly GCA_029955525.1 of Oeneis ivallda. NCBI lineage: Eukaryota > Metazoa > Arthropoda > Insecta > Lepidoptera > Nymphalidae > Oeneis > Oeneis ivallda. Next base: position 7,544,199 of record JARPMR010000025.1, on the reverse strand, counting down.
GGGGGTGTGCTACGGGGATGCAGTTTGCCACTGTACCCTTGTATATTGGGGAGATCGCTGAAGTAAGTGCCACTATCAAAGCAGGGAAGGGTTGAATGTTCCTCTACAGCTCGGCTTGTTGCTGGCCGGCTTATCATGAGACCTGTCCGTGCTGTACGCCGCGCCGCTAGAATCAAGTGGGGATGTGCTACGGGGATAAAGTTTGCACCTGTGCCCTTGTATATTGGGGAAATCTCTGAAGTAACAACAAAGCCATAATACAAGCCTGATAGTAGTAGTAGCGCTTTCCAAACCGGTGGTAGAATCTTGACGTGTCATAAGAGCCACAGGCCTACATGAAATAAATAATTTACTTAGATTTTGTTTGATTTGACTTGTCTGATATAACAAAAACAAAATGTACTTAGTACAACTAATGCAGCTACTAAATCTTGTATATCTCTATCTAGGACAAAATCCGTGGCGCCCTAAGCGCCCTATTCCTGCTGTTCATCAACGTGGGATTCCTGCTGGCGTACGCCATAGGTCCCTTCTCTACGTACTGGGGCCTCACAGCCAGCGGCGGCATACTGTCTCTATTCTACATTCCCTTCACTTGGTTCATACCTGAAACGCCCTTCTTCCTTGTTTTCAAAGGTGTGTATGATTTCTGTTATTGTTTTGTTATTAACTTATTTTTCGTTCAGCGCCAGTTATCCTTCCTAATACCGATTATAAATCATTCTTCTTCTTAATCAACCTATAGACGTCCACTACTGGACGAAGGTCTCCTCCAAGGACTTCCACAGGCTTCGGTCTTGCGCCGCCTGAATCCAGCGGCTCCCTGCGACTCGTTTGATGTCGTCGGTCCACCTAGTGGGGGGGGGGGTCTGCCAACACTGCACTTCCCGGTGCGGCGTCGCCACTCCAGCACCTTGGGATCCCAACGATCACCAGCTTTTCGAACTATGTGCCCCGCCCATTTCCACTTCAGTTTCGCAACCCGCTGAGCCATGTCTGTGACTTTGGTTCTCCTACGTATCCCCTCATTTCTGAAATCCTTAGTAAGTAATAATATAAATGTAAGTGTGTTTGTTTGTTGGTTTCTCCTTCAATCACGCAGCAACGGAGCAACGCATCGACGTGATTTTTTGCATGGGTATAGTTGAGGAGCTGGAGAGTGGCATTGGTCCATTTATCCCGGAAAAACAGAGGGTTTCCACAGGATTTTTATAAACGTCGCAATATAAAGTCGCAGGCAAAAGGTAGTCTAAGGGCACGTTTATGCACACACGACGGCGCGGGCGTTGTTCGGCGCCCGCCGCGTCATGTCGCGCGATAAACTCAAACATGGCCAAGTATGAGAACGTTCACGCGGCCTACAACCGCCAAGGCAACTTTTGATTAGGAAGTAGGTACCTAAGTAGCGAGCTTATACAAGTTATACAATATATTAATATTATGAATTAACATTATTGTAAATAGGTACCAGTATTAAATAATTTGTACTTAATTCAATGCTTAACAAATTAGTACCTAGCTACTATCACTTAAACTACATTTACCTTACACTAAACAAGTTGGTTAGTTTTTTGATGAACTAATTACCTATCTAAATCAATTTGCTATTTTAGTACCTTCTCATTAAGTACCTATGTACGCTGCTTGTTGTTAAAAATACAATCTCATTGTGTTTTTTGTATTGATAAATAATTGGACGTCGGTGATTCAAGGCCAGTTCAAGAAGCAGTTCATAAAAAGTTAAACTGTTATGCTATTAAGTAATTCGATCAAGAAAGAGGTTAAAATTGGATTAAGATATTTAGATATCGAGCAAAAAATTAAAAGTAGTAAAAAGTCGTATATTATGGACAATTTTTGTGAAAAAAAAGTCTGCCGACAGTGATTTGTGGGTCCGAAATAAGGTCACTATCTATTCTTCTTTTATGAATGTTGAGGCAGATTCGAATGATGGAGAAGCTATGATCTAATTAAACCGACTCCATCAAACCAGAAAAGAGGAGATCGGTAGGAGAACCAGAGTTATTGTTTAACATATCGATCCAAGTATACAACATCAAATCAGAAAAGAAGAGATCGGTAGGAGAACCAGAGTTATCGCATAGCATATTGATCCAAGTATACCTACACAATCACATCAGAAAAGAGGAAGGAGATCGGTAGGAGAACCAGAGTTAAGGCATAGCATATCAACCCAAGTATACACAATCAAATCAGAGAAGAGGAGATTGGTAGGAGAACCAGAGTTAACTCATAGCATATCGACCCAAGTGTACACTATCAAATCAGAAAAGAGGAGATCGTTAGGAGAACCAGAGTTATCGCATACCATATCGATCCAAGTGTACAGAATCAAATCAGAAAAGAGGAGATCGTTAGGAGAACCAGAGTTAACGCATATCATATCGATCCAAGTATACACAATCAAATCAGAAAAGAGGAGATCGTTAGGAGAACCAGAGTTATCGCATACCATATCGATCCAAGTATACAGAATCAAATCAGAAAAGAGGAGATCGGTGGGAGAAACAGAGTTATCACATAGCATATCGATCCAAGTATACAGAATCAAATCAGAAAAGAGGAGATCGGTGGGAGAAACAGAATTATCGCATAGCATATCGATCCAAGGTGCTGGACTGGCGACCCCGCACCGGAAAACGCAGTGTTGGCAGACCCCCCACTAGGTCAAGCGACGACATCAAACGACGAGTCGCAGGGAGCCGTTGGATTCAAGCGGCACAAGACCGAAGCCTGTGGAAGTCCATGCAGGAGACCTTTTTCCAGCAGTGGACGTCTATAGGTTGATTAAAAAAATATATATCGATCCAAGTAGATATACACAATCAAATCAAAAAAGAGAAGATCGGTAGAAGAACCAGCTGGTCAGCTAGATATCGGTTGAGATGACGAAATGAAAATAGTTACGCAGTTTTAAGACATTGTTATTGAATTCAATTGCACTTCTCAATAGGCAGAATCGAAGAAGCATCATTAGTTCTGCAGAAGCTAAGAGGTGTTCCCAAAGAAGGAGTGGCGACAGAGTTAGAAGGGCTGCAGGCGTTGGTGGCCCGCGAGTTCAGGGTGCCCACCAGGGTACAGGACTTGTGGGCGACGAGGGGCAATCTTAAGGCTCTAGGTAAGCGTTTGATGCTCTTTTATCTATGTATTTAGGTTTTTTTATGTATCACTGGCGCGCTAAGCCGCGCGCATCGATATGGGTGGCGCTAAAACTTTCGCGTAAATCGAGAGTTATCAGAGGAGAGTACCTGACACTCGCCTATGAATATATTATCCTGACGGTTCAGCCTACTAGCGTAGAAGCCGAGAGAGCGTTTTCAGCATCAGGATATATTTGCAGTTCACTCAGAAGCAGGCTCGGAGATGATACAATAAATGCCATTTGCTTCTTAAAAGCGTATTTTCAAAAGTTATCACAATAGGTTGATATCATAGTAATAGGATCTAAGAGAAAGTTGTGATTTGATTATTATTAGTCATTGAATATGAATAAGACTGAATTAAAAATATTAAACTGTTGTTAGGAGTAAGGGTAAAATTAAACGAAACTATTAAACTATGCCAAACATTTAAAGATGAATCTAAGAAAACAGATTACTAATTACTTATACGTAATTAATAGAAAAGAAATCATTTCTGTTGCTTAATGTAAGAAATGTTTAATAAAAGTTGATTTTTACACAAAAATCTGTAGTTTCAATTTGATTTTATAACATAATTTCAAAGATGCGGGATCCCGCGTGATCCCGCGCGGAATTGTATCCCGCATATCAATCCCGCGGGATTGAATCAGCTGCGGGATTGCAATCCCTATATGGGTACTGGGTAGTCCTCCTGATGGCTACAGCGGCCTACCTCCACGGATATCAATTATTAGCCTTCTGCGCGGGAGATGAAATGAAATGATAAAAAAATCAAAGAACTTAAAAACATACATTAAGGGAAGAAGGTCTACAAAAGGCGACCTTATCGCTAAGAAGCGATCTCTTAAAGGCAACCTCAAGAGGAAATACGTATATATGTACTGATAGAAATATTGGAAGAGGGTGTACGCTGAAATAGAATAAAGGATGAAATATTAATTAGGTACAGTCAATACTGGGGAGATAATTATGTAGTAGGTACATAGGTGTGTGAAAACATAGGTGCACTATCTCCTCACTCTCAATTAATTAATTATTAGGATTACATTAGGTAGTTAAGTAGGAAAACTGGAAAGCAAGAAATGACAAGCTATACCAATATTAATTTGATGGCTAGCAAAATTCTTACCGTTTATGAATGCTTTCTCAGATATGTTAGGGTCAAGAAATCGTCTCATTGTTGTTTTGGTAAATAAAATGCTCTCTAATGCTCTACATAATTAGATAAGTTCTTGGTTTGTACAACGTTTTTATGTATCTTCCCTAAATAAATCATTCTTTTCTTCATCAACTATGTACATTACCAGGTATCTGCGTGTTTCTGGCAATGTTGCTACAGTTGTCAGGCATTGACGTGTTACTGTTCTACATGGAGGAACTACTGGAGAGGATTGGTACCAAGATAACGCCGTCTGATGGCACCATCATTATGGGAGTTGTTCAGGTAAATACCTCTATCTAACCATGCTATACAGTCTTCAGGCATCGACGTGGATTCATCTTACTTCTTACTAATATTACTATAAATGTGAAAGTATGTTTGTTTGTTGGTTTGTCCATCAATCACGCTGTTAGTTGTAACAGAGCTACGGATCGACGTGATTTTTTGCATGGGTATAGTTGAGGTCCTGGAGATTGACATAGGCTACTTTTTATCCCGGAAAATCAAAGAGTTCCCGTGGGATTTTAAAAACTAAATCCACGCGGACCAAGTCCGGGCATCAGCTAGTTCTTAATAAAGGCTAAAGTGTGTTCGTTCGTTGGTTTGTCTTACAATGATACAGCAACGAAAACGGATCGACGTGATTTTGTGCATGGGTATAGTTAAGAACCTGGCAGGAGACAAAGACCTTTGAACCCGAAAGCTAAGGGTTCCCGCGGGATTTTTGAAAACCTAATTCCACGTGGACGTGTCGCAGACATAGCTAGGTCATAATCTTGGGGCACGGTAGTGCCCCCGCCAAGACAAGTCAAGCGAAGCTCAAGGGCACTACTTACCTTTTCTCGAAGCGCTTCGTCGTTTTTTTGAACCCTCATAACTTGGGTTTGGATTATCTATTACTCGTAATATACTTACCTAATAGTTTTTGTTGTAGGTGGTCACGAGTTGTATTACACCGCTGGTCGTGGATAGACTCGGAAGGAAACTCCTCATGTGGACCACATCACTGGGGCTCACTATTTTCTTGGTAAGAATACCTATAATTTAATGATAAGATAGGTACTTGCTAATTACTTATAATAAGTATTCGAAACATCCAACTCACATCATTAATTACCTTGCTGGCGGAGATCATACCTTTCATCATCATCAACCCATCAACAGCTTACTTCTGAGCGCAGTTACAGGCCATAGTCCACCGCGCTGGCCCAATGCGAATTGGCGGACTTCACACACCTTCGAGAACATTATGAAGAACTCTCAGGTGCAGGTTTCCTCACGATGTTTTCCTTCACCGTTGAATCATATGATATTTAGTTTCATAAACGCACATAACTTCGAAAAGTCAGAGGTGCGTACCCAGGATCGAACCAGCGACCAGATCAGTCAGACAGTCCTACCAATACTACATTATTCGAAAAAAATTCTTGTTTATGTAAATAATATACAACACTGAATAGATAATAGCTATTTATGCAACTGCATCGTAATGAGGGTCATTTTAATTCGAGTGCTGTTTTTTGATACGAGGCTTGCCGAGTATCAAAATAGGATAGTACGAGAATTAAAATGACTAATTACGTTCAGTTGCATACAAGATTTTATCTACGACAAGGAAAATAAAATCATTAACAAAATACGCCGTAGGCTCAACAAAGTAACAAAAAGTAACTCCGTAAGCCGCCACCAGCCGCCTGTGGCGCCTCTGTCGTATGAACGGTACAAAAGTGCCAGAACTCAGAGCCTTAGCTTTAGGTATCCTATTTTAAGAAGATTACCATTTCGATTCAGCTCCCATAAAACGAGCTGCATCGAAATGAGAAGCAAAACCGAAAGAGGGTTCATTTCGATTCAGCTGTCAAATTCGAAATTGAAACTTTTCGATGCTGGAGTAGATAAAATATATAAAATGATAGGGTATGGTAACTACTAGCCACGGCCAAAGCCTAAAAAGACTACAGACGATTTAGAAATTATAAATTCGTAAATTGCCATTCCTGGTAATCGAAACCGAGACCTGTCTCTAATATGACCATAGCTTAATTAGCAACAGCACTCGCACCACTATACAAGCATCTAAAAATCTGATGTAAATGACTATGCAGTCTAAGATAGTAGCGGGCTAACTTGGAACCCTACCCCTATCTTGGAACATCCCCCCAATCGGTTTCTAAACGCCATCGTGCCGGAACGCTAAATCGCTTGGCGGCACGTCTTTGACGGTAGGGTGGTAACTAGCCACGGCCAAAGCCTCCCACTAGACCAGACCAGAGACAGAAATTATAAATTCCCAAATAGACCCCGCCGGTAATCGAACCCCAGACCGCAGCGCTCACCACTGCGCCAGGGAGGTCGTCAAAGTTTTTGATTTTTGACGTGATAAAGTCTTATAAATCGATGAACACCGGCTGCACGCTTGAAAAAGTGTCACGTTACGCCTGAGCCTGCGCGTGCAAGCGAGAGCGCGGAACAAGCGATAGAGAGGCACGATCGGCCCAAGCGTTTATAGAGAGCGCCCGCCGCCGACCGCCATCATCAATGTTTCTATATGACTTTATCATGTAAAACTATCGTCCGTAAACCGACTTTACAGACAACCAATTCTTTTTTATTAATAACTAGCTGATGCCCGCGACTTCGTCCGCGTGGATTTAGTTTTTAAAATCCCTCGTGAACACTTTGATTTTCCGGGATAAAAAGTAGCCTATGTCCTCAACTATAGTACCCATGCAAAAAATCACGTCGATCCGTGGCTCTGTTGTGGCGTGATTGAAGGACAAACCAACAAACAAACACACTTTCGCATTTATAATATTAGTATGATTATAATATTAAATTGCATAGGAAAACACTGTAGCATTCAGTCCATACGATGTATTACATCCATACCTACTATGTAGTATGTAGGTATAATGATCGTTTGGCAAAATCTGACGCCTTTGGAGTAGTTTGACAAAATAGGGCTATCCACGATGGCTATATACGATAAAGTACGCTTGCCAGCTTAAGATGAGCCATTCATTCAAAGTATCTTGTAGATTCCGGGGTTCAAGTTATTTGGACCTTTTACTGAAGATCGTGATGTCTATAATTTCTGAACTACGAAATTGACGACCTTGAAATAATTACAGGATAATCTCTAAAGAACCTGCTTTCTAACAAAAAAAGAATGGATTAAATCGGAATACGCCTTAATGAATTACAGCGAAATACACATTTTGACTTTCATCCCCTCTCCCAAGGGAACCGTGCTGAATTTCGGGATAAAAAGTATCCTATATTATACCTCGTAGTATTAACTTAAATCGTGCCAAGTTTCATTTAAATCCGTCCAGTAGTTTCGGCGTGATGCGCGGCCAAGATACAGACAGACAGACAGACAGACAGACAGACAGACAGACAGACAGACAGACAGACAGACAAAAAATAAAAAAAAAATTGTTTTGGCTTCAGTATCGATTATAGAGTGCCCTCAAACAAAAATTTTCAAAATATCTTCAATGTACAGAATTGGACCTGTTACAGTTTTATTATATTATAGATTTATTTTGCATTATAGGGCATAATAGGTATCTACGCGCTTCTAGACTCGCACTTCAAATACAACGTGGAGCCGTACGCGGTCATTCCCCTGCTGTGCCTCATCATATACATGATACTCTTCACACTCGGTACGTTTTACGTTTCTATCTTTTTTAAACGACTTCAAAAAAATGACGCGTATTTTTTTTTTTTTTTTGGTTGATGTAACTCCATAACTCCGTCAAATATGAACGGATTTCAATATTTTTTTTTAATTTCAAAGGTAGGTCCCATTAAAATTTGGTGAAGATTTGATAAACATCTTCGGTGATGGAGGACGGAACTCCTCAATGAATAAGAGAACATCACTCGCGAACAGATAATAATGAAGATTTGATCTTATGAAGCTACACTAAAAAGTTTAAAATAATCAAAGTAAAAAATCCCTGATTATATTGGTTTAAAGTCACAAATTCAGTAGGTACTACCGATTTTAATATGGAGCGTTATGGAGCATATCGTACATACGTAAACGTATAAAAATTCATACACGAAATTGAGCTCTAATTAAATGGAGTTATGGTTTATATTACTTTGATACTAATGTCATCGAATACGATAACGATCAATGGAATAACTTTAGACAATCGCAGGGAAGAACTGTGTCGCATTTTGGATTGTGCAGGCTGATGTAGAGAGGGGAGCCGGCATGGTGATTATGTTTGCAAATCTCCATTGATATGCGGTCACGGCTCGCAGAGGCGGAACGCTATGCGGGGTGCGGGAGGCATATTATATCCTTGAAATCATCGCTCGGTAGTTCGTATATAAAAGTATTCGAATACTTAAATCAAGAAATAATTTTTATTTCGTATCTAGTGTTACGAATTACGATGTTGTTATAATTATTTACTATAATAACTATACTTTTTGGAGTTTACTCCATAAGAATCGATTTTAGGCGCCCGGTATGAATAGAATAGAATAGAATAGAAATGTTTTTTATTCAAATAAACTTTTACAAGTACTTTTGAATCGTCAATGAGTCTACCACTGGTTCGGAATGCCGTTCCTGCCGAGAAGAACCAGCAAGAAACTCGGCAGTTGCTCTTTTCAAAATACTTTTACAACATACTTAACAGATATTATTCTATGTAGGTATGCAGAGCCTCCACAATGAGGGAAAGTTCCACAAAAGCATACGTAATTATTTATAATTATAATTCAACACATGTCTAGACGGGCAGACAGAAAGTAGCCCCATTGCCGCTGGTGGCACCCGTTCACGAGCATGACGCATGACCCAGCCATTGCTTCGCTCAACCATATTTTAGGGAACGTAACAACCCGCATCACACGACACCACCGCAGAAATGTTAAAGAGAGTGTGACATACTTAGGCTACCCATCTTAAGGCATCGAATTGAAACTAATAGGTATTCAAATCAAATACTCATTTTAAAATATGACTTGTACACAGATAAAGTGGAAACTCTGAATAGAATAGAATTATTTTGATATACAATTATACAGTAATCATTACCTACTGTCTCATGAATCGCTGGAACGAATTATATCCACGCTTTTTTGTCATTTAGTCTTCAATCGTATAATATGCTTTTTTCATGAGCGTAGTTTTAATCGATTTCTTAAACTTGTGTAAAGGCAAGTCCAAGATCGACTGTGGAATTTTATTATAGAACGTCACACCCATTCCCACAAATGTCTTTCGGACCCTCTTGAGGCGCAGTCGAGGAATCACGAGCCTATTTGGATCTCTAACCTGCCTATCGCGTAATTCACCCTTTTTTTGTAATTCACAACGTTTTGTCTGACAAATATTATATTGTTATAAATATATTGTGAAGCTACTGTAAGAATGCCTATTTCTTTAAATGAAGCGAATCCCGCGGCTTTAAATTATAGATTGCGCGAATCGCCCTCTTCTGCAATACAAAAATTTTTCCAATATCGGCCGCTTTACCCCATACTAAGATTCCGTATGACATAACATATGACGTATGAGAAAAATTTGAGGTGTAACATCTACTTATGAATGACCTTGTTACGTTTTTATGACAGCGTTACTACAAACACGTAGATCAGCGCCATCTTTCGGCTTATGTGTAAACTATTTCGAATAGCAACTCTGTTGTACGCCCTAAAACCCTGCGACAGCACTGCTAACATAATAGTTCGAGCTATTTACAATAGATGGCCGTATTTGATATTAACTAGCACAAATACTATAAAGTAAACTCCAGTCGTGCGTCGCAGCTGACACACACACTTTTTTTTGTTAGGTACTTACTTGAAGATAATTTTCTAATTTAATTTATCTATGGTTATACTGACAAAACAGACCTATTTAGTGTTTTAGTAGGTTTTGAACCACTGATTATTATTATTATTATTAAAGTTATACTGACAAAACAGACCTGTTTGTGTTCTAGTAGGTTTTAAACCACTGATTATTATTAAAGTTATACCTACTGACAAAACAGACCTTTTTAGTGTTCTGGTAGGTCTTGAACCACTGATGCATATTGGTGCTAAAAAATTGGCCTTGTTCTGCGCCTTAAGTTTTTAGACCCAGATTTTACTTATTTAATAGACCTTTTTACTTGTTTCCTGCCAGGCGTGGGCCCGGTGCCGTGGATCCTGGTGGCGGAAATGTTCCCGGTGAGGACGAAGTGCATGGCCAGTGGCATCGCCTCCTTTATGTGCTGGCTTGCTGGCTTCGTTTGGACCAGGTATGTCTTCGTCTCTTTCTTTACTAAGTAAGTTTAGATTTTTTCGCAAGATATGTAGTCACTTATCTTTATTACCACTATAGCTTCGGCTTGATGAGCTATGTCGGTGGCACGAGTTCTCCTACATATCTCCTAATTTCCAATTTGACCCCGTACATATTCACTTGCAAGCAGTGATAGTCTATAGTGAAATAATGATAGCCTAGTGAAATAGTAATAGCCTAGTGAAGCAGTGATAGCCTAGTGAAATAGTAATAGCCTAGTGAAATAGTAATAGCCTAGTGAAATAGTAATAGCCTAGTGAAACAGAGATAGCCTAGTGAAATATTGATAGTCTTGTGAAATAGTGATAGCCTAGTGGTTAGGCCTGCGATCTTCTGTTCGGGGGTTCGCAGGTTCGATTCCTGGCCTGACCTCTGACTTCTCGAAGTCATATTCGTTTGAGCACTTAAATATCACATGATTCACATGCTTCAACGGTGAAGGAAAACATCGTGAGGAAACCTGCACACCTGAGAATTCTCCACAATGTTCTGAAAGGTGTGTGAAGTCTGCCAATTCGCATTGGGCCAGCGCGGTGGACTATTGACTTCAATCCTTCTCTGAGAGGAGACCTGCGCTCAGTAGTGAGCCTTTGATGGGTTGCTCATGATGATGATGATGATGTCCACAGGTTCTTCCGCGACGTGGCGGCGTCGTACGGCATCTACACGGCGTTCTGGGTGCTGGCGGTGTGCTGCGGGCTCGGCTTCGTGTTCTCCATCAGCCCGTGGCTGCCCGAGACCAAGGGCAAGACCTTCGACGAGATCCAGGACATGCTCAATAACAGGCAAGTAAAATCTAATAAAAAACGAGTATGCTTTAGATCACACTATGAGAGAAAGAGAGAAAGAAAATGTGTGCTCGCACCTCTCTGTTGCCCCTATAGTAATTTACGAAACGTAACTCTCTCTCTTTCTATCTTCACTAATCTCCCTCTCAACTTCCGTTCGCCTCGTCCGATCACACTATTCGTAACGCATTCACCACCTTACTTCCCAAGTCAGGCCCACGCGTTTTGTCTCTAGAGTGCCACAAAGGAAAAAATATACAGACTGATAAACACATTACCACTCCTTTGCGTTGCGCAGTCGGGTAAAAACCGGCTTCAAATGCCCGCGCCCCTAAAAAGTATATAATTTCTTTTTAATTTTTTAAAAACCGCTCGACCGATTTCGATAAAATTTAAATGGGACCACCTGGGAAGTATGCCTTTTGAAACAAAAAAAAGTTTCCAAATCGGCTCAGGCGTCTTCGAGTGACCGGTGAAAATGCATAAAAAAATTCCGACGAAATGAGAACCTCCTTTTTGAAGTCGGTTAGAAAGGGTTTTCATCGTTTCAACTGGCTCGATGGTCTAGCGGTTAGCACGGTCGACTGCGGATGATCAGGTCCTGGGTTCGATTCCTGGTTCGGTCAAAAATTTATTTATTTTAACTTTTTTATTAGTACCTAACAAGTTAAAGCTTGTCTATGAAAATGTAGCTTTTGTTTTTGATTCTCAATTGTCTTTCATATTTCAGGAGCAAAGAACCCAAGCCAGTGCCAGTGTAATTCATTAAATAGTTTTAACTTTATTTTAAGACTAGCTGATGCCCGCGACTTCGTCTTCGTCCGCGTGGATTTAGTTTTTAAAATCCCTCGGGGAACTTTGATTTTCCGGGATAAAAAGTAGCTTATGTCTCTCCAGGTCCTCAACTATACCCATGCAATGCCATCATGTCGATCCGTAGCCCTGTTGCGGCGTGATTGAAGGACAAACCAACAACAAAAACACTTTCGCATTTATAATATTAGTAAGGATATTAATCTATTGTTTATTATTTAATACTTTGTTGTACCAAATCCGAAATCAATAAAAATCTGAAAAAATTTAAATACATATATTTTTTTTACAATATTTACCTACCTACGAGTATGACAGTTTACATAACTTATTAGGTACTTAAGAGCGCGTGTAACCCCAAAAAAAAATCAGATTTCGCGATGAGATAAAACATAGCCACAACCTCATGTGAGGCGCGACAAAAGAAAGCGTTTTGCGCGGAATAGGAGTGTAGTAAGCGCCAAATACTTTGTAACTCGTAAAATATTCGTTTTCTTTTCAATTCACTAGGCTACTCTCTTGATAATATCAATCGGAATTTAATGTAAAAATTTTGGCTCTGTAATATGCAACACATTGAAAATAAATGAATATTGGTTAAAAATTACTTCGCGATTTTTTATTATCGAACAAATTTCATCATTTTATGTTTTTGCCCAAACACGTCCCTTGGCAGTATGATGTAATTCTTGCGTGTTTTTTTTCGGATACTTGAAACTTGATCTACTACTGTAAAAATCAAATCTGTTTACTGTTAACGAGCGCACACCCACTCTTAATGTACAAATAACGAAATTCCAAAATGAAATCCCAACAATGCGATATAATAATAGTTTATTCATAATAATACAATAATTATAATATTCTTAAAAATACATCAAAAATAAGATTAATATTCTCAATAATGATTATCTCTGGAATTGTAACGGGCAGATCCTAAGTCCCATCACATCTTTGCCCACCTCGGCGACGCCGCAGACTGGGCAAAGCTTGCCCTTGTGCTCGGGCAAAAAACTCGCGCTGCATAGCGAGCATTTTTCTTCAGGCTTCCCCCTGTATATGGGCTTGTAACTAATTCCACATATATTGAAGGGGTTGTGCTCATCGTATAGCAACTGATGTTCGTCTGTGGGCGTCTTCTCACACGCTTGAAGGATTTTTCTCGCTTGTTGAGCTACCTCTGGGCGTGGTCCCAGCTCTAGAAGTCTTCTGGCGAAGGAGGCGGCGGTTCTGTAGTTCTTGAGCTTGAAGAACATGTTCAGTGCTGTTCGGAGCGTTAGGATTTGGTGAACGGGCTGAAGCTTGCAGTGGGTGAAGTAGGCGGCCATTTCGCACGTGCGTTTTTGTTCGTCGAGGGTGTTCTTCGGCATTGCTGGTGAACAAAAATTTAATAATAATAATAACATATTTTTATTATTAACAAAAATCTAAGGTGATAATCTAAACTGGACCGCAAAGAAAAAGGGTCGGTTAGAAAATCTTCAAAATGTAAAACTACGCATTTTCATTTATTTTACATTTGTTAAAAATAAAAAGCTTGAATTCATGATTTCTTTATTTTCATGTAAGCACATTAATATATTCTTTAATTTAGTCTTTATTTCATTTAGATAGGTCAGGTACTTTTGAAGATATTGAAGATTTTCTAACCGACACTTTTCTTTGTGGTCCAGTTTATAATCAAAAATTCTTTTTAAAACCCCACTTCAAACGCCCGCACCACTACAAAGTATATTATAATTTATTGTTGATTTTTTAAAAACCGCTCAATCGATTTCGATAAAATTTATATGAGACCACCTGGAAAGTAGGTATACCATTTGAAACAAAAAAGAAATTTCCAAATCTTGACTGCAATCTCACCTGAGGATAAGTGAGTAGATGCAACCTAAGATACAGCGCGCTTGCCTAGAAGATGAGGTGTTTTTATACCCAAGGTATGAAGGTACCCAAGTTATAGTCAGTTGTAAAAACAGAAGCCAAATTTTAGCTGTGCATATTAGAAACGAGGAAGCAAAGCGCTTATGGCTGATTTACACGGGTTTAGTAGTTTAGTAATTCTAGTCTTTACTTAAGCTTTAGTGACTTAATTGTTAAGTGGCCGTTACACGTACTATTTAGTAAAGCTCTTTAGTAGCCCAAGATGCCTTGGTCATGCCATGGTCTTGGTCGTGTCGCTTTCTCTGAGAATCGTATTTAAATCAGATTTCACGTTTCAATATCTGATTTCAAAACTATGCTATTATCAAAAATGCAAAAAATATTATTAAATATATGCACAAGCTATAAACGGCTTTGAAACGAGCACGTCGAGACGTTGGTTCTGCTCACTTATGCGGCTACTAAACAGTTTACTAAATCGTGCCTGTCCAAACGCGTAAACACCTACTAAACCGAAATATGGTCCAAATTCTTTCTCCCGTTTAGTGAACTGCTAAACTGTAACTTACGACTTGCTACTAAATTGTTCGTTTACACGTACTAAATCACTAAAGATTTACTAAACTACTAAGCCCGTGTAAATCGACCATTAGTGCGTGATCATTCATTTAGTTATCCCATTAACCTAGCCACGGCCGAAGCCGCCACGCAAACAAAAGGCACCTTTCCTAGCAGTTTCCATCTGCAGCCCCAGCAGGTACTCCTTGCAGATGGCGAGCAGCTGCTGCGCCTCGGACAGCTCCTGCTTGGAGTCCACCTGCAGCAGCGGCACCAGCCTCGCCACCCGCTGCAGCCGCTCGATCGCCTCCGTGAACTTGCCGCTCGTCGTCAGCTGGTAGCACTGCTGCAGCTGGCTCACCAGCTCGTTGAGTTTTACAGCTGGAGATAATAGAAATAAAAAATGCGTGAGTGTCGTGGAACACTCGGTTGGAACGAAGTTCCTTTTAATAATAAATCTTAATATATTATATATAAATTACGTGTCACGTTGTTTGTCCGCGATGGACTCCTAAACTACTGAACCGATTTAGATCAAACTTCGTAACTATCTGTAATTTGGTCCAACTTGAAAGATAGGATAGTTTTTTTTTATTAAGATAATTTATTCGTTTTATTTATATAGGTAAGTTGGCGGTACGAAGTTCGCCGGGTCAGCTACTTAATAATAAAAATAAAAAATTAGGGAAAAATTCCACATAGAAATTATTTAAAATAAAATTGAAAATAGAAAATTCAGTCTGTCGAGCTGGTATTCGAACCATCGACCTTTATGCGACTGTAGAAACCACAAGGCTACGGAGATCTAATATTGTAGTGTGAAAATATTGAACACAATGCCAAATTCACATTCAAAAAAGTGTCGGTTCAATTTAGTCTTAATTTTTTCCATCTAGCCCCCTTTCGCATCGCGCGATAAGGAACTAAGTTCCACAAAAAAGGTTGTCTGTAAAGTCGGTTTACGAACGATAGTTTTACGTGATAACGTCATAAAGAAACATTGACGATGACTAGCGGGCGGCACAATCAAACGCTTGGGCCGATCGTGCCTCTCTATCGCTTGTTCCGCGCTCTCGCTTGCACGCTCAGGCTCAGGCGGAACGTGACACAATTCCGTGCGTGCAGCCGGTGTTCATCGATTTATAAGACGTTATCACGTCAAAATATATTTAAAAAAAATCAAGTTTAAACGCCACTACAAAAAATAAAAATATTGTTGTACGTTGAAGTCGGGCGGGCGTAAATTGAAATGATGAAACCAATGCAGAGCTTCGTGCCCGGGATCGAACCTGTGACCCCCCGAATAGGAGACCTCAAGAACTCTGTCGGTTGATAAAGAAAAACAGTTGGGTGTCGAGGAACACTCGGTTAGAACGAAGTTTCTTCTAATAATAAATTAATAATAAAAATAAATAAAATAAAAAATAATAATCAGGAGTCAGGATTGGAACCTCTGAACCGATAGTTTCACTCCTTCGTTTAGCCGCTACGCCACCAAGCTATGATGCAACGTGTGTAATAAACGAAGGCAACAAGTGTCGTGGTTCTTACACTTTTCTTCGGCTAGCCTGCATCCGCCAAACCGTCCGAAAAGGAACTCCGTTTTTAAATATTGGATAGAATCAGGCGTTACTTTGCGGAAGTTCATGATTAGCAAGAAAAGGTTAGAATTATTTTGCTTTAATCAGCCAACAGAAAAAATCTGTATGGTCAAACATGCAGTAACAAACTAAGCACCGCTCACCTTCCCAACCAAGCAAGAAAGCCAAGTTCCCAAGCAAGCAATGCCACCACCACTCACATGCACCACACACAGTACGACTTTACAATGCAGTATTGTTGAACAATACTGCATAGTAAAGTCGACATCTCCTGAGGATGCTCCGGTGTCGGGGCGAAACGTACGTCGAGCTCGAGAGTAGTGTAAAAGTCTTGTGTGGTGGTGGCATTGCTCGCTTGGGAACTTGGCTTTCTTGCTTGCTTGGGAAGGTGAGCGGTGCTTAGCTTGTAACTGCATGGACCATACAGATTTTATCTGTTGGCGGATTATAGCAAAATAGTTGTAACCTTTTCTTGCTAAGGAACTCCGTTCCAAAAGATGGTTTGTTCTAAATAAGCTTACTCAAAACGGGCAGCAGGTCCTTCCCACTCGCCTCCTTCCAGTTGCGGTGCAGGTGCGCGGCGAGCGGCGGCGCGAGCGGCAGCGCGCCGAACATGAGGCGCGCGCTCGCGAACATGCTCAGGAACTGCTCGCAGTACGGCTCGAAGTTCACCACGCCCACTTGCTCGTTCAGCAGTCTGGGAGGGAATAATAATCAATCATCAACGGTTCACTACTGAGCGCAGGTCTCCTCTCAGAGAAGGGTTATAGGCCATAGTCCACCACGCTGGCCCAATGCGAATTGGTGGACTTCACACACCTTCGAGAACATTATGAAGAACTCTCAGATGTGCAGGTTTCCTCACGATGTTTTCCTTCACCGTTGAAGCAAGTGATAGTTTAATGCTTAAACGCACTTGACTCCGAAAAGTCAGAGGTGCGTACCCGGGATCGAACCTGTGACCCCATAGCGAATATGCGAATAGGAGACCACAGTCCTAACCACAGGGCTATCACTGCTGTAATCAATAATAATAATCATCATCAATAATCAAGTTATCATAGAGTTGTGGGGACTGGAATTCACACGTGAGCGAAAACAAGTCGCCTGCGTGCGATACTCGCCAGTCGTGCGGCAACACACGGCTCAACATGTCGTGTCCCTAAATAATGTGAATGTAGTTTTCCTGATAAATATATCGGTGTGAATGTAACTGGAAAATAAATCGATGCTGATCATGGACTGACGGAGTTTCATTGAAGTTGGACGAAGGAGTCAACCCCAGTAGACAGGACCCCACCAGTCAGCGACCCCAACAGAGTTATGATGGAATGTAAATATGGTGGGAGGCTTAGTTAGCTGTTGTGTCGAAACCGATTCAGGATATGGAACTCGCTGATGCCCGCGACTTGCGTGGATTCAGATTTTAAAATTCCTCGGAAACTCTTTGCTTTTCCGGGATAAAAAAGTAGCCTACGTCACTCTCCAGGTCCTCAACTATACCCATGCAAAATCACTTCGATCCGTAGCTCTGTTGCGGCGTGATTGAAGGACAAACAAACACACTTTCGGGATTTTAAAAAATAAATCCACGCGCATATCGATATCTATATATTTATTCTTCTTCTTCTTCTTCTTCGTGACACTCTTGGCAGAGCGGTCGTGGTCATCGCGAAGTGACGTCTTTAGCGGCAGACGTGATTCGCCTCACGAGCATTCGCCACTTCTCCCTGCTGGCCGACAGACTTAATTAGATCGGTCCATCGCATGGGCGACCTTCATGGGCGATATTTATAGTCTTGTCATAAAATTTAAAAAAATCAAAATCATTTATTTCATGTAGGCCAAATTGGCCAAATCCAGAATCTACCACCGGTTCGGTAAGCTGATTCTACTACGAGCCGGCAAGATAAGGAATATTATTATACCTGAAAGCGATCTCGAACTGTCCGGTAGCGACGTGGTCGTGGGCGGTCTTGAGCTTGGCGCCCACGGCCACGCTCACGCCGCGCGTGGGCGCCACGAAGTACTCCGACGACTCCTCCGCGCCATCTATGTCGGCTGCGTGAAAACAATCTTTTTTAGGGTAAGATCTATAGAGGGAAATCTCACTCAGCTCAGACAAGACTGAGTTAAAACGAGACAGATTTATGTCGAAACATATTTTTGTCTCATTTTAACTCTATCTTGAGTCTTGAGCAGAGCCAGAGTATGATCTATAGATCTCGGCCTTAGACTGGGTTCAGATGAGTGACATTCAACATTCGCCTCCAAAATTCGCCTCGTTTGAACCCGGTATTGCTTATCCAGTCAGTGAGAGAAGAACCAATAACAACAAAAATATAATAGGCACGATGACAGGAACCAAGTGAAAATGAAATTATGAATTTATCTGTTGAAATAGGATTCATGGATTATAAAAAACGTATTTATTTTTCTATTTTGGGCGAGGTTGATATTTATTTTGATAAAATAAAACTATAACATACCACAATCAGCCATTTTAGATTATCACCAAGTGCACCACCAGTGCGATAGGTCACATCTATCTTCAAACTTTGACAAACTACTATGACAACACATAGAGGTGATGTCATGAACGTTTGGGCGTGAATTTTAAAACTTTGAAATGGCAGTTTTTTTTTTAATTAGATATTTTTCGAAATAGTAGATACTTCCGAACATCATCCAACAGTTTTTCAAAATCGGTCATCACGCCTATTAGAACACGCAACGTACCATTGATCATCAACTTAAGTACAACGACAATTCTGCCGAAATTACGTTGCAAGCACTTCGGCGGCTGAATTTTATTTATCATATATCTATGGGCCTCATAAAAAGGCTCAGGGTCATTCAGTGGGCAATGTAGAGCTCATTGCTCGGAGAGAAATCATATCAGAAATGAGGCATTCCGTCGGAAAACCAAAGTTAACGACATAGCTCATCGCTTCGCGATATTAATGCGATTTTAAATGGATAGTCTACGGTACTAGTTCGAAGAGATAATGATCGTTGGGGTTCCAAAGTGGCAACCCCGCACCGGGAAGCGCAGTGTTAGCAGACCTTGTGGACCCCACTAGGTGGACCGAAGTCACACGAGTCGCAAGGAGCCGCTGGATACCGCGCCGCGAGAACACCGAGACCTGCGGAAGTCCATGTAAGAGACCTTTGTTCAGCAGTGGACGTCTATCCGTTGAAGAAATTAGGACTCACCCGGCACCGGAGCCAACTCCTCGGGCAGCTCCAGATCCTCATCACCAACGTCCCACCCTCCGTCATCACACGCGTCTTCCATCACCTCGTCTTCGCCGTTCTCCTGCGAACAAAAGATACAGTTGCATGAGGAGTGGCCCTGCGAGACCAGATCTGGAATGAGTGGTGGCGACCTCAAATCAGAAAGCACAGCCCCCCCCCCGCTACCCCCACCCACTAAGTGGGGTGCTAGGTGCTGGAATACATAACCTTGTGGAAGTCCATGCAAGAGACCTTTGTCCAGCAGTGGACGTCAATTGGTTAGCTGCGACCTCGAAGAGACTCCTGCCCACAGCAGCAGATGTGGAGACAGAGGCTGCGGTACCTTGTTCTGGTGCAGCGCGTCGTCGTCGTCGCCCCAGGCGCCGGCGGCCTCTAGCGGCTCGTCGCCCGCCACGTCGGCCACCGCGCCCACCGCGCTACTGTCCGCCGCCGAGCGCGCGCCGCCCGCCACCTCGAAGAGACTCCTGCCCACAGGTGGAGCAGCAGATGTGGAGACAGAGGCTGCGGTACCTTGTTCTGGTGCAGCGCGTCGTCGTCGTCGCCCCAGGCGCCGGCGGCCTCTAGCGGCTCGTCGCCCGCCACGTCGGCCACCGCGCCCACCGCGCTACTGTCCGCCGCCGAGCGCGCGCCGCCCGCCACCTCGAAGAGACTCCTGCCCACAGGTGGAGCAGCAGATGTGGAGACAGAGGCTGCGGTACCTTGTTCTGGTGCAGCGCGTCGTCGTCGTCGCCCCAGGCGCCGGCGGCCTCTAGCGGCTCGTCGCCCGCCACGTCGGCCACCGCGCCCACCGCGCTGCTTTCCGCCGCCGAGCGCGCGCCGCCCGCCACCTCGAAGAGACTCCTGCCCACAGGTGGAGCAGCAGATGTGGAGACAGAGGCTGCGGTACCTTGTTCTGGTGCAGCGCGTCGTCGTCGTCGCCCCAGGCGCCGGCGGCCTCTAGCGGCTCGTCGCCCGCCACGTCGGCCACCGCGCCCACCGCGCTACTGTCCGCCGCCGAGCGCGCGCCGCCCGCCACCTCGAAGAGACTCCTGCCCACAGGTGGAGCAGCAGATGTGGAGACAGAGGCTGCGGTACCTTGTTCTGGTGCAGCGCGTCGTCGTCGTCGCCCCAGGCGCCGGCGGCCTCTAGCGGCTCGTCGCCCGCCACGTCGGCCACCGCGCCCACCGCGCTACTGTCCGCCGCCGAGCGCGCGCCGCCCGCCACCTCGAAGAGACTCCTGCCCACAGGTGGAGCAGCAGATGTGGAGACAGAGGCTGCGGTACCTTGTTCTGGTGCAGCGCGTCGTCGTCGTCGCCCCAGGCGCCGGCGGCCTCTAGCGGCTCGTCGCCCGCCACGTCGGCCACCGCGCCCACCGCGCTGCTTTCCGCCGCCGAGCGCGCGCCGCCCGCCACCTCGAAGAAACTCCTGCCCACAGGTGGAGCAGCAGATGTGGAGACAGAGGCTGCGGTACCTTGTTCTGGTGCAGCGCGTCGTCGTCGTCGCCCCAGGCGCCGGCGGCCTCTAGCGGCTCGTCGCCCGCCACGTCGGCCACCGCGCCCACCGCGCTACTGTCCGCCGCCGAGCGCGCGCCGCCCGCCACCTCGAAGAGACTCCTGCCCACAGGTGGAGCAGCAGATGTGGAGACAGAGGCTGCGGTACCTTGTTCTGGTGCAGCGCGTCGTCGTCGTCGCCCCAGGCGCCGGCGGCCTCTAGCGGCTCGTCGCCCGCCACGTCGGCCACCGCGCCCACCGCGCTACTGTCCGCCGCCGAGCGCGCGCCGCCCGCCACCTCGAAGAGACTCCTGCCCACAGGTGGAGCAGCAGATGTGGAGACAGAGGCTGCGGTACCTTGTTCTGGTGCAGCGCGTCGTCGTCGTCGCCCCAGGCGCCGGCGGCCTCTAGCGGCTCGTCGCCCGCCACGTCGGCCACCGCGCCCACCGCGCTGCTTTCCGCCGCCGAGCGCGCGCCGCCCGCCACCTCGAAGAAACTCCTACGCAACACACAAAAAGAAAGTTAAATCTCTTGAACACTTGTTCACTCCCACTTCAGACCCACTTGTTCGGGCCCACCTGGGCGAACTAAATTCCGAGACTGCAAAATTTTAAACAAATCGAAATATTTTACTTCTTTTAGCCCGAAAACACTCTGGGGAGAAAAAATGAAAGATGTAACAAGAATAATAACTCGATTGAAAGGGCATTCCGAACCAGTGAAAGACTCACTTGATGATTGAAAAGCACGTAAAAAGAGGTTTGCTTCTAAAATCTCCATAAAAACTTACTTGGACACTGCCAGTAGCGGCCAGTTAGGCTGTGCCCTCAGCACCGGCAGCGGCGGCCTCAGGAACACCGCATTGGGGTTGGCTGCCGGGACTGGGAGGTTGGCGGCTTCCAGTGCCGCCTTGAGCTGTTCGGCCTCTTCCAGCTGCTTGTGGTTAATAGCCGTCAGGTAGGCAAGGGAGAGCTGTAAAACAAATACTACTATTAAAAGGTGGAAGGTAATCCTTTAAATTGATTCTTTCACAGGCCGCCATTTTGAATTTTGGATGACGTCATATTGCTACGTATGCCATTAAAATGAAAAACTGTAAGAGGAATACTGTATAAGGGAAATCAAAAAACCCCACGCATCTTCAGCAGACGGATGCTCTGGGTTATATTGCCCAGGAGTAGACAGCTATCTCCCGATCTTCGTCATCTAGCGCAGCTGATGCTGGAATCTGGCAGAAAGCCCTGGAGCGGCGAGACCCGCCAACCAGTAGTGGTGTCTATGTCTAAACTCACGCGCGACGGCTGGAGTGACGGGAAGAATTTCTTCCTGAAAGGCTAAAATGGGCCACGAGAAAATTTTGTCTAACCGTTTTCTCGTGATATCCCTTAGAGATTCACGAGTAAATGAATAGACAAAATTTTCTCGTGACGCACATTTTAGCCCTACCGATCTTCACAATCTTCATCATCTGGTGCAGCTAGTAGAGGAATCTAAGTCTACCCTCACCTGACCAGCGTTCTTCAGCAGGCGGATTCTCTCGGTCACGTCGCCCAGTAGTAGAGTGCCTTGGAACTGCGCGGAGACGTCCTTCCTGATCTCCGCGATCTTCATCATCTTCCGCAGTTTGTCCAGGTTGCCGGTAATGAGGTACAGGAACGACAGCTTGTCGAAGTTCTTCGTGCGCTGGTAGCACATCTCCACGATCTGTAGAAGATTGATTGAAGGTTAGTATCGCCACAATTAGACCCGCCATGAGATTGTCCAAAGCTAGAGCCCCTGAATACAGTCTGCGCACGACCGAGGCATGTAAAAGAAAGAGATCTATTCCAGCAATAGACGTCTATCGGTTGATAAAGAAGAATTAATCTCACCTGATGGTTCCCCGTAGCTAAAGCCGCTTTAGCAAGTTTATCCCAAGCATCAGGTTCGTCTAAGCTCTTCGCCGCTTCTAACGCGACTTCAATGTTGCCACACTGCAGAGCGAGCGATAGTCGCGTGCGAGCGTCCTTCACGAAGTGTAACGCAACTTCCGGGTAACCTGGAAAGACAGGATGGGTAACTTTAGTCAGGTAATTAAGTGACTAACTTAAAAGTTGACTTAAGTAGAGTAAAGCAGTTGAATTATTGAATGAATAAAGAAAAAATGAATGAAAAAATTGCTTTTATTGCAATTGTTCTGTTTTGTTCCTTAGTAAGTAATTTGCTTTTTCCAAGCCAAAACACCTATGTTTTGGTAGTTTTTGAAATATCTAGTGCCAGATATCTCAAAGTGAATAGTAATTTCTGTTCTGATGTGTCTATCTGAGCTGCCTTGACTGACATTCAAAGCCCCGATAATGCCTACGCTTCATTCTCCTCTCATAATAACTTTAATCAAGAAATAATTGAATTGCCTTACTTACCCTTTAAAAGCAGTGATAGCCTAGTGGTTAGGACTGTGGTCTCTTATTCGGGGGGTCGCAGGTTCGATCCCGGGTATGCACCTCTGACTTTTCGAAGTCAAGTGTGTTTAAGCAATTAAATATCACTTGCTTCAACGGTGAAGGAAAACATCGTGAGGAAACCTGCACACCTCAGAGTTCTTCATAATGTTCTCGAAGGTGTGTGAAGTCTGACAATTCACATTGGGCCAGCGTGGTATGGCCTATAACCCTTCTCTGAGAGGAGACCTGCGCTCAGTAGTGAGCCGTTGATGGGTTGCTAATGATGATGATGATGATCTTACCCTTTTCCTGCAGATAAGCGATGATGCTCTGCCCCACGAGTTTAGCCGTACGCACCATGTGGAGCACTTGATCGTACTGTCGAGTCACTAGCGCCAGTTTGAACCTGCGGACAAACAAGGTTCCAATTCTCTCAGTTTAGACGCAGTATGTATGACTCAGTAATTTAGGCGCTATGGTGGAACATATGTAATAAAGTCATACATACATACATACGTAGACTGCTAAAATTGTAACCCTTCCTTTTGGCTTTGCTGTAGTTGGGTAAAAAGGGGTATGTATTTTAAGCATGAATTGGACAAATTCGTTAACATTTGGATGAATAGAGTTCATAGAAGTAGGAAGTAAGTACATAATTCTTAGGTTGACAGACCTCCCTTTTTTAATTCAAAACAAGATAGCTCTTGACTGCGATTTTAACTGATGGTAAGTGACGATGCAGTCCAAGATGGTAGTGGGCTAATTTTTTATAACTTAATAATTACTAATTTTTAATAATAATTAGTTATAAAAAATTAGGGAAAAATTCCACATGTAGAAATTATTTAAAATAAAATTGAAAATAGAAAATTCAGTCTGTCGAGCTGGGATTCGAACCATCGACTTTTAACTGTTAGGCGACTGCAGAAACCACAAGGCTACGGAGACCCAATATTGAACCGCGAAAATACCGAACACAATGCCAAATTCACATTCAAAAAAGTGTCGATCAGTGTCGAGTGTCGGTTCAATTTTGTCTTAATTTTTTCCGTCTAGCCCCCTTCCGCACCGCGCGATAAGGAACTACGTTCCAATACTGACCTGTACTCAGTAGGGTCGATGTTCAGCACCTTGGGTCGAGCTTCGCGGTCGAGACACACCACTTTCGCTCCGGTCTCGCTCGCGATCACTTTGACAGCGTACACGGGGACGTCCAGCGTGCGGATTATGCCGTAGTCGCTGGAAACATAGCGCCCATTTTACTAAAGTCCCTCCGACAGAATCCGGCCACGGCGTTTAATCACTAGATATTATAGTGCACAAGTGTGTGCGCAAACGCAAATGCACTCATGCATATCTATATATATAAAAGAAAGTGGTGTTAGTTACACTATTTATAACTCAAGAACGGATGAACCGATTTGGCTGAAAATTGGTGGAGAGGTAGCCTAGAACCAGGAGACGGACATAGGATACTTTTTATCCCGTTCGACCGCGTTTCCGTCAAGTCACTATAAAACGTGGTATAACAAAAACGCATCTGACATGGAATAACAAAACGCAAATGACAGTGGAATAACAAAACGTAAATGACAGCTAAACGTAATTTTGTCTTTGGTTAAGTATGGTAAAGAATTTGACAATTATAAAAATGATAGCTAAACGTAATTGTTGATAATATCATCAGTAATATGTTTTCTCTTTGAATCATCATTAATAATGCCGCGAGCCAGACGATCAAATGTTTCCTGCTACAAAGCTACGGATTGACGTGATTTATTGGATAGGTATAGTTGAGAGCCTGGAGGGTGACAAAGATTTCCCGCGGGATGTTATGAACTAAATCCACGCAGACGAAGTCGCGGGCATCAGCTAGTTGTTTATAAACAATGTGCATTCATTAGATCTTCACCAAACTCACTAGGGTTGTTTCATATTGGGCCGGATACTTGTACGCTATACCAAAAAATAGTACAAAATCATAGCAATTAAAATGAAATATGCTTTTTGAAATTTTACAGTGAATAAGAGGCAAAGATATAAAATTGAAAATTGGGTACATTAATGTAGAATAGCAACTCTCGGAGTACATCTATATGCTTTTGTTGTTTGTGTTTGTAATGACATTCGTAATCGTCATCATAATGTTATTAGAATTTTCAACTGTCAATTGCTGTCAATTGTGGTTATTTTTAATGTCAAATGGCATCATGACTCGTGTAGGTACGTGTCATTGTAAAAAAGGACGCCATGTTGTTGCGATTTTATTTTGCAAGACAATTTCGCATTGTACCTCGTAAAAAGGACCTTTTCCTGAGAAATACAGAAAAAATAATCACTATTTCATGACCCTGAACATTTTGAAAGACTGCACAAATACTTGTCCCAGGCTCTTTTAAACAACCCCTGGGACCAACCTGAGGGTAAATATAGACTTTCAAATAAAAAAAATTGCAAGAAAAGGTTAGAATTATTTTGCTATAATCCGCCAACTGAAAAATCTGTATGGTCAAACATGCAATTACAAGCTAAGCACCGCTCACCTTCCCAAACAAACACACAAACACAACACACCATGTCGGCTTTACAATGCTGTATTATTTAGCTAGACTTGACTAGACAATACATCATTGTAAAGTCGACATCTCCTGAGGATGCTCCGGTGTCGGGGCGAAACGTGCGTCGAGAGTAGTGTAAAAGTCTTGTGTGGTGGTGCATGTGAGTGGTGGTGGCATTGTTCGCTTGGGAACTTGGCTTTCTTGCTTGGTTGGGAACGTGAGCGGTGCTTAGCTTGTAATTACATGTTTAACCATACAGATTTTTTCTGTTGGCGGATTATAGCAAAATAATTCTAACCTTTTCTTGCTAATCATGAACTTCCTCATAGCAACGCCTGCTTCTATCCAATATTTAAAAAAAATATTGAAATCAGTTGAGATTTGACGGAGTTATGGAGTAACATCGGGTTTAAGATATTTATTGTCTCAAAAAGAATAATATACATATTCACTTAAACAAGACACGGTTTTACAAAAATAATTGCATTACGAAGCGTACAAAGAAATAAAGTTGATTGAAATAAGTGGGTAAGTAACATCGACATAAAAAAATACGTGTCGAATTGAAAACCAACTCACCCGTCTTTACAGCAGTACTTGATATGATTGGCGGTTGTGTAGATGAACACGGGCTGCGGGGTGGAGTCGTCGAAAGCGCCCGACTTGACTCGCGCGCCCTCCGTGATAGAGCACAGCTGTTCCAGCTTCTTGGTGCATATCGTCACCGAGTGCTTCGCCAGCAACGCCACCAAAGACATGTCCGAGTTCCAGATGGCGTAGCGGCACTTGGATATCTTAACCTGTGGGGACAACAAAACAGTAAATACATGTTTGTCGGCGAAACTGGGTCCTTCTTTGATTCCATCATGTCATCTGCGCATTTATAGTATAGTTTATTTGCGTACGAAGTTTTTTAAAAAGCCCTAAAATAGAGGTGTTTGAGGGGTCATAACTTTC
Organism: Oeneis ivallda; assembly: GCA_029955525.1. Classification (NCBI taxonomy): domain Eukaryota; kingdom Metazoa; phylum Arthropoda; class Insecta; order Lepidoptera; family Nymphalidae; genus Oeneis; species Oeneis ivallda. Next base: position 7,517,248 of record JARPMR010000025.1, on the reverse strand, counting down.
AAAATTTGGATAGTGTTACTTTCATTATCAATTTCAGTCAGTCAATAATGAGGAGAAGAATCGATATCAGGCTTAATTTTGAATCTAGAACAACAATAAATATCTACAATACGTTTGTATGAAGAAATGTCTTTGAACCGGATTCTTAAGGGTTTCAAGTTGAGTCACGCTAACAATGGTCCGCTTCTGCTGCACGTCCAGCAGCTGCACGCAGTCGGTTTCTCGCAGCAGCAGCATGCCGGTGCCCGCGTACATTATCTCCTAAGGGTTTCAAGTTGACTCACGCTAGCAATGGTCCGCTTCTGCTGCACGTCCAGCAGCTGCACGCAGTCGGGCTCTCGCAGCAGCAGCATGCCGGTGCCCGCGTCCATTATCTCCTAAGGGTTTCAAGTCGACTCACGCTAGCAATGGTCCGCTTCTGCTGCACGTCCAGCAGCTGCACGCAGTAGGGCTCTCGCAGCAGCAGCATGCCGGTGCCCGCGTACATTATCTCCTAAGGGTTTCAAGTCGACTCACGCTAGCAATGGTCCGCTTCTGCTGCACGTCCAGCAGCTGCACGCAGTAGGGCTCTCGCAGCAGCAGCATGCCGGTGCCCGCGTACATTATCTCCTAAGGGTTTCAAGTCGGCTCACGCTAGCAATGGTCCGCTTCTGCTGCACGTCCAGCAGCTGCACGCAGTAGGGCTCTCGCAGCAGCAACATGCCGGTGCCCGCGTACATTATCTCCTAAGGGTTTCAAGTCGACTCACGCTAGCAATGGTCCGCTTCTGCTGCACGTCCAGCAGCTGCACGCAGTCGGGCTCTCGCAGCAGCAGCATGCCGGTGCCCGCGTACATTATCTCCTAAGGGTTTCAAGTCGACTCACGCTAGCAATGGTCCGCTTCTGCTGCACGTCCAGCAGCTGCACGCAGTAGGGCTCTCGCAGCAGCAGCATGCCGGTGCCCGCGTACATTATCTCCTAAGGGTTTCAAGTCGGCTCACGCTAGCAATGGTCCGCTTCTGCTGCACGTCCAGCAGCTGCACGCAGTAGGGCTCTCGCAGCAGCAGCATGCCGGTGCCCGCGTACATTATCTCCTAAGGGTTACAAGTCGACTCACGCTTGCAATGGTCCGCTTCTGCTGCACGTCCAGCAGCTGCACGCAGTCGGGCTCTCACAGCAGCAGCATGCCGGTGCCCGCGTACATTATCTCCTAAGGGTTTCAAGTCGACTCACACTAGAAATGGTCCGCTTCTGCTGCACGTCCAGCAGATGCACGCAGTCGGGCTCTCGCAGCAGCAGCATGCCGGTGCCCGCGTACATTATCTCCTAAGGGTTTCAAGTCGACTCACGCTAGCAATGGTCCGCTTCTGCTGCACGTCCAGCAGCTGCACGCAGTCGGGCTCTCGCAGCAGCAGCATGCCGGTGCCCGCGTACATTATCTCCTAAGGGTTTCAAGTCGACTCACGCTAGCAATGGTCCGCTTCTGCTGCACGTCCAGCAGCTGCACGCAGTAGGGCTCTCGCAGCAGCAGCATGCCGGTGCCCGCGTACATTATCTCCAAGGGTTTCAAGTCGACTCACGCTAGCAATGGTCCGCTTCGGCTGCACGTCCAGCAGCTGCACGCAGTAGGGCTCTCGCAGCAGCAGCATGCCGGTGCCCGCGTACATTATCTCCTAAGGGTTTGAAGTCGGCTCACGCTAGCAATGGTCCGCTTCTGCTGCACGTCCAGCAGCTGCACGCAGTAGGGCTCTCGCAGCAGCAGCATGCCGGTGTCCGCGTACATTATCTCCTAAGGGTTTCAAGTTGACTCACGCTAGCAATGGTCCGCTTCTGCTGCACGTCCAGCAGCTGCACGCAGTCGGGCTCTCGCAGCAGCAGCATGCCGGTGCCCGCGTACATTATCTCCCAAGGGTTTCAAGTTGACTCACGCTAGCAATGGTCCGCTTCTGCTGCACGTCCAGCAGCTGCACGCAGTCGGGCTCTCGCAGCAGCAGCATGCCGGTGCCCGCGTACATTATCTCCTAAGGGCTTCAAGTCGACTCACGCTAGCAATGGTCCGCTTCTGCTGCACGTCCAGCAGCTGCACGCAGTAGGGCTCTCGCAGCAGCAGCATGCCGGTGCCCGCGTACATTATCTCCTAAGGGTTTCAAGTCGGCTCACGCTAGCAATGGTCCGCTTCTGCTGCACGTCCAGCAGCTGCACGCAGTAGGGCTCTCGCAGCAGCAGCATGCCGGTGCCCGCGTACATTATCTCCTAAAGGTTACAAGTCGACTCACGCTAGCAATGGTCCGCTTCTGCTGCACGTCCAGCAGCTGCACGCAGTCGGGCTCTCACAGCAGCAGCATGCCGGTGCCCGCGTACATTATCTCCTAAGGGTTTCAAGTCGACTCACACTAGAAATGGTCCGCTTCTGCTGCACGTCCAGCAGATGCACGCAGTCGGGCTCTCGCAGCAGCAGCATGCCGGTGCCCGCGTTCATTATCTCCTAAGGGTTTCAAGTCGACTCACGCTAGCAATGGTCCGCTTCAGCTGCACGTCCAGCAGCTGCACGCAGTCGGGCTCTCGCAGCAGCAGCATGCCGGTGCCCGCGTACATTATCTCCTAAGGGTTTCAAGTCGACTCACGCTAGCAATGGTCCGCTTCTGCTGCACGTCCAGCAGCTGCACGCAGTCGGGCTCTCGCAGCAGCAGCATGCCGGTGCCCGCGTACATTATCTCCTAAGGGTTTCAAGTCGAATCACGCTAGCAATGGTCCGCTTCTGCTGCACGTCCAGCAGCTGCACGCAGTCGGGCTCTCGCAGCAGCAGCATGCCGGTGCCCGCGTACATTATCTCCTAAGGGTTTCAAGTCGACTCACGCTAGCAATGGTCCGCTTCTGCTGCACGTCCAGCAGCTGCACGCAGTCGGGCTCTCGCAGCAGCAGCATGCCGGTGCCCGCGTACATTATCTCCTCGCAAGTGGGCGTCGCGATCTTCTTTGACACTTCATTCTTTAGGTTCCTTATTACGAGCTGCAACAAAATTAGAATAAAATAGAAGTTTTTTTTTAATTTACTTAAACTAAGTGCTTTTGAAAGTCTTCGAACAGTACATTTTATCAGTGATGACTTACGAATCCAAAACAAGGACGCTATGGGCCTCATAGGAGTCAGGGTCACTCAGCAGGCGAGGAGAGCTATGCCCAGAGTATTCCTGCGAGATCAAATCAGAAATGAGATCTGTAGGAGTACCAAAGTCACCGACATAGCTCAGTGAGTCGCGAAACTGAAGCGGAAATGGGTGGCGTAAGGTTCGGACTTCCACAGGCCTCGGTCTTGCGCCGCCTGAATCCAGCGGCCTCCTGCGACTCGTTTGATGACGTTGGTCCACCTAGTAGGGAAGTCAGCCAACACTGCACTTCCCGGTGCGGGGTTGCCACACAACTACCAACGAGCGTCAGCTCTTAAAACTATGCGCTCAGTCTATGAACTAGTCTACGAACTATGAGACCAGACTCAATTCAGTCTGTGAACTAGTCTACGAACTATGAGTCCAGACTCCGCTCAGTCTATGGACTAGTCTACGAACTAGTTTACGAACTATGAGTCCAGGCTCCACACACCTGGTTGTTTTTCTCCAGAGCAGCGAACCGGTTCCTCGCGACCCACACGGCGGAGGCGGCGTGCCCGCGCAGCGGCTCCGGCGGGCTGGTCGTGGCCTCGCCGCCGTCGCGCGGCGCAGTGTACAGCTCGTACGTGTTGCTGTCGCCGATGCGCCACGTCACCAGCACGCACCACTCCGCGTGGTTCAGCGACATGCTGCACAGCGTTTTTTTGAAGTAAAACTTCTTTACGCACGCTTGACTTGGGGAGTAAGCTGGTGAATGCGTTACGAAAAGTGTGATCGGGCGAGGCGAACGGAAGTTGAAAGAGAGAGAGTTAGGTTTCGTATATTACTGTAGGGGCAAGAGAGAGAAGTGCGAGCACACATTTTCTTTCTCTCTTTCTCTAATAGCCAGTTGCGTTTTACTTCAGTCGTGTGGTCTAAAGCACACTCGTTTTATTTTGTTTTAAAACAATATTATCTATTTTCAACATGACTAATATTCCCCTTCCCCTTCAAGTAAGGGAACCCGCAAACTGGGTCGCTGTCGCTGCGACAGCTCGGCAACTAGACGACACTTGCTCTTGACTACTCAAGAAAATGATCGCTGACGCGAATATGTCGCGACTAGACGCAATCAGCGCAACTGAGCGTCATGTCGCAGCGGCTAAATGCGGCGACAAGTCGCCCAGTTTGCGAGGTCTCTAAACGTAAATCATAGTCATAGGAGAAGGTACGACATTAGTGCAACAGGTGGGGTTTGAACCAGTGACCCTTCGGTTTTCAATCCGCACCTCGAACTGTTGCGCTATTGAGACTTTACAACCTTTATTAAAGTTAAGAAATCCCCACAAATATGTGCGACAAAATCACCTATTTATGTGTAAACTGGAACATAACATCGATAGTTCTGCTTGCTTGGACAACGCAAATAGTGCCAACGAAAAAAACCAGCAGTAACTGTCTGGTTTGACGTAGGCCATCCCCTCCCCAAATTACGCCCTGTGCATAGGCTTTACGAAGATTCACTAAAAGGAGTGCTCCGTACTAGTACATTCAAAAGACTGCACTAGTTCAGACTTCTAGTACAGTTGTCCAAGCCAAGTGACAGAATCGCAGACTAATAAGGTCCACTGGGAACGAAGTACTAAATGTACGGTGTCCTATTAATCATACGGAATAGTTCGTTCTCATTTCGTTTCGAGAACTCATTCCTAATAGTACTTAGTACATGTACTGCACAAGTCTTATTTAGTATCTACACAAATTAGTACAGATTACGTACCTGTAAGGCTGATGGCGACCGCCTCCCTTGATCTGCATGACAGGCGCGTCTCGGTTAGTCGACATGTCCAATTTACGCAGCTGTCTACAACAGTGAGATTTTTTTTTATGAAGGCTTATTTGGGGTTTGATTGATCATAACCAAGTAAACTTTAAGTTACAAATGACGATATTCGTTGGTTAAAGACCAATAAATTTGACTGTATTCATCAATTCATGGCAAATGAAAAAAATATTCCTCAGTTAAAGACACATAAATTTGGCTATATTCATTGGTAATTAAACAAAAAAATAATGGACTGTTCTCTTTAAAAAAGTAACTACTAAACTAACATAGTGCGAAGGAATAACAGTTACACGATAGAAAGAGAGGCACCTTCTAGGTAAATATTATAACTGTAGGTAAGTTAAAGCTGTGCGACCTGAATTGCACTTTATTGTGTGTTAGCAAAAGTTGCAATTTATTTAAATGATTTTGCGGAGTGAATCTTCTGTACTATGTATTATGTATTCTGTGATGAAGTGAAACATTTTTCATCAAGTGGAAACATACCGTTCCTTGATGTAGAACAGCATATTGTTGTGCAGCGCATACGCAGGTCTCTCTCGTTGCAGCTTGAACAGTATCATTCCAACGTCGTGGCCGGCTGCAAACAGGTTCAAAGTTGGATGCGCCGCTAACACCCAGTACCTGGTAAAGAGTTGACATTGCATCACCATCATCATAATTATCAACATCAACAACAACCCATTAACTGCTCGCTTCTGAGCGCAGATCACCTCTCAGAGAAGGGCAGTGGCGAACTCTCTTTACAGTTTACAGGCCAAAGAGCCAGGCTTGCCTAATATCAGCTCGATAATAGGCATATTATTATAATATCAGCTCGATAATAGGCATATTATTATAATATCACTAGCTGACCCAGCGAACTTCGTACCGCCTACAAAAATATTTAGGGGTGGGTCACCCTTATCATTTAGGGGTATGAAAAATAGATGTTGGCCGAATCTTAGACCTACCCCATATGCACACAAAATTTCATAAAAATCGGTCCAGCCGTTTCGGAGGAGTTTGGTAACAAACACCGCGTCATGAGAATTATATAATTATATTAGATAATGTCTCACTAATTAGTCGATCAAGTTTAAAAATAATATTATACAGCTTTAGCATAATACGCCTGCTGTAATACATCTTACTTAAGAAGTCCGCAGAGGATTTTTCTAGCCGCCTATATGGGTATTCCATCGTGACGGACGGACTATACCTTCTTAATTTAGTGGTTTTTTTTGGTTTTGTTTTGTCTAGTGTGTTGTGTTTTTGTCTAGGACGAGTTCATCAGTGTTTATTGAAATAATAATATGGTGTATTAATAGTAAATTTTGTCCAAACTTCAAAATGAGTTCAGATTTAATTAACATAGATTAATTGATCATATCTTCTATATAAATAAAAATGAATGCTGGTAAGCGCATAACTCAAGAATGGATGGACCAATTCGGTTAATTTATTTTTTTGTATGTTCCTTAAGGCCCACGGAAGGTTTTAATACGTAATAAAAAAAAACGGCCAAGTGCGAGTCGGGCCTCGCTCTTTTAGGGTTCCGTTAAAAAAAATTAAATAAAAATATTTCCATGTACCCATGGTAATATTTTAATTTAATTTTTTTAATTTAATTAAATTTTTATTATTTGTTGTTATAGCGGCAATAGAAATACATAATATGTGAAAATTTCATCTGTCTATGTATTACGGTTTACGAGATACAACCCGCTGACAGACGGACGGACGGACGGACGGACGGACGGACGGACAGCGTAGGCTTAGTAATAGGGTCCCGTTGGTACCCTTTGGGTACGGAACCCTAAAAAACAAAAAAAAAAAGTTGGCGGTACGAAGTTCGCCGTGTCAGCTAGTATTAATTAGAATTAAATTATCAATCATAGATTAATTAGAGATCAGTAATGTGAGTTAATAAGAGTGTGGTGTTGATTGGCTCATGATAAATGATAAACTGGGTCATGCGTCATGCTCGTGAACGTGTGCCGCCGGCGGCCTACTTTCTGTCTGCCCATCTTAATATGTATTCAATAATTGTAAGTAGTATGCATTTACTTCATACATAGCATAGTATCTATTGTATTATTAACTTGTTTTAAAAAGAACAACCGCAGAGTTTCTTGCTGGATCTTCTCGGCAGGAACGGCATTCCGAACCAGTAGTAGACTCATCGACGATTCAAAAGCACTTGTAAAAAAGTTTATTTGAATAAAAATGGTTTCTATTCCATTCTATTCTATACTGTCATCACTCACTCACCGGTCATTCTCCCGTCTAAAGGTGTGTAAGCAAGTGCGTTTGGTCATATCCCACACTCGGATAGATCTGTCTTCACTGTTGGACAGAATTAGTTCGTGTCGCGCATGGAAGAGCGCGCAGGACACGTTGTTGTAGTGTCCGCGACATGTGTCCACTTCCCAAGCCTGTATTAGAATGTTGAAACTTTAGTATGATCAGTTGGCGGATTCAAGATGGTGGCTATACTAATTTCAAAGGTGTCTATCTCAGAGAATATAAAAGATGGAAGAGTAGTTTTGTGGTAAAAAATGATCAGGACCTGAAAGTCTAATTAATGAGCTGAAAAACCGCGGTCCGCTTTAGCGACCCACGCGCCCTACTAGTCTTCTATCTATAATATAATAAAACTGTAACAGGTCCAATTCTGTACATTGAAGATATTTTGAAAATTTTTGTTTGAGGGCACTCTATAATCGATACTGAAGCCAAAACAATTTTTTTTTAATTTTTTGTCTGTCTGTCTGTCTGTCTGTCTGTCTGTCTGTCTGTCTGTCTGTCTGTCTGTATCTTGGCCGCGCATCACGCCGAAACTACTGGACGGATTTAAATGAAACTTGGCACGATTTAAGTTAGTACTACGAGGTATAATATAGGATACTTTTTATCCCGAAATTCAGCACGGTTCCCTTGGGAGAGGGGATGAAAGTCAAAATGTGTATTTCGCTGTAATTCATTAAGGCGTATTCCGATTTAATCCATTCTTTTTTTGTTAGAAAGCAGGTTCTTTAGAGATTGTCCTGTAATTATTTCAAGGTCGTCAATTTCGTAGTTCAGAAATTATAGACATCACAATCTTCTGTATAGGTCCAAATAACTTGAACCCCGGAATCTACAGGATACTTTGAATGAACGGCTCATCTTAAGCTGGCATGTGTAATTTATCGTATATAGCCATCGTGGATACTATTTTGTCAAAGTCAAACTACTCCAAAGACGTCAGATTTTGCCAAACGATCATTATACCTACATACTACATAGTAGGTATGGAAGTAATACATCGTATGGACGTAATATTACAGTGTTTTCCTACTTACTAATATTATAAATGCGAAAGTGTGTTTGTTTGTTGGTTTGTTAGTTTGTCCTTCAATCACGCTGCAACAGGGCTACGGATCGACGTTTTTTTTGCATGGGTATAGCTGAAGACCTGGAGAGTGACATAGGCTACTTTTTATCCCGGAAAATCAAAGAGTTCCCGAGGGATTTTAAAAACTAAATTCACGCGGACGAAGTCGCGGGCATCAGCTAGTCTAATATATAAATGAAAAGCTGACCGACTGACTGATCTATCAACGCACTGCTCAAACCACGGGACGCATGTCGCTGTGTGGCATACAGATATGACGTGGGAATCCGCTAAGAAAAGATTTTTGAAAATTCAACTCCTAGGGGGGTAAAATAGGGGATTGAAATATCGAAATTAACATGAGCGAAGCCGCGAGCAGAAGCTAGTCATCTGTATGTAGGTATAAAGACTTGTTCTGACTGACTGATTGATCTATCACACACAGCCTGAAAGTCTGTCATTTTATTTAAGTTATACTCATGAAAATTGGTATTTGGGTTTTTGGTAGAAATATGTTTCAGGATTTTTGGAAATTCCACCCCCTCACCAATTTTAATAATTTAATATAAAAAATTATTTTTAAAAAACCGACTTCAAACGCCGGCGCCAGTACAAAGTATATAATTTATTGTTAATATTTAAAATACCGCTCGACCGATTTCGATAAAATTTCAATGGGACCACCTGAAAAGTATACACTTTGAAACAAAAAAAGAATTTATAGAACATACATAAAAAAGAAAAAGATTCCGACGAATTGAGAACCTCCTCGGTTGACCTTTTTGAAGTCGGTTAAAATATTCGAGCGAAGCCGGGTGCGGGTGATCTAGAATAGTTATAAATACATACATACCTTGGCGTCATTCATCCTCCACAACTTGACCTGCCTGTCGTCAGCAGCGGACACTATGAGCGGCAGTGTGGGGTGGAAGGAGGCCCAGTTCACGCCGCGGTCGTGGCCCTCCAGCACGTGCTTAACCACTGCGTCGGCCTGCGGGAATGCAGTCACCTTTAACACTTACAGGTTAACAACCACAAATGATTGACCTTATGAATGACCTTAGTGGTAGAATCTTGACGTGTCATAAGAGCCACAGGTTGGCCTACATGAAATAAATAATTTTGAATTTGAATAACCACTGTGACACAGTTCACAGGAAACATCTATGTTACGTTCCCTCAAATATGGTTGAGCGAAGCAATGGCTGGGGTCATGCGTCATGCTCGTGAACGGGTGCAACCGGCGGGAATGGGTCTACTTTATGTCTGCCCATCTTAAGATAGAAGTAAGTCGGTATGCATTTTTGGAACTTTCCTCATTGTGGAAACACTGCATATATAGCATAGTATTTACTGTATTGTTTGTTTTGTTTTGAAAAGAGCAACCGCCGAGTTTCTTGCTGGTTCTTCTCGGCAGGAAAGGCATTCCGAACCAGTGGTAGATTCATCGACTATTCAAAAGCACTTGTAAAAGTTTATTTGAATAAAAATATTTCTATTCTATTCTATTCTATTCTAATCTATAGCGGCGGGTCGACCGAGTATGTATGTAGTAGTATGTATGTATGTAGTACGAAACAGTGTTGTTTACTACGGTACACGTAACCCTTGTATTACTTAAAAGAAATAATTTTAACAATAAAATATGTCTTACAGTGATAGTTTAGAAAGAGTGTGCATTTAAGTGTGTACTAAGCTCGATATTACCTGTACAAAATAATATCGATGTTTCACATCTGCCAGGCATCTTGTGACGGCTCATATTTTTTTGTTTTACATATTAAATAAGGTGTAAGGGACATGCTTATGAAAACTGAATCCAGGGATTCAGTAGGTACATGATTCTGAGTCAATCCGGGTTGAAATTTTTCATTGGTCTTTTTGTGATTTTGGCAGTTTTTTTATTAATTAAAACATGGAATCGTGTATTAGACCTAATATAAAAATATAAAATATAGCAGTGTAAATGAAATATGTTAATTTTATTTACATAAGTATATAATTTATCAATAAATAGCATTTCAATATTAATAAAAAATAATTAATATGTACAAGATTAGCAATTAAGGTTAAATATTGAAAGGAGTCGTATGTTTATTTTTAATAATAGGTCTTTACCTATGAAATTGCCGTTTTGTATGCAGTAAGTGAAAGTACTTATTTTTTCAAACTTTTTTATTTCTGTTATTCGAAGTAATCACGCATGCAATCGACGCATCTTTGCCAACGCACTGGCAGTTTATTGATGCCCTTCTTGTAAAAATCAGCTGGACGGGAGGCAACAAACTCTTCAAAGGCATTTTGTACTGCCTCTCGGGAATTGAATTTTTTACCCACTAAAAAGTTGTCTAAATTTTGGAAAAAGTAATAGTCGGTAGGTGCAAGGTCTGGTGAGTATGGCGGATGAGGGAGAGCTTCCAACCCCATCTCTTGCAGCTTGGAGACTGTCTGTTGCGCAGTATGGGGTCGCGCGTTGTCGTGAAGGAGCAGTGGGGACGACCGATTGACCAAAGCTGGTTGCAGATGTGCAAGCTTCTCCATCATTCTCTCCAGTTCTTCACAGTACACATCTGCATTAATGCTCATGCCGTTTTGTAAAAAGCTGTGGTGAATGACACCCGCACTAGACCACCAAACAGTGACCATCACCTTTTTAGGGGTCATTTTTGGTTTAGGGCATTGCTTTGGTGCTGAACCAGGGTCTAACCAACTTGCTGAGCGCTTTCGATTGTCGAACAGAATCCATTTTTCGTCGCACGTAACAATTCGTTTCAAAATTCCTTCATTTCTTTGCCTGTTGAGCAGCGCAAGGCAGGTCTCGACGCGTACGTTGCGCTGGCGATCGTTAAGGTCGTGGGGCACCCATTTATCAAGCTTTTTTACCTTGCCAATTTGTCGCAAATGGATCAATATTGTTTTGATGCTTACATCAAAAGCTGCTGCTAGCTCAGCTGTAGATTGAGTTTCGTCAGCTTCCACAATCGCCTTTAATTCATTATTGTTAACCAAAGTCTCCGGACGACCACGAGCTTCATTTTTCAAGTCAAAATTTCCAGAACGGAACCGGGAAAACCAATAACGGGTTGTGCGATCGTTTGTACAGTTCTCTCCGTAAACGTTTTTGATGTTACGGGCCGTTTGTGTCGCGTTGGTGCCACGACGGAACTCATATTCCATAATTACACGAATTTTTAAAGTATCCATTATGACGAAAAATGTTCAAATGTAATGAAAATACAACGCTAATCAAAAAACAAAAGACTGAGTTTGTAAATAGAATGTCATGGTTTTAAAAGAAAATTAATTTGAATTTAGAATACAGAGCCATTACAAACTTTTTTTTATTTGAAACTAGCTGATGCCCGCGACTTCGTCTGCGTGAACTTAGCCTTTAAAATGCCTTGGGAACTCTGACTTTGCGGGATAAAAAGTAGCCTGTCACTCTCCAGGTCCTCAACTATAGATACACTGCAAAAAATCACGTCGATCCGTAGCTCTGTTGGGGCGTGATTGAAGGACAAACCAACGCACTTTCGCAGTTATAATATTTTTATATAGTTAGTTATAATATATAATAAGTGTAAGTGCATATAGTCAACGTGGTTTTTTAGGGTTCCGTATCCAAAGGGTGCCAACGGGACCCTATGTCTCAGCCTCCGCTGTCCGTCCGTCCGTCTGTCAGCGGCCTGTATCTCGTAAACCGTAATAGATAGACAGCTGAAATTTTCACATATTTTGTATTTCTATTGCCGCTATAACAACATTAACAACAAATAATAAAAATTAAATTAAATTAAAAAAATAAAATTAAATTAAAATATTTCCTTGTACTTACTCATGGAAATATTTTAATTTAATTTTTTTTAACGGTACCCTAAAAGAGCGAGGACCGACTCGCACTTGGCCGATTTTTTTTACACAGGTAAAGTTGAGGACCTGGAAAATAACACAGGCTACTTTTTGACCCGGGAGCATACATTTAAACGCCCGCGCCACTACAAAGTATATAATTTATTGTAGATTTTTTAAAAAACGCTCGACTGATCTCTATAAAATTTAAATGGGACCACCTGGGAAGTATATATACCCTTTGAAACAAAAAAGAATTTTCCAAATCGGTTCAGGCGTCTTCGAGTAATCGGTGAACATACATAAAAAAAGATTCCGTTGAATTGAGATCCTTCTCCTTTTTTGAAGTCGGTTAAAGTAATAATAAAAATTAGTTCAAATTTAACGAAGTTATTGAGTATAACAGTCAAAATAGTTCAACCACTATCTCAGAGAACATACATCCATCCATCCGTATACGACATCTATACAAACATACATCAAATACACGTCAATCTGTAACTGCGTTGGCGCCTAATTTAAGGATAAATATGTGAAAAGTAGAACACTAATATCCCGCGGGAACTGTGCTTTCCCAGGATAAAAAGTAGCCTTTGTCACTTTTCAAGTCATCAACTATGCTAATCCAAAAAACCACGTCAATCTGTAACTCCTTTGGCGCATAATTGAAAGATAAATGTGTGAAAAGTAGTATACTAATATCCCGCAGGAACCGTTTGTTTTCCTGAGATAAAAAGTAGCCTTTGTCATTTTTCAGGCTCTTAACTTTACCTGTGCAAAAAAATCACGTTAATCTAAAACTCCATTGCGCGTATTTTGAAGGACAAATGCATAAAAAAATAGCGATGCTATCCCGCAGGAACTGTTTGCTTTTCCGGGATAAAAATTAGCCTATGTGCTATTCCAGACTATATTCTATGTCTGTGCCAAATTTCAGCAAAATCGGTTTGTTGAGGCCTACGGCTTGGCCAGCGAGTCAAGGCCTGGAACACGAGATATAGGGGCCCATCAGCTATAACCTGAGTCCAGGGTCGCTGCCCTAAGGGCCTTTCTCCGCGGTCAGATTTGTTCTCAACGTAACTGGTAGGGTTGCACTGACCTTCCTTGCAGCAGTCCTCCTTGTATAGGGCCTGAGATTGGTATGATTAGTGGTGATTATGTAGGGTGTGTTGTGGAGTTAAGTGTGCTGGTGAACGTCTCAGAGGCCACTCGCAGGAGCAGGCAGGCAGACAGTTATGGCCTGCAGCTGTGGACGCTGGGCAGGCGTAGCACTGTACACTTGGTTTATCACTAGTAAGGCCCAACTGGAGTTGGTCAAAATCACTTTCGCCGGGCGGTTGGCGACCAAGACCGGCGGGTTCCAAAAAGTTCTTTTGTTATTAGGCTTATAGTTAGGTCGACACATAGATCGCTCAAGGGCGCAACAAAACCGTAAAATAAGCTAAATCTAGACACTCAAAAGCAAAACGTGCACGAGACGACCGGAATTTTTGTGAATACGTATTAGCTGTCAAAAAGCAAAAGGGAACTTGCCAACTCACGCCCAAAAACGGCGGGAAGTTTTTTCCTTTCAAGTGTCATCTGTCAAATTCATTGCGAGCCAAAAGAGGTTGCTAGCGTCACGACCATGGAACTAGGAATTATGGCGCGAACAATCCCCCCGCCCGTGGTCGTAAGGATTTACGTCCACTTACTAGTAAATGGGTAAACGTGATAAGGAGCAAACGGCTCGCTGCAAGACAGAGTCTCCGACCATTACCTCGGCAACCCTGGGAACCCCATCAGACCCGTAGATCAGCTTAAGAATGCGCCCACGGCGCCAGTATAAAGGCAACAAATTAGGTTCCTTAATCAGCACTAGGTCACCAACTTTGGGTGGATCAGATTTGTCAGCCCACTTAACCCGCTGCTGCAAAAGATGCAAATACTCTAGTGACCAACGGTGCCAAAAACTCTGAGTCATCTGTTGCAGCAGCTCAAACCGGGACAAACGTGAGACCTTCACGTCCCTGAAGGGGTATTCGGGTAGAGAGTTAAGGGTAAGTTACCAATCAGAAAATGACCGGGAGTTAAGACCTCCAGGTCATTTGGGTCAGATGAGAGGGGACAGAGTGGCCGAGAATTGAGTACAGCCTCAATTTTGCAAAACACGGTGGCGAGTTCTTCAAAGGTTAAAACAGTTTCGCCTATAACGCGCCGGAGATGAGTCTTGGCCACCTTAACCACAGCTTCGAATATTCCACCCCAATGAGGGCAAGCTGGGGGGTCAAACTTCCAGGTTACCCCCATCTTGGACAATGCTGTACTTAATCTAATCTTATTGCTAGACAGGAATTCGACAATCTCTTTTAAATATCTATCAGTGCCCTTATAATTTGTGCCGCAATCCGTGCGAATCAGGTCAGGCAATCCTCGACGAGAGACAAATCTACCTAGCGTGGCTACAAAAGCTTCAGTGCTTAAGGCACTCACAAGTTCTAAATGTACCGCCTTGGTAGCGAGACATACGAAAACGCAGAGGTAGGCCTTGAGCGATCTGGTGTTGCGGAGGTTAGAGCTCTTGATGGCAAACGGGACAGCAAAATCAGTGCCAACCCCAGCAAAGGGTCGAGTGGCTAGAACGCGGTCGGAGGGCAGATCACCCATCATCGGCTGTGAAGTATTAGCCTTCAAGCGGTAACACGGAATACATTTGAAAGTGACGTTCCGGATGGTGCGTCTCCCTGCCAGAATCCAAAACTCGCGCTGTAAAATAGCCGAGAGTGCATTACAACCAGCGTGGGCATTTTTAAGATGGTAGTGTGTCACTAGCAATTTGACAAAGGTGCCGTCCTTAGGTAGCAAAAGGGGGTGGCGAGCACCATAGGGCAGATTGGAATTCTTGAGGCGTCCTCCAACGCGTAGCATTCCGTTATTGTCCAAAAAAGGGCTTAGGCGAGCAAGGGGGCCCTTCAAAACTAAACCTCTCTTTAGGGTGTCAATCACGGATGAAAAATGCTCCACCTGAACCACACGCACCCAGTAGTTCCGGGCGTCTTGGCGTTCAAGAGGGGAAAGCACAGGACTCAAATTTTTATTTTCTGAATTCCGCCCATTATGGATAAAACGTCGAATCCAACCGGTAACACCAATTAGTTTATCAAGGGAACTGTAACGGTTCAAAAGAAAGTTCGAGTCGGGGATCTGTTTATCCTCAACCACTCCGACTCTTAAGCCCGGCAATACTTCGGGAGCGGAAAACCTATTTTGAGGCCAAGTCGTCTCGGATTGGGATAGCCAACTTGGATCCCACCAAAGGTGATGGTGGACCAGTGAAGAGGCCTCACAGCCGCGGGAGGCGCAATCGGCCGGGTTCAGTTCTCCGGGTACGTGTCTCCAAATCACCGGTACTGCAGAGCTCTGAATTTGGGAGACCCGATTCGCAACAAAGACCTCTAAGTTGTGAGGCGTGGCTCGTAGCCAGCAAAGGACAATCTCACTGTCCGTCCAAGCATAAACGTCGGTCAGATCGACCGCAGATGCCAAAGAGGAGCGGACGTGGTTCAAGAGGCGTACCAGAAGGGCGGCGCCAGACAATTCTAATTTCGGGATAGTTAATCGTGACCGAATAGGGGCCACCTTGCTTTTTGCCAAGACGAGATGCGTCGCGACCTCACCGGCGACATCGACAGTCCTCAAATATACCACGGCGGCGTATCCTCGTTCGGAGGCGTCGCAAAACCCGTGGAGACTGGCATGACACCTTCCTGTTGGTAGGAAGCGTCGAGGCATGGAAATTCGGTTAACTTCAGGAAGTGAAGACACAAGGGAGTTCCACTCCTTCAATAACTTCCCAGGGAGTGGTTCGTCCCAACCGAGTTCAGCAATCCAAAGCTTCTGGAGGAAACATTTAGCCAAAAATATTACGGGAGTGATCCATCCATTGGGATCGAAGGTGCGAGCAACCGTAGACAACACGGAACGCTTAGTCCAGACCTTAGGAGGTGGGTCTAATTTGACCCGGTAGGTGAAAACGTCTTGGACGGGCTGGTACTGTATTCCAAGGACCGTCAGCAAATTGGGATTTTCGGGATTTTCAAAAATATGAGGATCCTGCTGATCCTTTCCCGGAAGATCCTTCAAGACGTGAGGGGAGTTGGACAGCCACTTGCCCAACTCATAACCTCCGGACTTCAGTATTGCAATCAACTCATCGCGAAGAGTCAGAGCTTCCCCAACGCTCGAGGCTCCCGTGCAAATATCGTCCATATAGACTGACGATTCCAAGATGGCTGATGCGCGAGGGTAATTCAGTCGCTCCCGGTTAGCTAGTTCTAACAAGGTCCTGATAGCAATATAGGGGCTTGACTTGAGTCCATAGGTCGTGGTGTTCAATTCAAAGACACGCATTGGCTCATTAGGATTTTTGCGCCACAGAATCATTTGGTATCTCCGATCATCGCGATGTACGATCGACTGTCTAAACATCATCTTGATGTCAGCTACGAAAACAATTTGATGCCGGCGGAAATGCGTGAGGATATCGGAGATATCCTTGATCAGCTTAGGACCGGAGTGCAAGCATTGGTTCAATGTCAGCCCGTTGGATGTGGCCGCGGAGCCGTCAAAAACCACTCGAATCTTCCCCCCAGGGGTCTTCAAGACGGCATGGTGGGGTAAGAAGTAGTGCTCGTGTGCGCGCCAATCAAAATTGGATGGTGACATATGCCCCAGGCCCTCGTACTCGCGCATAAATTCAACGTACTTGGAGCGGAAGGTGGAGTCGCGCCGCATGCGCCGTTCCATAGACAAGAGCCTCTTTTCCGCCAAGGCCCGCGATTGACCAAGCGGGGGGCGAGAAGCGAGAAAGGGCAAGCGAGTTACAAATCGCCCATCAACACGGCGGCCTGTGTTGTTTTGATAAAACAACTCACATTCAAGGTCAAGAGGGTCAACTCGTGCGGCATGCGGCGGCTCCTCAACTTCCCAAAAGCGCTGGACCACGTCCGACAGCGTCAAGCCGGCTGCTTGCAATTGGTCCAGCACCGGTAGGTCCGAAGACCATAGCACGGGTCCAAAAAAGCTAGAACCGAATATAGTGGACATGGCACATAGGCCGTCCTTCTGCAAAACCCTAATTTCCCCTGACAAGACCAGGCCCAACACGTCGGAACCCAACAAAAGGTCCGTAGGACCGGGTTCAGTCCAGTGGGGATCAGCTGGGTTTAGGCCTGATGCACAGGACACCGCAGCGTCAGTTATTCGGACCTGCGGTAGGGGACCTAAGATATTGTCAAGGACTGACACCTTGACCAAGACTCTAAGATTGCCCGTAACGGGGCCAAACATTAATTCCGCTTCCCCGTTAGGAGTCGAGGGCTCTATACCCCCGATACCTATCACCCGTCCTGTTCGAGGACTCCAAGGGAGCCCTAGCTCACCCACCAAACGAGAAGAAGCAATACAGCGCTGTGAACCCGAATCCTAAAGGGCGCGAACGATTAAAAATTCACCCTTCGGGTTGAATACCTTCACTGAGACAGTCGGCAAAAGAATGGTCTGACAGACAGACTGCCGGAGATTCAAGGTCTCAGGAGAAGTTGCTGTGGTGGGGGCTAGGGCGGCAACTACCTATTGGTGGTCGTCCTCATCAAACCGGTCCTCTAACCGGGGAGTCTCATATTGAGACTCAGGGGGGACCTCCAAAGGTGAGGGGGACGGACCTCCATTTGGGTAAACCCATGCGTCATCTCGTGGCGGCAGCACGGGCCTAGTCATACGGGCTGAGGTCGGTAGGTCGTAGTACTGCTGTCGACCCGCTCGAGGTGGGCGGCGTTCGAGGCGTGGCCACTCATGAAGCGGAGGTGAATAGCGGGTAGGTCGAACCGTAGACGGGGCCGCCACAAATCTCCCATCAGAACGTCGAGGGGG
Organism: Oeneis ivallda; assembly: GCA_029955525.1. Taxonomy (NCBI): domain Eukaryota; kingdom Metazoa; phylum Arthropoda; class Insecta; order Lepidoptera; family Nymphalidae; genus Oeneis; species Oeneis ivallda. The sequence goes on along the minus strand of JARPMR010000025.1, from coordinate 7,499,221 downwards.
GTTGGCGCCCCCCTCACGGGGGGGTGAAGCCCCCATAGGCGGGGTCGAAATCCGGACGCGTCGGGATTCATGGCCCTGATCAGGGGACCGACGCAAATAATCCGGGGAGCGATTGGTAAGAGCGCCCCCGCCCGTGCGGGGCGCGCCCTCACTCTCCACCTGGCGACCAACACCATTCTTGTTGGCGCACAAAATCTCCAGGTGGTTACCCCTACAAATTGGGCATGGCCGTTGCTGTTGGCAGTCCCGTTGCATGTGAGCTCCCAGACAGCTATAGCACCAGTGGCGGTCTCTTGCAATGCCCCTCCGATCCTTGATCCGCTTAGAGAGAAACTGGGGGCAAGAAAGCACCCGGTGGCCTGGACGCCTGCAATAGTTACAGGGGGCGGGTTCAGTGGCAGCAAGTCCAGTGTAAACGGGCATTGGTCTCCGGTCGGAGGTCCTTTTACCAGGGACGCCAGTGTGACCCTTTTCCTTCCTCAGCTGGGCAGGCCGCTCTGGGGTCCTTGAAGGACCAGCAATACCGGAGTTATCAGCCTGCCGGCACTCTTCCTCAAGGAACTTTAAAAGGTCCGAAAAGGGGGGCAGGTAGCTGGCCCCGTCCCCACCATACCTTTGCTCAAAACGCAGTTTTAACTCGGGAGGTAGGCGGGACAACACAATGTGTAATAAAAGGAAGGACCACTGGTCCACGGGAAGCTCTAAACGCTTAAGAGCGTTGCAGGCTATAATCAGTGGATTTAAGAGTGATTCTCTTAAATGGGACACCCCATAGACACGTGGCAGCGCTAGAATTTGTGCCACGTGTGTGTCTGCTAACCGGCGCACGTTGGCATACCGCCGAGTCAGTAGTTCCCGCGCGGTGGTATAACTCTCCTCGGAGAGGTCTAGGTGGCTAACTAAACCCAGAGCCTCTCCCTGCAGGGAAGAGAGTAGATAGTCCAGTTTCTGGCAGGGAGACAGGTCTCTTCTCGCGTCCACCAGGCTATCAAAGAGGCTGAGAAAGCCTAGCCACTCGCTCAGGTTGCCAGAAAAGTGGGGCAAGTTTATAGTTGGCAACTTGCCCTGTAACACAGGCTGCGTGGTGGGTCTGGTGGGAGACTCAAGAATAGAGCTCATTCTCGCTTCCTTCTTGAGCCTCGCGGCCTCCTCCACCAGACCGTCTGTCAGCTCAAAAAACTGTTCGTAGTCCCGCACTGAGGACTCCAGCGATTCCGGAGGTAGCTCCAATGCCATGAGGTCTCGGAAGGCCCCTTCGACGACCGCCTGCCTGGTCCGCACCTGCTCGCACCGCTGGAGCAGTGCGGATGCCCGGTCCTCCCGGCCTACCAAGGCGTTGGCTGTAGCAGCCCAACGCAGCTCTGATTGAATTTGCACGCTCAATTTTTTGTGGGCTGCCATCTTAGGTAGGTACAAAACAACTTAAATAAAGGTCGTTACCGCAAATAGATAACAAAATCAAAACAAAGTTATTTGTTACAAGTTATGTTTCAACTTCAACCAAACAAATTAATAATCAAACAAGAATTACCCACTTTAAACACAAACAAATTACTACTTAAATACTATTTATTAATTAGAATTATTTACTTTAAAACAAGAATTATTTATTTTAAATACATCAAACAAACTACTCTGTTACCTAACCAGGAGGAGTTCTAGTAAACAAACAAAGTATTTGTTGGTTAAAAGTTCTAACAGATACAAATTAAGCTATCAATAATTTATGTTAAGTCAATCAATAACATAAATTAAGATAAAAGAAAAATTAAGTTTTTAATTACCCGTACTAAGCCACTAGACTCATACTAGGTACTGCAAATTACAAATTGGCTTGGTAAGAACCCTACAATTATCAAATTATATTAATATTAAGTTTATTTATTTACAATCTACATCTAACTGTTGGCCAGTTACGGGCCACAAACAACAATTAGATACTATTAATTATTAATCAACAAAGATTAACAAAACAAAATCTCAATAATTGCAATCACTATACAGGCCTACATGTGACAAGGTAGGCTATGTACTAGTAACTCAATAAGCCTGTGTATTAATAAGTTATAAGTCAATAAGTTTACAATTAATGAGTTAACCCTAGAACGGCCAAGTTAAGTCACAGTAATGCCAAATCTGTCCGCGGAATCAATTTAACCGCGCTCTGACTACCAAATGTTGAGGCCTACGGCTTGGCCAGCGAGTCAAGGCCTGGAACACGAGATATAGGGGCCCATCAGCTATAACCTGAGTCCAGGGTCGCTGCCCTAAGGGCCTTTCTCCGCGGTCAGATTTGTTCTCAACGTAACTGGTAGGGTTGCACTGACCTTCCTTGCAGCAGTCCTCCTTGTATAGGGCCTGAGATTGGTATGATTAGTGGTGATTATGTAGGGTGTGTTGTGGAGTTAAGTGTGCTGGTGAACGTCTCAGAGGCCACTCGCAGGAGCAGGCAGGCAGACAGTTATGGCCTGCAGCTGTGGACGCTGGGCAGGCGTAGCACTGTACACTTGGTTTATCACTAGTAAGGCCCAACTGGAGTTGGTCAAAGTCACTTTCGCCGGGCGGTTGGCGACCAAGACCGGCGGGTTCCAAAAAGTTCTTTTGTTATTAGGCTTATAGTTAGGTCGACACATAGATCGCTCAAGGGCGCAACAAAACCGTAAAATAAGCTAAATCTAGACACTCAAAAGCAAAACGTGCACGAGACGACCGGAATTTTTGTGAATACGTATTAGCTGTCAAAAAGCAAAAGGGAACTTGCCAACTCACGCCCAAAAACGGCGGGAAGTTTTTTCCTTTCAAGTGTCATCTGTCAAATTCATTGCGAGCCAAAAGAGGTTGCTAGCGTCACGACCATGGAACTAGGAATTATGGCGCGAACACGGTTCATTCGTTGTCGCGTTAAAGAGTAACAAACATCCATCCATCCATCCATCCATCCATGATCCATCCATCCAAACATCCATCCTCACAAACTTTCGCATTTATAATATTGATAGGATAGGATAGGAAATAATAGGATTAAGGATAGGATCTACACATGACCAGTCATTATAATATCTAGCAATGTACTCACTATGACTGGACAAATCGATACGGTCGATCGATTATAATATCATCGATAATATCGATCTATTGCTAATTTGCTAATGGAAAACTTCAATAACTGTGTTTTTCCTACTTGATTGTTAAATTGGAATTTTTTACTTATTCTCGACGCTGCGGATAATGTAAGCGTGATTTAAGTACAATCAGCGCCATCTATCGGTGGTTTTTCAAAATCCCGCGGGAACCTTGGATTTTTCCGGGATAATTTGTAGCCTATGTGTTATTCCAGGGTATAATCTATCTCCATTCCAAATTTCAGCCAAATCCATCCAGTAGTTTTTGCGTGAAAAAGGAACAAACATACACACAAACTTTCGCCTTTATAATATTAGTAGGAAGTAGGATAGTAGGATAGTAGGAAGTAGGATGACCAGTACTGAAGAAAGGCAATTTCATAGGTTAAGACCTAAATACATAAAATACATAATGACTATAGTCATTTAAATGCTTCGGTATGTTTAAAAAACAATACAAAATGTGAAGCAAAAATACACTATCAGTGTGTTAAATCGATTAAAACTTCTTCATAAGTAAAGTCGATTGTAATAAGAAGTTGAATCGGTAACACATTAGGCCTTCACTAACTTGAGCAGCCAAAAGAAAAATAAATGGTTGGAATAAAATATCTACCCACAAAAGTATCCGCATTAAAAAAATTAAAATATTGGTAACCCATCATATCCTGAGTGTCATTTGCAGTTTCATTAAAGGCATTAAGTGTAATTCACAAAGTCTTCGTTAAAGTGTCTCTAACTATGTAACATATACAGTATAAAAAATCACAACTTCATCTGCACGAATTTTCTAACTGGCATAAATTTTTTTTTAATTTTTTTTAAAAGTTAGTTTCAAATATTAGTGTAACTGCTTTTGAAATCTATTTAAACAGTTAAACATTAATTAATAATTATTTTTTAAATAATTTACAAATTACTTTATTTACAACAAGATGATGAAAAAAATGATATGTACAGTGAGACTACTATTATGTATAACTTATACAGTATAAGTAACATAATAATTATTAGATTATATTAGTTTTTTTTTGAAGCAGTGATAGCCAAGTGGTTAGAACTGTGGTCTCCTATTCAGGGGGTCGCGGGTTCGATCCTGGGTACCCACCTCTGACTTTTCAGAGTCATGTGTGTTTAAGCAATTAAATATCACTTGCTTCAAAGGTGAAGGAAAACATCGTGAGGAAACCTGTATGTCTGAGAGTTTCTCTATAATGTTCTCGAAGGAGTGTGAAGTCCGCCAATTCGAATTGGGCCAGCGTGGTAGACAATGGCCTATAAACTTTCTCTGAGAGGAGACCTGCGCTCAGTATTGAGCCGTTGAAGGGTTGCTAATGATGATGATGATGATATATTAGTTAGTGCAGAATTATAAGAAATTTCGCCAACTAATGTCTATTATTGAAAAAAACAAAGAAATACAGGCCTTGTTGCCTTACATTTTTAAATATATAAACAACTCATGCTAATTCGGTCATAACAGCTAACGCCACTATAACGCGTATGAAATGATCATTAGTACGCGAAAATATTTTTAATCATAAAAAAAAACATCTGTGAAAGTTATATTATTGACACTTATAAAGTGGTAGACCAGACACAAGTTTTAGAAAATGAAGTGTATTTGTATTCTTTCATAAATCTACACTCTACTACAGCAAGACATGTAGCAAGAAGTAAAATTGAAATCTTTATGAAATGCTTCACAGAAAGATGGATTGAATTTTTTTTTTATTCAATGAAAAGTTTCTCATCTGATGGCAAGTGATGATGCTTTCATAATATACCAGTGAGATGTTAATGCGAAAGAAACGATAGTGGAAATACACTGGTAACATGCCACTCGCACCAAAACGACAGTTACACAGTTATAAATGCTGTAACATTCACTGATATGCATAACAAACATACAAATAGTATCATTTGAACAATAAATTACGATGGTAGCAATGTGATAATGACCTTTCATGCCAAGAAGGCTGATGCAGGCTTTTTTTTATTTATTCAACATGGTTGTGTTCAAAGTCTGTTTCCACCATTATTTACAGCCAATGATTAATGTTTTAATGTTGAACACCCCACACCATGGCATCCAGCAAAAAAATAAAGAAGAGAAAACATACATTTACCTGTCCAAACAAATCGGTTGCCTGCGGGTTCCTCAAATGCTCAGCTAAGCCTGAGGGACCAGGTGCTACACTCTTCTTCCTCAGGCCTGAGAAGTCCCAGACACGGACTGACTGGTCCAATGATGCGGAGACTATGAGGTCCTCGGTTGGATGGAATTGTGCACACATGACGTAGTGGTTGTGGCCGGTCAGCACGCTGATGCATTGACGCGACTGCCAGTTCCATATTCTTATTGTCTGTAAAACCACATATTATATTATATTCACTAAGTTACAAAAACAAGACATAAGCTTAGAGATAAGCTGTCCTTCTTCATATTGACATTCTTCATATCTTTATCCTTACTAATATTATAAATGCGAAAGTGTGTTTGTTTGTTGGTTTGTCCTTCAATCACGCCGCAACAGGGCTACGGATCGACGTGATTTTTTGCATGGGTATAGTGGAAGACCTGGAGAGTGACATAGGCTTTTTATCCCGGAAAATCAAAGAGTTCCCGAGGGGCTTTAAAAACTAAATCCATGTGGACGAAGTCAGGGCATCATCTAGTATCTTTATGTTTCATTTTTATATTACTGGTACTAAATAAATAAATAATAAATAAACAATAGGCATAATGACAGTAACCAAAAATCTATGAAATTATGAATTTAACTAATGAAATAGGATTAATTCTAAAAAACATGGATTCTAAAAAACAGATTTATTTTTCTATTTTGAATGAGATGATTTAGATAAAATAAAACTGTAAAATAATCTATCTGCCATATTGGATTGAACACCGATCAGAGTGATACGTCACATCATCCATCTTCAATTCAAATCAAATATCTTCAGTCTGCCCTTTCCCTTAAGGAGCAACACAAGTGACACTCAATGTCAACTCATGTCTGGCAAAAGGCTATACACAAATATTTAAGAAAATACATGCACATGCAAATATTTTTAATAACAATTATTTTTCACACACAATCACATGCACAAACAAACACAAAACAAAGACTTGTTTTTTTGTTTGTGCACACAGACGTAAGGTATATTTTTAATTCATTTTTCATTTTTTACATCACCAAAGCAAATATAATATTTAAATATGACTATGATGCCATGAATAGAATAGAATAGAAATGTTTTTTATTCAAATAAACTTTTTTACAAGTGCTTTTGAATTGTCGATGAATCTACCACTGGTTTGGAATGCCCTTCCTGCCGAGAAGAACCAAGTTTTATAATACAATAGATATTATGCTATGTATGCAGTGTTTCCACAATGCGGGGAAATTCCACAAAAGCATACCTAATTATAATTGAACACATGTTAAGACGGGCAGACAGAAAGTAGCCCCATTCCCGCCGATGGCACCCATTCACGAGCATGACACATGACCCAGCCATTGCTTCACTCAACCATAATATTTGAGATTTGATTACATGCTATACTCAATCAGCAGCATTCTCTAACCCAAAAAGCAATCAGCATCCAAAATATACACTTTTTTATAGAGGTGATGTGTATTGCTGCTTCATTTGTTTTTATTGGTAGACAACAAATTTCTAATTCAAAAATGTTATTTTATAGGGATTTTTCCAGGGATTGCACTGAAATTCTAAAATGTAATCACCTGATCATCCGACGCACTCAGGATCCAAGGATACTCGTGGTGGAAGTATGTTGCACGAATGTAGTCCAAGTGTCCAAGCAGTGTGAAGAGGCACCTCCGTTGCTTGTAATTCCACACCTGTGTTATTAATAAAGCTAATATTTATTTATTTATTTATTAGATATAAGTTGCATAAACTGTGTTACAATATACGTCTTACAAATATAATAAGCTCATACAGTTTACCAATGTCAGGTGCGCAACATACTTAAACATAACTTAAACTATTCATCAATTACTATTCTATATTGAATGGGTGGGTACAACTAAAATTTAATTATTATATTCTTAATTGATCACACAATATAATATCTCATTTGCAAGATGTCAAGAAGTGTATGAGGTGATATGCGACCTCCGAGATACGATCCTCCTATACGATCTCCTTAGTGTTGTCAATACCAAACGTGTCAACTGTCATACTTTGTTATTATGAGTCAATATTTATTTATTTGTTATTTATTCGTCTAGTGGAATTCTTTCAGTTAAATAAAACCAATATTTCTCTTGGTTTCTCGTTTATTATGCCACAATTTATTTAACTGAAAATGCCTGACGAAAAACTAGGCAAGCCTACGCTATTAAGATATCTGCGACCCGATAAGTTTGACATCGAGCCTGAAGTCGCGGACGCCGATGCAAAATGGCTACATTGGAAATCGACATTCGAAAGCTTCTTAGCAGAAGAGATTACCGAAGATGTACCAGACTCTCTTAAGCGTAAGCTGCTAGTTAACCACTTATCGGCATCGATTTACAAGCATATCAAAACTTGCTCCACTTATAAAGATTCAATGAAAGTTCTAGAAGACATCTATGTCAAACCGAAAAATACTATTCTAGCTCGACACATTCTCTTCAATCGCAAGCAACGAGCCGACGAAACGATCTCTGACTATGTTAGAGCTCTCCGGCTTTCCGCGAAAGATTGTAAATTCGAAGACGTCATAGCCCAAGAGCATGAAGACCAAGCAGTTCGTAGCGCTCTCATATCCGGCTTACTATCACGAAGGATTCGCGAGCGGTTACTAGAAAACTCTAAACTCACTCTCTCAGAAGCAATTAACCAAGCCGTAGCTCTAGAAACGGCAGAGAAGGATGCAGTTGCTATTGGTGACAGATCTCCGCAACTTACTGCCATATCGCAAGGTAGTTCACGAGACGAGGAATCCGAAAATCTAGCAGCAGCTCCATCGTCACGAACTTTTCAAGCCGCTCCGACCACGCCACCTCCGGCTAAACCCTGCTTCTTTTGCGGTGGGAGTCTTCATCCAAGGTTCAGATGTCCAGCCAACAAATCCACCTGCAAAAAGTGCTCAAAGAAAGGACACTTCGCAAGCGTCTGTAGATCGGGCAATAGTAATAGGAACTTGAACATCACGACAGTTGAAGATCCTACGATCTCTAACAACGACCGGTTCTACAGTGGAGCTATTTCTGCTGCCTCTCCTTCGAGTCTTAGAAGTGCGACAATTCCAATAATGGTCAACGATTACAAGGCTGATGCACTCATCGATACAGGAAGTTCAGTCAGCTTCATTAACGCTAAAGTTGCTCGCATAATGAAACTACGCAAAAAACCCCGCAAGCAGACAGTCAATCTCGCTTCTCTCAATCAAGTTTCCTTTGTCGAAGGTATCTGTTTTGCTACCATTGCGATGAATAAGCATACTTACAAACAAACACCTCTTCTAAACTCGCCGGCATATTTAGCGGAACATAAAAAAAAGGTCCATAATTAAAAAAATATGGTTTTATTTTAAAATCTACTTACTACACTTCTTTTGTTATTTAAAGTTTCATTTGTTTTACTTAAAATGAGATCACATTAAGAACAGATTTTGCGAGTAAAGGCTATTTGTGAAAAATTGTACATTTTTGAACTTTTCATGTAACCGGGAAAAGTGAAATTTAATATTAAAATAACAATTAATTAAATTAAAAAAATGGTGAATAATATCGCGTATTTCCTCCACGTGCTCTTATTAAAGTTTCTACCCGTCTAGGCATACTGAGAATAATGTTATCGATGGTCTCCTGGGATAGTCTCCGCCATTCCTCAACTATGGCGATTCGCAGTTCTCCCACGTTGGCAGGAGCTGGAATTCTGGACTTAACTTTTCTTTTCAGCAAGTCCCAAACGTGCTCTATTGGGTTCATATCCGGTGATCTCGCCGGCCACTCCATAACAGTGATATTCGTATCATTAAGATAAGCTTGAGTTACCCGAGCGGTATGCGGCCGAGCATTATCCTGCATAAAAACAAAACTGTCACCGATATATGGGGCAAACGGTACGACATTTTCTTCTAAAACTTCTCTGATATAGCGGTCTGCAGTCAGACTCCCTCTGTCAATCACTACCAAGTCTGTGCGAGCTCCCAAACAAATGCCCGCCCAAACCATTATTGATCCACCACCGTATGCAACTGTAGTTTCAAAATTTGTCTGAATGTATCGTTCTCCTTTGCGTCTGTATATTCTTTGCCTGCCGTCAATTTGATTTAAGAGAATTCTGCACTCATCACTTGTCATATATGTGATTCATTTGTTTACCTTTTCTAAACAAAAGATAACACAAGTGGGTAGATTGATTATTGTAATGATTTGACACATCATGTCTGCTACTTAGCTCAATAAACATATTTTCTATTAATTCGCGTATTATTTAAACATAATAGTGGCGACGAGGTGAAAATTCAGCAAAAATGGACCATAAAGCTGTAAAGTTTTGTGAGTTTAACCCGAAAATAGACATATGGGATAATTACATTGATCGTTTGAAGTTTTGTTTTGAGGCTAATGGCATCATGCTAGATGGAGCAAAACGAGCTAATTTCTTCACTGTATGTGGAGCAGAAGTGTTTGAAACATTTTTGGCTTTGATTACACCAAGAAAAGCTAGTGATGTTACATTTGTGGAAATTGAAGCTATTTTGACAAAACACTATAGCCCTAAGCCTAACGAAATTTCTATGTCATACAAATTCTATACACGTAATCAGAATACAAACGAAAATGCTTCAGAATATATTGCACAATTGCGAAAAGTTAGCTCAAAATGTAACTTTATGGAATTAGAACGCATGTTACGCGATCGACTGGTGTGTGGCATGAAGGATCGCCGTCTGCAGTACGAGCTTCTTAAAAAAGATAACCTTTGCTATCAAGATGTTGTTGATGCTATGTTAGCAGCCGAAACTGCGGGAAAAGACTGTCATATGATTCAGTCATCTATTGGTACCGAAAACAGCAGTGCAAGTACAAATTGTGCACCCGCATCTACACATCAAGGTTCCTCAGTGGAACCCATGGATATTAACGCGGTGCAGTCTAGAACAAATACACGACTATGTTATCGGTGTGGTGATCGGCATGGTGGTGAATGCAGATTTATTAATGCTACTTGCCGGTTCTGCAAAAAGGTGGGTCACATTGAGAAGATTTGCTTATTAAAGAAGAAGTCTTCTAAGAAGAGTATTAACTTCACTCAAGGCGAAGAAGATTTGCATTTGAATGGTATTTACAGTATTCAACATGAGACAAAAGTAGCACCCTTTGTGGTTGAAGTTAAATTAGAAGACATACCTGTAGTACTTCAGGTAGACACAGGCGCAAGTTTTTCATTAGTGAATGAATACACTTGGAAGAAGATTGAACATCAAAACAGACACATTGTTCTTGAACCAGTATCACTGACTTTACGTACATGGACAGATACACCTGTGAGGTTACTCGGCCAAGCCATATTGCAAGTTCAATACAGGGACATCAAATGCACTCTTAATGTAATTATAGCAAAAGGGTGTGGCCCCAATCTGCTGGGAAGGGATTGGTTATCCCCATTAAATATTACATTGAACATTAATTTTTTATCTAACAGTGATCTCATCAACATGGAAAAAATAATTTCTAAATACAGTGAAATCTTTAGAGAAGGACTTGGTACATTTACCGGAAACCCTGTTTCGATACATCTAAAATCTGATGCTACACCTAGATATTTAAAAGCTCGTCCAGTACCTTACGCTATCAAAGCAAGAGTTGAAAAGGAAATTGACCGTCTAGTGGCAGAAGGTGTGCTACGACCATTGTCTTTTTCAGAATGGGCAACACCTGTTGTGCCAATTATAAAGAAGTCAGGGGATATCCGATTATGTGGAGATTACCGTAGTACAGTCAACCAAGCTTCTGAAGCTGACACTTACCCGATGCCAACAGCTAATGAAGTATTCGCTACAGTTGCAGGTGCAAAGTATTTTACTACCTTAGACCTTGATCGAGCATATACACAAGTAAAAGTTAGTGACAGTTCTGCCAAAGTTTTAACTTTAAACACTTGCAAGGGTCTCTACTCAGTCCATCGGTTACCCTTTGGAGTCAAGGCTTGCCCTGGAATATTTCAGAGATTAATGACAGCATTGCTAGCAGGAATACAAGGAGTCGCGGTTTTAATTGATGACATTATTGTGAGTGGTTCTACAATGCTTATTATGCAACAACGACTCGAAGCTGTTCTAAATCGTATACAGAAAGCTGGATTCCGTCTTAACAAAAATAAGTGTAAATTTGCTCAGGAGAAAGTGGAATTTTTGGGTTTTGTAATTAATGGAGAAGGTATTCACCCAGCTCCAAGCAAAGTTGAGGCTGTTTTAAAAACTCCAGAACCCAAAAACATACACAAGTTACAGGCGTTCTTGGGACTCTATAATTTTTATGAAAGGTTCATACCTCACAAGGCGACCATATTGGAGCCACTTCACAGGCTACTAGATAAATCACAAACATGGCAATGGACTGAACGTGAACAAGAAGCTTTTACAAAAGCTAAACAGCTGTTAACATTCGATACAACATTAGTTCATTATGATTTGAATAAACCACTGATACTGACATGTGATAGTTCAGAATATGGTGTCGGAGCAGTACTATCACATGTTATGGACGATGGACAGGAACGTCCAGTCGCGATGAGCTCGAGAACATTAAATAAACATGAACGACGATACTCACAATTGGATAAAGAAGCTACAGCAATTATGTTTGGAGTTAAAAAGTTTCATAATTATTTAGCGGGGAGGTCTTTTACAGTAATAACGGATCACAAACCATTACTGGGAATATTCGATCCAAAAAGACCTTTACCAGCTATATTATCGCCTCGGTTGACAAGAATCGCCATAGCATTAACAGCCCATGACTACAATATTCTTTACCGACCAGGCACAGAAATTGGTAATGCAGGCAGTTTAAGTCGATGGCCATTACCCGTCCCTGAGCAAGATGAACAACCTCTTTTTGAGGTACTTCTAATGGTGGAAAATCTAGAAGATTTTCCTTACACTGCGCAAGATATAGCGTCTGAAACTAAAAAAGACCTAACACTTTCGCGAGTTGCTCACTTCTTACATTGTGGGTGGCCCAACAAGGTTACTGATAGAGATCTACGGACTTATTGGTTGCATAGATCAGAGTTGTCTATACACGATGGTTGTATATTACTAGGCTGTCGTGTTGTCATATCACAACCTCTTCAACAAACCATCCTACGCATGCTGCATACCACTCATAACGGAATTGTTCACACTAAAGCATTGGCCAGGAGTTATGTGTGGTGGCCACAATTGAATGAGGATATAAATGAACTTGTTGGCAATTGTACTAGTTGTCTAGAAAACAGACATATGCCTCCAAAGTCTTCACATGAGTGGGTCATCCCTTCAAGGCCATGGTCTAGAATCCATATAGACTTTGCAGGGCCATTCATGAATAAAACTTTCTTAGTAGTAGTCGACGCATTTTCTAGATGGCCTGAAGTATTAATAGTAAATAATACTAATACCACAACAGTGATTCACCATTTAAGGAATTTATTTGCAACCCATGGTGTGTGCGAGACGCTGGTCTCTGATAATGACACATCTTTTGTGTCCAGGAAAATGAAGTTGTTTTTACAATCCAACAAAATAAAACATGTGACATCAGCACCATATCACCCATCCACTAATGGTTTGGCAGAACGGATGGTACAGACAGTGAAAGAGAAGTTACGGAAGATGGGTGGATCATGGGAAGTAAAAATTCCAAACATGCTGTTAGGCCTTCGGGTGACTCCTTGCTCTATCACAAATAAGAGTCCTTCAGAACTCTTGATGAACAGACGCCTTCGCACTGTTATGGATGCCTTACATCCTGATAATATTAAATATAGAAAACAAGAAAATCAAATAGTAAATAACGCCCAAAAGAAAAACAGAGAGACAAATGTAGGACAGAGAGTGATGTACAGGAACTACAGTAGAGGACCAAAATGGCTATCAGGCCAAGTTGTTGAGAAGGATGGTCCGGCTAGCTACAGAGTGCAGGCTGAAGATGGTGCAGTTTTAAGGCGTCACATAGATCAAATCGTTAAAATACAAAATAGCGAGGAAACAAGTGCTACTTGTGATGTAAATAGAGACGAATCAGAAGTATCAGAGACAGTGGAAGGTGATAATATTGAACAAAGTGAACAGAATAATGATTTGAAGAGGGGTTCAGAAGCAAATATAGAAAATGATCCTATTATAGAAATACCAAGCGCAGAGAAATGGGAAGAGATATTAGGAATACCAAAATCAGCTGAGATTGGTATCCCGGGGGGAAAAATTAGAACAAAAAGAAATATTCATGCTAAAGTTCCATATACTAGACCTACTTGTTCTAGTGAAACTGATGGTTAATATTGTATTGATTTTAATATTTGATGATATTGCTATAATGTTTGATGGTGATGTTGCTTTCAAAATTGTTTAACTTTAATTAAATTATATTATATACTTGGGGGGAAGGTATGTCATATATGTGATTCATTTGTTTACCTTTTCTAAACAAAAGATAACACAAGTGGGTAGATTGATTATTGTAATGATTTGACACATCATGTCTGCTACTTAGCTCAATAAACATATTTTCTATTAATTCGCGTATTATTTAAACATAATATCACTAAACAATACCTTACTCCATTGGTCCGCGTTCCAAAGTCGATGTTCCTGAGCAAAAGTTAACCTGTTTCTACGATGATTTACCTCGAGCCTTGGAGCCTTGGCGGGCACAAATGAACCCAAACCAGCTTCTTCGAGCCTTCTTCGTACCGTACGCTCACTTACGGTTACACCCCACACTGCTTCTAACTCATGTCGGGCTTGGACGGCCGTCAAACGGGGGTTCCTACGTACACGAAGCCGAATGAAACGATCATCCCTACTCGAAGTGCGTCTTTTTCTGCCTTGTCCTGCTCTTCTCACATAAGTACCGGTCTCCCTGAACCGTTGGATACTGCGATGGATCGTTGAAACTGGTCGACGAAGATCTCTGGATATCACTCTGTAGGTTTGACCATTTCTTCGCATTTCGAGTGCCCTGGCAATCTCCGTTGGGGCTAAGTCAGGCATAATTCAGTCATCAACTCCAGAAAGATACGCGATTAAAAAAAACTAACAAAAAACAGTATTTCAATGAAATTTTAAATCAAACTCAGAAGGAAGAAATACTCGAAGTTCGCTCCAGATAAGGTGTATTTGAATAAAATTAAAACAATTGCATAAAATGTGATGTTCAGTTGTTTTCTTAGTTTGAAAATATTTCTTTTTAAATTAAATGACTTATAAACCAGCCAGCAACCTTATAATTATGATACTGATATCAAACCTTTTTTTATGTTCCGCTAAATATGCCGGCGAGTTTAGTTGTCGACAACCTCTGTGCCGACGTCATAATTGGCCATGACTTGCTTAAACATCACTCGAGTATTCATTTCAATCTTGGTGGGCCTGGCGAACCTTTAGAGATATGCAACGTGTTACGAGCTTCGGTACCGTCAGTCTCCGTATTTACGAATCTATCGCCGAACATTAGACCGATCGCCGTGAGAAGTCGGCGATACAGTAAGGAAGATGAGGACTTTATAAAACAAGAAGTGTCTAAATTACTTGAAGACGGGGTCGTTGAAACAAGTATTTCTCCCTGGAGAGCCCAAGTCCTTGTAGCAGGAGGAAAGGTTCATCGAAAACGACTTGTCATTGATTACTCCATGACCATAAACAAATTCACCGAACTGGATGCCTTCCCTTTGCCAAACATAGAATCAGTCGTTAACAACGTATCAAGATTTAAAGTGTTCAGTCAAATTGACTTAAAGAGCGCATATCATCAAGTACCCATCTTAGAAAATGAAAAGATATATACAGCTTTCGAAGCATGCGGCAAATTGTACCAGTTTACACGCATTCCATTTGGCGTGACTAATGGCGTTGCGGCTTTTCAACGAACCCTGGACTTCATCATAACAGAAGAGAGACTAGAAGGAACGTTCGCTTACTTAGACGATGTAACCGTCTGCGGTAAAGATCAAAGGGATCATGACCGTAATATAAAACGCTTTATGGACGCCGCTAATAAATTTCATTTAACTCTAAACGAACAGAAGAGTGTTTTCAATAAGACTAAAATCAACTTGCTTGGATATACTGTTGAAAATAATACAATCAGTCCTGACCCGGAAAGACTAAAACCTCTTTTAGAGCTTCCTGCTCCAACTAAAACTAGTGAACTAAGACGAGTCCTAGGTATGCTTGCTCATTACGCTAAATGGATTGCGCGTTTCTCTGAAAAAATAAAGCCACTTACATGCGTGACTACTTTCCCGTTGTCGCCTGATGCGCTAAAGAGTTTTGAAGAACTCAAGCAAGATATCAAGGCAGCCGCTCTAGTAGCCAATAACGACAATGAAATGTTTACAGTTGAAACAGACGCTTCGGAATTCGCGCTAGGGGCTACGCTGACTCAACTTGGAAGACCAGTTGCCTTTTTCTCTCGGACACTGAATAACTTGGAATGCAAACAATCCTCAATCGAAAAAGAGGCTTGTGCGATAGTAGAGAGCCTAAAGAAATGGAGACACTACCTGATTGGTAGACATTTTCTTCTTATAACAGACCAACAATCGGTAGCCTTCATGTTCAATCAAAATCATAACAGTAAAATAAAAAATGAGAAGATCCAACGTTGGCGGTTGGAACTGTCATGCTTCAAATTTGATATAGTTTATAGACCAGGCACTGAAAACGCTGTTGCGGACGCTCTATCTCGCGTATGCGCCTACATGAATATAAACAAGTTGAAAGAACTACATGACGCACTCTGCCACCCGGGGGTAACTAGAATGTATCACTGGGTAAAATTTAAAAACATACCCTACTCAGTTAATGATGTCAAGGAGATGACCGCCTCGTGCCCTACCTGCGCCGAAATAAAACCGAGATTTCTAAAGGCCAAGGGTCAATTGATAAAAGCTACGTCGCCGTTTGAACGGATCAACATAGATTTTAAAGGACCACTACCTTCTGAAACAGCCAACAAGTACATACTTACGATTATTATTGATGAGTACAGTTGGTTTCCTTTTGCTTACCCATGTAAGGATATGACCTCAGCCACTGTCATTACTTGCCTGAAAGATCTTTTTCTGACATTTGGCCAACCTCTCTATATTCATAGTGATAGAGGATCGTCATTCATGTCCGAAGAGTTCAAATCATTCCTACGACAGTCAAACATAGCCTCATCCAGAACGACGCCCTATAACCCCCAGGGTAATGGCCAAGTGGAGCGACTAAACGGAACACTCTGGCGAACTATTCAACTTAGCCTTCGGTCAAAGAGATTATCGATAGAAAATTGGGAAGTAGTACTGAAGGACGCATTGCATTGTATCCGCTCCCTCCTGTGTACGGCAACAAACGCCACTCCGCACGAAAAACTTTTCAAATACCCTAGAAGATCCCCGAGCGGAGATTCACTGCCATCTTGGTTCACGCCGGGACCGATCTTTGTTAAAAAGAACGTCTGCTCTTCAAAAACGGACCCTCTTGTCGAGGAAGCTGAGCTCTTAGAGATCAATCCCTACTACTCTCTCATAAGACGGGATAATGGAGAAACCTCAATGGTATCAAACCGTCAATTGTCTCCTTGCCCCAGTACTACTGATAATAGCAGAGACGATAGCTTTGAAACGGCCTCCGAAGATGATCACCTCACGTTTCCATCTGAAAATAACTCCACACCTCCACCTGAAAATAACGCTCCTTCGTCATCGTCTCGTGTAGAAGAGTCGACGACGTCCTCGCCAGTTCTTCGGACTGGACTCCCCAGGAGATCTAATAGGACGCGGAAATTACCCTCCTACCTAACGGACTTTGTGGTTGATGGGAGTGAGAGTGAAAACTGAACCGGGGGAGAATGAGGTGATATGCGACCTCCGAGATACGATCCTCCTATACGATCTCCTTAGTGTTGTCAATACCAAACGTGTCAACTGTCATACTTTGTTATTATGAGTCAATATTTATTTATTTGTTATTTATTCGTCTAGTGGAATTCTTTCAGTTAAATAAAACCAATATTTCTCTTGGTTTCTCGTTTATTATGCCACAGTGTATGCATTTTTTGAAGAAATCTTTCAACTTTCGTAATAATAAATCTAATAGACATCAAATCCTTACCAATATTATGAATATGAAATTGTGTATGCTTGTTCATCAATCAAGAATTAAATTAGTAGTAAATCTATGTTTATTATTTAGTGCAGTAATTCCCAAAGTGGTCCAGGTGGACCCCCAGGGGTCCACGGGAGACTCGACGGGGGTCTACGTTGGCGTGACAGAAAAATGGGGGTCCACAATTCGTAAGCGGGGGTCGATAGTGAAGCCGCCGCCGACGCGCCGTCTGCAACACTTGTTCAGACGTGCAAAGGGACCAAATACGACTTGTGGGTGGTGTGTGTGCTTACAATCTTGCATGAACTTGTTTGATTCTTCACCAATATAAATACGAATGCCAAGAATAAACGTTACTCATTTGTTCCCGGAATTTCGGAGAGAAAAGTACCTAAAGTGAATCGATCTTAGTGATTGCCAGTGACGGAAAAAGTAAGTAGGCTGCCTTTTGCTATACATACTTTTATTTTATTTATTACTTATTTATTTATTTAGAACAGAAAGCCGAGAAAGGTAGAACTTTTTGTCCCTAATTTATTAGTAATTGTTTATTTCCCGACTGTGTGGTGTTTCACTAGGTAATATAAGTCATCTTTATTATCAACCCAGCGAGGTCTCCTCTAAGAGAAGGGTTACAGGCCATAGTCCACCATGCTGGCCCAATGCGAATTGGTGGACTTCACACACCTTCGAGAACATTATGGAGAACTCTCAGGTGTTACTGTTTAATTTTGATTGTAGGTACAATTATATTTTGATTTACTATACTCACTTAATATAATATTGTAAAATATGATAACAATAATAATAATTAATAGTTACTTACATAGTATTTGAATAAATACAACACAAGAAAATATACTATTTTTTTATTTTTACCACTCCGAGTTTTCTAAATAAAATAAGTGAGAATTGATTGGTTTTTGTGCTGTGAGTAGATGTCAAAAATGTAAGCTTGAGATGGAATCACTTCTTTTTGAATGGTCAACTTTACTTTTGACATCCACTCACAGCACAATCAATTAATTAATTTACCAATCAATTCTCTTTTTTTTTCAAAGAATGTTGTTTTCGTGGTTGGAACTCACTCGCAACGGCAATTTTCATAATTTATCTTCACATTTTTTGTCGACTGGAAATATGATAGAAATTTAGCTGCAGGGGGTGCACCGGAACCAGCAAACTTTTGAAAGGGGTCTATGAGCAAAAAAAGTTTGGGAACCTCTGATTTAGTGCATCATCTGCACTAAGTTTAATACTATTATATAGCTACAATCGGTGCTAGAGTAATCTGACTTCATAGTTAAAAAATTTCTAGATATTATCAGTGGTTATTTAAAATTAGTGAACTTTGCCTTAAGAACATAATATTAATTATTTAATTTATTTAAGTTATAAAATGTGTTGTAGGGATCACAATTATGCGACAAAAACCCCTTAAATAAATTTCTATTGCAATATTACAATTTTAAAAGATAAAACATGTTATACTATCCACAAGATTTTTAGATGTTTAGAAGTCAGAATGAAGTACCTACTAACCTTAATTTTATAGTCGTCACCGCCAGAAACGAATAGTGGCTGCTGTATATGGAAGCAAATTCCACGCACTGGACCATCATGCTCGTCGAATTTCTCAAGTAAAGTACACATACGATAGTCCCAAAGCTGTATTACACCATTATGTAGACTCGCCAGTACCCATGGCCTTTTGGCGTGAAACGATATACCTTTGACCCTGGCTGACTTAGTTTCGAATTTAGTCAGCATTTTTAAAAAATTCTCTGTATATTATCACGTACTTATAATATTAAATACACTTTAAAATTCACTTCTGAATAGAAGTAATAGAACTTTGCAAAAGCCATCGACATCTCATTTCAAATGTCAAACTGACGTGACACGTCTATTATATATTTTTTTTTATTTAACTGGCTTTACGGCTCTGGGTTCCAGCCCTTCTGAGCCTTATAGTGATGTGTCGACCATAGAATTAGGAAGTACCCATGCAAGTAGGTACCTAATTCTTATCGAGAGTTTTATTAATTGCACCTCTATTTACAATTTATGGCCTCATATTTACAACAATTGCAATTACAATTGTACACAGCTTTTTAGCTTTTTATAGCTTATTAGATGGTAGCAGACCATGGCAGACTTACATCATAGATAAGTAGCAAGTCTATGATAGCAGAGCTTATAAAAATACATTGATGGAAAATAATTAGATATATTGAAATGGTAAGAACATTAAGTAAGAAATGTAAGATAGTACTGAAAAAAAAAGCTGAAAAACCAGAGGCGGCTCTAGTTCAAAACGAAATTAGGCAAATCGGTTGTGGTTGTAGTTCCGTTGATCCATTCTGAGTTTTTGTGAGAACAACACATGGGCATAGACCACGAACACTAGGATACACATGGGAACAACTTACATTACAACCACAGACTCCTGTGGTAAACTCATTTGTTAGAGAGTATTAAGTGAGTGAACTGCATGAACGCAAGCGTCATTGAACCTACCATGGTGAACTGTGGTTCTGTGCCTCTGTGGGTAAACGGGGTAATTTGATTGAATGTAATCTCTTGTTGTTCCTGTCTGTGGTAGTATCCATTTTATAATCGGCGCGGCGAACCTTGATCCCTATGACACTGACAGCTAATGTCACCATATAACATTGTAGTGGCGTCACCATCACAGATTAATGATTATGTATACCAGATACAGATAGGACACGCAAGAAGAAAAGCGTGTACCCGTATAGAACTTATATCCCCCAAGCGTACTGACACTGACAGCTTATCGAGTAGCGACCTTTTTTTTTTAAATCTAAATAGTTTCAGTTTAGTACCTACCAAAGAGAATGTAATCAATACGATACCTACCTACTTGCACGTTATTTATTGTACTATTTTTTTCATTTGAATAAAAATAAATTACAAGAAAACACAAAATTAGCAATTAAAAAGATTTATTTTATATTAAACAAACATGTTAAACTATTTAATTACAGGTGTGAATTTTCCCAAATGACAATGTACAATAATATTTCTAGGATTAATTTCAGCCGTATTTTTCTTTGATTGTCTGCTTCTTCCCCAGATCTCCTTTTATCTGAAAAAAAGGTGATGACAAATGTTATATACATATAATATGTATAATGTAAACTGGGTGCTTTTGGAATCCTCGAAGCTTAAGTGCAATTTATTATATTGAAGTTGTAGGAGTGATTCATGACTAATTAATTATATTAATCTATATTACTAGCAAAAAGCTGAGCTTTGTGAGAGCTCGCGTAGTTTTTCTATATATTTTTTTAACCTCTTGACTCTTCCCATTCGGGAATATGGCGCCACAGTCAGTGTACTTTACTTGTACTACTATGATGTATTTCAATATTTATTATTTCGATTTTTTTTTTCAAATACAAAAATATACCTATTTCAAAAACAAAAAAACAAGTGGACTTGATAGTAATGCTTAAGGTGATTCAACTCGCGATGGCTGTATAACCACTAATTTTTCACCATATTTAATGGATCAAATTAATATTTACCACATTTCCACTGCCAAATTAAAGCTTTATAAACACTCTCGCTGAGCACTCTGCAACAGTTTGAAACTTTCATTTTTTTCATTTTCTGCTCATTGATACAGTCTTCTGTCAATTTGGGAAGCATTCGCACCTCTCCAATTTCACTGTCTAGATTATATATTTCAACAATATCTTTCCATGTAGCCACTTTGCCTTCATTTAAAATGTCCTTTGTTAGAAAGTTGTTTCTAATTCCCTTGAGCAAATGAGGAGGATCATATAAAACATGTAATGTTTTATCAGATAAAGTGATGGTACCATCTGTAAAATTGAGAACACAATTATCGACCGAGCGAAGCGAAGGTCTTTGAGTTAACTAGGGCGATTTGCACTTGTCCGTCCGTCCGTCCGTCCGTCCGTCCGTCTGTCAGAGCCTTATAACTTTTGAATTACTGAACGTAATTACTTCAAATTTAGATATAATATGTAAACCGATGGCCTCCAGCCGAAAATGGCTTAAAAAGTTATAAAAATCTTTATTTCAGGGGGGCTCTCATAGAAGCGAATGCGAAGTAAAAAAAAAAATATCGCGTTACATAAAATTGTTACGTATCATTTTAAAGATAATTTTGAACTGAGTACAAAAATATTTTTTTTTTAATTTTTCCCTTAAAATTGACGAAATGGGGGGCTTTCAAAGTGGCGATTTTATACGCTCGCTTGAAGACGCTCTCTAGAAAAATCCGCTATGGATTTTCAAACTGATTTTATGTTTTTAGGTCACTTATATCCTGTACTTGAACAACAAATACTAAAATTATATGAATATTATAAAGAAACGAGATTATTTAATTTTTAATGGGCGTCAGTAATTCATATAGCATCAACATAGCTTCACAATAATGCTAATAGATGGCGCAGTCAGTAACTATTCCCATGGAACTACGAGTTAAATTCAATGTTTGATAAATAATTCAATGTTTTCACTAACGTTCCCTAACCTTTACGGGCTACCTATAAGTTAGGTGATTGATGTTTTCTGTCAACTTATTTATCACGATCCTGTACGGGACACCTAAAAGAATATTGGGACGGATGTTAGGACTTAGGATTGTATTTAGGAGCTACCTACGTTAAGAGACTCCTACTTAGGGGATGATTTAGGTATGTTTGGTGAAAACGGGCATAATAATAATGTCAGTTTTGGTTATCATGTATCGATTGAATGAATAATCATGGGATACCGTTACCGCGAGGTCTCAGTTCGGGGCGAACCACTAGTTTAATTTAACATTACCTACTACAAAACGACTAAAACTAAATTTATTTCAGGGGTTGATCTCTTTCTCGAAATTGGACCTACCTAGCTGGACTGTGTGTCCCAGGTATATATACTCGTCCACAATTTCGAGTGCAGAGTTCTCAACGATTACTGGGTGGAGCGGAGCAATGAGCATGAGCATTGGACATGATTTTCGTCTTGCTCATGTTCATTTTCAGGCCCACCTGTTGAGAAACCCTGCTGAGATCGTTGAGCATTGTATTGAGGTCTCTCAGAGTCTCTGCCATGACTACTATGTCATCGGCAAATCGCAGGCGAGTGATGTACTCGCCGTTTATGTTGATGCGAAGTCCGTTCCAATCCAGAAGCTTAAAGACGTCCTCCAACGCAGCGGTAAAGAGCTTCGGGGAGATTTCGTCTCCCTGTCGCACTCCACGCTGCAAGTGGATTGGCCTCGTAGTCTGGTCCTGTATACGTACTGACATAGTGGTGTTTTCGTACAAGCACTTGGATATACCGGTAGTCGATCCGGCATCTCTGTAGCGACCTCAATACAAATGCTAAAGCTAACAAAACGTATAATTCGGCATATTTTTCAGTATATTTCATAATAATCGAGAAAAAGTAAATTGCCGCCGAAACGTTCCATTTGCTCTAATGACGTCACAGTTCACATTTCAAACAATGACAATTCCACAGCCCATAGGTGGTGTGAACTGTGACGTCATTCGAGATCACGGACGTTTTCGATCTCGTGAAGATGGCCGGAATTATAGCAATTTTAATTAATGTTTTCTAATTAAATAAAACTTTATTTTTTAGTTTTGTCGTATAGAATAATGTTTTTAGATAATAATCTTTTAGGATGACATGGGCATATGTATAAAGAAGAAATTAATTAGACAGTACTACAACAGTAATGAAAAATCAAACTATTTGCTATAAAGAAACCGTAGGTACATACCATGAAACTGTTCCAATAATGATTGAGTGGGAACTCCAGTCGAAATCTCTGCAGAAGTAAATAAACTCGGACAGCGTTTCCTTTGTCCACTTAAATATTTATTTTCGAAATGCTTCTCACAGACATATAGGCTACGAAAATGACTTGGCTTTATATGTGATAGTTGAGGAGCATGGGGCATTAATGTGGAAGATCACATCTCACGATATTTTTCACTCCGCGGTACCCGGAATAATCGCTTGCCTTCACTCGAAGTAGCTCGGCAAGTCGGAATTAAACAGATTTTGCAAGGCATTTTGATAACAAACGATCACAAAATTGAAAAAATTTTGCTGAATAGTCTTCCAACGTAACGTCAAACGCAAAGAGTATAATATATTATGTCAACAAACGTCGCACACAGGAAAAGAGTCCGTCCTCAGCAATTCTATGTTTGTCAATGCCATGATCTGTTGTCTATGGGTAATCTTCTTGGGGGTCATCCGCCATCTTGAATATTTAACGGTACAACCAATTGTAGGCGAGTGTCAGGGGCCTGGTCACCATTAAATTGGGATCATATTGGGGGCGTCTAAAAATGCCATTTATAAATTTTACGTAGCTTTAAACCATTGGTAATGATATGCCGTTGATATTTTTAACAATTCTTAACATTTACAAGAAGTTATCTCAATCTGAATTTATGTTTACTTCCTGCAAAACTTACGTCGTGTGACGTTTATCGACTAGGGCGGCAAGTAAAAATGTCGGTAATGGAAACGAGTGCACAATTTTTTTTCATACTCACATTTTAGTTCATATATTATGGAATGGAACAGAATATTACGATCATACCATTCATACATACACACATGATTATATTATACCCAAGAAAATTAAAAAATAACAGCTATAGGACAAAATTAAATGAAACAAAATCTGTTTAACAATTATTTATTTATATACACAGGGTCAAGGGTGTAACAAAAGTAAGTCATAATACTTTAGGGTTTGCATGTGTTCCTTATATAGTTTACAGTGAAAGTACTCAGCACTTAAAGCGAAAATTTTTTTTTTTGTGATTTGGGACGGCAAGCGCCACATGAGCTTCCCTATGTAAATCACAAAAAAATTTTTTGCTTTTAGCGCTGCTACTTTGCCAGTGAACTCTATATAAGGGACACTACACACCCTAAAGTATTATCACTTACTTTTGTTACACTCTGTATTTTATTCTGAATCTGATAATGACATGAGTGTTTGCGTCTCAGACTCGGAATCTGAACTGCAACTGCTGTCACCTACATTTATCAATAATGGTTGATTTTCAAGAGTGTCGTATCGCACATCTCGATCCCAATCATCGTAGCAAAGTTTTTTGGTCTTTTCTACGACTTTCCTCCAATTATCCGGAGTCACTTCACTACAAGCTTTTTCTAATAATGTCAGCATTTTATTGGCTGTAAATGGCAGAGTGGTGTAAAGCCTGGCTGCACAACCTGAAACAATATTTATTTTGAGTATGATGCAAAGTAAAAGAGTGAGATTGAAGTAAAAGTACATAATATGTAATTTGTACATAAAAGTTAAAATAAATACAAATTACCCACCTTTGATTTGCGCCCATATCATCTCAATGGCATTATATTGGCAGTGGTATGGCGGTAACCGAATCACTGTGTGACCTTTAGATTTTGCCATTTCATCCAAAAAATATGTCCGCTTTGTTTGGAGTTTTTGTAAGTTTAATAATCTGACCAACTCTTTTTTTAACAGTTGACTGTCAGCCTCCACACCATTGCGTTGCAGCCACTCTAGTATTTCACCTTTATTACTGTTGCTGGTGGGCACAGAACAACATATACTCAGTGGGTGGTTTGTTTACTTGTACGGAATGGTATGGGGCGTTGTCCATCAAAATATGGTGGGGCTCATGCAGATTATCCAAAAGTTTTATGAACCATTGCTTAAAATTGACAAAATTCATCTCTTCGTGATAATCTGTAGTTTTGACTGATTTGAAGGCCCACAAGCAATTAGGCACAAAACCTTTGGCTGTACCAGCGTGACAGATAATCAAACGCTGGCCCTTGCCTTCAGGAGCTTTGATACAGGATTTCGCTGTATCGTCTGTCCATGTTTTGGAGACTGTGTGATTGGCGTTAAGCCACGTTTCGTCCAGATAGACCACATTGTCCCAATTCTCTATTTTCTTTATTTTTCGTAGAAAATCACACCTCATCAATGCTATATCCTTACGCTCCATTAACACTTTTCTTTTGTCACACTTCCCATACCGAAATCCGCATTTTTTTATGACTTGTCTGAGCGAAGTCATACTGCCATTAAATAAACTGGCTGATTTCAGCGACGTCAATAACTTTTTACAAGTCGGCAGTTCACCTCGGAAGTAGTAGCCGTAAATATGGTTACGTATCGCAGCCATGTCGAAGTCATCTGGACTGGTGACGGGATGTACCCTATTACATTTTTTCTTCTTTGGAGTTGAGAGTTTGTTCTCCTCCATCGATGATTCGCTGAACTTTTCCTTTGTGATTCGGGAAACGGTAGCCTTGCCAATCCCTAGAGCATCAGCAACACGGTCGCGTACGTTGTCAAGTGGCAACAAAGGGCCGCCATTTTGTTGTTCACGAGCAAAGTAATCTCGCAAACGCACCACAAACTCCCGCGTTTCACTGTTGAGTACAGTTTTTCGTAGTCTTTTCGGCATTTTTCAATACCAGCAATAACAAAACAGCAACAAAAACAAAAAACAGTAATAACAAGAAAACAGTAATAACAAGTAACACTCCGATAACAAAAAACACGTGGCGCATACAAGGCGTTAGCACTCGTACTGAAGAAGCGAGCGCCGGGCGCCGGCCGCCGAGCGATCGCGCGCGTCGCGTCGTAGTGACCGACCAAATAGTGTGGCTATATCTAAAAACTAGCTGATGCCCGCGACTTCGTCCGCGTGGATTTAGTTTTTTAAATCCCTCGGGGAACTCTTTTTAATTTTCCGGAATAAAAAGTAGCCTATGTCACTCTCCAGAACCTCAATACCCATGCAAAAAATCACGTTGATCCGTAGCCCCGTTGCGGCGTGATGAAGAACAAACCAACAAACCTACAAACAAACACACTCGCATTTATAATATTAGTAAGGATTTTATTTTTATTCCAATGATGTTGGACCGGCTAAAAGTCAAAATAATCGTACGTAGCTCACAGGAATTCCGGTGAATAACGTTACTTACAGGAACATAGGACGCATTCGGATTTAAACAAAAATAGTAGATTATTAACCAAGGGGATAAAGCAGTGTCTTCTGTCGCGGGTGACGATTTAAATCGCGAGCGTAACGAAGGACTCGAGGTTTACTCCCGAGCGTAGCGAGGGCGTTAAAAACTTAAATCACGAGCGAAGCGAGGGATTTAAGACGAGTCCTGAGTGTAGCGAGGGATTTAAGTTCACCCAAGACTAAGACAGCTTTATCACCGAGGAAAATACTCTACTTTTCGTACCATTTGCGAAAAAATTAACACAATAATAATATGAGATAAGCATTTATTAAAAATAATGACAATTAAAAGTAAAAGTTAACATTCGAAACATTGGTCCAATTATTGATAGAGAGAGTTACATTTTTGTTTGGTACATTTATTGTTGATGAGTTGATTTGAGTATTTCTCTGTTCTTGCGTCTGAGGAACTTGCGTTTTATTGTACGTCGGAGATAGTGGTGGTATTCGGATTCTTTGTCTTGGATAAATAATCAAAACAGACAAGAAGTACTGATTCTGAAATTGATAGGCCTTTCGCACTTCTCCACGTTGAAAATTCTTCATAAGTTTTTAAATAATTTTCCTTGGATTTTGTTGGAAGCAAATTATTTATAATTGCGGCAGCATTTGCAATTCACTGTCACTGTCGCTTTGATTTAACATCGTAACGTATTTTTAGAAAATTAACTTATTTATAAAACTAATTAAAATAAACTTAACGTTTATGTATTTGAAGAAAACAAAAACGCGGCAAATTCCTAGACTAATATTTTTTTGTCGGAAAAGCAAAGGCATCAAGCTCATGCGGCCTCGTCGGTTTTCGTAATTTTATTTAATAATCATAACTGCATAATAAATGCGTATTCCTTTTTCAAAAAGATGTATAATGCTTTATATACAAAGTCAATGGTGTAAACACAGATGTAGTTCAGTATAAATTTCGGTAAGTATTCCAAATTTAAATCACATTCTCCCCCTAGAGGATGAATGAAATTCAGTACAATTTTCTTTCCCTGTTTTTAACAGATTAAAAATGACTATTATTATGTTCGCTTTTTGTGGCACAGAATGTCACTTTTTTGAGCAAGTGGTACGAAAATGTTATTATTATCGTATATAAATAAAAATGTATATTCCCTATATCCTGTGGTAGAAACATCACGCGTGAACGGCTGTACTGATTTTGACGGGACTTCCAATGACAGATAGCTGATGGTATAAGCCTAACATAGGCTACTTTTTAACTGATTTTCAAAAAAGGATCAAAAAAGTATTGTGTTTTTTAACCTATAAATATCAATATCTCCGTGATTTCTAAACCGATTTGCCTGAATTTTTTTTAATCGATACAGAAACTTTGCGAGATGGTCCCATAAAAGTTGTAGTTGTTGTAGTAGTTATAGTAGTAGTAGTTGTAGTAGTTGTAGTTGTAGTAGTTGTAGTTGTAGATGTAGTTGTAGTAGTTGTAGTTGTAGTAGTTGTAGTTGTAGATGTAGTTGTAGTAGTTGTAGAAGTAGTTGTTGTAGTAGGTAGGACCTGGGAAGTATACCTTTTGAAACATAAAAAGAATTTTCCAAATCGGTTGAGGCGTCTTAGAGTAATCGGTGAACATACATAAAAAAAGATTCCGTTGAATTGAGATCCTCCTCCTTCTTTAAAGTCGGTTAAAATAAGAATAAAAATTAGTTTAAATTTGAAGAAGTTATGGAGTAAAACAGTCAAAATAGTTCAACCCCTATCTCAGAGAACATACATCCATCCATACATCCCATCCATCCATCCATCCGTATACTAAGTACATCTATCCATACATCCATCCTCACAAACTTTCACATTAATAATATTAGTGGTATTAGTAGCATAGGATATAGTTAATGTAGTTAAAGTTAGTAGCAGGAGGATACAAACATAAATACGTACATGCATACACACATACATACATGCATGGATACATATATACATACATGCACTGATGCATGCATACATACATACATGCATGCATACATACATGCATACATATATACATACATACATACATACATACATACATACATACAAACATGCATACTTGCATACATACATACATGCATACATACATACACACACACATACATACATGCATACAACTTACATACATACATACATACATACATATATACATGTATGCATGCATGCATATTGGCGCATAATTTAAGGATAAATATGTGAAAAGTAGCATTCGAATATCCCGCGAGAACTGTCTGTTTTCCCGGGATAAAAAGTAGCTGCTGTTACATTTCCGGTCCTCAAATATGGCTATCCAAAAAACCACGTCAATGTGTAACTCCCTTCGCACATAATTGAAGGTTATATAATATATGAAAAGTATACTAACATCGCGCAGGAACCGTTTGTTTTCCCGGGATAAAAAGTAGCCTTTGTCACTTTTCAGGCCCTTAACTTTACCTGTGCTAAAAAACCACTTCAATCTATAACTCCGTTGGCGCATAATTTAAGGATAAATATGTGAAAAGTAGCATACGAATATCCCGTGGGAACTGTTTGTTTTCCCGGGATAAAAAGTAGCTGTTGTTACTTTTCCGGTCCTCAACTATGCCTATCCCCCCCCCAATAAACCCCCTTCAATATGTAACTCCCTTGGCACATAATTGAAGGATAAATATATGAAGAGGCATACTAATATCCCGCAGGAACCGTTTGTTTTACCGGGATAAAAAGTAGCCTTTGTCACTTTGCAGGCCCTTAACTTTACCAGTGCTAGGAAAACCACTTCAATCTATACCTTCGTTGGCGCATAACTGTAGGATAAATATGTGAAAAGTAGCGTACAAATATCCCGCGGGAATTATTTGTTTCCCGGGATTAAAAGTAGCCTTTGTCACTTTTCAAGTCCTCAACTATGCCTATCCAATAAACCACGTCAATCTGTAACTCCGTTGGCCCATAATTGAAGGATAAATATGTGAAAAGTAGCACACTAATATCCCGCGGGAAGTGTTTGTAGGAACAGTTACAGTTACAGTTACAGTTTTATTATAAGTATAGATAGATAATAATTAAATTTTAAGTAACAATGTCAATTTTTGACGTTCGTAAGCGTTAGGATATGCAGTCGCTTGTGCTTGAAATTTCAAAACTGATGCTTGCTATGGTTTTTTGAAACCGAAGCTTGCTTGCTTGTTTGCTTGCTTGATTTCTTACGTGCTTGCTTGCAGGATTTAAAAAAACCCGAATCCCGATGAAAAAATCGATGCTGCGGATAATGTAAGCGTGATTTATGTACAATCAGCGCCATCTATCCGTGGTTTTTCAAAATCCCGCGGGAACCTTGGATTTTTCCGGGATAATTTATAGCCTATGTGTTATTCCAGGGTATAATCTATCTCCATTCCAAATTTCAGCCAAATCCATCCAGTAGTTTTTGCGTGAAAGAGGAACAAACATACACACAAACTTTCGCCTTTATAATATTAGTAAGATATCCTATAATATTATTATAAACTATTGTAACAAAATTTTTTCAGACAAAATAAATAAATGGGGAACATTCATTTTCATGATAAAATATATACTTATATAGCAAAAACGTGTTTACCGGGTTAAACATTATTAGAAAATAACAAGGTTGGAAACTTTCGTTTTACTTACCTACTTTAATCTATGCCAAAAATCTTAAATTAATACAACATCAACATAATGGACATTAAAAATGCACATTAATATTGAAGATTGACCCAATTACTGAAGGCTGATCTTATACTCTACAAAAATCAATCTCTCAATTCCCTTTGAATTACCTCATTAAATGATTAAACCTTACGATAGATCACAACGTAGCTTGCGGGACTAGTTCCCAGACTGTATTTAATCATAGGTGTATGTAATCCGATTTTGTTTTATATAATTCTTAAGTATTAGTTAAGCATTAATATTTCACCTTATGTAGTTAAATAAGTAGAATAGCTGAGGTTTACTTAACGCTTTGAAATAGATATTTGATTTAATATTGTATAAACTTATAATAAGTCTGTCTCACTTACACTCATAGTTTTGATAATATTGTCTCATTTTAAGCGCCATCTCTTTCATACGCATTGTTTTGTTCTCACTCTAACTACGACTATACCTGTCTCACTCACACTTGTTAATTTTAATACTGTACTCTTCTTTTGGTCAATAAACGATAACGAGTTGCGAGCGCTTGCAAACGAATAAAACTAGCCCGCCCCGGGCCCAGTCACGCACTTCACTCGCTGACTTGGAAGCGAACGCATCTCCGCTCTACTAGAAGAAAAGGTGTTTTTATTTATCACCTCACCTCACCGCATCTCCTCGCTGTGGTTGGATATTTATTTAAATCCGCCACAGTGCATGGTCCTTCGAGCCGGATTCAACGAGCCAGCCTACCAAGGGAGACCAGCTACCAGTCAACGAAGATCAACGGGCAGTTAGAAGAATCAACCTATAGCCTCGGAACGGGTTCCGCGGGCCGGGAAGATACTTCAGGACAAGAACTGCGTCAGAAGTCAGAAGTCAGCGTCAAGACGAAACTGCCAAGCTAACGAAGAGGAATCCACCATCGCTGCGGGTGCATTGAGGCATCACCGCCGAAGACCGCGAGGCTGTTGGGAAGATCGCTTCGCCACGCTGCAGATGAACTCAAGCGCATCAAGACCACGAAGAGGAATCCACCATCGCTGCGGGAGCATTGAGGCATCACCGCCGAAGACCGCGAGGCCGTTGGGAAGATCGCTTCGTCGCGCTGCGGAAGACCGAAGAGCATCAACCACTACGAAGAGGAATCCACCATCGCTGCGGGTGCATTGAGGCGTCGCTCTGCGTGGCTGCCGAAGACCGCGAGGCCGTTGGGAAGATCGCTTCGACGTGCTGAAGATCCCTAAGCGGTTCACCGCGGCTCCTTTGTTTACCACCTAACGGTGCCAAACGGTAGACAAGGAGTTTAACGCCTAACGGCGGGAGCAGTATACCAGACGGTACTGCCAGCTTGCCTTGATTGGCTATAAGTCTGTAACAGTCTGATCGCGCCAGTACGGTGCAAGCAAGAGGGTGGCCTCCTGGAAGGCACGTTAACGGTGCGGGTATATTCCCCCTCGCACCCGAGCAACACCCTCAAACTTGTACTCTCTGCCGGGCGATTCCCACCTACCTTACCCTATTTTCCATCCCTGGGAGAGCGTGTCTTTCGGGACCCTCAAACAGGACTGCTAGGGCTGCTAGGGAGGTAGGGCTGTAGGGCTATAGGGAAAGTTAGGACCAAGAAGACTGAGGACCTACAAACAAGATGAGCACCATCGAGACCCGAAGCAAGAAGATGCAGCCTAAAGAGAAGGAATCCAGTGGAGAAGAATCTACGAACACGGACACCAGTACTGAAACCACAACTGGTACCGAGCAAACAACAAGTACCGAGAACACAACTGAAACGGAGAGCACGGCAAAAGCCAAGACAAGCTCCACGAGTCAGACGAAGAAAGCCACAGGGTCACGCGCCTCTCAAAATAAACGCGCCGAGCTAGAAGCACGATTAGAGCTAGAAAAGAAAGCCATAGAAAAGGCAAACGCCGAAGCCGCTGCTGCTCGCACTCGACTAGAGTTAGCGCAACTTGCCGACCACTCCGACGGCGAAGATGAAGTCGAACAAATCGAAGCGGATGATCCAGCGACAGCACCATCCAAACAAGACACCGAGCTAAACAAAGGCATCAATATGCTATCAAAGTTAATATCAAAGGCAATGAAGCAGTCGAGTCAAGACACCACACCCAAGAAGCCGCCCGCGTACATGAGCGAACTTCCATTCTTCGACGGGGATCCCATCAATTGGATACCCTTCATAAAGCACTACGAGAGCACTTCATCGTACTTCATTGACATCGAAAATATTTCAAGATTGAGAAAAGCTCTTAAGGGACAAGGAAAAGAAGCTGTCAAATCACTACTGTATACAAGCGCAACGCCGGACAGTATACTCGCAGAACTAGAAAGAAGATTCGGCCAACCAACATATATTATCAAAGGACTGATAGCAGAACTTCATAAGCTACCTCGTATGTCAGAAGACCTTAAAGGCATCGGCGCTTTCGCTAGCGCAGTATTCAACACGGTAGACACCATCAAGCAACTGGATCAACTAGAATACTTATATTCAACAGAGATATCAGATAAGATCATAGAGAAGATGAACACTTTGGTCAGATTCCGATGGCAGGAGTTCAAAGCAAATAGAAAGAGAGAACCGATGTTGAACGTGTTAGCTGAGTTTCTAACGAAAATATCCAACGACTTTGACGAGCCAAGCTTGACCGAAAGAACTCGAGTCAAAGCAGAGAACTCCAAACATCAGTCGTTTAGAAAGGCGAGAGTTCACGTAGCCCAACACGAAGATAGCGACTCGGACTCAAGTTATGACAGCGAGTTTGAAGAAGAAATGCGAGTAGTACTGGCAACGTCAACCACATCAATAGGAGAAAGATGCCCGGTGTGTGAACAAGCTCACGAAATCACTAAATGCGGCAAGTTTAACAATGAAACAATAAAAGATAGATGGGAGACGGTCAAGAAACTCAGGATGTGCTTCAAGTGCTTGAAGAAGAACCACAGACATCTCGTCTGCAAGGCCAAACCATGTGGAAAAGAGGGCTGTGCAAGGAAACATCACGAACTCTTGCACCAAGATAACCCCAAACCAGAAACAAACAAGATAGTCTCAGTAAACCACGTGGGCACCTCGAGAGCATTCTTGAAGATCGTACCAGTGGAACTAAGTGGACCAAAAGGATCAACCACAGTAATGGCTCTATTGGACGAGGGCTCTACGGTGACGCTCCTACTGGACGAAATAGCCGACCAAATAGGAGCCACAGGCCCAAGCAGAAGCTTGTTGATAGAAGGAATTGGAGGTCATCAAGTAGAGACAGAACACTCAAAGAACATCAAATTAAGAATAAAAGGCTTATTCGCGAGGAATTACGAGGATATACAAGCACACACCATAAACGAGCTTAACTTGAGATCACAATCCGTGAGGAAAGAAGATATAGAGGATTGCCCTCACCTGATAGACATAGAGGATCAACTCATATACAGTGGATCACCACCCAAACTACTCATAGGCCAGGATAATTGGCACCTTATAGTGACAAGAGACCTGAAAGCTGGCAACCCATCTAAACCAGTGGCATCCCTGACAAGCCTTGGATGGGTACTACACGGTTTCAAAACTCGATCTACGAAACCAGTGCTGTTCATAAATCACGTTTTCGAAAGGAAGAACGAAAACATAGAAGAGTTGATAAAGGATCACTTCAGCCTGGATTCGTTGGGAATAACGCCGAAGAAACCAATAAACGATCCAGAACAACGAGCATTGGCAATCCTGGAGAAAACAACTCATCGGTTACCCGAGGGCCGATTTAAATGTGGACTATTATGGCGAACCGAAAACGAGACTATGCCCGCAAATAAAAACAATGCGTTACGCAGGCTACGAGGCATAGAAAATAAGTTCAAGAAGAATGATGAATTCAAAAGACAATACGGCGAACAGATAAAGAACTTGCTAACAAGTGGATACGCCGAACCAGTCACCCACGAATCTACATCGCCCCGAACTTGGTACTTACCACATTTCGCCGTGACACACCCGCAGAAACAAAAGATAAGAGTTGTATTCGACGCCGCCGAACGAACACAAGGAAAGAGTTTAAACGAAGCTCTATTATCCGGCCCCGATTTACTACAATCTCTATTCGGCGTCTTAATCAGATTCCGCCAAGGTCCCGTTGCCATAGCAGCAGACATAAAGGAAATGTTTTTGAGGATCTTAATCCGCGAGGAAGACCGCGACAGCTTACGGTTCCTATGGAGAGAGAACGAAACCGACAGAGAGCCGAAAGAGTTCAGAATGAAGTCCTTGATCTTCGGAGCAACATCATCACCTTGTTCGGCAATCTATGTTAAGAATAAGAACGCTCAAGACTTCCAAGAGAAATATCCAGAAGCTGTGAATGCGATCGAACGGTGTCACTACATGGACGACTATTTACAGAGCTTCATGACCACCGAAGAAGCAATAAAAACCAGTAGGGAAGTAGACCTCATACACAAGAGTGGAGGCTTCGAACTGAGGGGATGGACGTCCAACCACCCGTCAACAGTAAAAGACCTGGAAAACAACCAACCCAATCATGTACAGATAAGCGACCATAACCAAATTGGGAGAACGCTCGGAATGCTATGGCAAACAAGCAACGACGCGCTGAAGTTCACCATGAACCTACGTAATACACCGGAAGACGTTATTTACGAGATCAGACCACCAACGAAAAGAGAGGTCGCAAGCGCTGTAATGTCTGTATTTGACCCTTTGGGGTTAGCCACGCCGGTTTTAATACAAGGAAAGACGTTGATTCAACAGCTATGGCGCACCGGCATAGGATGGGACGAATATATACCAGAAGAATACAGAGAACATTGGTCCAAGTGGCTGAAAAGCCTAGAGTGCCTCGAGAAACTCGACATACCAAGGTGTACCGACTCCAAAGACGAGGGGGAGCTGCACACCTTCGTAGACGCCAGTGAGACCATTTACGCTGCAGCAACATATTGGCGAACAACCCATGAAAACGAAACTAAAGTTAAATTGATAGCCGCAAAGGCCAAAGTGGCGCCATTGAAACCCACGTCGATACCACGACTAGAACTACAGGCTGCATTGTTGGGCTGCCGTTTGGCCTCCAGTATACAAAATGAAATGGACAACAACATAAAAAGAAAATACTACTGGTCAGACTCCAGAACAGTATTAGCATGGATAAAATCCGACCCACGAACATTCAAAACTTTTGTCGCACATCGATTAGCGGAAATCGAAGACCTCACTAAAGCTTCGGAATGGAGATACGTACCTACAAAACATAACGTCGCCGACGACGCCACCAGAACATCTCCAAAAAACTTTGATATAAATCACAGATGGTTTAACGGACCCGAATTCTTGACGCGAAACACACAAGAATGGCCTAAAGATCACAGCGAACGTCCGCCAATACCGACGGGTGAAGAAAAAGCTCAGATAGTCGCCACCATTCGTCACATAGAAACACCGATACCTAACGTAGAAAAGTTTTCATCCTGGATACGCTTCCTACGAGCAACGGCACGATTCGTACAAAGCGTCGACCTTTTCAAATCTCTCATAAAAAGGACCGACAACGTCACCGCCACGAAACAAATTACGAAAGATAAAGGCTGGAAACCAAACCAGGCGAAGAAAAACACTAAAGCTAAGCTACCAAAATTGGCCTTAAATCAAACTCCAAAAGTTGATATTAAATTGCCGACTGAATATCTCGTAAAGGCCGAGAAACTAATAATCATCAAAATCCAAAACGACAGCTTCAAAAGGGAAATTCAAAATCTGCGAGAAAACAAACGATTCCACCATGGTTCCCGCCTGAAAAGGCTCACCGCCGTCATGCAAGATGACGTCATGCATTTGGAGACTAGATTATCTGCAACCAGTGACGTAACCTCGTCCTACAAAAAACCGATTATAATCGACGGAAAACACGCGATCACCCGACTGATCCTGGAACATTACCATCAAGAGTACAATCATGGCAACCACAACACCGTGATGAATGAAATACGACAAAAATACTACGTTACGTCTCTCCGAAACACCATCAGAATGATAGCAAGAGAATGCCAGTGGTGTAGAATACATAAAGCCATTCCCACCACGGCACCCATAGGAAACTTACCAGCGGAACGCCTAACACAGAGACAGCACCCATTCACATGCACCGCCGTCGACTACTTTGGCCCAATAATAATAACCGTTGGAAGAAAGACTGACAAGCGCTGGGTAGCTTTATACACGTGTTTGACAACACGCGCAGTGCATCTAGAAATCGCGACATCATTATCAACGGACAACATGATCCTCACGCTGAGAAGAATGATCGCTCGACGAGGAAAGCCGAAAATCCTGTTCAGCGATAACGGATCGAATTTCGTAAAAGCCGACAAAGAGCTCGCCAAAGAATTCGAGAAAATGAAAGATAGAACCGAAGAGAAAGGTATTCAGTGGAAATTTATACCCCCTGGGGCTCCACACATGGGAGGAGCATGGGAGAGATTAGTGCGATCAGTGAAGACCGCATTAGCCGCCACCCTGACTGGACGACATCCTCAAGAAGAAGTGCTACATACTCTATTACTGGAAGCTGAGCATCTTATAAATTCAAGACCAATAACGGAAGTATCCTTGGACCCGGACGATCAAGAGAGTCTAACTCCTAATCACTTTCTCATTGGAAGATCCAGCGGCGCCTATCGTATGGGTGACTTCACCGACGAAGAGCTTATCGGACCCACCACATGGAAAACCATACAACGACTCACCGACCACTTTTGGAAACGATGGCTCACGGAATATCTACCGATCATAACACCAAGATACCACAATCATAACGACGGATTCATAAATCCTGAAATCGGTGACATCGTAATCATCGTCGATAGCTCACTACCGCGAGGCACGTGGCCCAAAGGCGAAATTGTAAAGACTTACCCTGGCTCAGACGGACGAACACGAATAGTCGACGTCCGCACTACCGCCGGCATCCTGAAAAGACCCGTTTCACGACTAATAAGAATAGCACAATCTTCTTCCTCAAATTGATGGTGCTCCAGATCCACATCTACGCACGAGGGGGAGAATATTGAAGATTGACCCAATTACTGAAGGCTGATCTTATACTCTACAAAAATCAATCTCTCAATTCCCTTTGAATTACCTCATTAAATGATTAAACCTTACGATAGATCACAACGTAGCTTGCGGGACTAGTTCCCAGACTGTATTTAATCATAGGTGTATGTAATCCGATTTTGTTTTATATAATTCTTAAGTATTAGTTAAGCATTAATATTTCACCTTATGTAGTTAAATAAGTAGAATAGCTGAGGTTTACTTAACGCTTTGAAATAGATATTTGATTTAATATTGTATAAACTTATAATAAGTCTGTCTCACTTACACTCATAGTTTTGATAATATTGTCTCATTTTAAGCGCCATCTCTTTCATACGCATTGTTTTGTTCTCACTCTAACTACGACTATACCTGTCTCACTCACACTTGTTAATTTTAATACTGTACTCTTCTTTTGGTCAATAAACGATAACGAGTTGCGAGCGCTTGCAAACGAATAAAACTAGTCCGCCCCGGGCCCAGTCACGCACTTCACTCGCTGACTTGGAAGCGAACGCATCTCCGCTCTACTAGAAGAAAAGGTGTTTTTATTTATCACCTCACCTCACCGCATCTCCTCGCTGTGGTTGGATATTTATTTAAATCCGCCACATAATATTTGTAGCATATTGGTGAGGTGCCATCTGTTAACGTAGTCGTAATTCCTAGTTCCATGTGTTATTGATTGGTCTATGGACGTATGTATCACATTCCCTAATGTTTGTAGTCTATGGTGGAATTTGTCTGAAATGCTAGTCTCGGTGTCTGTGTAACGATGTGATCTATGATCTGATAGTCTAGTGTTCATGGTCGAGGATGCAGAATTCGGTTAGACAGGGTGGCAGGCGGTCTTTAGCAGTTTTGTCATTAATTTGGTTGGATTGAGGTTATTTGTAGGATTAGTGATTTAATTGTGATAAAATGTTGGTGTAGAGTGATTATGCAATGGTCGGAGAGTGCTGGTTAGGAGACTACGTAATAATTGCTAGGTTAGCTGTCATGGACCATAGTCCTTGGTTTTGGATGCGGTGTGATTTTGTGGTTGCAATGCTTTTGGAATCTAGAGTGATTGATTGTGTAATTGGTGATGTTGCGGAAAGATTGATTAGTGAATTAGTCGTTGTGGAATGACTGTTTGTGAATTGGTTGATTGGTAATAGAATCTCTTTGCCTATTGATGGGCCATCAGCGAGTTAGACAGGAGTTTTGCTTAGGGTCTTCTCTTGGTGGAGATGGGCAGCTATTTGGGGATGGTGGAGGCTGCGCCTAGGCTAGAGTAGTTAGCCGGGTTTGTCTAGTTAGACATGGAGATGTTGGGTTCCATGCTTGTCATGTAAAGATTACAATGTACCTCCTTTGTGAGTAGTTATTATGATTGAGAGAAGATGATTGCTGAGAATGATGTTCTGTTCTGAGATAGTGTGTAATTGCCCTTATTAGACGCTCGGCCAGAGGAGAGGTGCCGACATCAGAAGTGGGATGAACTTCATGCCCACGATAAAGAACTTCATGCCCACGATAAAGAACTTCATGCCCACTTTAGAACTTCATGCCCACGATAAAGAACTTCATGCCCACGGTAGAACTTCATGCCCACGTTAGAACTTCATGCCCACGTTAAGATTTCATTTTTGTAAGAATTATTGTAAGTTTTTGAGTCGAAGTTGATTTATGTTGAATCCAGGAGTTTTGACTAGTTGCTATTGTGTAAAGTTGAGATAAATGGGACAGTAAGTTTCTTGTGTGGTCGAATCACTAGCTTTCTTTCTTTTTTTTTCTTTTTTTTTTGGAGGGGAAGGGGGAATATAGGTCAAGTATCGGCTTAAATGATATTCCTTAAAACAAAAAAAAAAAAGAAAAAAAAAACCAAGACCAAAAAATTTTTTGATTGAATGATGAATGTCAATGCAATGAGGTGAACAAAGAATCATTGATGACTATTGTGTAGAGTTAAGATAAAGGGATAATGAGATTCCTGTGTGATCGAATAGCTTGCATTCTTGTGGTTTCGTGGAAACCAGGTGTTGTGTGATCCTTGTGTGGATACACGGTGATTGGTGGAAATTGCATACTTGGATGCATGGTGTCGGGGCGATCCTGTAGGGATGCACGATGGCTATGGCATTCAGTATGTCGATGTGTGAGACTTGAGAAGGTAAAACTATTGCGATATTTGTGATTAAAAATGAAGTTATTTGACATGATTTTGATTGACGTATGTCAATGCAAAGTAAGGGAGCGCACCTCCATCTAGGGGGGGTAAGGGAGCGCACCTCCATCTAGCGCTCCAAACGTCAACCTCACCTGCCCGCGGTGCCCCCTGCTAGTCTACTGACGAGGCTATGACGACCGACAAATGGCGGTATAACCATTTCATACTGGCTAAACTGAGCAAATGGCACAGGCCGGTGTCGGGCAGCAGCGACACCGGTGCGATCAGTTTAGCCCTGCGATGACCAACACGCCTGCCCAGCGTGGTCATTATGGGCAAAACCTTGTAATGGATACTTGCACAAGACCATGGCCCCTAGTTCCCGGCGGCCTCGCTATTCCTGACCCTGGCAGCGGTCACGGTAATGGCGGGGCAGGGGGTGCTAAGAATCTCCGGACGAGATTCCGCTGCCAACCCCGACGACTGGACCTGGTGACATATAACGCACGCACTTTGAGGACCGACGAAAAGATCATCGAGCTGGAAGAAGCAGTGAGCAAGTTGCGCTGGAATATTATAGGATTGTCTGAAGTCCGTAGAGAGGGGGAGGACTCGATAATCCTCAATTCCGGCAACTTGTTTTACTACCGGGAGGGCGATCAACAGTCCCAGGGTGGTGTCGGGTTCATCGTCCACAAGTCCCTCGTCAACAACATTGTACAAGTCAAGAGTGTGTCGAGTAGGGTAGCGTACCTTATACTCAGAATCACCAAACGGTATTCGCTGAAGGTTATACAGGTCTACGCACCGACATCGACACATTCTGACGAGGAGGTAGAGGCGCTGTATGAGGATATATCAAAAGCCATACACGCCTCTACCACTCATTACAGTGTTGTGATGGGAGATTTCAATGCAAGGCTGGGCGAACGAAGCGGTGCAGAGACGAGAGTGGGGCATTTTGGGTATGGGCGAAGGAACCAAAGGGGCCAAATGTTGGCCGACTTCATGGAGAAGGAGGGCCTCTTTATGATGAACTCCTTCTTCAGGAAGCGGCCACACAGAAAATGGACATGGTTGAGTCCCGATGGTTCCACGAGAAATGAGATCGACTTCATTATGTCGACCAAGCGGCATATATTCAATGATGTCTCTGTGATCAATAGGGTGAAAACCGGTAGCGATCACCGGATGGTAAGAGGCACGTTGAATATTAATGTAAAGCTGGAAAGGGCCAGACTGGTGAAGTCCACTCTCCGACCTTCTCGTGCTCATATCCAAAATCCCGAAAACTTCCAACTCGAACTGCAGAACCGATTCGAGTGCCTAGCAGACTGCGTTTCTGTGGACGATCTAAACAACAGGTTCGTGGAAACTGTCCATACTGTGGGGTCTAAATTCTTTAAGACACATCGCAGGAAAAGAACCGAAAAGTTCTCTGACCATACTCTCAAGCTAATGAAGGAGAGACAAGAGATGAGGCTGCAGTCATCGGCAGACGCGGCTGCCTACCGGCGGATTAATAGGCAGATCTCTAAG
The DNA here is from genome assembly GCA_029955525.1 of Oeneis ivallda. Classification (NCBI taxonomy): domain Eukaryota; kingdom Metazoa; phylum Arthropoda; class Insecta; order Lepidoptera; family Nymphalidae; genus Oeneis; species Oeneis ivallda. The sequence continues at coordinate 7,458,258 of JARPMR010000025.1, read as the reverse complement.
GCACAAACTCGCGACCTCCGTGTCTTTAATACCAAGTGTATTAAAGATACCATTGAGCGGAACAAAGGCTCAAAAGTGTTCGCGAGAGATCTGTCTATCGGACAGAGCCAGCTGACGCGGTTGAAAACTGATGACGGCCGTCTCGTCTCTTCTCGACCTGAGGTCTTGGGAGAGGTTGAGAAGTTCTATGGACAGTTATATACCACGACACAAAAACCTGTTGAAGATTTGGCGAAAGATCCCAGAGCCAAACTGACCCGACACTATACCGAAGATATCCCGGACGTCAGCCTATACGAGATTAGAATGGCTCTCAAACAGCTCAAGGACAACAAGGCACCAGGTGATGACGGAATCACTGCGGAACTCCTGAAAGCGGGTGGAAAACCGGTACTTAAGATCTTTCAGCGATTGTTCAATTCCGTCATCCACGAGGGCACAACGCCGGAAGCATGGCACAGGAGCGTGGTGGTTCTGTTCTTCAAAAAGGGTGATAATACCTTGTTGAAGAATTATAGACCCATCTCGTTGTTGAGTCATGTTTATAAGTTGTTCTCGAGAGTCATTACGAATCGTCTCGCTCGTAGATTCGACGACTTCCAGCCTCCCGAACAAGCCGGATTCCGAAAAGGCTTTGGTACCATAGATCACATCCATACGCTGCGGCAGGTTGTACAAAAGACGGAAGAGTATAACCAGCCACTTTGCTTAGCGTTTGTGGACTATGAGAAAGCCTTCGATTCGGTGGAAACTTGGGCTGTGTTGAGGTCGCTGCAGAGATGCCGGATTGACTACCGGTATATCCAAGTGTTGAAGTGCTTGTATGAAAACGCCACAATGTCAGTACGTATACAGGACCAGACTACGAGGCCAATCCACTTGCAGCGTGGAGTGCGACAGGGAGACGTTATCTCCCCGAAGCTCTTTACCGCTGCGTTGGAGGACGTCTTTAAGCTTCTGGATTGGAACGGGCTTGGCATCAACATAAACGGCGAGTACATCACTCACCTGCGATTTGCCGATGACATAGTGGTCATGGCAGAGACTCTGAGAGACCTCAATACAATGCTCAACGATCTCAGCAGGGTTTCTCAATAGGTGGGCCTGAAAATGAACATGAGCAAGACGAAAATCATGTCCAATGCTCATGCACCGCTCCACCCAGTAATTGTTGAGAACTCTGCACTCGAAATTGTCGACGAGTATATTTACCTGGGACACACAGTCCAGCTAGGTAGGTCCAATTTCGAGAAAGAGATCAGCCGCCGAATCCAACTCGGCTGGGCTGCGTTCGGGAAGCTCCGAGATGTCTTCTCGTCCAAAATTCCTCAGTGCCTGAAGACTCAAGTCTTCGAACAGTGCGTGTTGCCAGTGATGACTTACGGATCCGAGACATGGTCGCTAACTAAGGGCCTCATAAGTAGGCTCAGGACCGCTCAGCGGGCGATGGAGAGAGCTATGCTCGGAGTGTCCCTGCGGGATCGAATCAGAAATGAGGAGATCCGTAGGAGAACCAGAGTCACCGACATAGCTAAGCGAGTCGCGATACTGAAGTGGAAATGGGCGGGGCACATAGTTCGAAGAGCTGATGGTCGTTGGGGTCCCAAGGTGCTGGAGTGGCGACCCCGCACCGGGAAGCGCAGTGTTGGCAGACCCCCCACCAGGTGGACCGACGACATCAAACGAGTCGCAGGGAGCCGCTGGATTCAGGCGGCGCAAGACCGAGGCCTGTGGAAGTCCATGCAAGAGACCTTTGTCCAGCAGTGGACGTCTATCGGTTGATAAAGAAGAAAGAAGAAGATGTCAATGCAATGATTCTTTGAGAGGATCCGTGTTTATTATTCTTTGTCAATGATCTTTGGTAGACTTCTTGGTTAATAAAGTTGAGATTAATGTTGAGCTATGTTAAGAATATCAATGAGGGACTGTAATTGTCCAGGCCAGACTTACAGACAGTTGATTGAAAGGACTGGAGGACTGGCCTATATGGGTCGACGTTCTCAAACAGACTACATTTGACCATGACTATGACAATGACGTTGATCAGACCTAGTATAGTCCGGACCAGACCCTGGAGAGCTGGGTTGGTCGAGAGGACATACTTGTCAGTCTAGATCAAGGTGAGAATGACTATGACAATGACCTTGACCTTTTTGACTGAGTGACAAGTGAATGTTCTAGTGTATGTGTTTCATTTCCTGTCTATCCTGGGCTTTGGTGGTGCAATCCGGGTCATACGCATTGTTTGTGTTGATTGAAGGGATTCACTAGTGCCTCCCAGATGATTTCCTGTCTATCCTGGGCTTTGGTGGTGCAATCCGGGTCATACGCATTGTTTGTGTTGATTGAAGGGATTCACTAGTGCCTCCCAGATGATTTCCTGTCTATCCTGGGCTTTGGTGGTGCAATCCGGGTCATACACACTGTTTGTGTTGATTGAAGGGATTCACTAGTGCCTCCCAGATGATTTCCTGTCTATCCTGGGCTTTGGTGGTGCAATCCGGGTCATACGCATTGTTTGTGTTGATTGAAGGGATTCACTGGTGCCTCCCAGATGAGCTCCGGAGTTTATCCTGGTGGAGAGTGCTGTCCGGGCCAGACTCGTGGGAGTTGGTTGAAGGGACACACTCTTGCCAGATGATGTTGAAGTTGACAATGACGTTAATTGGTTGAAGTGTGTGGATAATTGACGCAATGGACAGATGATATTATTATGACTTTGACTGGTGGCCTTGGATGAAGTGCAGTGTTAGGGATGGACGAGTGGGTCCAGAGGTCAGGGATGGACGAACGGGTCTAGAGGTGTACTCGACTTTGTGTTTCTGTGCGGAAATCTCTTGGTGCTGGCGGACGCACGAAGGCAGGCGGACGCACGGGGACGTGCGAATGTCAGGTTGGCCGTGTAGCATATTGGTGAGGTGCCATCTGTTAACGTAGTCGTAATTCCTAGTTCCATGTGTTATTGATTGGTCTATGGACGTATGTATCACATTCCCTAATGTTTGTAGTCTATGGTGGAATTTGTCTGAAATGCTAGTCTCGGTGTCTGTGTAACGATGTGATCTATGATCTGATAGTCTAGTGTTCATGGTCGAGGATGCAGAATTCGGTTAGACAGGGTGGCAGGCGGTCTTTAGCAGTTTTGTCATTAATTTGGTTGGATTGAGGTTATTTGTAGGATTAGTGATTTAATTGTGATAAAATGTTGGTGTAGAGTGATTATGCAATGGTCGGAGAGTGCTGGTTAGGAGACTACGTAATAATTGCTAGGTTAGCTGTCATGGACCATAGTCCTTGGTTTTGGATGTGGTGTGATTTTGTGGTTGCAATGCTTTTGGAATCTAGAGTGATTGATTGTGTAATTGGTGATGTTGCGGAAAGATTGATTAGTGAATTAGTCGTTGTGGAATGACTGTTTGTGAATTGGTTGATTGGTAATAGAATCTCTTTGCCTATTGATGGGCCATCAGCGAGTTAGACAGGAGTTTTGCTTAGGGTCTTCTCTTGGTGGAGATGGGCAGCTATTTGGGGATGGTGGAGGCTGCGCCTAGGCTAGAGTAGTTAGCCGGGTTTGTCTAGTTAGACATGGAGATGTTAGGTTCCATGCTTGTCATGTAAAGATTACAATGTACCTCCTTTGTGAGTAGTTATTATGATTGAGAGAAGATGATTGCTGAGAATGATGTTCTGTTCTGAGATAGTGTGTAATTGCCCTTATTAGACGCTCGGCCAGAGGAGAGGTGTCGTCATATTTTTTCAAACATGTTTACCAACGTGGCTGAATGCAAGCCACGCCTTTGTCTAAAAAAAAAAATTATCGACACGACCAAAGACACGACCCATCACTAACACGAACTGTCATAGGGATCAAGGTGTCTAAAAAAAAAAATTATCGACACGACCAAAGACACGACCCATCACTAACAAGAACTGTCATAGGGATTGTGGCATAATAAACGAGAAACCAAGAGAAATATTGGTTTTATTTAACTGAAAGAATTCCACTAGACGAATAAATAACAATTATATAAATATTGACTCATAATAACAAAGTATGACAGTTGACACGTTTGGTATTGACAACACTAAGGAGATCGTATAGGAGGATCGTATCGCGGAGGTCGCATATCACCTCATTCTCCCCCGGTTCAGTTTTCACTCTCACTCCCATCAACCACAAAGTCCGTTAGGTAGGAGGGTAATTTCCGCGTCCTATTAGATCTCCTGGGGAGTCCAGTCCGAAGAACTGGCGAGGACGTCGTCGACTCTTCTACACGAGACGATGACGAAGGAGCGTTATTTTCAGGTGGAGGTGTGGAGTTATTTTCAGATGGAAACGTGAGGTGATCATCTTCGGAGGCCGTTTCAAAGCTATCGTCTCTGCTATTATCAGTAGTACTGGGGCAAGGAGACAATTGACGGTTTGATACCATTGAGGTTTCTCCATTATCCCGTCTTATGAGAGAGTAGTAGGGATTGATCTCTAAGAGCTCAGCTTCCTCGACAAGAGGGTCCGTTTTTGAAGAGCGGACGTTCTTTTTAACAAAGATCGGTCCCGGCGTGAACCAAGATGGCAGTGAATCTCCGTTCGGGGATCTTCTAGGGTATTTGAAAAGTTTTTCGTGCGGAGTGGCGTTTGTTGCCGTACACAGGAGGGAGCGGATACAATGCAATGCGTCCTTCAGTACTACTTCCCAATTTTCTATCGATAATCCCTTTGACCGAAGGCTAAGTTGAATAGTTCGCCAGAGTGTTCCGTTTAGTCGCTCCACTTGGCCATTACCCTGGGGGTTATAGGGCGTCGTTCTGGATGAGGCTATGTTTGACTGTCGTAGGAATGATTTGAACTCTTCGGACATGAATGACGATCCTCTATCACTATGAATATAGAGAGGTTGGCCAAATGTCAGAAAAAGATCTTTCAGGCAAGTAATGACAGTGGCTGAGGTCATATCCTTACATGGGTAAGCAAAAGGAAACCGACTGTACTCATCAATAATCGTAAGTATGTACTTGTTGGCTGTTTCAGAAGGTAGTGGTCCTTTAAAATCTATGTTGATCCGTTCAAACGGCGACGTAGCTTTTATCAATTGACCCTTGGCCTTTAGAAATCTCGGTTTTATTTCGGCGCAGGTAGGGCACGAGGCGGTCATCTCCTTGACATCATTGACTGAGTAGGGTAAGTTTTTAAATTTTACCCAGTGATACATTCTAGTTACCCCCGGGTGGCAGAGTGCGTCATGTAGTTCTTTCAACTTGTTTATATTCATGTAGGCGCATACGCGAGATAGAGCGTCCGCAACAGCGTTTTCAGTGCCTGGTCTATAAACTATATCAAATTTGAAGCATGACAGTTCCAACCGCCAACGTTGGATCTTCTCATTTTTTATTTTACTGTTATGATTTTGATTGAACATGAAGGCTACCGATTGTTGGTCTGTTATAAGAAGAAAATTTCTACCAATCAGGTAGTGTCTCCATTTCTTTAGGCTCTCTACTATCGCACAAGCCTCTTTTTCGATTGAGGATTGTTTGCATTCCGAGTTATTCAGTGTCCGAGAGAAAAAGGCAACTGGTCTTCCAAGTTGAGTCAGCGTAGCCCCTAGCGCGAATTCCGAAGCGTCTGTTTCGACTGTAAACATTTCATTGTCGTTAATGTCTACTAGAGCGGCTGCCTTGATATCTTGCTTGAGTTCTTCAAAACTCTTTAGCGCATCAGGCGACAACGGGAAAGTAGTCACGCATGTAAGTGGCTTTATTTTTTCGGAGAAACGCGCAATCCATTTAGCGTAATGAGCAAGCATACCTAGGACTCGTCTTAGTTCACTAGTTTTAGTTGGAGCAGGAAGCTCTAAAAGAGGTTTTAGTCTTTCCGGGTCAGGACTGATTGTATTATTTTCAACAGTATCCAAGCAAGTTGATTTTAGTCTTATTGAAAACACTCTTCTGTTCGTTTAGAGTTAAATGAAATTTATTAGCGGCGTCCATAAAGCGTTTTAGATTACGGTCATGATCCCTTTGATCTTTACCGCAGACGGTTACATCGTCTAAGTAAGCGAACGTTCCTTCTAGTCTCTCTTCTGTTATGATGAAGTCCAGGGTTCGTTGAAAAGCCGCAACGCCATTAGTCACGCCAAATGGAATGCGTGTAAACTGGTACAATTTGCCGCATGCTTCGAAAGCTGTATATCTCTTTTCATTTTCTAAGATGGGTACTTGATGATATGCGCTCTTTAAGTCAATTTGACTGAACACTTTAAATCTTGATACGTTGTTAACGACTGATTCTATGTTTGGCAAAGGGAAGGCATCCAGTTCGGTGAATTTGTTTATGGTCATGGAGTAATCAATGACAAGTCGTTTTCGATGAACCTTTCCTCCTGCTACAAGGACTTGGGCTCTCCAGGGGGAAATACTTGTTTCAATGACCCCGTCTTCAAGTAATTTAGACACTTCTTGTTTTATAAAGTCCTCATCTTCCTTACTGTATCGCCGACTTCTCACGGCGATCGGTCTAATGTTCGGCGATAGATTCGTAAATACGGAGACTGACGGTACCGAAGCTCGTAACACGTTGCATATCTCTAAAGGTTCGCCAGGCCCACCAAGATTGAAATGAATACTCGAGTGATGTTTAAGCAAGTCATGGCCAATTATGACGTCGGCACAGAGGTTGTCGACAACTAGAAGAGGTGTTTGTTTGTAAGTATGCTTATTCATCGCAATGGTAGCAAAACAGATACCTTCGACAAAGGAAACTTGATTGAGAGAAGCGAGATTGACTGTCTGCTTGCAGGGTTTTTTGCGTAGTTTCATTATGCGAGCAACTTTAGCGTTAATGAAGCTGACTGAACTTCCTGTATCGATGAGTGCATCAGCCTTGTAATCGTTGACCATTATTGGAATTGTCGCACTTCTAAGACTCGAAGGAGAGGCAGCAGAAATAGCTCCACTGTAGAACCGGTCGTTGTTAGAGATCGTAGGATCTTCAACTGTCGTGATGTTCAAGTTCCTATTACTATTGCCCGATCTACAGACGCTTGCGAAGTGTCCTTTCTTTGAGCACTTTTTGCAGGTGGATTTGTTGGCTGGACATCTGAACCTTGGATGAAGACTCCCACCGCAAAAGAAGCAGGGTTTAGCCGGAGGTGGCGTGGTCGGAGCGGTTTGAAAAGTTCGTGACGATGGAGCTGCTGCTAGATTTTCGGATTCCTCGTCTCGTGAACTACCTTGCGATATGGCAGTAAGTTGCGGAGATCTGTCACCAATAGCAACTGCATCCTTCTCTGCCGTTTCTAGAGCTACGGCTTGGTTAATTGCTTCTGAGAGAGTGAGTTTAGAGTTTTCTAGTAACCGCTCGCGAATCCTTCGTGATAGTAAGCCGGATATGAGAGCGCTACGAACTGCTTGGTCTTCATGCTCTTGGGCTATGACGTCTTCGAATTTACAATCTTTCGCGGAAAGCCGGAGAGCTCTAACATAGTCAGAGATCGTTTCGTCGGCTCGTTGTTTGCGATTGAAGAGAATGTGTCGAGCTAGAATAGTATTTTTCGGTTTGACATAGATGTCTTCTAGAACTTTCATTGAATCTTTATAAGTGGAGCAAGTTTTGATATGCTTGTAAATCGATGCCGATAAGTGGTTAACTAGCAGCTTACGCTTAAGAGAGTCTGGTACATCTTCGGTAATCTCTTCTGCTAAGAAGCTTTCGAATGTCGATTTCCAATGTACCCATTTTGCATCGGCGTCCGCGACTTCAGGCTCGATGTCAAACTTATCGGGTCGCAGATATCTTAATAGCGTAGACTTGCCTAGTTTTTCGTCAGGCATTTTCAGTTAAATAAATTGTGGCATAATAAACGAGAAACCAAGAGAAATATTGGTTTTATTTAACTGAAAGAATTCCACTAGACGAATAAATAACAATTATATAAATATTGACTCATAATAACAAAGTATGACAGTTGACACGTTTGGTATTGACAACACTAAGGAGATCGTATAGGAGGATCGTATCGCGGAGGTCGCATATCACCTCAGGGATCAAGGTGTCTAAAAAAAAATTATCGACACGACCCATCACTAACACGAACTGTCATAGGGATCAAGGTTCGCCGCGCCGAGTATAATCTGTGGGTAATTTTGATTGGTCTTCCATATTCGGTGATTCCTAGTTCCATGGGTTTTCTCCAAGTTTTCTCATTTCTAGTCTAAGTCTAGTTTAATAGTGATCAGTGATCTGCATAGAGTAAGAGTATAGACCACGAACATTGGCAAAACACTGGTGATCTGTGTTTCTATTTTCTGCGCGTTTCTGCGGTTTTTGTTTACTTTCTGTTTGCTTCTATTATTGAAAACAAAAAATAGCAAAGTTAAAACTTAAAATAGTAGGTAGTTTTCCCTGTGAGTAAATTGTATTCTGTGAAGTAGTTTGGTTTTGAACTAAAGAAAAGCAAATGACTTTCAATTCAAATTCTAATAAATCTAGTGTTGGTCTGAAAACAACTAATTTTTAGTATAAACTTACTCCAAAAGACGTGGTTTTCCGGACCTAAACCACATGGATCCCAACCCTAGCCTTACCATAACTGAAGAAATGTTAAAGGATGTATGTGTTCCTGGCACGCCGCTTTGTGAAACAAAGAAAGGCTACATTAGTGGACCAGGCACATACGAACAATATGGTTATATTTTTGCCACATTGGCGGGAATTGTAAAACAGGAAGAAGACAGTGTCACAAAGGTAAAATTATCTAAAAAACAACTGCTGTTTTTCTGGCTGGCTCTTATCAGTCTTTTTTCCGAACCAGTGACAGAGATGTGGTGACTTAAAAGAGCAACAAGTTGTCCTATACGTATGTTACATTCCTTCAAATATGGTTGAGCGAAGCAACGGCTGGATCATGCGTCATGCACGTGAACAGGATCCACCGGCGGGAATGGGGCTGCTTTCTATCAATCCATCTTAACATGAATTGAATTGTAGTATGCTTTTTTTGGAACCTCCCCTCATTGTGAAAATATTATATATTCTATTCTAGCAAAGTTGCATGGGTTAAATCGGCTTGGCATCTGGCTGCCCACAAGATAGTATAAAAACTTATTACAATGTAATAGCTACATAATAATATTGTAAAATGATTATTTTGGAAAGAGCAACTGCTGAGTTCCGTGATGGCTCTTCTCAGCAGAATCCGCTTTCCGAACCGGTGGTAGAGTCATAATGTGTCATAAGAGCTACAGGTTGGCCTAAGTGAAATAAATAATTTTGAATTTGAATATAAGTAATTTTGAAGTTTCCTTTTCAGAAAGTAAGAGTAACAGTGGAAAGTCTAGTCACACCCAGTGTTCTACCAAAGACAGGTGACATTGTAACAGCCAAAGTGATGGTGGTCAACTCAAGACAAGTCCAATGCTCAATTCTGTGTGTTGGACCGTCCGTATTGGCCCGCCCTTACAGAGGCATACTAAAAAAGGAAGATATCAAGCTTATGGATAAAGACAGGGTGGATCCATATAAATGTTTCAGACCTGGAGATGTTATCTTGGCAAGGGTTGTATCCTTTTTAATATGCAATGGTGAAACACCTTGGTGCATACAATTTTCAAATAACAATACATTTTTAATCAAAGATACAAACAAATGAAATCTATTTTGTCTAGTATTACTTACTGTAGTTTTCAAAAGCTAAACTTGCAGTGGTTGAGTCAATTTTGATGGGATTTTCACTAGCAGGTAGAGGTTATACAAATGTCTAACCAGATCTAAATTACTGTTTATCCCAAGAAAAATATGTTTGAAAAACATTTTGAGATTTCACCTTGGGTCATAAAATGTTCTGGATAGCCAACGTTATGGACTCTTGTAATGAATTTATGACTGTAAATTATAATACCTATGTTGTATTTCTTATTATATCAAACTCTAATATAATAAGTTAGAGTTGGCTATCCAGGACATTTTATGACCCAAAGGCGAAATCTCAAAATTTCGAAATAGATCTCTATAATTCTAATCTAAAGGGATGATATTTATTGAAAGCTCTCCCACCAGACTGATGCAATTTTTTATTATTAAGGCCAAATTTTTATAATCGTAAATATTTATATTGATTCTTAACATGACAATCAGCTCCCAATGACAGAACTCCACTGGTATCACCTATCCACAGCAGAGAATGAACTAGGTGTTGCCATAGCAACCGCAGAGGGGTCCCCCCAAGGTGTGACTATGGTGCCTATCAGTTGGTCTGAAATGCAGTGCCCCAAAACACTAGTGAAGGAACCAAGAAAAGTGGCTAGGATCATGCCAGAAAACTTAAATGAACCTTTATTTCCTGCCAGCACAGACGATCAAAATAAACTTAATTGTAATTAATTAAACAAATTATTAAAAATGAAACTAGGTTTTTTTTTATAGCCTACTGACCAGAAAAAATCTACTAACGCTTTATGTTACGTACGTTAAGTACCCACAAATATGGTTGAGCGAAGCAATGGCTGGGTCATGCGTCATGCTCGTGAATGGGTTCCACCGGCGGGAATGGGGCTACTTTATGTCTGCCCATCTTAAGATAGAAGTTAGTTGGTATGCATTTTTGGAACTTCCCTCGTGGAAACACTGCATAATTATATAGCATAGTATTTACTGTATTGTAATTTTGTTTTGAAAAGAGCAACCGCCGAGTTTCTTGCTGGTTCTTCTCGGCAGGAAAGGCATTCCTGTGGTAACCAGTGGTAGATTCATCGACTATTCAAAAGCACTTGTAACAGTTTATTTGAATAAAAAATATTTCTATTCTATTCTGTTCTATTCTACTGGTAAAGTTGTTCCTTGAGCTGTAAAAAATTGCAGCTGCCTAAGAAATAATTAAAACAGATTTCACCAATGTCCAGTGGAATCAGGCAAGTGATTTTCAGTGGTAAATCTATTTTTATTTATCTTAATTCATATCGCAAATCTGTTAAAAAATCTCCGCGATATCGTATACATTTTTAAAAAGTTGATAAAAATGTATTATTGCTCACTTCTTATTTTTAAAGATGCTTGTGAAAATCTCATTAAAATTGGTTCAGCCACTCCGAAGACAATGATTGCCTCGTTCACACAGAGGACTTGTTGCTATTTCTATCGTTTAGTTTAGTAGTATGAACACGATACAGTTATTTCTAAATCACAGACAGACAATTTCATTTATTTGTTTAGTAAATTAGTATTGTTTCATTTATTTGGTTCTCAATTTCATTCTCTTTCTCATCTCAAGCATATTTTTCTCAAAAATTAAATGGTAAAATAGTGAAGTGAACTGTGAACGATATTTTCAGAACGCGAAGTTAGTCTTTGGTTGGTTTGTAGTGTCATAATCATCAAACAATTTGTCAGATGTCAAAATTCATATGTCAATGTCTGGTCAATCATCAATGTCAATCAATCAAACACTTCTAAGATAATCAATTTTTGTGTACAGTTTTGGTAGATATTTCTTGCCGTTTGTGATAAAATATATTACTTTAATAAACGTTTTACAGTTTATCAAGCGTAACGAAAGACATTCCAGTATTTATTTTATGTATATAGTGTTATAATATTATACTATCATAATGCTGCTATCAAGGTTTTGTATTGTGTAAATAAAGTGTAGATATTAGACTATAAAGTGTTTTACTAGTTGTTCGTAGATCATTGAAGGGAATAAACGCATGGAAAATGAAGTTCGCGGAGCACCTTAGCGCGCACATTACGCCCGAGTGGCGTAAACAATATATTAATTATGAGGTAGGTACCTATTTAAGTTACAATTTAAATTTATTTTTTTGTAAAGGCTTTTCTTCTCTGGGTTTTATGTATGCATATTACTTATCACAAATTTCGAAAATTTTGGTGCACACTGTAAGGCACTGCTCATATATTTTGTACCCTTCACACCTTTCAGAATTTTTATCTATAGATGCATGAAACAGTTATCTTACAGACAATATCTCATTAAATACTAAAGGGCCACAAATCAAAAATGGGTTGGGTATAGATATACTGGTACTCGCGTACGAGGTTGGGGGTGGGGGAGGGCGAGAGGGGAGGAGGGGGGAAGCCCCCCCCCCACCTTTCCCCTTTGGCGGAAATTAATAGTTTTTGAGTAATGATTTTTTTTATAAATCATAACCTCACTTCTTTTACACAGGAATATTGACCTATATATTAATTATCCTGTGTTAAATATACTGTTAAAACATAATATCCCTTAGCACGAGGGGGGATGGAGGTGGAGGGAGGGGAGGGGGTGATAGAACTCAATGCTCAAGTTTTTCTAGGCGGTAGAAAATAATAAACACGAAGGCTGTGGCGTGAGTTGCGTTTTGTTCAAGCTACAAATCAAATGGGCTACGCCAGAAGACTCGCTCCGTCGCCCCTTCATTCAGCTTAGTTAGGTTGGGTTAGAACATAAGGAGGGGAAAAGGAGTAGAGTAGATGGGAGCTCATGTTTATAAAATATAAAGAATGACAGACATGGACTGATATAGGTCGAACAGTGTGACAGAACCGAATTGGCCAACCCCGACTCCACGTAGTCTTGTCTGTACTCTGTCCTACCCCTAGAGTGTTTTTATGAAGCGCGAAGCCAGAAGCTTGCGAAGGAGGTCCTGAATGAAGCGAGCCTACGAGGCCGAGTGGAGCGAAGGGGGGAGGTGGCGAGCGAAGCGAGCCGGCGACCTCCGTAGTGAAACGAAGGTCGAGTAGGTGAAGCTGAATGAAGGGGCGACGGAGCGAGTCTTCTGGCGTAGCCCATTTGATTTGTAGCTTGAACAAAACGCAACTCACGCCACAGCCTTCGTGTTTGTAATGAAATATAAAGAATGACAGACATGGACTGATATAGGTCGAACAGTGTGACAGAACCGAATTGGCCAACCCCAACTCCACGTAGTCTTGTCTGTCCTACCCCTAGAGTGTTTTTATGAAGTGCGAAGCCAGAAGCTCGCGAAGGAGGTCCTGAATGAAGCGAGCCTACGAGGCCGAGTGGAGCGAAGGGGGGAGGTGGCGAGCGAAGCGAGCCGGCGACCTCCGTAGCGAAACGAAGGTTGAGTAGGTGAAGCTGAATGAAGGGGCGACGGAGCGAGTCTTCTGTCGTAGCCCATTTGATTTGTAGCTTGAACAAAACGCAACTCACGCCACAGCCTTCGTGTTTATTATTTTCTACCGCCTAGAAAAACTTGAGCATTGAGTTCTATCACCCCCTCCCCTCCCTCCACCTCCATCCCCCCTCGTGCAAAGGGATATTATGTTTTAACAGTATATTTAACACAGGATAATTAATATATAGGTCAATATTCCTGTGTAAAAGAAGTGAGGTTATGATTTATAAAAAAAATCATTACTCAAAAACTATACATTTCCGCTAAAGGGGAAAGGTGGGGAGGGCTTCCCCCCCTCCCCCCACCCCCCCTCTCCCACCCCCAACCTCGTACGCGAGTACCAGTATATCTATACTTTACCCTCAAAAATATCTAAAAATTGGATTACTTTAAAAAAGATCATTTAAATTGAGAATGTGCTTCTTTTTAAATTCGGTTAAAAATTGCAAGTGTAAATAGACTAGCATTTATTCATTCAAGAAAACTATTTACATGTATTTAGTTATTAATAGAAAATTTCATATATACAATACTATAAACCTAAATTTAATTCTAAAATTAAAACTAAAATAAAAACTAATTAAAATCTAAAACCCCATCCAAGCCACCGCAGTGTGGCATAGTACCCAAGATGCTGGCAGCATTACCTCTTTGGATGGCCAGGCTAATCCTTTGGCCAAGGTAGCTGCCAGCTCTTGGATCCCCGGTAGACTCGATCACCTTTTTTGATATCTCTAAAAAAAGTGCGCGAGCCTCCGGGCCCCACGGCCCCAGGGTAAATTGATTTTATTTATAGTAAAAATAAAAAATACCGCATCTAATCACTTAATAAATTATTGAATAAAAATACAGAGAAAAAAAAATGTTTTCAATTTTTTTTTAATCATCTTTTAAAAAATACATTTTTTTATTTGTTGCCCTTTTGTATTTAAGGTTAAAGATAAGGGTCTGCCCGCGAAATTCAAATTTAATTTGGTTTTTCGCAATTTGTAAACTAATACAACAAAGTAGGCTTATGGCCTTCTAATTGCGCCAGTGGAATTATCATCTTCACAGGTTTACAAGTCTGGTCACTTTCAAAATACTGAGTTGGACGTGAGTTACTCACAAATTAGTCGATATTTTGATTAATTTCTTAAACTGGACACTTTCAAGTAAAATTTTTTATATAAACCTGTGAAGATGATACTGCCATTGTCACAATTAGAATGCCATAAGCCTACTTTGTTGTATTAGTTTACAAATTGCGAAAAAACAAATTAAATTTGAAGGGCAGGCCCTTGTCTTCAACCTTAATGAGCGATCTGTTAAATATGCACAGGCCTAAATTTGAACATGTATTTTGTCCTTGCAACAAACAAAAATCATCAATGGGTATTGCTCAAAAGTTTAATTGAATCCCAGGTTCTTTTTTTGTACTAGAGGTGGTCGTTGCGCAATGCAAATAGTTATCAAAACTGTTTCCGCAAAGTAGCGGGTAGCAGGTTTTACCAGTATAGTGCAACAATCTATTTGGTTAACTGAATTACGTCCTGTAAACGCAATGTCGGCAACGCGCAAACAACCTCAACAAGAAGTCGACACTCGACAAGGTTCGACAAGGTTCGTTTTCGTTATTCATCGGCTAACCATGGCCCAATCGGCGATTGAAAACACTGCTACGACAGTTTCGGTTGAGACGGAATATCAATCGTTTTGTCTCTTTTCATATACGCACAGAGGTATTGGCATGTATTGGATTGCGTTTGACATGGTTTGACCCTTGACTTGAGCACTTACCTCTTCTCGTGTTGTGTTTTTGTTAGATTATTTTTAGGGTTCTGTGCCTAAAGTTTGTTGGTACCCTATTGCACTCCATATCATGTACAACCTATATTTTAACAACAAATATCACAGACTTTGCTGTAAACCAATACAAGCATAGTTTTATTGAATATGAGTTTGTTGGTTTGTTTGTCCTTCAATCACGCCACAACAGAGCTGTGTAATCAATGTGATTTACATACTTTTTATCCCGGAAAAGGAACGAAAAAGGATTCAGCAATGGGGCCGTATAAACAACGATTGCTATCGTACGAGTAAACTCCTAACCCGCTACTAAAATAGATAGTATTAAAAACTGCTATTGGCGTTCGATAGATAGTTGTTTAGCTACTCATGAAACCCACTATTACATTGAATTTAAACTGAGTGATATTTAGTAGACTGATGTCTAAAATGGCATGATGTATGTCTTCAAACTTAGTTGTACTCTGCAAACCCAAATGAGTCAACCATGACTATTTTTGTGGTCTGTACTAGGGATGTTACGGAGCTTCGACTCCGACTCCGTTAAGTCGGAACTTCCGATTATTATTACACCTTCGGTTCTGACTTTTAAATCGGAGGTTGAAGCATAACATAGCGGCGGCGGCCTGCGTCGACCGCTACGAACCGCTACAGGGAAATTCCCCGCGCGACATATGTATGAATGATTCCCCAGGGGAATCCCCCCTCCTCCACGCTACGTGCGCTCTATCGTCGATTATTTTTTCACTTGATTTTTGTGAAGTACATAAATGTAAATTAAAGTAAGCATGATATTTTTTTTTAATTATTAGGAGATGAAAGCAATGCTGTACACAGCTGTGGAAGAGGCTCCATCAGCAGAAAATGTAGAGCCAGAAGTACTGTCCAGACATTTTGCTAATTTTGATGAGACTTTCTTTCATTATTGTGATCTGGAGTTGAAGAAAATTACTACATTTTATTCAGGTAAGAATTGTTCGACTAATTTCAGAAAAGGATGGCCTCACGTAGGTGGTGGTTTTTGATAAATATATATTATGTAATTAGATATATTCTTGTACATATTAAAGATCTATATTTAGTTTTAAACTTTTGTGCATTTGTTTTTTACCTTTTCATCATAGCTTAATTGCCAAACAAATTTTGATAAAATCTAGCATGGAAACAGCTTGCATCCTGAGGGAGAATGCAAGTGACACCAAACAGAGGACATAGGATACTTATTAATATCCTAAAAAAGAGTTCCCATAAGATTATTAATTTATTATGGATTTTTGGAAGCAGTAATAGCCTAGTGGTTAGGACTGTGGTCTCCTGTTCGGGAGATCACAGGTTTGATCCCGGGTACGCACCACTGACTTTTCGAAGTTATGTACTTTTAAGAAATTAAATATCGCATGCTTTAACGGTGAAGGAAAACATCGTGAGAAAACCTGCACACCTGAGAGTTCTCCATAATGTTCTCGAAGGTGTTAAATCCGCCAATTTGCATTGGGCCAGCGTGGTGGAATATGGCCTAAAACCCTTCTCTGAGAGAAGATCTGAGCTCAGTAGTGAGCCATTGATGGGTTGATGATGATGATGGATATTTTTTAATCCCCTAGAATGAGTGACTTTGATAGCACCTGATAGACCTATGCACAGTCTGGAGATGGATTGAGATGGTTGAATTGTTGCAGAAAAACTAGCAGAGGCCACACGTAAATATGCCACACTGCAGAGCGAGCTGAAAACAAGGTTCGACACAATCAAACCCAAGAGCGGCGGCGACAAAAAGGCCATCCCCCGTCGCAAGGTGCAAGAGCTCAAATTGGCTTTCAGTGAATTTTACCTTAGCCTCATACTGCTGCAGAACTACCAGAACTTGAACTATACTGGATTTAGGAAGATATTGAAAAAGCACGATAAGGTTAGTTGATTTTTTAACTGACTTCAAAAATGGAGGCGGTTCTCAATTCTTCGAAATCTTTGTTTTTTATGTATGTTCACCGATTACTCGAGGACGCCTGACCGATTTGGAAAATTCATCGTTTGAAAGGGTATACTTCCCAGGTGGTCCCATTTAAATTTTGTCGAAATCGGTCAAGCGGTTTTAAAAAATCAACAATGAATTATATACTTTGTAGTGGCGTGGGTGTTTGAAGTCGGTTTTTTAAAAATAATTTTTTATATTAAATTATTATCCAACTAAAGTTGAAGGAAAGGTGATGACAAGTTAGCCCTGGACTGCGATCTCGCCTGATGGTAAGTGACGATCCAGTCTTGAGATGATGTTGAAAAGAGAGGTAAAATTGGAGTAACCCTGAAGTCCAGAGTCAGAGAGTCCCAAAGGTATAGACATAGCTCAAGTGAAGCTAGCTGAAGTGATGATGGGCAGGACACATAGGACTTTTTGTCTTCGGCCGTGGCTAGTTACTACATAAACTTTAAACTCTTATAATATTTTTAACTGACTTCAAAAAAGGAGGAGGTTCTCAATTCGTCGGAACCTTTTTTGTATGTATGTTCAACGATTACTCAAAGACGCCTGACCCGATTTGGAAAATTCTTTTTTTTTGTTTTAAAGGGCATACTTCCCAGGTGGTCCCATTGACATTTTATCGAAATCGGTTGAGCGGTTTTTAAAATATCAACAATAAATTATATACCTACTTTATACTGGCGCGGGCGTTAGAAATCGGTTTTTTAAAAAGAAGTTTTATATTAAATTATTTGCGTAAACTTTTGCTTTTGATTCGGTCAAGACATTTACCTTGACATTGTAGTTTTTACACCAATAACCGTGCAGTATTGTAAACTAAGATTGTCAACAACGTATTATAATATCTGGTTAATGCATTTATTGTTACGCCATGGTTCAGTGGTGATGAATTTTATTTGCTTATTGTGGTTTGAATTCAAAGTGGGTATAATATTATGTGGTCGAATGGAGAGTTGCACAATTTTTTGCGTGTATTTAAATCGACAACAACATTTGACCATCAGAATCATAATGAATGATCACTGAGAAAATCATACCTGTGAAATGATAATTTAATATTTAAAAAAATATTTTTAAAAAACCGACTTCAAACTCCCGTGTCACTACAAAAGATATACTTTAAATGGGACCACCAGGGAAGTATACCCTTTCAAACAAAAAAGAATTTTCCGAATCGGTTCAGGCGTCTTCGAGTAATCGGTGAACATACATAAAAAAAAAGATTCCGACGAATTGGGAACCTCCTCCTTTTTTGAAGTCGGTTAAAAATATTAGCGTTTAAAGTTTATGCAACAAATAAAATGAAAATGATTCACAAGCCTACGCGACCGTTATATGACGCGCTAAACTTTTCAAGTGATGATCTATATCTCCGTCATTTGGTCCGATTTTTCCACTGGTATTTTAGTTTAACATAATGATTTCCACCAACAAAAGCATTCCCAAAGAGGGTTGACGTCAGGCAGGCGGCCGGTCGTAAAATGTCATGCCGAACCACTTACATGCTTACAAGACATGTAGTGCCGAGTGCCGACCCCACATAGCGTGGGACAAGGAGATTATGATGAGTTAATATGGATCAGTGTCAATCAAGCAGTGATAGCCTAGTGGTTAGGACTGTGGTCTTCTATTCAGGGGGTCGCAGGTTCGATCCCGGGTACGCACCTCTGACTTTTCGGAGTCAAGTGCGTTTAAGCAATTAAATATCACTTGCTTCAACGGTGAAGGAAAACATCGCGAGGAAACCTGCACATCTGAGAGTTCTTCATTATGAAGAACTCTCAGATGTGTTCTCGAAGATGTGTGAAGTCCGCCAATTCGCATTGTGCCAGCGTGGTGGACTATGGCCTATAACCCTTCTCTGAAAGGAGACCTGTGCTCAGTAGTGAGCCGTTGATGGGTTGTTAATGATGATGATGATGAATATGGATCAGTATATTTTTTTGTCACCAGTTATTAAACGTGAGTAACGGCGCGCAATGGAGGGCGGAACATGTCGAGACCTCACACTTTTACACAAACAAAGACATAGACAGATTAATAAGCGACACAGAGGCGACAGTCACCAACGATCTAGAAGGCGGAGACCGACAGAAGGCCATGAAGAAGCTAAGAGTACCACCGTTAGGTGAACAACAGAGTCCATGGACTACCTTCAAAGTTGGATTGTTCTCTGGATCGTTCATTGTTCTGTTCATTACTGTAGTGCTATCAGGTGAGTCGATGGCTTATAGCTTTTATGCCCCTAGTGCATTAATAGAATAATTTTTTATTCAAATAATCTTTTACAAAATGCTTTCGAATCGTCAAGTGAATCTGCCACTGCCTGGTTCGGAATGCTGTTCCACCCGAGTAGAAGTGATAAAAGTTAATAGTAGTTTTCGCCCTTTTTATCTATCAAAATCTAGGTATATCATAATAAAACTATATCTAAAATATCCGTAATTTAACTGTCGAAGATAATAACTGACCACTTTTCGTCAAAAGTGTCTGAGATTTTTACAACCATTGAAAATATTAGGATGATTGTGCGAGAGAGAGGGATGCGAAATGTAATAGTCCTTTTAAAGAAAGCCTGTCATCTGGTCAGTTATGGATCGGTAGGTAGACTTCATTTTCATTTAATTAAAAAAAAACATAATATTTTTTCACGTAGGCCAACCTGTGGCTCTTATGACACGGCATGACCCTACAATGAGCCGGAAAGAAACTCAGCAGTTGCTCTTTTCAAAATAATCATTTTACAATATTATTATGTAGCTATTACATTGTAATAAGTTTTTTATACTATCTTGTGGGCAGCTGGGTGCTAAGCTGACTTAACCCATGCAACTTTGTTAGAATAGAATATTTCCACAATGAGGGGAAGTTCCAATAAAGCGTACTACAAGTCAATTCATGTTAAGACGGGCAGATAGAAAGTATCCCCATTCCCGCCGGTGGCATTTGAACACTTTATTATATAGTTAAAACAATGGCT
Source organism: Oeneis ivallda (assembly GCA_029955525.1). NCBI lineage: Eukaryota > Metazoa > Arthropoda > Insecta > Lepidoptera > Nymphalidae > Oeneis > Oeneis ivallda. The sequence goes on along the minus strand of JARPMR010000025.1, from coordinate 7,438,378 downwards.
GTGTTTACCTATCAAACTTTATCAAGAAATGATTTAAAAAACTTTCGTCCGCGATGTTAATTCACTGTGACGCTGCATAAATATTTGCTGCATACCAACCATAAACTATGCTAAACAAACTCAACCTATTGTAAATTCAAGCCTCTTATCTATGCTCGATGACACTGGCTAGTAATCCACCATAAGTAACATAGCTTGGACCTAGGTGTTGGGCAAACATTGGTGCAAATATCTATGATAACGTTAACTTGGCACAATCTTAGTCAATGTTTGATTATTGCACCATAGAATTAGATACGTTTGATAACGTAGGAAAACACGGCATAATATGCAAATGTTCTGATGATTCTGTGAATTCCTTAGAAATTGATTTATTACATCCATACTAGTTTATTGGATTACTTTATTTATGCGGGTTGCTTATGTTACCTATAAAAAGGACGTATTGGTCATATCCTACAAAAAGAATGCTTAACCAAAATACAGTGTAAACTCTTTAATGTAAGATGTTACTTTAGCTTCATTGGTTTACCTTAAGAGATTGCTTTAGCCACCCGCTTTAACGAAGTAACTCATAATGTGTAGTATTATATTTTATGTAATATTTCTTTATTGAAGTAATATTGATTGAGACCGGAGTTCGTATATTTTTACTACAGATTATAGTTGCGTAGTACCATAATTTCAAGTCAGAATTGGTGTACTTTCTATTTTTGTTTTAAAAAGTTTAGCGATTTTACGGAATATGCAATAGTTGTTTTAGTTATTTTTGCCTGACTATGTTAAGGAGGTACTTTTGATTTGCGAAATTTCGTCATTTTTGTTTTCTCTTCATATAACAAAACTTCACGAAAGAAAAAGATACCGGTCAAATTGAAACTTCTTTCTATTTTGGAAGTCTGTTTAAAATGATTTGACGTTCGTTATATTTATATAGTTTATACTGTACTTTGATAAAAAAAATCTGATTTTATTGAAATCTGGCAAAGCGATGACTAGCAGACAAGATGTTTTGTATTTTCAGATAAGAACTGTTATAATCACCCAATCTTTCATCGATAGGATAAATTGATAAGAGATAACAAAACTATAAAGGGAATAGGAACGATTAGACTGAACTGAATTTCCAATTTGTACATTATTTGAAAATATAATATTACAAGCGCAATAGTATTGATAGCCTAGTGGTTAGGACTGTGGTTTTCTATTGAGGGGGTCGTAGGTTCGATCCCGGGTACCCATCTCTGACTTTTCGGAGTGCGATTTAAGAAATTAAGTGCCGATTTCACCAACGTCGAGTGACGTTTATCCTAGGAATAAATTGGGCGTTCTGTCAGTTTTTGTACTGAAAATGCTGTCAAAATATCAAAACGCTCGGATAAGACTTTTTTTACGTTGGTGAAATCGGTCCTAAATATCACATGCTTGAACAGTGAAGTAAAACATCGTAACGAAACCTGCACACCTGAAAGTTCTCCATAATTATTGTTCTGAAAGGTGTTTGAAGTCTGCCAATTCACATTGACGTGACGTCACCTCTATATTTTGTCATAGTAGTTAAGTACTAGTTTGTCTAAGTTGGAAGATAGATGTGACTTTCAAATAGTGGATACTTCCGAACATCATCCAACAGTTTCTCGAAATTGTTCATAATTATTTTAGCAAGAAAAGGTTAGAATTATTTTACTATAATCCGCCAACATAAAAAATATGTATGGTCAAACATGCGGTTATAAGCTAAGCACCGCTCACCTTCCCAACCAAGCAAGAAAGCCAAGGTTCCTAGACAATACAACATTGTAAAGTCGACATCTCCTGAGGATGCTCCGGTGTCGGGGCGAAACGTGTCTCGAGAGTAGTATAAAAGTCTTGTGTGGTGGTGCATGTGAGTGGTGGTGGCATTGCTTGCTTGGGAACTTGGCTTTCTTGCTTGGTTGGGAAGGTGAGCGGTGCTTAGCTTGTAACTGCATGTTTGACCATACAGATTTTTTCCGTTGGCGGATTATAGCAAAATAGGTAATTCTAACCTTTTCTTGCTAATCATGAACTTCCGCAAAGTAACGCCTGCTTTTATCCAATACACTGACAAAACTATTTTAATTAGAGTCTCAACATAAACTTTTTTTGTTGCAGCTCTATTCCACGAGGGCGGCACAGACAATTTCAAATCCGCCTTCCGATTATATCGCGGACCATTCCTATTAGTAGAATTTATATTTTTTATCGGCATTAACGTATACGGATGGCGTTCCTCAGGCGTCAACCACGTGCTAATATTTGAGCTAGATCCCAGGAAGCATCTATCGGAGCAGCATTTGATGGAACTGGCGGCGATTTTTGGGGTTGTATGGGCGTTGAGTATACTTAGTTTTATATACAGTGATAGCTTAAGTATACCGCCCTTTGTAAATCCTCTGGCGTTAGTTATAATTATGCTCGCCTTCCTTATGAATCCTTTGAGGGTGTTCAGACATGAAGCGAGATTCTGGTTTCTGAAGATTTGCGTAAGTTGATCATTTCTTCTACTTGTATAATAACTTAACTACTTATACACGGTTATTTTTTGTTAATGGCACTGATTTAAAGAGGCAGTTGTAAATAGCAGTTTTGGTAAGTTAAAATTTATAAATGGCACGTTTAATAACTAGTTCAGCAGTTAAAACTAAGCAGTAAAGTAAAAAAAATGAGTAGTAAAAAATAATGAAATGGATCAGTGAATATATACTTGAGCAGGAAAATAATTAAATGGGCGGTAAAAATTATTGAACGAGCGGTTATGTGTGGGCAGTAATAAATCGGAATTTGTCGGTAAGAAAAGTGTAAGTTCGGTACTTTTGTTTCGCTCACCCGCTCCTCCCGCGCCCCTCAGCTTTTTTAAACTTAAGTTAGGTACATTGACCCAATATAACCTAAGTGCCTGGGTGTTCATGTATAACCCTAACCTAACCTAACCTTAGATTTTGCCAAAATCGAACCGCTCATTCCATCATTTTTACCGCTCATTCAGTTATTGGACTGCTCAATTATTTTTAGAATTGACATTGTATGATAAAATAACCGACTAATTGATTTTTTATTACTGTCCAACTGCTCAATATGTTTTTGAACTGATCATAATAGCATCTCGAATATTTTAATAACAGCTCAAAAAAAAATCGGCCAAGTGCGAGTCGGGCCTCACTCTTTTAGGGTTCCGTTAAAAAAAATTAAATAAAAATATTTCCATGTACCCTTGGAAATATTTTTATTTAATTATTTTTATTTAATTTAATTTTTATTATTTGTTGTTATAGCGTCAATAGAAATACATAATATGTGAAAATTTCATCTCTCTATCTATTATGGTTTACGAGATACAGCCCGCTGACAGACGGACGGACGGACGGATGGACGGACGGACGGACGGACGGACGGACAGCGTAGGCTTAGTAATAGGGTCCCGTTGGTACCCTTTAGGTACGGAACCCTAATTAGTTCCTTTTGTTAATTATAAAGATGAAACACGTCAAAGTATCTTTATTCCGAGAATCTGTGTAATTTTTCTTTCAAAAAGAAAGTATAAGACTGACTATTTTATAAACTAGTTTTGAGAGCTTCAGCTTTGACATTAACAAAAAATAGCATTGTATATTTAAGATTTATTTATTATTAAGATTTACTTATTATTTAAAGAAATGAAATGTCTTAGTTACAAATGCTACTTACTAAGCGTGACCCGGTTTGCTGCATTTTTTCGGACAGACAAGGCGGCTGATTTAGGTTTTCCTGCTAGACTTAAGCTTAATATCCAAGGTCACCCTCAGAAAAACAGGAGTTCTCAATTTTGTGTTTTTCTACTTATTGTTTTATCAATTTTCTTTACATTAGGTATTACCATTTTCTAAACAGGTATTTTAGATTGGTTAAAGTTATAACTTATAACTTTAGCCAGTCTAAAATACTAATGGCCTGTTTCACCACTTGCTGAGTGATATATATATCGCAAAGATAAAATATCTGCTGGATAAATCTGTGTGTTATAATTTTGAATTTAACTGCCAGATTGACTGTTCAGATACTTATGAAACAGAAATTTAAACGCTATCCGTCAGACTAGTAATTGTGGAGCCTATCCACAACTAATCTGACGGATAGCGTTTAAATTTCAGATTTTTATCAGCAAGTGGTGAACCAGACCCTAAGTGTATTCTTGCTGTAGCAGTAAAAGACATGTCCCAGTTTAGTATGGAGGGTGGTTTTTTATTCTGAGTGTCCATTAACCAGAACCAAACTGTCATTACGTGAAAGAGAAAAAAAAATTAAATTAAACGCCATAAAAATAATAATTTTAGAGTCCTCGGCTTTTTTAAATTAATTATGAAAAATACCGTTTGTAGAAAATATTTTTCAATGGATGGTAACACTAAAAACTTTTATAATCTATAGACTATCAAATCTGGCACCGGTTAATGTCACGTAAATGTCATTTTGAACCAAATACATGTCATTTTGAACCATGGAACTAGGAATCACAAACCAGGAACTAGGAATTACGACTAGGTACTTTTGAACTGCCTATTCGAAAATGAAATTATTTGTTCCTGACAATCATCTGACATTGACAACTTACATAGAATAATATTTTCAGTTTTTTACCGGTGTATAAACCACATGGAACAAGGAATTACGACAAATCACAAGCAAAAAAAATGAGTCAAAACAAAAAAAAAAATTTTTATTATCGGAGGCTTTAAAAAATCTGTACATTATTTTGATAGAAGCCTTTTGAGATCTTCATCCAACTACATTAAAATCATCCTTGTTAATTAAATTCAAATTTAAAAAACCAATTTTGGACAACTCCTTTTAGCCAATATTGAAAATGTCAGATAGTCATAGGTGATTGCAGTCACCACACTGTAGCTGTCAAACTGTACCTAAAGGCAGCAAGCCTATATTGCTATTGCGTAGCGGTGAAAACCATCTTCTTGCTGTGCCATCTCTTAACGGAGGTTGGCGATCATTAGGGCTATCTGCATTTTGGACGCTGCTTCATGGAATAGGGATCGGGTCACTGACCTCTATAATCTATGACTAACACTGGACAGACTGCTATATCATCATCATCCTTTTTTTGGACCTACTTGATTTGACGCCATTTTGGCGCTGTGAACAATTACGAGTGTCCAATGAACTAAATTTAGTGAGGGCACTAGTTGACAACTGATAGTAGATACTTTTTGGTGCTTCCTGCATCCTTATATATTACTAGATGATTCCCGCGACTTCGTCCGCGTGGATTAGGGTTTTTAATCCCGCGGGAACTCTGTAATTTTCCGGGATAGAAGCCTATTCCAAGAGTAGCCTATTCCATTCCAAATTTCAGCCAAATCGGTTCATTAGTTGTGGCGTTATAGAGTAACAAACATCCATCCATCCATACATCCTCGCAAACTTTCGCATTTATAATATTAGTAGGATTATTTAGTTCCAGAGGCACTCGTATGTCAAATGTGGCGCTTCAAATTGATCCATAATTTAATCTGTCATTTGTATAGGGGCAGCCAGACCAGTGTTAATCATAGATTAATATAATTATAGAGTGGATCGGGTACTTTTCCCATACCTTTAGCGCAAATCCTAAAGCCAAGATGTCCTCCGGCCAGGTGTTATTCTGCCACATGTTTTTCCCTGAATAAGCTGGAGCAGATTAAAACCATAAATTCAGCCAATTAGGGAGAGGGCAGACTGGCATTTTTGAGAGGCAGCAATCGGCGTTTTTGCGATATCGCGTTTTCGTGATTCAAAAGCGTTCGATACGATGACAAAAGACGCGAGGTCAGCGCTTAAAAATCGCGGAACGCCGATGCTAAAACACGCAACTCGATCGCTGCGCCTGGCGTTTGTTGTGTGCCCACAAATCCACTGAAGCGGACTGAAGCTAATCCTCGAACGCGGAATCAAGCTTTACTGCCACTCAAAAGTTGCCAGTCTGCCCTCTCCCTTTTTTCCCTATCGACGTCAAAATCTTGTAAACTCAGCCAAAGATGTACATTGTACGTGTATAGAATAAAGCTCAGATTTCCTCGTTCCAGGGTCGAATACTAGCGGCACCTTTCATGCCAGTGTTATTCGCAGATTTCTGGCTGGCGGACCAGTGGAACTCGTTCACGTTCGCCTTCCTCGACTTTCACTTCCTCATCGCGTTCTATATCGCCGGCGCGGACTGGTTCAACGTCAATAGTGAGTAAAGTCTCTTTTATACCATTGCAATTCGCAGATCTTAGCTGGCGGACCAGTGGAACTCTTCCAGGTGCGTGTTACTCGACTTTCACTTCCTCATCACGTTCTATATCGCCGGTGTGGGCTGGTTCAGCGTCAAAAGTAAGTCAAATCTTCTCTTTATGCCAGTGTCCCATTTTCTCTCTGGCGGACTAATGGAACTCGTGCACGTTCGCCTTCCCCGACTTTCACTTCCTCATCGCTTTCTATATCGCCGGCGCAGACTGGTTCATTGTCAACAGTGAGTCATTTCTTTTTCATGCCTTTCTTGACTTTTTCTTGTTGCTCCTTAATAGAACCACCGATGGTTTAATTGATTTTCGACTACAAAAAACAGTTTAACGCGGAGTAAATAATAATTAATACTTACTAATATTATTATGCGACAGCGTGTTTCTTGGTTTGTTCTTCAATCACGCAACAACGGATCAACGTAATATTACGGTTTTACATAACAATAAAACCGATATTATGTGCCGAGAGGGAAAACATACAGCATTATTGAAGAAGCTGTTTGTATTTCATCGGATATCCGCGATCGATCTATATACAAAGTCGTTCATCTTACCGGATATAGGGGGCGCTAGTGTCTCACCCAGCAAGGCAGTTGGAAACAGCTGCCATTTTGAGTCATAGTCTTTACCAGGAAGAACTTCCTGCAATGCTGTATGTTTTCCCTCTCGGCACATAATATCGGTTTTATTGTTATGTAAAACCGTAATATTGATGTGCCTCCGGAAAACATACAGCATTATTGAAGACGTGTTTGTTATCTGCTGGTGAAAAGTATTAAACAACGCTATGATGAATCACAGGGAGTTAATCTGTGAAATAAATTTTCTTTTGATCTATTTTCTTTTGATCATGCATATTGCAAATAATGTTATTTTCAACCAAAATTAGTAATTTCATAGTAATGTTTTAAGGTAAATCTTTTTATACTTTTGAAGAGGAAAAAATTAAATAATTAAAAATTAAGTAATTTTTAATTTAATTGTCTTGACAATTAAGGAACTTTAGTATGGATTGAAAATCAAACCGGACTAAATGAATAAATGTATCGCGATATAAGCTTCGGTTATTTGTAGATATCTTAGGACAGTAGTATTAAAATATATATAATATGTCACGATTTTCTGTTATCATGAGATAATAATATTGATGGTCTAATGGTTGGTTATCTGACCATAGTGAAGACTACTGCTGATCTGCAACACCCTGGGTATGCACAACTTTACCGAAGAAAATTAAATTTACTCATGTATTTTGGGAGTCTAATGTTATAAAGGAAAATTTGTTATAGACAATCATAATGATTTCTATATTCAGATCTCTTTGACCTATTTTCCTCTCATGAAACCCTAACTAATGTTACTGATCATAATATCCCAGCGATCGTATTTTATTATTATTTTTAAAGTTTAGATTTCCCCTAAGAGTGATTAGTGTTTGAGTCAAATGCCTGTATCAGATACTAATATATTTTTCCCTATATTACAGGAATAATCATTAGCTTTAGGTCATGACCCCTACGTTCCGAGGCTTATAGAAGCCTTTTTAGGTTTGTCTAGATATTTTATCATTTAATCATTTAGATTGCAAAGTGTGTCTTAAGCACGTATAGGTTAGATGAAAACGATTGTTGTCCTAGGTGGGGACCACAGAAAGCATAGAAACTGCATATTTACTTGTATGTACAAGAATGATTAGGTATGTCAAAAAATTTTCTTTGCAAGAAGAGAAGATTTTGAATTTATTTGGGAAATTTCGCGCCAGTTTAGTCATCTTTTGATGGCTGGTAAGTACAGACAAGTTTGATAGTATATTTTTTTATATTTTCCCAAACTTTCAGTATCAAATTTCTGCACCTGAGGTGAACGCTTTTACATCGTGGCATCTGTCAGAGTCACTGATAGGTTCTGTATTTAATGTGGGTGATCCATTCAGATCTTAACACCAAAAAATAAACGCTCGAGGCCATTTGGGCTTCACTATAAGGTATGCTCCTGTCGCACTGTTTTAATGTGTCAGTTGAGGAAATCCCAAAGCTATGAGGGCATCATTGGCCCTCATAGTCTGCTGAAGGCATCTATATGACTTATTGATTGATTCTTTCAATTTATCGAGACATAGTACTTTACTACACCGGTTTGATGTGTCTCAAACAAGTTAATGTCAAATTGTTCCATCCCATAAAACAAACTCTGACGTCATTTGAGGGAGAAGATGCCACTCTATGGGAGGTTTTTCTCATGACCATCTGTCCCAACTATGTTGTATCGCCCTGAAAACTATTTGAGCAGATTATAAAAATCCAGTCTGGTGTAGGAATTCGGTCAGAGTTAGTAAAGTCACTACTTTACTCCCATTTCGAATGTACGCAATGAGTGTTGCATTGTTGTCCAATTGAGCCAGGACGTGATTTTCGCAGTTTGTTTTATTTGTGATTACCAATAAAACTTGTTACTGTGCCATCATTCTAGCTGAACGGTCAGTTACTAACATTACTTTGTCGTCTAAATATTTGCACGAGGACCCGTGTGTTCAACATAGTATGGATGTTGGCTCTCATTGGACATTCTTAAATTTTAGATTTATTGGGACATGAGGCTCTCGCCACCCTCAATTCCTGTTCTACGCTCCTGGAGCGAGATACAGATGTTTCCTATCGAAACTTTTCTGAATATTTGAGGAATCCCCAGGGAATCACAAAGTCCTCTGAGGGTTGAAGCCTCAGTAGTCCAAAGGTTAAGGGCGCGGGATAGAAACTGTACTGTACTTAATATACTCGTCATAGACAAGTTTTACGTTTATTTGAAGAGGGGTGGGGGAGAGTTAATAAGGTTCAGCATGGCTAATATTACTTATTACTTAACTGTCCCAGCAACCCTTGCAATTCACAAGAGCTAATGCTACTTTACAGCAATTATTATCTCAAGGACTCGATGAGAATATTTATCCTTTTTAAGGGAAAGGAAATTGAATTTGCTGTAGTTGGCAACGATTACCCCTTCATGGGTGTTATTGATTTAGCAGCTTAGATGTTCCAAGTGTCTCGTGGCTTCCGCAGCCCAAAGACATAACTTGGATTGGTCGTGATTGACCCGAAGGAAGTCGTCTAGGTTAGACTAGCACTCGACTTACCTTCGCACGGAGGGTTTCCGCAACCCAGCGTGTTACATGAGAAAAAAGGCGCCAGACCAATAGATTAGGCCGTTACTCGATTGATCCTGCTTGGCCAGAAGGAGGTCGTCTAGGTAAACTAGCACTCGACATCCCTTCACATAGAAGGTTTACGCAACCCAGTATGTACACCGAAAGGTAGAAAAGAGGCGCCAGACCGAAAGATTAAGCCATCACTCGAGTGATCTTGCTTGGCCAGAAAGAAGTCGTCTAGGTAAACAAGCATTCGACATCCTTTCGCACAGAGGGTTTCCGCAACCCAGTATGTACACCGAAAGGTAGGTCATCTAGTAAGATTGATCTTTGCATTAGATTCTCAGGCATGGTTGATGAGATTTTGTGGTCGAGCTGAGGAAGAATTCTGAGAAAATTCCAGTTTTATCATCCAGTCTCTGGTTATAGAGAGCTGGAAACTGAAATATCAGACGGAACTCTTATTTTCACAAATTCAATTTGTTTTCGAAAGTTGAAAATGGAACGCATATCCATTGTAATATACTGCCGTATACTCGTATATATCGATATCTACTATATGTAGATATCACACACCCACACACACGCACGCACGCACACACACACACACACACACACACACACACACACACACACACACACACACACACACACACACACACACACACACACACACACACACACACACACATTCCACTGGTGGCCGGCTCGGTAGCCTGTACACGACTGGTGACGCGTGCAGTTGTTTCTTGTATTTATGCCCTGTATGATTTATATGTACTTATTAATGAAACATTATTGGTACCAGAGATTTCTTGCGTGAGGGTAATCGAAATCCCGTTATCATAGATTCACTACAGAAATCTTTTATATAATAGAAAAGTTTATTCCAAGGAACTTTTACAAAGTGCTTTTGAAACATCAAGTGAATCTCTGGTTTCGAACCAGAGTGCTGTTGGTAACCAAAACTGCCTATGTACCAAAATTTCTATATCACTTTTTTGTTCGACTGTTGCAAAGTCAAAAGGAAGAACTACACTCTAGAAGTCTAGAGTGTCCGGGTGACAAGGCTACATTTTACACGATCGATACATACGATGGATGTTACAATATCCAATTTCTGCAGTCAAGTCTCAGTTTCGAAAATACAAATGGACTTAATAAAAGCGGTGAATGTTGCTTTGACAATTAATTCTTTACTGGGAGATACATTGTTTATGAGTAGCTTGAAACTTTATGTGTTGTTAGTTGCTACTGACATTTTAATTCAATAAGTTCAACCCTTTTTAACGAAAACGATTAGTTAAGTTTGTTCTGATAACTATCGTTACACATATTATATGAAATAGACAAAGGCGATTTACCGAAAGCTTCAGTAATTTATTAGAGAGGGTATTTGGAATTCGCTCAGCTTTTTATGTGGGTCGAACCCACTGCAATGCCGAGCCTACCTACCCCTGACGAGAGTGGAGCCAGCCCCGAATATCCCGTCAAGTCGCAAAAATCAGCTTAATATATTCGTCCCGCAGTGTGGGAACTTTCCAATATTACGCTAAAAAGAACAGATACTGCACTTTGTTCTTAGGAAAAATTGTCGAGAAGCGATGCAATAAAAATGTGAGAAAACTCACCTGGTGGTAATGTGTCGATCCGAGGATCGACCGTTACCTGTGAACCTTGTTAGAGTTTCTTTCGTCGAAGTCCCTCTCGCTGCTCGAAACCGCTGCTGGAACTTGTCCTCCCGTTCATTGTACCTCTCAGGCACACACAACATCAGATCGATTGACTTTTGAAGCCGAATTGACATTGTTCGTACACGTGGTTTTTACATTACGCGATTTTCCCGATCCGCGATTGGTTCGTACACGTGGTTTTTACATTACGCGATTTTCGCGATCCGCGATCGAAAATATGGATTATAATCACTGTATCACTATATTTAATAACAGCCTTTGATAATATTTTTTTCCAAAGGAAGACGGATTAACGATATAATTTTAGATTCGATGCGCACGCGGCGAAAATACACAACGCTATGACTCAAAATGGCAGCTGTTTCCAACTGCCTTGCTGGGTGAGACACTAGCGCCCCCTATATCCGGTAAGATGAACGACTTTGTATATAGATCGATCGCGGATATCCGGTGAAATACAAACAGCTTCTTCAATAATGCTGTATGTTTTCCGGAGGCACATCAATAGGGAGGTTAAGGACTTTCAGAGTGATATAGGCTACATTTTATCCAAAAATTTATACTGCCGTCATAATAGGAAAAAATCTATTGTATTGTAAACTTGGTTTGAAAATAGCAACCGCCGAGTGTGGTTCTTCTCGGCAGGAAGGGCATTCCGAACCAGTGGTAGACTCATCGACGATTCAAAAGCACTTCTAACAAAGTTTATTTTAATAAAAATATATATTTCTATTCTATTCTTCGCAGACACGTTCGAGTCAACGCATTGGTACATCTTCACCCGCGCGGCGGTGAACATCGTGCCGGCGTGGACGCGGTTCTGGCAGTGCCTGCGGCGGTACCGCGACAGCAAGGAGGCCTTCCCGCACCTCGTCAACGCGGGGAAGTACTCCACCACCTTCTTCGTCGTTTTCTTCGCCACACTACGGACTTTGTACAGATGTAAGTGACCTATGGTGTGCTCTGAAAGATACAAAGAGGGGGCTACAGCCTCCGTGACAAAGACCTTCCTGCCTTCAGTAGAAAGGGATAACAAAATTACGCTGACACCCCTTTTGACCCAAGTTTTCACAGGACATAGCGGATTCGCAGAGTACCTACACAGATTTAAGTGCAAAGATAGTCCTTGCTGTGTCTGTGATGAAAGTATCGATGAGTCCATATTGCACTTACTTATCGATTGTACAGCACATTGCACAGCCGAATTCGATAGGACTTGCACCAGCAGATCCGAATATAAATGTGGAGGGACTCAATTACATATTAGAAAATGATAATTATCGAGACCTGTTCCTGCAATTTTGTTCTAAAATAGCAGGAGCAGCTATAAAAAGAAACAGTGCAGGGTAATGTAGACGCAATGTTTCTTTTGTATTGTTGAATACAATAATTAACATGGGTAAGAATTGCACCTGTTCTGTTCCTTTAATTTTATTGAATATTGACTATTAATTATAAAAAACTTAACAAAAAAAAATTACTATAAATCAAAGTTACAAACGTCTCCGATCACCATGTCGGAGGGAGCCGGCACTTGTCTAAATGACAAGTAGGTATTAAAAAAAGTGACCTAGCAGTAGAGTTCATCTCACGGTTCAGAGTTACGAGTTCACGGTTCAAAATTCTAAGAATCTCAAATTGACGTCCCTTCTCGCATGTAAGCATCACTACCCATCCCATCTCATATGTTTTATTTATTAATGACTAGCTTTTACCCGCGGCTTCACCCACGTTAAGTCCGATATTTCAAACCCCTATTTCACCCCCTTTAGGGGTTGGGTTTTCAAAAATCCTTTCTTAGGGGATACCTACGTCATAATAGCTATCTGTGTGCCAAATTTCAGCCTGATCCGTCCAGTGGTTTGAGCTGTGCGTTGATAGATCAACCAGTCGGTCACATTGGCTTTTTATATAATATTTGATTAGTTATCCCTTGACGATCTAACCCGATTGTAAGTGACTATGCAGTCTTAACTCGGAAGGGAGTGTGACAGTTTTTAATTAAACCCACACCCCTAATCGGTTCCTACACACCATCGTGCCTGAACGCTAAATCGCTTGATGGTAATTGGTACGTTTTTGGCGGTAATGTCTCACAATTTGTTTTACTCTCGCAGCGGACTACGAGACTGCATACGACAACCCGTTCGTGTACCCGTGGCTGGCGTGCCAGTTCGTGTCGTCGACGTACACGTACACGTGGGACGTGAAGATGGACTGGGGCCTGCTCAGCGTGGGGCCGAGCGCAGAGAACAGCTTCCTGAGGGACGAGATCGTTTACAGTCCTGGCGTGAGTGCCGACAAATCATAGAATCCAACCATACAACAATAATTTGCGTGCAAAAAAATGAATGTCTCGAATCGTATCCGTAAATAAAATAGCTATTTATGCAACTGCATCGTAATGAGGGTCATTTTAATTCGAGTGCTGTTTTTTGATACGAGGCTTGCCGAGTATCAAAATAGGATAGTACGAGAATTAAAATGACTAATTACGTTCAGTTGCATACAAGATTTTATCTACGACAATAAAAATAAAATCATTAACAAAATACGCCGTAGGCTCAATAAAGTAACTAAAAGTAACTCCGTAAGCCGCCACCAGCCGCCTGTGGCGCCTCTGTCATATGAACGGTACAAAAGTGCCAGAACTCAGAGCCTTAGCTTTAGGTATCCTATTTTAAGAAGATAACCATTTCGATTCAGCTCCCATACAACGAGCTGCATCGAAATGAGAAGTAAAACCGTAAGAGGGTTCATTTCGATTCAGCTGTCAAATTCGAAATTGGAACTTTTCGATGCTGGAGTAGATAAAATAACTTTTATTACAGTTGGATAGATCAAAAGTTAAGATTTCAATATTCATCATTTCAAATTTCAATAATATCGCAAATTGGAACTGAAAATTGATTACCATCTTAATAGGCTCAAAAACGAAATAGAAAAAAAAGAAAAGCGCGAGGTGGGTCAATTATTTTGCACGCAATTTTATATGATACCTAATTAACAAACTTCAAAAAAAGGAGGTTATCAATTAGACACGTGTGTTTGTAATATTATTGGAACTGCAAAATATTCAGATATGATAAATGATAATAATCTATTAGGGCTTCAAACAAATTAGGTGTATATTATGTATGTGTGTGTTTTGTGTGTGTGTATTTGTATATATGTATGCATTTCCTACAACTTAGGGAACAGTTAAGGTTTCATCAAAATCTGTTCAGTATTTATCAAGATATAGATTCCCTTTTCCCCTGCACATAATAAGCGTAAAACTTGTGTTTTAGAGGTGGTTATGTCATTTTTCCTCCTTTAAAATTATTTTTTAATATTTAAATAAAAAATTGAAGGTTTAGAATTTTAGATAATAATATGATTTCGTGTCGATAAAGATTACAGAATAAAATATTTTAAATCTATTTAACCCACGCGCTTATTCTCTATTTCCAGTTCTACTACTTCGCGATAATAGAGGACCTGGTGCTCCGGTTCATCTGGGCGCCATCTTTCTTTTTAACGGAGAATAACATCGTCAGCGGTGACGTCATGGTCTCGATACTAGCGCCACTCGAAGTGTTCAGGTTAGTGACAAATACTGGAGTGATCCAAGTTCAATGTGTTCAATGGCAGTAACTAAAGGTAAGATCTATATGAAGCAGTGATAGCCTAGTGGTTAGGACTGTGGTCTCCTATTCGGGGGGTCGCAGGTTCGATCCCGGGTATGCACCTCTGACTTTTCGGAGTCAAGTGCGTTTAAGCAATTAAATATCACTTTCTTCAACGGTGAAGGAAAACATTGCGAGGAAACCTGCACATCTGAGAACTCTTCATAATGTTCTCGAAGATGTGTGAAGTCCACCAATTCGCATTGAGCCAGCGTGGTGGACTATGGCCTATAACCCTTCTCTGAGAGGAGACCTGGCTCAGTAGTGATCCGTTGATGGGTTGTTAATGAAGGGTAAGATCTATAGATGTCACTCTCACTCAGCTCAGACTCAAGAGTTAAAACGAGACAGATTTATGTCGGAACATATTTGTGTCTCATTTCAACTCTATCGTGACTCTTGAGCAGAGCCAGAGTACGATCTATAGATCTTAACCTCAAAATCAATGAAGTTATCAATTTATCTAATGAAATAGGATTCATGGATTATAAAAAACGTAACTATATATTTTTTATTTTGAGCGAGATTGATATTTATTTTGATAAAAAAATACAGTAATCCGCCATATTGGATTGAGCACCAATCGGAGCGATACGTCACATATATCTTCAAACTGACAAATTACTATGAAAAAACATAGACGTGACGTCACGAAAGATGCCATGACACCGTCGAGTTGAAATTTGAAATGGCAATTTTATCTACCAAACTTTTTTTGCTGGAGTGCATGCACTCATGCACGGATGGAGCAGAAAACTGGATAACAGGATGTCAGTAATCGTAAAAGCCACAGAATCACATGTCGGGGGTGTTGTTAATTTTTAAATGACACTTGTTATTTAGAATTTAGATATCATTCAAATACCCTATCTAAATAGCAATATTACCTTAAAATATGGCCAGAACTCTTATTATCGTTATAGAATAGAAATATTTTTTATTCAAATAAACTTCTTACAAGTGCTTTTGAATCGTCTGGCTCGACCACTGGTTCGGAATGCTCTTCCTGCCGTGAAGAACCAGCAAGAAACTCGGCGGTTGCTCTTTTCAAAACAAGTTTACAATACAATAAATACTAAGCTATGTATGCAGTGTTTTCACAATGAGGGAAGTTCCAAAAATGCATACCGACTAACTTCTATCTTAAGATGGACAGACATAAAGTAGCCCCATTCCCGCCGGTGGGACCCGTTCACGAGCATGACGCATGACCCAGCCGTGGCTTGGCTCAACCATATTTGAAGGAATGTAACAACCATGCGGGTTATAAACATATAAACTTACTGCTAGCAGTATTAAAACATGTATAAGAATATTAGCTTACAATATAGTACTTATATGGCAATTATATAGTTGGTTAACTTTATAAGTTGCGCTCAAACCCACCCTTATTAACGATAATATTTCTCTTGTAAGATATTTTTTTTTTGGCTTATAAGCCTTTATATAAGTTTTGCTAGTTGGGTATTGTCGCTTGACGATGGAATGTCCGTGTTGTAGACGATTCATCTGGAACTTCTTCCGGCTGGAGAACGAGCACCTGAACAACTGCGGCAAGTTCCGAGCCGTGCGGGACATATCCGTGGCGCCGCTGGACTCCTCCGACCAGGCGCTCATCATCAGGATGATGGACCTGCCCGATGGAGTCGTCAACAGGTGACATTTTTTGACATGATAACGTCTTATAAATTGATGAACACCGGCTGCACGCACGAAAAAGTGTCACGTTCCGCCTGAGCCCGAGCGTGCAAGTGAGAGCGTGGAACAAGCGATAGAGAGGCACGATCAGCCCAAGCGTTGGCTTGTGACACATTTATTCATCAATGTTTCTTTACGATGTTATCACGTAAAACTATCGTCCGTGAACCGACTTTACAGAGAACGTAACGTTAACGTTTCAAACAATGTAAGCAACGACAAAAGAATTGTTAAGTGTAGACCAATAACAGAAAGTAAATTGGCGCGGTTTAAATGTCACATTTCTGACAAACTTCGAACTCTTAGGTATGTAAATGGTAACCCAGATAAACTTTTTACTGGTCTCTTCAAGACAATAGACACTGAATTTAAAAAAATATTTAATTTTAAACAAATAAATGTAAATGGTAAATTAAAATTCAGTGAGTGGGCTACCATAGGTATTTACAAAAGTAGAGATGTATACTGTGTACGACTGTATGAGTTATATGAAGAAAAACAATTTAAACGGTCTTCAAGTTTTCTTGAAAGCGTGAAAACATACTCTAAGATATTTAAAAACGTATGCATTCACGCAAAAGCAATACTATTAAAGAGAGAATCGTGAAATCCGATAATAAAATAAAAACCACGTGGAATATAGTTAATGAAGAAACAGGTAAAAGTAAATCACGTGATGTTAACTTTGAAATTATTGTTATTAAAGATAAAATAACTTCTGACGTGGAGGTTGCAAATACTTTCGAGAATTTTTTTCAGAACATTCCTGTTCTGCTGACTGACTCTCTGAATTCCTCACTTACTGCAGCTCAGAGTTTATTGAGAGGCAACGTCTATGAGTGCAATGTTTTATTTGAATTCAAATTTATCATTGCAGCTGAGGTAATAAAAAATTTTAAGATGTTGAAAATGAAAAAACTGGTGATTTATGGGGTATGTCTGTAAAAATTATATCTGACATAATAAATGACATTGCTCCTTATTTAGCCGTAATTTTTAATGAATGTGTTGCTATGGGTATCTTTCCAAATTTGATGAAACATAGCAAACTCATCCCCCTGTTTAAATCAGGCAACAGAACTGACCTCAATAATTACAGACCTGTATCAATCCTTCCAACACTTAGTAAGATATTTGAAAAAATTATACTTGATCAACTAATGAAGCATTTTAATGTTAATAACTTGCTACACCCCGAACAGTACGGCTTCACGAAGGATCGAAGCACGACTGATGCTGGTGCAAAGCTACTTGAACATATTTTCGATGCCTGGAAGCGTTCGCAGAATGCTATTGGGGTTTTTTGTGACCTATCTAAGGCGTTTGATTGCGTTGATCACCAAACTCTTTTACTCAAACTTAGTCATTATGGCATAAGAAGCGTTGCACTTGATCTCATTGCCTCTTACCTTAGTGATCGAACACAAAGTGTATGCGTAGGTGACGTGAAGTCGCGGGGTTCATCTACTCTGTTGGGTGTCCCACAGGGCTCTATCCTGGGTCCTTTTCTATTTTTGGTGTATATTAATGACTTACCATATCATGTCCGCGATGCTTGCAATATTGTGTTGTTTGCAGATGATACATCTCTAATATTCAAAACTGACAGAAACAAAGTAAATTTTGACGATGTAAACAATACCTTATCTCAGATATCGCGTTGGTTTACTGTTAATAATTTGCTCTTGAACGCTAAAAAAACTAAGTGTTTAGAATAATTTATTGTACCAAATGTTAAGAAAATTGACAAAACAATAAAAATAAACGGGGAAAACCTTATAATTGAGAACTCCACAGTTTTTCTGGGGGTGACCTTGGATAGAAAGCTTCAGTGGGACGCTCACATAGAGACATTAGCGGGTAAACTCAGCTCAGCTGCCTATGCTGTCAGAAAAATCAGACCGTTTACCGATGTAGAAACGGCTAGGCTGGTCTACTTTGCCTACTTCCATAGTGTAATGTCCTATGGAATCTTATTGTGGGGCGGAGCAGCTCATATTGAAACTATTTTTATATTACAGAAAAGAGCCATTCGATTTATCTATAAACTCGGTTCGCGCGTATCTCTTCGTGAAAAGTTTAAAGAGATTGGTATTCTTACGGTAGCTTCACAGTACATTTATAATAATAGTCTTTGTGAGACAAAATATTCATCTGCATAAACAAAGAGGCAATACACACAATCGACTCATTAGAAATCGTCATAAACTAGAAATTCCATCATGTCGCCTGCGCAAAGTGCAAAAATCCTTTGTGGGGTTGAGCGTACGCTTATATAATATGATTCTGAAAGAATTGCTAGATTTGCCACTGCACAAATTTAAACAATGCGTAAAAACTCACTTACTGAGTCGCGCTTATTACAAAGTTAATGACTTTCTTAATGACAAAGTTGCATGGGATCTTAAAATTAGTGTTTGAATAATATTGTTCAATTCGATGCTTTAATACGGGTAGACTAAGTATGTCACGCTCTCTTTAAACATTTCTGTGGTGGTGTCGTGTGGTGCGGGTTGTTACATTCCCTCAAATATGGTCGAGCGAAGCAAAGGCTGGATCATGCGTCATGCTCGTGAACGGGTGCCGCCGGCGGGAATGGGGCTACTTTCTGTCTGCCCGTCTTTGACATGAATTGAATTGTAGTACGTTTTGTGGAAATGTCATATTCTATTCTTACAAAGATGCACGGGTTAAATCAGCTTGGCATCCAGCTGCCCACAAGATAGTATAAAAGCTTATTACAATGTAATAGCTACTTATTAATATTGTAAAATGATTATTTTGAAAAGAGCAACTGCTGAGTTTCTTGCCGGCTCTTCTCAGCAGAATCCGCTTTCCGAACCGGTGGTAGAATCTTGACGTGTCATAAGAGCCACAGGTTGGCCTACATGAAATAAATAATTTTGAATTTGAATTTGAATTTTGAACCAAAAATTTTTTTTTTATACCTTAAACCTACACATAAGGAAATATCAGAGTAAATTTATAAACACATATCAAAAATTCCGAGGCTAGCGGGATTCGAACCCACATATCTTGGGAATCGCGTCCGAGTGTGTTGGCTTTACACTACAGCCTTGGTCGAACTATACCTCAGCATCTAAATGAGTGATAATAACTGATAATGTATCTACTTTTTCAATCAGTTTAAGCAACTGCTAGCAACATCTAGTAGCAACACGTTACAGTTGTTGATCTCAAAACGTGGCTAAGTGAAAAAAAACCCTTTTCAATATTCGTCCAATAGACTTCGACGTTATACGTTGTATATTAAACAAAAACACGAGAATACTCTCTAGAGCACGGAGAATACGGAAAACCATAGTGCAGACTCAAAGCTAGTTGATATAATAGTTACATATTAGGATTCTTTGTTCCAGAGTAACAAAGAAGAAGCACGTGAAGAAGGCAAAAGAGAACGACAGGAAGCCTCTGTTGAAGAAGGAGTCGATCCAGGAGCTGCAGCGCGAGCTGGAGCTCAGCTCCAAGATGCTGTGACCCACTGTGATACTCGTAGCGTAGCCATAAGCGTCAAACTATTGCTGCAATTATATTTATAATAATATTCAACTATGTGACGTTTTATTTCATACAAGTGTGAACTTCTTCATACAATTTTAAAAGGTTGATTACACGGGTCTGGCCGCGAAATTCGAATTTAATTTGGTTTTTCGCAATTTGTAAACTAATACGATAAAGTAGGCTTATGGCATTCTAATTGCGCCAATGGCAGTATCATCTTCACAGGTTGATATAAAAATCTTTACTTGAAAGTGTCCAGTTTAAGAAATTAGTCAGAATATCAAGTTGGACGTGTTACTCACAAATTAGTCGATATTCTGACTAATTTTTTGAACTGGACACTTTCAAGTAAAGATTTTTAAATCACAACCTGTGAAGGTGATACCGCCATTGGCACAATTAAAATGCCATAAGCCTACTTACTTCGTCGTATTAGTTTACAAATTGCGAAAAATCAAGCTAAATTTGAATTTTGCGGGCAAACCCGTATAATCAACCTTAAATGACAAGTCGAGACGATAATGACGAACTCCCTTCAAAATTATTTATGTCACTTGGGCCAACCTGTGGCTCTTATGACACGCCATGACTCTACCGCCGGTTCGAAAAGCGGATTCTGCTGAGAAGAACCGGCAAGAAACTCAGCAGTTGCTCTTTTCAAAATAATCATTTAACAATATTTATTATTATGTAGCTATTTACATTGTAATAAGTATTTTTATACTATCCTGTGGGCAGCTGGATGCCAAGCCGATTTGTCCCATGCAACTTGATAGAATAGAATAGAAATTCCACAAATGCGCACTACAATTCAACACATGTTAAGACTGACGACTTATAACTGGGAGGTCTCGGTTTCGACTCCAGGCTGGGTCAATTTGGAGATTTATAATAATTTCTGAATTCTCTGGTCAAGGTCTGGCGGGAGGCTTTGGCCGTGGCTAGTTGCCACTCTACCGTCAGACGTGCCGCCAAGCGATTTAGCGTTCCGACACAATGGCGTATAGAATCCGATTATGAATATTCACTGCCATACACCTTCCAAGTTAGCCCGCTACTATCTTAGACTGCATCGTCACTTACCATCAGGTGAGATCGCAGTCAAGGACTATCTTGTACTGGAATTTAAAAAAAAAGACATCACAGGTTCGGAAAGCAGATTATGCTGAGTAGGGCCGACAAGAAACTCTGCAGTTGCTCCTTTCAAAAGTGTTAATATAAATCTTATATTAAACAAAAATAATAATAATAGTACAGAGCACGTCCGACCGACCGACCCCTTTCAATTTGCATTCCGAAAAGTTTTTAAACTATAAAGCTAAACTTTTAGGACACTTCGAGCATAAATTACGAGATTGTTAAACGGCCATTTTCTATTTCTACATAGGCCTACAGAATTGAAGGAATAGTATATAGTTACACACAAACAAGAATGTTTCAGGCAGCATGTAAAAAGAAAATTAAAATTAACCAATGTTTCAGGTAGCATGTAAAAAAAAATTAAAAGTAAACAATGGTTCAGGTAGCATGTAAAAAGAAAATTAAAAGTAAACAATGTTTCAGGTAGCATGTAAAAAGAAAATTAAAAGTAAACAATGGTTCAGGTAGCATGTAAAAAGAAAATTAAAAGTAAACAATGTTTCAGGTAGCATGTAAAAAGGAAATTAAAAGTAAACAATGATTCAGGTAGCATGTAAAAAGAAAATTAAAAGTAAACAATGTTTCAGGTAGCATGTAAAAAGAAAATTAAAAGTAAACAATGTTTCAGGTAGCATGTAAAAAGAAAATTAAAAGTAAACAATGGTTCAGGCAGCATGTAAAAAGAAAATATAAAGTAAACAATGTTTCAGGTAGCATGTAAAAAAAAATTAAAAGTAAACAACTTAGTAATCGTGCATTTATTGATATTATGTACTACATATTTACATTTATTAAAAAGTTTTAATAACACTAAAAATAAGTATTTTCATAAAAAAATTATCTCTGATATCCATTATTAAAATGATATCTTATATTTTTATGGCATACCTACCTAAGCAGTGGAGGTAAAGAAGCAACCAAATATGTGATGCAGTACCAATTTTTGGAAAGGTAGGCTCTCTAACATAGTAATGATAATAATAAATTGAGAAGCGTTTTCACAAATCGATACTACGTTTGCAGAACAATATAAAAAAAATTCATTGTCGTTTATGGATGTGTAATACCTACTTTAAAAAACTGGATAACTTTGGAATACAAAACTATTGATAGTTTTTAAATGATTTCATTTTGTTTTTATAAAAAAGGTGTGTTAAATAATGCCCTTGGCTGGGATTACCATTTTAATTTGGCGGCATTGTATTTCTCGTTGGACTACGGGGGAAAAAATAATTTTGAGAAGTTTGTGTAGGTATCAGTAGAAGAGGTTGTTATATCGTTTTATAAAAATGCTTCTCTCCTTACCTCAAAGGTAAAGATCATACTTTGCAATTTAAAAAAAAACATAATTCCTACATCTAGTGATAGCAGGGCTGGCTCATTTTTTATCGCAAAGAATCAACTTGGCTGTTCCACGCGGCAATGCAGTACGCAATATTAGCACCATTCCACGCGATTAAAAGGAGATTGGCGAATTCCAGAGTTTCTGACCCAGACGAACTGAACCGTGGGCCTCAAGCCCACGTTCTTATGCTTGTTCTAGTAAACACTTTGAGTAGAGTAAACCAGTCTAACAAAAAAGTTCATCAAAGTCTATCAAATAAAGTTGGGAGAAAAAAGATATTCAACTTGTATTGCCATGTAACGATTTATACTGTGTACTTGTGAATAATTATATTTTTGATCCCCATCTTCTAAAAATATCGGGTTTACATAGAAAAATACTCTGAAAAATATTAATTAAAATTAAATGATTTCTGAATCTGAACGGTTTTTAAAAATGCTGGGTCAAAATTCGCCAACCTCCATTGTATAGTTATACGAGTAGGTTAGCTAATGGTTAGCTATTAAGTTTTAATGTAACAATAAAAAAAACTTCGAACATCCATCTTTAGCAATAAAACATCCAAATAATTTTGTTATTGTTCAAGTTTTTTTTCTATAAATACTTTAATAAATACAAGACTTATAAAAGCCACTTTCACATATCTTAACAAAACTTAGTGTAAATATATAATTAGTTATATCATTAATATTAAATACAACAACATAACTTGTAGCGAAGACAATAATTGCAACATTCAAAAAAATTGTTTAAGGCATTTTTTTGTATATCTTCTCTTTATCCAGCGTATAATCTCGGAAACTGCATGGTTAACCTGTAATGAAAACAAGAAAATGTTTAAAAAATGTAGCCCAACATGTATCATCAGTCATATTAATTTTCTTCAACAGTATGAAATATAGCCTTTGTCACCCAGAGGTGTGATTGTCTAAAAGTAGCCGATCAAAATCGTATTAATTTCATAGCATTAGCGTCAAACTAAAATATTCCTTGACTGCATTGATTTAGTCACAAATTCAATCAGTACAACCGATTTTAAAATGGAGCATTACGGAGCGTATCGTACATACCTAAACATATAAGAATGCATACACTATATTGAGCTCTAATTCAATACTGTTATAGTTTATTTTACTTTGACGCTAATGCCATCAAATGAATACGATTTTGATCGGCAACTTTTAGACAATCGGGGGGCAGACCATAATAAAGAATAGATTAATACCTCATGCATCAAAATCGGCTCAGTAGTTAAGGCACAATGGTAGAACATACTTCAACAACAATAAAATGTGTAATAATTTTCCGTCACGACCCTTGTTGCTAGGCATAAGAATTTTCCGTCACGGCCTTCATTTAATGTACACGTTCCATCAATGCTTTGACGGCGCAAAGGTAAAATGAAGAAGTGAAACTATCGGTTCGGGGTTCGAATCCCGACTTCAGATCATGTCTTTGTTTGTTTAATTTTTGGAACGAAGTTTTATAGAAGAGAAATTCCGAACAAAATAATTGCTGCAAATTTTTATAGAAGGGAAATTCCGAAGAATAAAATATTTGCGGGAAAATTTACTAACGCCATCTATTGTGGGCAGTGTGAACTTGCTTTAATGTCTATTTTTTACGAGATGGTTCTAACATGTGGCGAGAGATGGCGTTGATTCTGAACTTCGTTACAGCCGAGTGTTCCACGACGCTCACGCATTTTTGACACGTGATAACGTCTTATAAATCGATGAACACCGGCTGCACGCACGAAAAAGTGTCACGTTCCGCCTGAGCCTGCGCGTGCAAGCGAGAGCGCGGAACACGCGATAGAGAGGCACGATCGGCCCAAGCGTTGGCTTGTGACCAGAGAAAATTGTAATTTTCAATTAACTCCTTCTTTGTATTATACAAAATAATGATAATAATTCAATTCAATTCATAAAAGTATGCAATTCTTCATCAATGTTTCTTTATGACGTTATCACGTAAAACTATCGTCCGTAAACCGACTTACCAGACCACCAATTTTTTTTAAAAACGTAACCGCTCGTAAAGTACTACGCGTTCGTTTCAAGTTGAGCCCTGCACCATAGAGTAAAGTAATCGACGTAGTCGTAATTCCTAGTTCCATGCCGACAGTACGGACACAGTATAGGATATGCAGTAGTTTGACACCTTTGATCTAGATTCTAGTGGTACTACGCGTTAAAAATTTCCCCTAGCTCTCTCGTGCTTCCCCGCACCGCACCTCAAGTCAGACCCACTTAGTAAACCGCTCGCTAAGCACCGCTTATTAAAAATAAATTTCAAATTCAAATTATTTATTTGCACAGATTGGGTAGTACAATGGTGTTACATTATAAGAAAAGTCCTTACAATCTGCCGGATAGGCATGCAAAAATAATATTTAATAATAATTTCTTATTCTAAGCTTACGTATTAAAAGTTCAATTTATTAAATTGAACTTTGGATATTAGAAGTTTTGGTAGGTTTGGTAAAAAAAACCAAGAATGTTGTATATCGTAAAGCATTAGAATAATAAACACTTTTTTTTAATATTTTTTTATTATTTATACCAATTCGAATTCAATATTCATAGTTAAGACAGGTCAGCTAGTACTTAATAAATAAAACAATAGATAAACTATTACACTGCATCTTCTTATACTGTGTCTTTACTGTGGGTCTGACTTGAGGTGCGGTGCGGGGAAGCGCGAGGGGTGTAGATTTCTTTACTCCCTGGTGCAGGGCTCAACTTGAAACGAACGCGTAGTAAGTTCGAACGTTTCGAGTTGCAGTTGCGTCTACTCACCTCCTACGACCTCAGCGATTCGAACCTGGCCTGCATCTCGTCTAGCTCCTTTTCGTCGGGCACCTCGTCGACGGGCTCCTTGCTGGTGGAGGGCGCTCCGACGGCAGTGGGCGGCGCGGGCGCTTCGCCCAGCTTGCCTTGCGTCAACTCCCACAGCACCTGACGGCAATACATGCTTACTTAAATGACACTCTAGACTATAGTGCTCGCGTTATCAACTGAGTCTTCGGGCCGTAAATGTCAATAACAATAGGGATGTGCCACCGCTTTGCGCCACTCGCTACCCGAGTCCGCCTTATCGCGGCGGACAAAGCTACCCTTATTGAATTTGTCGTTATGTCCTTGTATAAGTTTAGTAAGGTAACAAGTTTAGGACCTCTGTACATGAATTTCATTTCTATTTCTCACTTCTATCTCGATAGGTGTGCATAATGGAAAATTTACTGGGTTAAATCTGTGAAGCATGCAGAAGACCTACAAGGAAATGGATTTGAAAACAGCTTTTTTGAGAGATCAAGTTGAACCTATGATTATAAATGTACAGGAAGACGATTGGAACACAGATGATTCGGGTGAAGATAATTTGTAATAAAATAAAATATTTACAAAATGTAGATTAAATATTTTATTTATTTTAGTGTGTTATTTTATAATTTCAGACCTTGAAAAATCCATTTATTAAATCTTATCGATATCAATTACCTGCTGTTACGCACATCATTATCACGCTCCATAAGCCCAATGATGGCGAGCGAGATAGACTAATCTCATACAATGATTTATTGCCCGACGACTCAGTTGTTAACGCGGGCACTATAGGTGGTGGACATCCTACGGCTGCGCTCAAATGCCAGAGTCTCTACACAACCCAATGTCATTTCCACCTTGAGGTATTCCCTAGAGGTTCTAGAGCTTGGTTGAGGTAGAGGGAAAGCGTCACGTTACTTAGCTTAGGTAGCCATTATAGCCTGTAAAAGTTAGGGGACTTTGCTGCCTGATATCTATAGAACCCACTCTCACTCTGTTCAAACTCAAGGCACAAATAAAACAAGCCTTTATTAATAAGTTTGCTTTACTTTAAATCTACGTCGGGAATGAATTATTGAAATCGGTTGAGCAGTTTTTTAACTGTTGTTTTACATGGAGTCATGTAGGTACGTATAAATTCGGCTTTGCGATGCGTACACGAATCCATACAAAATTACAGTTTTAAGACAAAATTCGAATCAAATCAGCTTAGAAAATAAGAAAAATTAAATTTCAACATTGAACACTTTGCTAGCGCGAGTGATCTCCGCGCAGCGCCATCTAGTGCACGGCGCGAAAGTTACCTTGTCCACTTCACTCTGCGCCGCCTCCTCCATCTCGTCCTCGTCCTCCATGCCGGACATGGTCTCGTCCAGCATCTCCTCTATGATGCCCGCCTTCATCATCTCCTTGCTGAGCTCCTGCATGGTGTGAGCGATCTCCGGCAGCCGCAGCAGGGCCTGCATCGCTTGCATCACCTGGAGATAAATTAAGATAACCTTAAGGCTTCAACATTGGGTTATTCATGGGGTGCACCAGTGAAAGTTTGTAAGACCATTTAATTGAGTAGGAAATGAGCTTATGACCTTCAAACGCCTGAGCAGATTTATAGTTATAGCTTAGATCCAACTCGATTATGTTAGCTTTCAAACAGAAAAAACCGCATCAAAGTCGGTCCATTTGTTAGGTAGCTACAAGGGAACAGACAGATATGCACATCAAACTTACAACTCTTTTTTGCCGAGGGTTAAAAAAGGTCCTAAGACCTTAGAGTTTAAAAAAGAGATAAAGACACTAGGTTGTCAAGAGATGGCTCTGACATGTTTGAAAATAAATTTTTTGAAGGCAGAAAACACATTTATTCGGTAATGGTGTAAATGGAATTGACCCAGGAAGGGTGCACACTGCACAGCTCAGCGTGATGCAAGCGGTTTGCATGTGTGCACCCAGTACACACATGCAAACAAGCATATGAATTGGGGTGCTGGTTTCAGCTGTGGCCCCAGTGATGATACCGTCGTCGTTTTACATCAAAAATTGCAATCCAATTCCAATGTAGCAATTTATTACCAAACTTATTCTAGCAGAACTCCCAAAATTGACAAAAATCTTACCTCTGTTGACTTTTGTAGTGATCCAGCCACCCTTAATGTTGCTGTAAATAAAAATTTAATTTTTAAAGATCAATAGTTGATGTTCATTCATCACCCAAGTGGAGAAAATTACTTTACAAAAAATACTACTATACTACTATATTACTTTAAAAATGCGTTTTACTGTCAAGAAATTCCCAGAACAAGCCTGGAGTTAGGAAGTAGGTGATGTGTCACCCCCATGCCTTGGAGAGCACATAAAGCCATCAGTTGTACACCTGATCTCTGTCCAATTTTCATACACTATGCTTTGGGTGTAAGGGAATAGTGCACCTGTTTGTGCACTGTAGTATCTCCTGTGCTGATGGCTGTCGTGGCCAGATTCGGTCAGCAGGGCAATTTATTTTTATAATAATATATATTAATAGCAATGTTTACATTTACTGGGAGAAAATCAAAGTCATCA
Source organism: Oeneis ivallda (assembly GCA_029955525.1). Classification (NCBI taxonomy): domain Eukaryota; kingdom Metazoa; phylum Arthropoda; class Insecta; order Lepidoptera; family Nymphalidae; genus Oeneis; species Oeneis ivallda. The sequence continues at coordinate 7,410,507 of JARPMR010000025.1, read as the reverse complement.
AATCAGCAACCCGCTCGACGGCTTACTACTGCGCACAGGTCTCCTCTCATAGAAGAGTTATAGGCCATAGTCCACCACACTGGCAAAAACTCTCAGGTGTGCAGGTTTCCTCACAATGTTTTCCTTCACCGTTGAAGCTTGTGATATTTAATTTCTTAAACATACTTAACTTAGAAAAGTCAGAGGTCCGGTAACAAACCTGCGACTCCCCGAATAGGAGACAGCCGTACTAACCACTAGGATATCACTACTTCTAAAAACAAAGTGCTGGATAAAAATTGGTACGGATATAGATGTTACCTAATTGATTCTTCATCTGCATTTGTACTGAATTGAGGTGCGCTTTACTTGTGTAAATTTTGCTGACTGTCTTCCTTGACCTGATAATCTCCTTTGCTAATATTGTACAACATTGTTTGTCATTCTTGGCAGCTGCTTCCTTGAGTGACCTCTTGGTTTTTTCCTCTTCTCTTTGAATAGCTGTAAAATAAAAATGTAACTACAACTTGACTTGTCCACACAAACATTAATTTGGAATGAAGTTCCTTATCGGACTGCAGACTTGGTTGATTGGGCTAGGCGAAAAACTTTAAGATTTTTCCATCATATCCTTTGTGTGTTTGGGGGTTTGAATCTTGACTTCAGATTATTATTTTTTATTTTATTTATATTTATTATTAATTTATTGTTAAAAGGAACTTTGTTCCAACTGAGTGTTCCACGACACTCGCACATGTTTTTTTTTTAATTTCTGGTCTTTACAAGTAAACCAATCAAAACTGGTTGTTCTTGGCTGTAGCCGGTGGCCATTATCTTCTAAATATATAAAAAAGTGACTGACTGACTGATCTATCAACGCACAGATCAAACCACTGGACGGATCAGGCTGAAATTTGGCATACCGACAGCTATTATAACATAGGCATATTCTAAGGATTTTGAAAATTAAATCTCTAAAATAGGGGTTTGGAAAATCGAACTTAATGTGAGCGAAGCCGCCGGCAAAGGATAGTTTTTTATCTTATAATGTAAGTATCTGTCTAGGACCCAAATTCTGGTCGGAGTGAATTGAAAACCAATTGAAAACATTGAAGTGATCTGTACGGTTTCCCTATTTTATGAAAATAAAAATAATACAGAATGTTTGTCAAACATACCTCTTATTTGTCTGTCCAAATTATAACCTTCTTTGCGAAGTTTATGAGACCATTCGTTTACCTAAAATCAAAATTTATTCAAATCTTTCAGCTTGAAAACATTAACATAATGTGTGAAAAAGAAATGTGGTTTTTTTAACTTTGGACCACTAAAATGTTTTGAAATCCTGGAACGCACCATTTCTTTTGGATTTCGCTCGGGGGATTTACCAAATAAACCCATTTTCGTTTAATTTGTGAAAAATAGCAATTAAACACTGAAATTGTTTACAAAATATTTTGCATGTATTTTATTTCTTGACAGTGACGTAAAATTAGAAAATGACGTCGTCGATGTGTCATACCCAGTGTTGCCAATGCTTGATAGACAATGGCATAGACTATAGAGTATGTATGTAATAGAGCTTGCAACTCTTTAGCAACAACAGTACATTGTAAAATAATAAATAGTATAAATACCTACCTACTAGATATAAGGGGGAAGACAAGGGTCTGCCCGCGAAATTCAAATTTAATTTGGTTTTTCGCAATTTGTAAACTAATACGACAAATTAGGCTAATGGCATTCTAATTGCGCCAGTAGAATTACCATCTTCACAGGTTTACATAAAAATCGTTACTTGAAAGTGACTAATTTAAGAAATTAATCAAAATACTGAGTTGGACGTGAGTTACTCACAAATTAGTCGATATTGGAACGTAAGTTCCTTATCGCGCGGTGCGGAAGGGGGCTAGACGGAAAAAATTAAGGAACCGACACTCGACACTTTTTTGAAACCGACACTTTTTTGTTGAATGTGAATTTTGCATTGTGTTCGGTATTTTCGCGGTACAATATTGGGTCTCCGTAGCCTAGTGGCTTCGGCAGTCGCTTAACAGTTAAAAGTCGATAGTTCGAATCTCAGCTCGACAGACTGAATTTTCTATTTTCAATTTTATTTTAAATAATTTCTACGTGTGGAATTTTTCTCTAATTTTTTATTGTATAAATTGGATAAAATGTTATTGTACTACTAACGCCATCTGTTAAAAAACCAGAGTAACTCTTTGGTTTTGTAACATTGCTGCAATAGAAATAAACTAAATATAATATTCATCGTAGCCATTCAATCAATTTAATACTAGATGACACCACTAGTTTATTACAATTCCTTCACTAATTAATCGAAAGGAACTTCGTTCCATCCGGGTGTCCCTTGACACCTCTCAAGTTTTTAGGGTTCCGTACCCAAAGGGTACCAACAGGACCCTATTACTAAGCCTACGCTGTCCGTCCGTCCGTCCGTCCGTCCGTCCGTTCGTCTGTCAGCGGGCTGTATCTCGTAAACCGTAATAGATAGACAGATGAAATTTTCACATATTATGTATAACAATGTAAAAAGGTCCGTTCGCACCGCGATGTTAGGTAGACGAAGGCGACAATTGTAATTCTCATGGAATTGGAGACGTGACGCACGTTGTGCTGAGTAGGGGTGTTTCAGGTTATGTAACTCCTCTCCCATCAGATGAGCAACTATTTAATGATGATAAGGCAACGAATATTGCGAACCACAGTAAAAGTTACGCTTACGGTTTTCTTTGAGTACATAGTCTTCTTGCAGGTGTACTTATAAAATGGTGGATATTCTTCTTGGGGCATAAAACAGCTTTCAGGCTAACTGGCTGTTCTGCTCATTCAGAGCTTCCTTGGACAGAGAGATAGGCGTGATTTTTCACGTTTCATCTATCTTCTGTAATATGAATTTAATAATAAATTGTAGTATGCAGACTGGAACAGGTTAAACTTGGTGAGAATCGATTGGTTAAAATCTCGTATTACTGGGTAATCAGGTACATTACTGGGTTATTTGGTGAGTTCGTTCCTATGTTACTGATGTTACTGATGTTACTGTGATAGTGTTCTTTGCCTTGTGATGGGCCATAAGCGAGTTAGAAAGGAGATTTGCTAGCGTCTTCTTGGTAGAGACGGCGCGGCTGTAGGGGTGGTTTAGAGGCCGCACCTAGGCTAGCATAGTTAGCCGGGTTTGTCTTGTATTGTATGGAAATATTGGGTGCCATACTTGTTACGTAACGATTACAATGTACCCTCCTTCTTGTGGTAGTTATTTTTATTGAAAGAAGGTGATTGCTGAGAATGATGTTCTGTTCTGAGATAGTTTGTGATTCCTTTTATTAGACGCTTGGTGAGAGGGGTGCCGTCAGATTTATTATTTTTACTAGAGGTTGTATAGTCAAAGAGTGGTTGGCATGTTCGCCTGTGTCAAACAAAGGTTCTATGGGTCTTAAGATCTTGCCTAAGTAGTGATCATCTCTTTTGAATGAAAAGCAATAACTCCAGAGCCGGAAGAGCACTGGGCGTAGAAGACGAGTCGCTGCACGGGTTTGGGCAACGATGTGCTTCACGTAGTGTTGCATGGTTAAGCATGCATCCTTAAGCATGCATACGCATCCTTACGCATGCGAAAGCGTCTTGACATCTAATGGCAACTAGGGATGCATGAAGTGCCAAAAAGTTTCGATATAACGATGAAATTTTCTGAACAACATAATATTTTGAAATTCTATTGTGCCTGTTTTTACTAGTCTAGTTCAATAAATACTGACGTACTTATTACTTATTATTCATATTCCACAACAAGAGGGGTTCAACCTATATTAAACATGGGAAACAATCACTTAACAAAGAAATCACTCACACTCAATAGGCTGTTGATAGTTGAGTCAGTCAGTCAATCAGTCAGAGCAAATATTTTAAGAATATAGAAGATTAACAGCGAGAATTGAGGCTGAACTAGTGATGAAAATATCGATGCCATCATCGAACATCCTTACGCTATACGCAGACAACATGGAGTGGAATATTTCTTTTCTGTGACTGTGTGAAGTGGTGTGATGGTGTGAAGTGTGAATGCCCTTGCCATGGAACTAGGAAATACGACTACGTCTTGCCTTGCCGGCCGGCCCAGTGTTCGTGATCTATGTTGCCGCTATCCTAGTGTTCGTGTGTTGTTCGTCTGTGTTCGTGGTCTATGGTTGCCGGCTGAGGGAAAATTAAAAATGAAGATAATGTGGAGAAATTAAATTATTTTAATATTAAGTTTGTGTAGTGTATTGCACGGACGAAAGTCGAAACCAAAGCAGGAAATAAACTCTAAGGACAAAGGGTGTAGTGTAGTTTTATTTTTATCACAGACCAGGAATAATTAAGGTTAGTATAGTGTGAAATTAATTTTAATGGATTTTTACATATTTCAACAAATTAAGAAGCTACATATTGCATTCAAGGCATCGTAAATTTTAACCGTTGAAATTAATTCAACGCACCAGCTTCAAGCTGAGTAAGTTATAAAATACCTTCAATTTATTTATTTTGATGCAACAGTGAGGCGCACCGCGCAAGATCACATGTGGAACTTGGAAGTTCCTCTCAAAGATCAGATGTCCCGTTTTTGGCATCACGTTGTATCGGTTATTGATGATGACGAAATCACATGCGACCTCATAGATTTTGAAATTGATTCCTTTTTAGGGTTCCGTGCCCAAAGGGTGCCAACGGGATCCCTTTACTAAGCCTTCGCTGTCCGTCCGTCCGTCTGTCAGCGAGGTGTATCTCGTAAACCGTAATATCGTAAAGTGGGGAAACAAATGAATACACGTTCAATAATTTAATTTACAATAAAATGTAAACTAAATTATTGAATGTGTAAAAAAAAGCATCCTTGAATACCCCTCAGTACCAAGAAGTACCTGAGTTCAACTACTGAAAAAAAATCCCTGTAGGTAGTTCAATGGTTGAACTAATGAACTAGTGGGAATGAGCCTCTTCAGATATTACCAAAGTTTGAAATACTTGATTCGGTCAAACATAATGTGATAACCAAATAACTATTTAGGTTTTGTTCCGAAATGTAGAATCCTCAAAAAATTCAAAATTCAAATTTATTTCACCTGGGGCTTTTATGACAAGTTTGGCCTGTTTTATGTATTAAGTATCTAATTTTATAATGAAACCATCATTATTGTAAACAGACTTAAACAGATAACCAGTTCATTGCCCTTTTAGGCCCCATTGAATCTCATTGCAAGTTGTCAGCAGTGGTTTTACAATGTAGAAGCATTGTCACTCAATCAGTCCTTTATAAGTCAATTCATCCACTTTGTCATATACCATTACAGAATGAATAACTCTCCTATCAAAATATGGACTGTAGATTTTTATACCACTCTTACAAGTATTTACTTACCAAATTACATCAGTCTCTTTTTATTTTGTACTAGCTGATGCCCGCGACTTCGTCCGCGTGAATTTAGTTTTTGTTTTTTTTTTTTTTTTGTATTAAAACCTTCCGTGGAACTTAAGGAACATACAAAAAAATAAATTAACCGAATTGGTCCAACCATTCTTGAGTTATGCGCTTACCAACATTCATTTTTATTTATATAGATTGAATTAGAATTTTGAAAATTGAAATAATTGCAGTGAATCTGCATGGTTGGACATAGCTATTATTTTTGTGCTATACCTTGTGAAATGCTGAAAATCTCATTGAAATCCACTAAGTTTTTATGTTGTAGGTAGGTATATACTAAGCAAATAGCAATTTGGTATTTTGTCATGGTTATTTATCTCAGAATTTGTTAAACTTACCACCTTAATATTTGGGGAAATGATACTTCGAAGTTTTATCTTGGATTATGTGTTCTAAAAACATTATTGGTGAAAATTTTCTCGATTGTATATTTTTTTGAAAAATAGATGTTTTGCACACATTTTGCTATTTATCTCAGGAGGAGCAAACTATTTTGGTTGGGTTTTTGTTTTGTCAAGAAACCTAGAAGTATTTTTCAATTACATGTTTTAATTTATCGATTGGTTGTTTAACTAACTTGTAATTAGGTTATAAGCAATTTTGGCGCTTACGTCGTCAAAAATACGTTGCGCGTCTATCGCTCTGTATTTCTCACTCACGAGAAAACAATAATTAACCATCCCGCTCGAAGAGGGGCACGAAATCCATATCATAGCGGCGTTATGGCATACTCTTAAACAAATCAATAATAATAAATACTAATATATTATGCAACTTACAAGACATTGATTTTTATGTGAAATTGAAAAGAGGTTATAAAATATTAATATCTAAAACTGTAATGTAATAGCTAAAATCGTGATCCTGCAGTGGTTGCTTGAAAAATAAGTTAAGGTTCAGATTTCAGTACTTTAGATCAGTGTTTTTCAATCTTCTTGAAAACGCGACCCCTTTACAAGTTAAAAAATTCTGCCGACCCCCAGGGTCTTACTGTCATTCATTCAAAGACCTATATTAAACGGAAAATCAAGAAAATGATGAGATCTGTGTAAACAAGTAGGTTTTGCCTTTTGGGGTGCGTTTTGGATAATATTTAAAAGAAAATCTTATAGATTTACCATGTAAAGGCATGCTCAAAAAAAAGAAATAGGCTCCAATTAGAGAATGACTTCATCATTAATGTCTCTAAAATAGAACCACGTTTCGATTTGTTAAAAAATAAACAAACACAGCCTTCTCATTAAAACTGTAGTTTTTTTTACTGTAGTGTAGGACCTACAAACACTTGACTTTTATTACCCTCGACCCCCCGAGTAAGGCTTGGTGACCCCCTTGGGGGTCGCGACCCACAGATTGAAAAACACTGCTTTAGATAATTCGTACCAACCCTACAGAGTGCCGGTAATTCGATGGCCGGCGACACGTTAAGCCGCGTAAGGACATTTCACAATACAAAATTACAGATCGCAATGTGCTGTGCAGTTTGCATAACAATGGCCGAGCGGTGAGCACCGAGCACACGCAAAAATGGATGTGCCGTCGCTGCATGGTGACATCTGAGATCCGTGCCAGATATGTAATAGATTTTCGTTAGACACAGTGTATTTGGAAGATTCAAAACACATCTCTGTCTCTCGTTATTTTCCACTGGAGGCACAAAATGTATATATTTTTTTTTATTCGATGACAAGCTAGTCCTTGGCTGCGATCTCACCTGATGGTAAGTGACGATGCAGTCTAAGATGGTAGCGGGCTAACTTGGAAGGGGTATGGCAGTGAACATTCAACCCATACCCCTAATTGGTTTCTACACGCCATCGTGCCGGAACGCTAAATCGCTTGGCGGCACGTCTTTGACGGTAGGGTGGTAACTAGCCAGAGCCAAAGCCAGACCAGTCCAGACCAGAGTCAATTCAGAAATAATAAATTCCCAAATTGACCCCGCCGGAAATCGAACCCGAGACCTTCCAGTTGTAAGGCTACAGCGCTCACCACTGAGCCAGGGAGGTCGTCGAAATAATATCGTGTGAACATCGTCGTTTCACTGTAGGTCTACTGAATCGCCACCGCAGCCGTGGCACAGGTCGCTGTGACACGTGTTTATGTGTAAGGAACTGGAATTCAGGGGGTTATTTCTCTGGAAGCGCCCACCAAGTTCCACTCTTCATTATTCCCTGAGGGTAGTCCCAAGAGGGATTTAAGGGTAGTCCTACATAACCCAATCTCTCCCAGGAATGCAGTGAATCCTTATAGAATATATTATGCTGCGCTTGAACCCACCTACTTGTTTTAGATTGTCTGTCAAAAGCCTAGGAGTTCTCCCGTATCGCAGTCTTTTCAGATGTTAGGTCGCCGTTCAAGCACCTTGGGACCACATTATTTATAGTAGTATAGGTAAAGTAAAAAGTGGTAAAACACTAATTGTATATTCTACCCGCGGTCCATTATATTGATCAAGTAACATTTTTAATAAAATCCCAAATTATATTACAGATGAAAATAATATTAGAACCTAGCGAAAACTAAAAGAATGGCTACTAAAAAATAGCTTCTACGAGATAGACGAACTATTCCAAAAATAGCAGTAAACTTTAAGACCTCAATTGCGCATCAGGCTATGTTCCAAAATGAATTAGATATTATCATAATGTTATGACGAACTATTTTGACATACGAATGACTTCCAATCTGTTAATGAATAATATTAATTCGATTTTTAACTAATTTATACTAACCTACTTATGTAACTTTGCAACGCCCTAACGGGGCCTCATGTAATCTAACAATATATGTAATTAAGTGGATATACATGAATGCAAATAATAATAAAGAAATAATAATAATATACTTATACTTTATTTCCTGTTCCGTGCACGTCCATCCACGTTTGTGTTCACTTGACGAGCGCGGCGAGTGGCCGGGCCATGGGCTATTGTAGGTCTCTGTACTCTGTACGTCACAGGGCGCCAACGACCTAGCGTAGCGGTTCAAATTCAAATTCAAAATCATTGTTGTTGTTGTTTCGTTTAATGGCTTTTGTCATGCCCACACGGCTCAAATTACTTCGCCAATAAATCATTTATTTCATATAGTCCAAATTTTGGCACTCAAGTCATGAATCTACCACCGCCCGGTTCGGAAAGTTGATTCTGCAAATAAAAGCCGGCAAGAAACTCGGCAGATGCTCTTTTCAAAACAATATAATACAATATCGTAATAATACAGTATCAACAATGTTAAAAATAGAAATAAGTAAGTTACAAAAAACAATTAGTAAGTAGTTGGTAGTACTCGTAGTCGAGGCAGTGATAGCCTAGTGGTTAGGACTGTGGTCTCCTATTCGGGTGGTCGCAGGTTCGATCCCGGGACCTCTGACTTTTCGAAGTTAAGTGTGTTTAAGAAACTAAATATCACATGCTTTAACACTTAACAGTGAAGGAAAACATCGTGAGGAAACCTGCACACCTGAGAGTTCTCCATAATGTTCTTGAAGGTGTGTAAAGTCCGCCAATTCGCATTGGGCCAGCGTGGTGGACTATGGCCTATAACCCTTCTCTGAGAGGAGACCTGCGCTCAGTAGTGACAGTGAGCCGATGATGGGTTGATAATGATGAATGATGATGATGGTAGTAGTTAGTTTAGGTTCTACGACCTATGTGCCATGGCACCAGTCACTACAGCTTTGTGACTCGTTGAACTATGTCAGTTGCCCTGGTTAAAGATAGAGATACTCGGAGCATGATTCCTCAGTCCGCAGCCTTTACGAAATGTAAAGGTTTTTAAGGGCACGATCTTCGGGCGCAGTAGGCATTTAGAGCTACCTCAGTCCCCGCGCGGTGAGATGCACGTAGGCGCTTTTCAAATTAACTCGCTCACCCCGCCGCTGTGCAAATTTTACATCATAGACAGATACATCATAGATAACTTTATTGTACCTAACAGTTCTAAGTTTTATAAAATATTTATATGGTAAGGTATTATGTAAGTTTGATTGTTATTTTACATATTACGTACATAGGTACATTTACGTACTTATTTTTTTTATGTTTTTTTTTTTTGTTATTAGTTATTTCTTTCAAACTCGATATCTGGGGCTCCCTGTGCTTATAAAATAGTTAACCGTTGCCAAAATGTCGGCCATTTTCTCTTTTTTTGTTATTGGACCGATTTCTTTCAAAATCCATATCTGGGGATCCTGTGCTGGTCTAGGGATCCTTGTACTCATAAAAGCGGTAAACATCGTCAAAATTAGAAAAAGTGGTGGTCATATTCTTTTTTCTTTTTATGCGATCGATTTCTTTAAAAATCGATATATGAGGATCCCCATGCTCATAGCAGTGGTAACCGATGTCAAAATTAGAAAAATGGAAATGTTTTTCTCCAATCTATTTGGGACGAAGTTCCTTATCGGAATAGCAAAGAATAGTAAAAACACCTTTTTAATATTTGACAAATGTTTATAGTATAAAAAAAAATTGCCGGCACTAATTTTGACTACGGCGACCTCTTTTATGAGCATGATGAATCCCTGATATTGATTTTGAAAGAAATCGGTCCAGTTACTAAAAAAATGGCTAAGGAACTTCGTCCCAAATAGGTTGGGGATTTTTTTTTTTCATTTTCCTAATTTTGACATCAGTTACCACTGCTATGAGCACGGAGATCCTCAGATATCGATTTTCAAAAAAATCGGTCCCATAAAAAGAAAAAAGAATATGGCCACCACTTTTTCTTATTTAGACGATGGATACCTCTTTTATTAGCATTGGGAACCCCAGATATAAATTTTGAAAGAAATCGGTCTAATAACAAAAAAAAAAGAAAATGGCCGCCTTTTTTCTTATTTTGACGATGATTACCTCTTTTATTAGCACTGGGAATCCCAGATATCAATTTTGAAAGAAATTGGTCCAATAACAAAAAAAAACTGACCGCAACTTTTTCTTATTTTGACGATGGATACCTCTTTTATTAACACTGATAACTCCAGATATCAATTTTGAAAGAAATCGGTCCAGTAACAAAAAAAAAAAAAAGAAACTGGCCGCCACTTTTTCTTCTTTTGACGATGGATAATTCTTTTATTAGCACTGGGAGCCCCAGATATCAATTTTGAAAGAAATTGGTCAAATAACAAAAAAAAATGGCCGCCACTTTTTCATGGTTACCTCTTTTATGAGCACAGGGATCCCCAGCTATATAAGAATCTAAACCTAAAACCTCTTATACTAATATTTACAGATTTATTAATAGATACTAAAAATTACAACAATATTAACATTCTGATTTTATTTTAATCTATGACAAAATGAATACGGAATGAAAATAATAGGTATTTAAGCAATAGTTCGCTTGATCAGCGGGGGGGGAGGGGGGGATCGTAGCGAGCCAGCGAAAGCGATACGTCCTACCTCGATGATACTTTGCGGGCTACTGGAGTCTGGAGTGAGGCGCACGCGCGCACGAGCCACGTTAATTGTTATATAAAAAGTAAAAACGTCGTGATTAATAAATAAACAAATTTTTTAGAGAAAAATTAACCATTAAATAATCTTCTAAAAGTGTTTGCCTATTTTGTGATATTTGTTTTTTTAGTCTAACTTTAATATTCTATGAACACGACCTGAAAAACGATAAAAATTACACTGTTTTCGAAATTATTTTTGATCGGGTGAAGTTGTAAATATAGAGTTTTGAACCATAAAAGAATTAAGAACATATATTAAACTACAACATATATTTTTAACCGATCAAAACAAAGAATATTTCATTGTTTACGATTCAATCAAAAATAGGTCGATGTCGAAGATCCCGCCGTTAAGTCTGAAAATGTTTCTATAGGTGGTTCTAATCTATCTGTCTCTATTAGCTAAATAATTACTAGGTATCTATATAGCCAACCGAACTTTTCTGCTCGGCAACCAATTTTATCATCACATCTTGTTATATGCGTCATGAGTCATGAACTCATGACTCATGAGTGTAATTATTTTTTCATCATACCTATTCGAAAAACGAATATTGGCTTCAGAGGATAGCGGGAGCAAAATTTAATTTTAACCCCATGGGACTTTTCATTTCTCTCTTCTGATTGGTCCGCGTTCGTGCTTTAGCATACTAAATCACTAACGCGGACCAATCAGAAGAGAGAATTCAAAAATGTGTCGAAATTCAAAAATGTTTGAGAAGCTGTTGTCTTCGATAAGTCACGTGATCTTTGTCGATTAGATATGTACGCCCATACTACATACCAACATAAATATTTAATGTTTAATTATTTCATAAAAAAATATTTGTGTTTTATTTAAACTTTCAATATACGTATTGGTAATATCTATACTCTATACAAAGTAGGTTGATACTCCTAGCTTTTTCTCATACTGGTAATGATGAAAAATAGTGTGTGTCATTCGGGGCCAAGATTTTTTGTTCTCGGGCGGCGTATATTGAATTCCTCGCTACGCTCAGAATTCTACTTTAGAATCCCTCGCTGCGCTCGGGATTCTACTATAGAATCCTTCACTTCGCTCTGAATTCAAAATAACGCCCTCGGGGAACAAAAAATTCCTTTGGCCCCATATAACACAAATAACTATTTCATCATACCTATTCGAAAAACGAATATTGGCATCAGAGGATAGCGGGAGCAAAATTTAATTTTAACCCCATGGGACTTTTCATTTCTCTCTTCTGATTGGCCCGCGTTCGTGCTTTAGCATACTAAAGCACTAACGCGGACCAATCAGAAGAGAGAATTCATAAATGTGTCGAAATTCAAAAATATTTGAGAAGCTGTTGTCTACGATAAGTCACGTGATCTTTGTCGATTAGATATATACGCCCATACTACATACCAACATAAATATTAATGTTTAATTATTTCATAAAAAATTATTTGTGTTTTATTTAAACTTTCAATAAACGTATTGGTAATGTCTATACTCTATACATAGTAGGTTGATACTCCTAGCTTTTTCTCATAGGTAATGATGAAAAATAGTGTGTGTCATTCGGGGCCAAGATTTTTTGTTCTCGGGCGGCGTATATTGAATTCCTCGCTACGCTCAGGATTCTACTTTAGAATCCCTCGCTGCGCTCGGGATTCTACTATATAACATTGGCCCCATATAACACAAATAACTATTTGTTTAAGTAAAAGTTTTGTTTTGTTTGTGTAAGTTACAAAGGGTTGCAGCAATAATAATAATTAATTGATCAAAACCATCTTAATTAATGTAATCAAATTGCGAATAAGTCATATTTTAGTGCTAAGTAAATGATGTAGAAATATTGCCGGTGTGACAAACAAGAAAAATCTGTCAGATTCGTGTTTAAAATTGGTATTCTCACATCGTCATAAGGCATGATTAGTTTGTGAGCAATAGACTTTTGAGTGGCTCGGTTTTAAAGAGTTAGCATCGATGTTTGTGACACTTCATAATCACACTGGTATGGCGAACAAGAAATATTCTTCTTATGTCACACTCTGGTGTGACGGGTGTGACATACTGGCATGACAACGAGTCTGTAATCAAATCCTTACTAATATTATAAATGCGAGTTGGTTTGTCCTTCAATCACGCCACAACAGGGCTACGGATCGACGTGATTTTTTCATGGGTATATTTGAGGACCTCGAGAGTGACATAGGCTACTTTTTATCCCAGAAAATCAAAGAGTTCCCGAGGGATTTTAAAAACTAAATTCACGCAGACGAAGTCGCGGGCATCAGCTAGTATTTAAATAATTATATCTCCGGAAAAGAACTTTGTACACCATTGAACAGTTTCGTAATAAAATAACATTTTAAGTTTTAATTACGCAAAACGCAATTATCTGATAACTAAATCGCGTATTTTAAAGGAAATGTCTGGTGTTTTTGGTTAAAATATGAGGCCAATTTGACTCTATCTATGTTTCCTGCCGTTTAATTCTTTGGCACCAAGGAAAAAAGTGGATCAGTATCAAAAAGTTTAAATTTCGATAACACTACTACTACTACGTACGAAGTAACTTTCACTGAATTAACTCAAGAAGTAACAAAAGCCTTTTCATCATACCTATACGAAAAAGAAAAAAAGCCGGCCAAGTGCGAGTCGGACTCGCGCACCGAGGGTTCCGTACTCCAAAAGTAAAAGTAAAACGATAATATTATATTAATTTGCTTATTTATCGTTAACTTTGTTTGTAGAGGTTTATTGTTAATATAAAAAAACTATGCTAGTTAGAGCGTTGGTTTTATTTTTCCTGTAAAATATACATAAACCTCTATTGACCATAATTAGTTCAGATTTTTCGATTGGTAAACTTCGGAGATAAGGGGGGGGGGGGGGACGGTATTTTTTCGACATTTTGGCCGATTACTCAAAAACTATTATATATAGAAATAAATAAAAAACTGTTTTAGAATGCACAAGTAAAGGCCTTTTATATGATACCCCACTCGGTATAGTTATCTTACTTTGAAATTTCAAACCCCCGATTTTCCCCCTTTTTTAATCAAACTAAAATAATTTCCGCGTTGCTTTTATTTTTCCTGTTAAATATACATAAACCTCTATTGACCATAATTATTTCAGATTTTTCGATTGGTAACTTCGGAGACTTTAACTAACTTCTTAACTTCGGAGATAAGGAGGGGAACGGTATTTTTTTCGACATTTTGGCCGATTAATCAAAAACTATTATATATAGAAATAAATAAAAAACTGTTTTAGAATGTACAAGTAAAGGCCTTTCATATGATACCCCACTCGTTATAGTTATTTTACTTTGAAATTTCAAACCCCCGATTTTCCCCCTTTTTTAATAAAACTAAAAATAATTTTCGATTTTTCTTTATTCCGATGATGTTGGGCCACTATTATACACAACTATGCCAAATTTTATGTCGATAGCTTTAATAGTTACTGAAATAATCGACTGTGACAGACGGACGGACGGACGGACGGAGAAAGTCTCATCGTAAGGGTTCCATTTTTTTCCATTTTGGTACGGAACCCTAAAAATTGGCTTTAGAGGATAGCGAGAGCCAAATTCAATTATGTTCATATGGGAGTTTGAGATTTCTCTCTTCTGATTGGTCCTCGTTCGTGCTTAGTTATGAGTTCGAGTAGTTTTTCTCATAGGTAGTGATGAAAAATAGTGTGTGTAACAATTGGCCAAAATATTTTAGATTATACGCCGCGGCGTATAGGTATTGAATATCTCGCTACGCTCCGGATTCTATTTTATAATCCTTCGCCCTGCTCGGGATTCAAAATAACGCCCTCGAGGAACAAAATATCACTTTGGCCCATAGACGAATTATATTTACCTACTAAAAGCTTTGGCCCCTTGTAACACAAATAACTATTTGCTATGCCAAATAAAAAAAAACTGTGTGAGACAACGTGCCAAGAAGCTTACACTGCCGCTTTTCTAGTAGTAAAACTAATTTGCAGTGTGTGGTGTTGCACGTTGATTCCTGCAATTGTTTGTTCTTTTGTTTTTGTGTTATTGTGAGCGTGTATTTCAGCACTTTTCTCTTAAACGACAACTGATGACATTCACCAAACCATGGTTTCCTAACTCCTAACTCCAGCAGCCAATCGTTTCTTTAGAGGGACAAAAAGGTGTTTGCCCACGAGTGGGGCCAAAAGTACTTAGCCCTTTTCCTTAAAGCAGCGAACTCTTTATTTTTCAAAAGAATTACATTGTACCTATAAGTCAAGCCGAACTTGACTAATATTCTCCCCTCGCCTACAAGTTTGTAAATTCAATTCAATTCTTTATTTGCATAGTAGTATTAGGAGTGTGTACGATACGACAATAGTAAGTAGTGTGGGGATCGAATCGTTCGATATTTCAGTTTTCAGTCCGCACCTTTAACCGTTGAGCTGAGGTTATATATATATATATATATATATATATATATATATATATATATATATATATATATATATATATATATATATATATATATATTTTATTATTCTGCGTCGTTTGGCTGAGAAATGATACAGAAAAATCTTGCCATTACCACAGAATATACATATATAATAGTACTACGTGCCATTACATAAAGACATCTATTCTAGTTCTTCTTATCTATAATTAACACGGAATGCGTCGTCTATTCACATTAGATGAAACAAGTTTTGTTTACGTCAAGTACGGTTGCACTTGGAATGAACTTCGTGACATTTTTAACCGATTTTTTTTATTGCAAGATGAATGACAGCAATGCTGAGGTCTAGGTTGAAGCGCGCTTGCCTAGAAGATAGCTATTTATTCTCGCCTTGAAGGTACTCAAGTTATACGTGGCATGGAACACGGACGCACCGGTAGAGCGTTCCACACCTTATCGGGTCGTCAATGTCTATAAGACTATGGTCTCATGGGCCAAAAGCCTTAAAAACCCGTTTTTTGATGTATTAGGTATCTATTCTATTAGGTAATAGTAATAGAAGAAGCACTGAAATCAGTGTTCACGGAGTCGTGAACACCGATTTCATTGTTTCTTCTCTTGAAATGTACCTTTCTGCCAAGTTGGTCCCATTTAAAAACCTTTAAAAAATTATCCTAACCATTAAAAAGCAGCAGGCTTTTAACCAACTTTCAAAATAGGACGAGGTTCTCAATTACGCAGGTATTTTTTTAGCGTACGTACTATCAAATTTGTATCGATAAACATTTTTAACTTTCAATAAGCTATTTCTGTTCTGGACCCTTAATCATGTCTTGCCACAGAGTCCAAGAAATCAGAGAGAATTGATTTCAGGCTTCTTGGATTAATCAATTCATTCTTATGTAATAAAACTGATCTGCTGTCTTAATTTAAAAGCTTCTTATTATCTCGATCAATAAGGATTATGGAAAATGACTTTTCATTTATAAGGATTTTCCAATCCACGTGGCGAACCGATCGATAGGCAACCGTTTCTGTTTTTAATTTGTGAGCAAAGTCCTAACCACTAATACCTTACATAATTATAACAGTACTATCTTTAAATCGACGTAATCCGTATAATGCCCGTATTTGTGTTGTGATCGATTTTACTTATCTGTATCATCGATTTGTTATCGTGTCACTTGAAATATGAACCCTCTATGTGCCCTTTTAGATGTTATATAAATTTAAGGTTATTTGAAGGTCGCTTTCAATGTTTTGTTAAGGTTTTGGTCGACACCTATTCACAAAATGGCCTGCTAATGGGGTTGTCTAAAAATGATTGCATCAATGTGACGATCTCAATGACTTCTGATTGGCTGAATTTGTGGCGTTTTTGCTGCATCAGTGCATTTTACCACAAGCAAAATATTTAAAAGAATAAAAAACCCGACTGCTTTCAAGAATATCATTGAAAATATCAATGAGAAAAAAATGAAAAATATATTTTCGTAATCACCTTTTCAAAGTTCAAAGCCTTTAATTTGATACCCCACTCAACTCTTAAGTCTCAATAGGATTTGAAGAAAAAATCATTTTTGAACCCCACATTATGGCGTCCAAAATCCGCCATTTTGATTTTTTCAAATTTTTATGTTCTCGTTGACTGCACTCGCGCTGGTATGGCGAATCTTAAGACTGCTACTTATCAAAATCGGCCCACTCGTTTGGTCTCTAAAGTGCCACAAAGGAATAAACATACATAGACTGATAAACACTTAACACTCCTTTGCGTCGCGCAGTCGGGTGAAAAAGGAGAGAGTATTATCCAATCAGAGGTGATTGCGATCGTCATAATGATGACGATGATGACATTTTTAGACAATCCCACAGCTATATTCGTAAAAAGGACCTAGGAAGGAAAGACGATTCTGATAATGCCCTATTCGTTAAATACCCTACTCTACACACTAATTTGTTCATCATCATCATTAGCAACCCATCAACGGCTCACTACTGAGCGCAGGTCTCTCAGAGAAGGGTTATAGTATAGGCCATAGTCCACCACGCTGGCCCAATGCGAAATGGCGGACTTCACACACCTTCGAGAACATTATGAAGAACTCTCAGGTGTGCAGGTTTCCTCACGATGTTTTCCTTCACCGTTGAAGCAAGTGATATTTAATTGCTTAAACGCAAATGACTCCGAAAAGTCAGAGGTGCGTACCCGGGATCGAACCGAATAGGAGACCACAGTCCTAACCACTAGGCTATCACTGTTTCAACTAACTACTAATTTGGTCGAAAACTATAATTCTGCAAATGCCCTCTTCGAAGATTATCATCATTTAGGCATTGTTAAGATTAAAGCAAAGCTTGTTCCTTGATAAGTTGATCACTAGGCTATATCTACAAACCGTTTCGCTTAAATTTTGTTCAACATAGGTACGCAAATCTTTTAAATCTATTACTTATACATACATATTATATACAAAAAAAGAGAAGGTGACTGACTGACCTATCAATGCACAGCTCAGATCATTGGAAGAATTGGGCTGGAATTTGGCAAACAGGTAGCTATTATGACGTTAGGTCGTAGGCTCATATGGGCAGGCATCCGCTGAGAATGGAATTTTTGAAAATTGAAGCCCGGGGGTAAAATAGGGGTTTGAAAAATTGAACTTCCGTGAGCGAAGCTGCGGGCAAAAGCTAGTATTTTAATAAGATGAATTAATTATATTACACATCCGCCTAAGATCTGTTTCCTTAAAAATCTTGGAATCATTTATTAGTGTTTTGGTTCCCATAAATATTTAACAAACTAGTTTGAATATTAATTTTTGATGACCTTTTTGACCTCGATTTACTTCATTTAATTGCATTACAAACCTGAGACGACCAGTTAAATTGCACATTTAATTTGCCGGTATGTTTAAAAAGCTGGTTTTCGTTCATTCAGCTTCACCTACGCGACCTACGTTTACAACAAGGATAAAAGTTTAAAAACTATTACCCGACTACGGAAAATTGGATGTTATGACCAGCATATTAATTTTGTTCGTATAAAATATAATATTATACAGAGGAAAGATTTTTTTGTTTGTTTGTTTGTTTATTTGTTTGTTTGTACTGAATAGGCTCTGTAACTATTGGACCGATTTTAACCATTTTTAACCGACTTCTAAAAAGGAGGAGGTTCTCAATTCGGCCGGTATCTTTTTTTTTTCTATGTATGTCCACCGATTTCTCCGGGATTACTGGACCGATTCGCGTGATTTTTTTTTAATCGACAGAGGAGGATGGCGAAATTGTCCCATAAAAATGTTCACCTTCAACTCCTCAAGCCTGATGCTGCAGGGATATTGCTCACCTAAAATAAAGAGATTTAGGAAATTTCGATTACGAATTGATATTGTAGACAACAAGTATGGACTACATCATGGAGCTCCAGGTCCTAGCTCCTAAATCATAGGATACTACACTTAAATGCTTAAAATAAAAATTCTTTTCAAAAAACCGACTTCTAACGCCACTACAAAGTATAAAAATAATTTTAGTTTGTCCACGTTTGTTGAAGTCGGGCGGGCCTAAAATACAAACTATGAAACCGACTCGCGATGCTCGCTCGACTTTCTACAAACGAGTCTCTCATATTGTGTAGCGTCGCGCATCGGGTTCATTGTTTGTATTTAGGCCCGCCCGATTATAACAAACGTGGACAAACTAAAATTATTTTTATACTTTGTAGTGGCGTTAGAAGTCGGTTTTTTTAAAAGAATTTTTTTTCACCAATGGAAAGCTATAATTTATATTCAAAAAATTTAGAGATCCTTAAGAAAATTGCAATAATGTAACCCAAAGTAGCAAAATTTTGCCTATAAAATGCATTATAGGCGTGTGCTGAGAAAACTATTGATGATACATAAGAATGATGATACTACATAATTAAAGAACTCATTATTCTCTACAAAAAACTCCCCAAGGGAATATATCTAACTATCATATTTAAGTCACAATAGTAGCTTTTGTGTTCTAAAATTTAATTAGATCGGCTTTATTATTGTAATACTAATTCTTCCTTTCTAATACATATTATAAATGCGAAAGTATGTTTATCTGTTGGTTTTTCCGTCAATCGTGCTGCAACAAAGCTATGGATTGGCGTGATTTTTTGGATAGGTATAGTTGAGAACCTGGAGTTCCCGCGGGATTTTAAAAATTAAATCCACGCGGACGAAGTCGCGGGCCTCAGCTAGTATAAAATATAATGCCAGGCTTATGTCACCCGGATCATGGTGAATCGATTGACACCTCATTCATCATAATCGATTCAATAGTTTAGGTTGGTACGGTGGAACATTTTAAATTATCACATACATACTTAAATACACAGAGTACTGCTAAAATCATAACCCTACCTGCTTGCCGTAGCTGGGTAAAAACACTAAGGATAGGGCAGACAAGACTACGTGGAATCGGGGTGTCTGGATTTCGTTTATAACTATATATTATGTACGTGATTTTTACCAACGACTGCTCAAACTGCTTTTGATAGAAGCTTGCAGTAAATAGTACTCTGCTTTTGCAGTTAAAAAACACTCCATGATAATCTTGTATCATAATTATCCACATTCACCCCCGTAAAAGAGGCCAAAGTTATCAATTACTATATTATCACCACTGTTAAACTGACATATCCATAATTATTTATCATTATAATTAATTAGACTAGGGTCAATTAAATAATATTAATTGATTTGGAAACTTAAGTAACCCTTTTTGCCCCATCTATATCAGGGGTTCTAAACCTTTTCGATATTAGACCAGTTACTAAATTATATTTTTATCTTACCATGGACCACATGGTATGGAAGTATTACAAAAAATAAATGTAGTAGGAAAAAATATGTATTTGAAATAAACCCTTAATTTTTGCTTATAAATAACTAGGTGACCCAGCGAACTTCGTACCGCCAACTTATCTATATAAATAAAACAAATAAACTATCCCAATCCAAAAAAACTATCCTATCTTTTAAGTTGGACCAAATTACAGATGGTTACGAAGTTTGATAAAAATCCGTTCAGTAGTTTAGGAGTCCATCGCGAACAAACAACGTGACACGTAATTTATATTATATATTAAGATGTGTTTTGCATGTAAAAAAAGTTGAACGAATAATTTTTTTACGCTTCGCGGACCAATGGTTTAAAAACACTGATCTATATTAAGGTCGTCATTGTATGAAATTTCAAAGCAATTTGAAATAGTATCTACTTCAAGCGTTGGTGGTAGGGCCCCTGGAGTCAGAGTGTATCGCAAATATTGACGCACTTCCCTAAGTCTTGTGTAAGGGTACTGGGGTTTATCTCGCTTAGGTCTTTGTGACGTCAGACGACCTATACGGTCCAGTTTCTATGACCGATATAGAGAGTGTTTGCAAATAAACTAACAGTTGGCATGTTATTTCTATGATAATGGTAGTTAATTACCTCGTTGGTTTGTGACTAGCTGGTTTGGCTGTGCTTCATAAGTTCGTAGGTTTTAACCCCGGTTTAGGTGATAGCCTAGTGGTTAGTACTACGGTCTTCTATTCGGGGAGTCGCAGGTTCGATCCGGGCACTGCACCTCTGGCTTTTCTAAGTTATGTGCGTTTAAGAAATTAAATATCACAAGCTTTAATGGTGAAGGAAAACATTGTGAGGAAACCTGTATACCTGAGAGTTCTTCATAATGTTCTCAAAGGTGTGTGAGTCTGCCAATTCGCATTGGGCCAGCGTGGTGGACTATGGCCTGTAACCCTCTCTGAGAGGAGACCTGCGCTCAGTAGTGAGCCGTTGATGGGATGTTTTTTTATATATATATATATATATATATATATATATATATATAAAATATCTATCCCATTTAAAGCTATCGATATTTTCGATTTCTTAAACTTTAGATGTCATGAACGATCGATCTCATAGACTTTCGTTATGATGAAATAGAATAGAATAGTAATGTTTTTTTATTCAAATAAACTTTTTTACAAGTGCTTTTGAATCGTCGATGAGTCTACCACGGTAGGTCGATATCATAATCTATCGATGTAGGTAACGTGTTCGATCTCATGAGCTTCGAACTTCGATGTTATTTCGATGTGGCGGACCGGACGCCCGCTGTAGTATAGGCCCTAATATCAATCTGCCCCTTAGCCAAGTTACACTTCGTTGCATCGATTCTCTTTCAACGATCGTTAACGCTTGAAGGTTTGGCTAGGGCTAGACTAGATGGCACTGCAGCTGATCAAAGACAGAAGTGTATTGATAATATTTCGCGACATTTTGTATTATAAATGTTTATTTAGCATTTAAAATGCATAAATTATTCACTGTAGTGTCCATTCAAAATGCACACTATTAGTTAATTAGATAATTTTATTATTGTACCTTGTTCAAGTTTCGAAATCGCAAACTAGATGGCGCTGTAGCCCTAACCAAACCAAGCGTTAACGATCATAGAAATAGAATAGAAACGATCCAATGTAACTTGGCTGACATGATAACACACAAATTATTATAAAAACTATAGGTAAGTAGGTACGTAGTAATACCACTAATACTATGTTTATGAAGGTACCTACTGGAATGTTCAAAGTTTAACAATGATTACACGATTGTGTAATCTTTTTAATTAAGTATGTACTTATTTTATTTGCTGAGATAAAAACCATTAGTGTAAATAATTTTTTGTAGATTTGTTCATTAAATAATACCTACTTACTAACGTTACTCCTAACAGTGGTATCTACTTAAGTATTATAAACAAGGTATTCTATTGTAGAAAAACTATTTTGTTTAACAATAAATAAATATTTTTAGAAGTAGGTATTGTTCAATAAGTCCCTTTACTTCATAGACGAATTATAATTAATATCTGGGTGACCAGTGTGATTTTTTTTTGTAAATCATGTTTTTTGGAAATTATCTTATTAAAAAAAAATCCTATTAATATTATAAATGCGAAAGTTTGTGAGGATGTATGGATGTTTGGATGGATGGATGGATGGATGGGTGGATGTTTGTTACTCTTTAACGCGACAACTGATGAACCGATTTTGCTGAAATTTGGCACAGACATAGATTATAGTCTGGAATAGCACATAGGCTACTTTTTATCCCGGAAAAGCAAACACTTCCTGCGGGATAGCATCGCTATTTTTTACGCATTTGTCCTTCAAAATTCGCGCAATGGAGTTTTATATCGTGTTTTTTTTTGTATAGGTAAAGTTAAGGGCCTGAAAAGTGACAAAGGCTACTTTTTATCCCGGGAAAACAAACAGTTCCAGCAGGATATTAGTATTCTACTTTTCACATATTTATCCTTCAATTATGCGCCAACGGAGTTACATATTGACGTGATTTATTGGATAGGCATAGTTGAGGACTTGAATAGTGACAAAGGCTACTTTTAAACCCGGGAAAACAAACAGTTCCCGCGGGATATTAGTATGCTACTTTTCACATATTAATCCTTCATATGCGCCAACGGAGTTACAGATTGACGTGGTTTTTTGAATAGGCATAGTTGAGGACCTGAAATGTGAAAAGGCTACTTTTTATTCCGGGATTTGTATGGTACTTTCACATTTTTATCCTTCAATTATGTGTCAAGGGAGTTACATATTGACGTGATTTTTGGGATAGGCATAGTTGAGGAACTGAAAAGTAACAACGACTACTTTTTATCCCGGGAAAACAAACAGTTCCCGCAGGTTATTCGTTTGTTACTTTTCTCATATTTATCCTTCAACTAGCTGATGCCCGCGACTTCGTCTGCGTGAACTTAGCCTTTAAAATGCCTCGGGAACTCTTTGACTTTGCGGGATAAAAAGTAGCCTGTCACTCTCCAGGTCCTCAACTATAGGTACCCCTGCAAAAACTCACGTCGATCCGTAGCTCTGTTGGGGCGTGATTGAAGGACAAACCGACGCACTTTCGCATTTATAATATTTCACCATATAAAGTGAAAGTGCATATAGTGAACGTGGTTTTTTACACAGGTAAAGTTGAGGCCTTGGAAAATAACACAGGTTACTTTTTGTCCCGGGAGCATACATTTAAACGCCCGGGCCACTACAAAGTATATAATTTATTGTATAATTTTTAAAAAACGCTCGACTGATTTCGATAAAATTTAAATGGGACCACCTGGGAAGTATAAGCCTTTGAAACAAAAAAAGAATTTTCCAAATCGGTTCAGGTGTCTTCGAGTAATCGGTGAACATACCTACATAAAAAAAGATTCAGTTGAATTGAGATCCTCCTCCTTTTTTGAAGTCGGTTAAAATAATAATAAAAATTAGTTTAAATTTAACGAAGTTATGGAGTAAAACAGTCAAAATAGTTCAACCCCTATCTCAGAGAACATACATCTACATCTATACAAACATACATCCTTATACATCCATCCTCACAAACTTTCACAATAATATTAGTGGGATAATATGAGTAATAATAGGTAGGATAGGATATAGTTAATGTATTTATAGTTAGTAGGAGGAGGATACAAACATACATAAATACATGCACACACACATAATTATATACATACATGCAGGCAAGCATGCAAGCATACATACATACATACATAAATACATACATACATACATGCATACATACATACATACATGCATACATACACACACACATACACACACACACACACACACACACACACACACACACACACACACACACACACACACACACACACACACACACACACACACACACACACACACACTTGAAATACACACGCATAATTGAAAGATAAATGTGTGAAAAGTAGTAAAGAACCGTTTGTTTTCCCGGGATAAAAAGTAGCCTTTGTCATTTTTCAGGCCCTTAACTTTACCTGTGCAAAAAAATCAAGTCAATCTAAAACTCCATTGCGCGTATTTTGGAGGACAAATGCGTAAAAAATAGCGATGCTATCCCGCAGGAACTGTTTGCTTTTCTGGGATAAAAAGTAGCCTATGTGCTATTCCAGACTATAATCTATGTCGGTGCCAAATTTCAGCAAAATCGGTTCATTCGTTGTCGCGTTAAAGAGTAACAAACATCCATCCATCCATCCATCCATCCATCCAAACATCCATACATCCATCCTCACAAACTTTCGCATTTATAATATTAATAATATTAATAGGATAAGTAGGAGGAAGTAGGGTAGTCGGATAGGTAGTAGGAATATACATACATACATACATACATACATTCATACGTACTTACATACATACATACATACATACATACATACATACATACATACATACATACATACATAAATGCCGCGTAATTAAAAGATAAATATGAGAAAAGTAGCATACTAATATCCCACAGGAACCGTTTGTTTTCCCGGGATAAAAAGTAGCCTTTGTCATTTTTCAGGCCCTTAACTTCACCTGTGCAAAAAATCACGTAAATCTAAAACTCCATTGCGCGTATTTTGAAGGACAAATGCGTAAAGATTAGCGATGCTATCCCGCAGGAACTGTTTACTTTTCCGGGATAAAAAGTAGCCTATGTGCTATTCCAGACTATAATCTATGTCTGTGCCAAATTTCAGCAAAATCGGTTCATTCGTTGTCGCGTTAAAGAGTAACAAACATCCATCCATCCATCCAAACATCCATACATCCTCACAACTTTCGCATTTATAATATTAGTAGGATAGTAGGATTATGCGCCAACGGAGTTACAGATTGACATGGTTTTTTTGATAGGCATAGTTGAGGACCTGAAAAGTGAAAAGGCTACTTTTTATCCCGGGATTCGTATGGTACTTTCACATTTTTATCCTTCAATTATGTGTCAAGGGAGTTACATATTGACGTGATTTTTGGGATAGGCATAGTTGAGGAACTGAAAAGTAACAACGGCTACTTTTTATCCCGGGAAAACAAACAGTTCCCGCGGGATACCTGCTCCCTACTTTTCACATATTTATCCTTAAATTATGCGGTGATATGCATGCATGCATACATGTATGTATGTGTGTATGCATGTATGTATGCAAGTTTGCATGTATGCATGTTTGTATGTATATTGTATGTATGTATGTATGTATGTATGTATGTATGTATGCATGTATGTACATATCTATGTGTGTATGCATGTATGTATGTATGTTTGTATCCTCCCCCTCCAATAACTACATTAACTATATTCGATCCTACTTATCCCACTAATATTATTATTGTTGTTAAGTTAGTGTTAAGTTTGTGAGGATGGATGTATATTGTATACGGATGTATGTTTGTGTAGATGTAGTATAGGGATGTATGGATGGATGGATGTATGTTCTCTGAGACAGGGGTTGAACTACTTTGACTGTTTTACTCCATAACTTCGTTGAATTTAAACTAATTTTTATTATTATTTTAACCGACTTCAAAAAAGGAGGAGGATCTCAATTTAACGGAATCTTTTTTATGTATGTTCACCGATTACTCGACGACACCTGAACCGATTTGGAAAATTCTTTTTTGTTTCAAAGGGTCTCAGGTGGTCCCATTTAAATTTTATCGAAAAATCAATAATAAATTATATACTTTGTAGTGGCGCGGTCGTTTAAATGTATGTTCCCGGGACAAAAAGTAGCCTGTGTTATTTTCCAGGTCCTCAACATTACCTGTGTAAAAAACCACGTCAACTATATGCACCTTATATGTGAAATATTATAAATGCGAAAGTGTGATGGTTTCTCCTTCAATCACGCCCGAACAGAGCTACGGATCGACGTGATTTTTTGCAAGGATACCTATAGTT
This sequence comes from Oeneis ivallda, assembly GCA_029955525.1. NCBI lineage: Eukaryota > Metazoa > Arthropoda > Insecta > Lepidoptera > Nymphalidae > Oeneis > Oeneis ivallda. The sequence goes on along the minus strand of JARPMR010000025.1, from coordinate 7,384,354 downwards.
GACCTGGAGAGTGACAGGCTACTTTTTATCCCGCAAAATCAAAGAGATCCCGAGGCATTTTAAAAACTAAATTCACGCAGACGAAGTCGCGGGCATCAGCTAGTAATAAATAAAAAACTAATAATAAAATTCATAGGGGAAAATATAATCGTCTTGGACTCGAACCGGGGTCTTCTGGTTTCGGGACCGGCCGATTTACCGTCGAGCTATCGGGAATTTATAGATGACGGCGAAATTTACCTTCGTATTCTATTAATATTGTAAGGGGTTTTTCATTGCCTGAAAACACGGATAAAACGATCTTTTCTAAAAATGAAACCTAGCTAGATCGATTTATCGCCCCCGAAACCCCCCGCATACCTAATTTTATGAAAATCGTTGGAGCCGTTTCCGAGATTCAGATTATATATATATATATACAAGAATTGCTCGTTTAAAGATATTAGATAGATTTACTAGTTTACTTAGGTACATGGGTTACTTTTTACATTTTTTCAACCTTTCCACATTAATGTGTGCATAATTTACTTTTACTTAAAATCAGATTTATTTTTATTTTTATATATGTAAATTAATATCAAATTGTTTGATGACTCTTTCACAATGTTGCTATTGGTACAACCTATTTTTCAATTTACCTATGTCAACTGCATAGATTTAGGATTGGTAGCTTACTGCCGCACTCAGTCATTCATTAAATTATGATTAATTAATCATTGACTTGTGATTAACTGCCGCACTCAGCCGCATGTATAAAATTATATTATTTAATGATTAATTAATTAATTATCATTAAATCTATTATTGAATTGTCATTAATGTACAAACGAAGCGTTAACTTCTGAGAATAAAACTTTTTAAAATCCAAGATCAAGTCGTTAAGTAACGATTAGCGTCTCTGAGTGCGGCAGTTAGTCAATACTTCCTACAAACAATTTAGCTTAAATGCTGCAACGTACCTACTTAATATCATAGTTTGATTGAAAACGTCAAATATTGGTTGCTACGAAACTGTGTGGGTACGCCAGTTTAGAAGGGAAGTGTGTTTGTTTGTTGGTTTATCATTCAATCACGCAGCAACAGAGCAACGGATTGAGTGAATTTTACATGGGTAGGTATAGTTGAGGACCTAGAGACTTAGAGTATGATAAATCCAATTTTTATCCCGGAAAAACAAAAGAAAAACGCGGACGAAGTCGCGGACAAAAGTAGGAATAATAATAATCGACCGAGCGAAGCGAAGGTCTTTGAGTTAACTAGAGCGATTTGCACTTGTCCGTCCGTCCGTCCGTCTGTCAGAGCCTTATAACTTTTGAATTACTGAACGTAATTACTTTTTTAGATATAATATGTAAACCGATGGCCTCCAGCCGAAAATGGCTTAAAAAGTTATAAAAAAATATCGCGTTACATAAAATTGTTACGTATCATTTTAAAGATAATTTTGAACTGAGTACAAAAATATTTTTTTTTTAATTTTTCCCTTAAAATTGACGAAATGGGGGGCTTTCAAAGTGGCGATTTTATACGTTCGCTTGAAGACGCTCTCTAGGAAAATCCGCTATGGATTTTCAAACTGATTTTATGTTTTTAGGTCACTTATATCCTGTACTTGAACAACAAATACTAAAATTATATGAATATTATAAAGAAACGAGATTATTTAATTTTTAATGTACATCAGTAATTCATATAGCATCAACATAGCTTCACAATAATGCTAATAGATGGCGCAGTCAGTAACTATTCCCATGGAACTACGAGTTACGACTAACGACCTATCCCAAAAACAGTTTTGCGTCGACCATTATTATTTAGTTACAATACAATAATTGTATTGTAATTTTTTTTGTACCATATTATTCAATTAAAATTATTTTTTAGTTAAATTTTAGTTAAATATTGTATATTTTCTATTCGCGTCGATAGATGACGATTTGTACAGATGCCCGTAACCCGGTTTCACTCGTTAGTACCTACATAATAATTCAATGTTTTCACTAACGTTCCCTAACCTTTACGGGCTACCTATAAGTTAGGTGATTGATGTTTTCTGTCAACTTATTTATCACGATCCTGTACGGGACACCTAAAAGGATATTGGGACGGATGTTAGGACTTAGGATTGTATTTAGGAGCTACCTACGTTAAGAGACTCCTACTTAGGGGATGATTTAGGTATGTTTGGTGAAAACGGGCATAATAATAATGTCAGTTTTGGTTATCATGTATCGATTGAATGAATAATCATGGGATACCGTTACCGCGAGGTCTCAGTTCGGGGCGAACCACTAGTATGTATTTGCACTGTTATTTAATGTTTAACTGTCTGTTTGTATAATGTATAATATTATGTGTACAAAAGGTATTTTTTTTCCTACTATACCAGTAAACAAGTGTAAATTAAAATTTTTATTTTTAAGTGCAAGCTTTTATTAGCTACATCATTAGACTCTGGATATCATCTAGGATCAGAGTACTTGTTATGACGAATCAAACGAGCCCAAACTCGATGGGGTTACGTCGTTTTATTACAGAGTTCCGATAGCCATCTTCCGTCTCCATCATCAGATCAGCTCCATGTCACAATGATATTGCATTGTCATCCGATTCACAAATAATGCGAAATTTCAGCTCGATCATAAACCAGGAAGTGGGTCTAATTCATCTTGCAAGATTTGACCCAAACAAACAAATAAATAAATAAACTGGTCAAGCTAAATAAAAGCTTGTAAATATTATGATCTCTTGTGAGAAAATTAAAACAAAGTAACGTGTCTTCCCACATGACAGAAGCGCTTTTTTTTTTGCTCAAAAGTAATTTCAAGTAATTTATTCCTTCGCGGTAAGTTAATCTACGATAATAAGGTACCTACACAGTTTACACTACCACAAATCACCTAGTACACCTAGCAGGCTATATCATCTTCAGCAATATACTAGTTACACTCGGTCTCATAATAATTATGTGTAATTTTGAGTCATTTTGCAAAACTTAATTCCGCTCTGTTCCGCTGCTTTTTAATCCATTACATAGCGGAATTGTGGAGGGGATATACTTTTGGTGATTTTAGGGACATGTGGGCTTTGGAAAAACACATCAGTCAATCGCTCTGTTTAAGTTACGTTGACTCTGAAGTCAACGTAACTTAAACAGAGCGATTGACTGATGATTACCGACTGATCGGTAAATGGGTGGGTGACCTAATTTGAAGGCCTGAATTTGGGCTATTCGCTCCCTGCGTTCCTTGGAGAGCATGTTAAACCGCCAGTCCTGGTAATTATCAGTAATCTATAAAATTAAATAAAATTGAACTGTCTGAATTGCAAGTAAGTTATTAATTACTAGATGATGCTCGCGACTTCATCGCGACTTTTCGGAGTCAAGTGCGTTTAAGCAATTAACTATCACTTGCTTCAACGGTGAAGGAAAACACCGTGAGGAAACCTGCACATCTGAGAGTTCTTCATAAAGTTCTCGAAGGTGTGTGAAGTCCACCAATTCGCATTGGGCCAGCGTGGTGGACTATGGCCTATAACCCTTCTCTCAGAGGAGACCTGCGCTCAGTAGTGAGCCGTTGATGGGTTGCTAATGATGATGATAATGATGATGATGCTGTTTAAAGATGTGTTCACATTTGCATCATTATGAATCATAATCATATGAATCATCATCATAATTTATGATGTATACAGGGCGCTAGGAACATGCTAATGAAAGCTGAAATCAGCGATTCGGTACATGATCCTGAGTCGTCTAACTGAGTCGATTCAGCATTGGAATTATGGATGATTAATTAATCTTTTCATGACTTTGACAATGTTGTTATCAGTTTTTAACTTTGTTCTCAGTGCCGATTTCACCAACGAACGTGGAGTGACTGTCAACCGAAGACTAAATTGGGCGTTCTGACAGTTTTTCACCCGACCGCGCGACGCAAAGGAGTGGTAATGTGTTTATCAATCTATTTATGTATGTATGTTTGTTTGTTCCTTTGTGGCACTCTAGAAACGCGTGGGCCGGTTTTGATAAGTGGCACTTCGTTAGATTCGCCATGCCAGCGCGAGTGTCAACGAGAACATACTTTGAAAAATTCAAAATGGCGGATTTAGGACGCCATAATATGGGCTTCAAAAATTTTTTTTCTTCAAATCCTATTGAGTGGGGTATCAAATTAAAGGGTTTGAAAAGGTGATTACGAAAATATATTTTTCATTTTTTTCTCATAAATTGATAAATATTAAAAATAATTTTACTTGATATTTTCAATGATATTCTTTAAAGCAGTCGGGTTTTTTTTTTAACCGACTTCAAAAAAAAGGAGATTATCAATTCGTCGGAATCTTTTTTTTTTATGTATGTCCACCGATTACTCGAAGGCGCCTGAACCGATTTTGAAAATTCTATTTGTTTGAAAGGATAATATTATACTTCCCAGGTGGTCCCATTTAATTTTTTTATATTAAATTATCTTTTAACAGAATTCATGAATGATAGAACATCGAAAACGTTAAACCTGCGTTTGATAGCGCCGCCGCGCTGAGTTCTCGTAACGAATAATATTGATTACGACGTGAATTAAACGTGTTTCGATACTGATAGTGGTTAAACAAGGCATTCTACACAAAGAACATGAAATATCGTTTCGAACAAAGGCATTCGAAAGGAATTTTTCATTCATTTTATTTACATTTCTGATAAATAAAGCGTTATCATATTCTTGCGTTGCTCTAAATAACTACACTATAAATATTAATCATAACCAATATTAGGGTTATTATGTTAGTATGCCGCTGGACGTACGTATATCAACTTAATATTATAAAGAGGAAAGATTTTTTGTTTGTAGTTTGTACCGAATAGGCTCTGTAACTACTGGACCGATTTCAACCATTTTTGCACCAATAGAAAGCTATGTTATCAGGAAGTAACATAGGCTATAGTTTATTTTCAAAAAAATTAGATCCTTAAAAAAATTGCAATGACGTAACCCAAAGTAGCAAAATTTTGCCTATAAAATGCGTTATTTGGCGTGTGCTGAGAAAACTTTTGATGATAGATAAAAATTATGTACTACACAATGAGTTCTATGTATAGAGCGGCAATTCTGAATAAAAACTGTGTCACAGTTTTTATTGCGCGGGCTGAGGTAGAGAGGGGAGCCGGCATGGTAAATAAGGTTGCAATTCGTGCACGACCGTGGTGGTCGCAGAGGCGTGCAGTACCCCGCTCCGCGCTCGTTCGTTCGTAATAATGTTTGTTTCTTTGTTACGAAGTTATCTATGAATGTTATGTTGTGTTAACTATGTTGTTATCTAATTATTCACTATAATACTATTTTACTAACCTTTTTGTTACTTACTTGAATATAGGCATTATTGGCTTTTCAATTCACAATTAGTTACCTAGAAAGTTTTATCGCATAAATAGCGCCCGTGTCCGTACGCGGCGAGTGCCACAGCTACAATAACTGTATTGTTCGGCATTCGGTTCAACTCAGTTGAACATGGTAAAGTGTTCGTAACCGCGTATCTAGTAGGTAAGTACTACATATTTTATATCGGTGGTACTACATGATTAAAGTACTCATTATTCTCTACAAAAAAGTCCACTATAAAGTCAGGAATATATCTGACTATCATATCATATTTTTGTCACAATAGTAGCTTTTGATTTCTAAAATTTAATCAGATCACCTTTAGTATTAATTCTTCCTTCTTCTACTAATACATAATTATAAATGCGAAAGTGTGTTTGTTTGTTAGTTTGTCTGCCAATCACGCTGCACAAAAGCTACGGATTGACGTGATTTTTTTTTAGTTCAGAACCTGGAGGGTGGAGGGTTCCCGCGGGATTTTAAAAACTAAATCCACGCGGACGAAGTCGCGGGCATCAGCTAGTATTTAATAACTGAAAAGTACATTCAACACGTTATTATTCAGTACCAGTATTTATACACGTATAGCTAAATAGGACATTTTCCGACCGAATTTCTCCGGTGCTATCAAAAATTTTCTAATTTGAATACGAATAGGATGTCTCTCAAATATACTCGTATCAGCCTCGAAATAACGAAGGGCCCGCTGGTTAGAGGCCATTTCTATCATTCTGGTAAATGTACATTGGATCTAATCATTCAATTCATGAAGTAGGTACCTAGATCGTACTCTAAAAGCCCCCATAGGTTTCATCATCCAATAACAAGGGGCCCGCTAGGTATAGATAGATACACCATGCAGAGTTATCTAAAACAAAGTATCTTTTGTATTCCGTAAAGGCTATTTTAAGAACAAGGAATGATTTCTTTTGAACGCTGCAGGTTAGAACAACATACTTACTCAACAACATACGAATTATGACTTTTGCAGTCTATGTATGTATGTGTATTATGTATGTAGATAAAGCTTTGTGTTTCTCTTACCCCACCGTTTCTCTTACTCCCCTTGACCTTACATAATTGATTGTTGACTTTTTAAAAACCGCTCGACGGATTTCGATAAAATTTAAATGGGATCACCAAGTATACCCTTTCAAAAAAAAAAAAAAGAATTTTCAAAATCGGTTCAGGCATCTTCGAGTAATTGGTGAACATACATAAAAAAAAAGATTCCGACGAATTGAGAACCTAGTTTTTTGAAGTCTGTTAAAAAACAAATATTAGTACGAACGTTAGTTGACTATTAATAGAACAATAGTAATTTATGGAGCACAATTCGAAAGTTTGGTCAAAGAGGCCCTTTTCACCTAAAGGCTTAATTCTTAATCACGTAATTACTAAAAACGCTTCTTCTTCTTCTTCTTCTTTATCAACCTATAGACGTCCACTGCTGGACAAAGGTCTCCTGCATGGACTTCCACAGGCTTCGGTCTTGCGCCACTTGAATTCAGCGGCTCCCTGCGACTCGTTTGATGTCGTCGGTCCACCTGGTGGGGGGCCTGCCAACACTGCGTTTCCCGGTGCGGGGTCGCCATTCCAACACCTTGGGACCCCAACGACCATCAGCTCTTCGAACTATGTGCCCCGCCCATTTCCACTTCAGCCTCGCGACACGCTGAGCTATGTCGGTGACTTTGGTTCTCCTACGAATCGCCTCATTTCTGATTTGATCTCGCAGGGATACACCGAGCATAGCTCTCTCCATCGCTCGCTGGGTGACCCTGAGCCTTCTTATGAGGCCCATAGTTAGCGACCATGTCTCGGATCCGTAAGTCCGTCCATGTCTCGGATCCGTCTAAAAACGCTACGAGAATCTAATCTGTATTGATTTGAAACAGAAAGAAAATAAACAATCTATATTTAAGTCAAGTCAGACATAATATTATTCGACGCGCTGCGCTGACGACAGTATATTTTGAGGAAAACAGCAATGCCCTAGAGATGGCGATTCGCTCCCTTAGCAAGGTTAACATGAAAGTAAGGCTACATAAATAAACATCGACAAGTTCACAATTATGACTAATCCCGCGAAATTCAAAATTAATTTGGTTTTTCGCAATTTGTAAACTAATACGACAAAGTAGGCTTATGGCATTCTAATTGCGACGATGGCAGTATCATCTTCACAGGTTTATATACAAATTTTTACTTGAAAGTGTCCAGTTTAAGAAGTTAGAATATCGACTAATTTGTGAGTAACTCACGTCCAACTCGTTTATATAAACCTGTGAAGACGATACTGCCATAGTCGCAATTAGAATTCCATAAGCCTACTTTGTCGCATTAGTTTACAAATTGCGAAAAACAAAATTAAATTTGAATTTTGTGGGCAGACCCGTATATTCCACCTTAAGGTAGTTGATTCCGGTGTTTCTATGGTTTTCCTCATCTATATTTACTTATATATATAATAATATTTAATATAATAATGCGGAAGCGTTTGTTTGTTTGTTTGAACGCGCTCTGGGACTACAAGTCGAATTTGAAAAATTCTTTTTGTATTTGATAGCCGAATTCTTGAGGGAGGTTATCAGCTATTCAACATCACGATAGGTTCCTTAGCAGCCGAGTAAAAAGAAAAAGGAATAGCGCGGGCGGGTAATGCGATGCGGTGAGTTGATGGCCGAGGGCGACTACCGACAAAAACCGAACAAGAGCAGAACCGAAGACTACTTTTTTATTCTGGAAAATCAAAGAGTTCCCATGGGATTATTAAAACTAAATTCACGTCGACGAAGTCGCGGGCATCAACTAGTTTTTGATATGTAGAGCTCTCTCTAACCACCGCTGAGTGACTTTGATAAAAATCAAAGAAGCAAACGTAAAGAAAACTTTACGCGTATAGCTGTTAACAAGACCTAGAGTGAATCACTTACAAAGTTCCACAATTTAGGAAGCTGAAGTGGCAATGTGAGGGGCACTTATTTCGAAAACCGATAGAGTACTAGCAGAAAGAGTACCAAGGTGCTGGAATGATGACCTTTCACTAGATAGTGCAGTGTTGTTGAGCCGCTGGATACAGACGACGCAAAACAAGAAATCACTTTAAGAGATTTAAGTCAGTAAGATCAGAGCTATAGAAGACATCGAAGTCATAATTCGATCAAAAGTCGAATGCGAAATATTCAAACGAAGTAATCTGGACTAAGGAAACGTGGGACGCTTCGGCGTCATAACCATGCCAAATGCGAGGCAAATAGTACCTAAATGAGTAAACATTAGGTAATTTTTTGTTTATTATCAACGCATGCGCACCCTGAAAAAAGAACACCGTGTGATGCTGATGGGCCATGGCCTGCGTGCCTCCGAGGTGATTGCGATAGCGGGACGTCGAGAGCTCCCGCGATCGCCATCACCGAGGAGGCATGCAGGAAACGGAAACGACGACCACGGTGACGACGACGACGCGAGACCCACCGGACCGGACACCAGCTCCGCGCATGACGGCGACCCCCTCGCCCGTGGCCTCCCACCGGACACGACACCGCTCCGCTCGCGGCGGCGATCTCATCGCCTGTTGCTTATAAAGATGTGCTAAAGAGCCATATGACCAGATGTTACATCAACTCCTTTCGTAGGGAAAGTCTCGCTGAAAACCGAGGGGAGTGGAGGCAGGCTGTCACGGATTTTGAAGATAAAAGGAGGGTGGATCTGGAAGGACCACCTACCGGATTGGACACCGTTCCGCTCGCGGCGGCGACCTGCCCGCCAGCGACGCGGAGCACTTGGACTGACACCCAACCGCAAGGCCTGCCCCTAACGGAACAGGAGCCCTAGCCGCCTTTTACGAGACGGCTGAAAATCAATCACCGGGGAAGCGTACTTCCCCGGGCCCCGCCCGGGTGATGAGGCCCCGCCTCGAAGCCCGTACCCTCTGCTGGCCTCAGCCAGAGAGACGACCCGTGCTGCCATGGCTTTCCGGTAGCTACGCCGTAGCCACTGACAACTGACCAGTGACGATAATTCAGGCCTCCCGTCTCAAGTCTCACCTCAGTTTTACTTCGACCGTGCGCGTGGGAGGACGTCGCACGTGCGACGATTCGGTTCGGTTGACGTCGCGCTGTTACATAAAATTAACATTCGTTCGCCACCGTTTTTTTACTGTTTCATAATAATTAACACCCAATCATTGTGCATTTCTAAATCATTCCAAAGTTTAATAAATAAACGTGTTTCGAAAAAAGGTGATAAGTCACTCCGCGAGCAGTCGATTTACATAAGGTAAATGTCGCCTAATTAACAATGTATAACCAAATTAAAATCGTCGAAATACGAAGTGAAATTCCGGACACGAACGATCACAGCTACAATACGTCATACAATTCGCCTGCCGATTTCTCTTTCCATTCACGCGATCACCGGAATTTGATACAAGTAGGAGAATTGGATTCAAATCTTGTTGCGCCTTTAACTTCGACAGTAGTTGTTATAGATTTTGCACGAATTTCGTCATGTTACGTTACGTTGTAAGATTTTGGATCAGTAGTTTATCCACGTATACCTACTACATGACAGTCACGGTCCGTTTATTTTGATTTGTAATTCATGATGCTACCGAGTTCTTATTGGTCTAATCGTCTAACTGTATTGTACGCTCAATGATCTGTGATGGAGTTTTCATTACGTTTGGCTTGAATTGTTTTAATTTCAAACATAAATAGACGTTATTTACTTGTTTCTGTTGATTGCGGCAACATTGAATAGTATTTTAGAGACACAATCAGACGTTTACCTGTCTGTAGTTTCCGGTAAATTAATTTGAACTTCTCGTAAAAGATTATATATTCTTTGGTTGGATCTATAAGCTCTTCTTCTCATACTAGTTTTTACGTATTTTGAAAACAAGTTACAGTTTTAAGATTCTCTTATTTTTAATTCATCTTCTACCAACCATGTTTCTTGTCATTTCCAAGATTTGCTGAGGAAATCTAATCGGCAAAGATTACGCAATTCGTAGCGCAGATTTCATTACTTACTTATTTTATTAATAATTGAATTTCATTATTGACATCAGGTGTTATATTCAATGTCTGATGTCAATCATGAAATTAAAACACGGTTTATGCTCAAGCAATACAGTACGACTAAGGGTGGAACCACATTTGTGAGGGTCGATTCGGACTTTGCTACAAAACTGTCATTTCCCATACATTCGTGTACGCATCGAAAAGCCGATTTGATCCGTACGCGTTTCTATGGAATTTGACAGTTTTATATGGGCGAAATCCGAAACGATCCTCACAAATGTGGTTCCACCCTTAGCGGTATGCTGTATGTTATGACATTTGCATGACATTTGTGACGTACGTCTTCTTGTGGTGCGCTACTTTGGAAACATTTGCGGTGTTATGCAGTTATGCTACATGTGGCAGTCTTTGTCTATTTACGCAAAAAAGTCGTGCTGTAGAATGTGAATATAGGATTAAGTATATTGATTGGGAGTTGGCAAATGATTGACATGATGAATGAAATGAAATCAATGATTGAGATGATTTACATGGCAAATGTTTCCATTTGAAGCATTCACAAGAAGACAGTCGCAAACGTGCTGTGTTGCTTTGGAGTAAACCAGGCTTTAATTTCATGATTGACATCGATCGAATGTTATGTCAATAACCGGGATTTATCGTGTTCTTCGAAGCATAGACGGAAAGTGAACGCCCTAATAGAATATCCAACCATCATTCCAATAACAATCGGTTAACCATATTGTTGATTGTTACTAACAGAAAATCGTATTCAGAAAAACAGATCGAAAGTGGAAAATTTTATAATTATTATTACTTGTATTATATCGCGGATTAGGTAATGGCGTGTAAACCAGCATAAATCTAAATCTTCTTAATTTTTTTCATCGATTATGAACTCATCTACTGATACAAATAAATAAAGTTCCTCTCTTACATAAACTGTCCAAAATGAAGGCCATAATATGACCTGAATATTTTTTTTTATATTAATAAGTAAAAAAAATTCAATGAGGGTTATCTCTTCTCTTAGTAACGCCATTTTTATTTATTTATCTGAAACACATTTTGAGAGTGTCGTTTGTAATGTGCCAATCGATAGTTGAACCGATTTTTTTATTATATTTTCACACAATTTTACAAGGAGTGGTATAGGCAAAATTTTGCAATAACAACGCTGGATATTGGTGCCAATGCAGTCTAACCGCTGAAACGGTTTTAAAGAATTTTGGCTCAGAGATAGGTTGCATCTCGGATACAGACATACAGTACCCGGTGATATATATTGCACATCGGCCTTTGGAATAAAACGCTATTCTATTCTATTCACAGTTCGACTGCATTTTTTTTATATAATACTAGCTGACCCGGCGAACTTCGTACCGCCAACTTATCTATACTAGTGGTTCGCCCCGAACTGAGACCTCGCGGTATCATAAGCACCATAAGGTAGTTTTAACTGTATTATTATACTAGCTGATGCCCGCGACTTCGTCTGCGTGGATTTAGTTCATAATATCCCGCGGCAAATCTTTGTCACCCTCCAGGTTCTCAACTATACCTATCCAATAACTCACGTCAATCCGTAGCTTTGTAGCAGGAAACATTTGATCGTCTTGCTCGCGGCATTGTTAATGATGATTCAAAGAGAATACATATTACTGATGTTATTATCAATTATGTTTAGCCTTTCAGTATATGTTGGTTATAATCTCAAAGCGTTTAGCTATCATTTTTATAATTGTCAAATTTTTTACCATACTTAACCAAAGCCAAAATTACGTTTAGCTGTCATTTACGTTCTGTTATTCCACGGTCATTTGCGTTTTATTAATCGATGTCAGATGCGTTTTTGTTATACCACATTTTATAGTGACTTGAAGGAAACGCGGTCGAACGGGATAAAAAGTATCCTATGTCCGTCTCCTGGTTCTAAGCTACCTCTCCACCAATTTTCAGCCAAATCGGTTCATCCGTTCTTGAGTTATAAATAGTGTAACTAACACCACTTTCTTTTATATATATAGATTATATTGTAATTAAAACGCGCCGAATCTGATGACGTCAATCGTCATCTGCTTTCGTGGATGGATGCGTATTTACAATATTAAAGACAGCGCCATCTATTAACAGTGTAGTGAAGTTTTGTTAAAAACGTTGATGCCCATTAAAACTTAAATAATTTCGTTTCTTTATAATATTTATCGAATCTTAGTATTTGTTGTTCAAGTACAGAATATAACTCAAATTATATGTAAGTTTCAATTTTTAAAATAAAGTGGTTTTAGAGATCTAGCCTCGAATAAAATCTCCACTTTGAAAGCCCCCCATTTCGTCAATTTTAGGAAAAAAAATAAAAAAAATATTTTTATTGATTTTTATAACTTTTTAAGCCATTTTCGGCTGGAGGCCATCGGTTTACATATCATATCTAAAATTAAAGTAATTACGTTCAGTAATTCAGAAGTTATAAGGCTCTGACAGACGGACGGACGGACAGACGGACGGACGGACAAGTGCAAATCGCTCTAGTAAACTCAGAGACCTTCGCTTCGCTCGGTCGATAAACTAGTGGTTCGCCCCGAACTGAGACCTCGCGGTAACGGTTTCCCATAATTACTTATTCATTCAATAGATACATGACGATCAAAATTGACATTATTATTATGCCCGTTTTCACCAACCATACCTAAATCATCCCCTTTGTAGAAGTCTCTTTACGTAGGTAGCCCCTAAATACAATCCTAACATCCCATATGTCATTTTCACCTTTAGTTGTCCCGTAGAGGTTTGTAATAACAAAGTTGACAGAAAGTGTCAACTAACTTAACATAATATGTAGCCCGTAAAGGTTAGGGAACTGTTATAGTGAAATCCTCAAGGCCTCAATCAAACTTAGGTATAGTTTTTTGGAACATTCAAATTAAATTACTTGTACACAGCGTCAACTATCGACACGATCAGAAAACATGTAAAAACAAACTGCAACGTGAAGTTTTATTGATGTTTGCTAAATGACTAAATAATAATTTTAATTGAATATATTATGTTACATATAAGCTGCATTTGCTATATGAGATGAGAGCGCCATCTATTGACATCATTGTGAAGTTCTGTTGTTGCTGCTCATTAAAAGTTAAATAATTTAGTTTCCTTATTACATTTATCTAATTTTAGTATTGGTTGTTCAAGTACATGATATTACGCTAAAATTATAAAACTTTCAAGCCCCAGCTCTCAATGGTTATTCCGTTGTGAGGTCAAATATAATCTCCACTTTGAAAGCCCCCCATTTCGTCAATTTTAGGAAAAAAATTAAAAAAAAAAACTTTTGTACTCTGTTCCAAATTATCTTTAAAATGACGTACTGTAACCCTATGAAAAGCAAAAAAATTTTTTTTTCGTCGCTTTCGCTTCTATGAGAGCCCCCCTGAAATAAAGATTTTTATAACTTTTTAAGCCATTTTCGGCTGGAGGCCATCGGTTTACATATTATATCTAAAATTGAAGTAATTACGTTCAGTAATTCAGAAGTTATAAGGCTCTGACAGACGGACGGACGGACGGACGGACGGACGGACGGACGGACGGACGGACGGACGGACAAGTGCAAATTCACTCAAGTAGACTCAAAGACCTTCGCTTCGCTCGGTCGATAAAACAAATAAACTATCCTAATAAAAAAAACTATCCTATCTTTCAAGTTGGACCAAATTACAGATAGTTACGAAGTTTGATCTAAATCGATTCAGTACTTTAGGAGCCCATCGCGGACAAACAACGTGACACGTAATTTATATATATTAAGATGTTACGTGATGTGCTCGCCGATTGTGAAGAGATTTCAGTAATTACTACGTGAATTTCTGGCTAGCTTTCCTTGCAATAGAATAGAATAGCGTTTTATATTCCAAAGGCCGATGTGCAATATATATCACCGGGTACTGTAGGTTATATTTATCCAGAGTTTCCACAAGAATAGTTGGGTAAAATACCAGCCGTTATGACACTATCAAACGGATGAAATGGAAATCTTTATGACACTAACAAAATTATAAACTTCTGTTTTAATTTATTATTTTATAAGTTTGCGAAATTTCATCCGCGTTGCTAAACTGTCGTAATTTTTGCATGCTTATTCTTACTCATAGCCGCATGGTTCGATGTTACATCACAATGTGCGTCGTATACCTGCAACGTGGATACCATATTAATGAGTCCGTTTTGATTGGTGAAACATTTAGGGAAAAGTTTAAAAAATGTAACTCGAGTACCTAAAATACACCCGTCTTATTGTATAATTAAATTTTTTGCTGTCTCGAAGAGATCTCCTTTTGGCTTTTGGTGATAAGACCGCCTTTTTGTACTGATAAACTTAAGTTAAGTTAATTTTTTTGTGTTGTGCTTGTTCTTTGTGGTGTAATAAGGTACGTTCTTATTAGTTTTACGTGTTTATTTTGTACGTTGCGTGAGAGGACAATAATAATAATTTACTATAGCAGTCAGGTATCTCAGCCCATAGTCCATATAATGAACACAGCACCTCATCTAATAACCCAATTAAATATTTTAGTGTCCATTTCTTAACATAGTCCCTGAACCCATTGGCGATTATCGTTAAGCGCAACTTGTCAATGTATTAAAGGATAAAGTTCAGTTCAGTGAGAACAGTGATAGCCTAGTGGTTAGGACTGTGGTCTCCTATTTGGGGGGTCGCAGGTTCGATCCCGGGTACGCACCTCTGACTTTTCGGAGTCAAGTGCGTTTAAGCAATTAAATATCACTTGCTTCAACGGTGAAGGAAAACATCGTGAGGAAACCTGCACATCTGAGAGTTCTTCATAATGTTCTCGAAGGTGTGTGAAGTCCGCCAACTCGCATTGGGCCAGCGTGGTGGACTATGGCCTATAACCCTTCTCTGAGAGGAGACCTGCGCTCAGTAGTGAGCCGTTGATGGGTTGCTAATGATGATGATGATGATTCATCGCCCAATTTAGATCAACTCTCTCATGATGCCCTTATTATACGCAAGGCTCTAGATACCGTGAGAGTACACACATTATCTCTCGCTATTGGTTACAGTGCGTTGATTCAGCAAGAAACCTATACATTCAGGCAATCAGAAGTGATTGCGATTGATATACTGTATCAATCGTTTTTAGACAATCACTCCCGCCTTGTCTATTATATTATTATGTACTAGCTGATGCCCGCTACTTCGTCCGCGTGGATTTAGTTTTTAAAATCCCTCGTGAACACTGATTTTCCGGGATAAAAAGTAGTCTATGTCACTCTACAGGTCCTCAACTATAGTACCCATGCAAAAAATCACGTCGATTCGTGGCTCTGTTGTGGCGTGATTGAAGGACAAACCAACAAACAAACACACTTTCGCATTTATAATATTAGTATGATTAGAATATTAAATTGCATAGGAAATCACTGTAACATTACGTCCATATGATGTATTACATCCATACCTACTATGTAGTATGTAGGTATAATGATCGTTTGGCAAAATCTGACGCCAGGGCTAAGGGCTATCCACGATGGCTATATACGATAAAGTACGCATGCCAGCTTAAGATGAGCCGTTCATTCAAAGTATCCTGTAGATTCCGGGGTTCAAGTTATTTGGACCTTATACTGAAGATGGTGATGTCTATGATTTCTGAACTACTAAATTGACGACCTTGAAATAATTACAGGACAATCTCTAAAGTACCTGCTTTCTAACAAAAAAAGAATGAATGAAATCGGAATACGCCTTAATGAATTACAGCTAAATACACATTTTGACTTTCATCTCCTCTCCCAAGGGAACCGTGCTGAATTTCGGGATAAAAAGTATCCTTTATTATACCTCGTAGTATGAACTTAAATCATGCCAAGTTTCATTTAAATCCGTCCAGTAGTTTCGGCGTGATGCGCGTCCAAGATACAGACAGAGAGACAGACAGACAAAAAATTAAAAAAAAATTGTTTTGGCTTCAGTATCGATTATAGAGTGCCCTCAAACAAAAATTTTCAAAATATCTTTAATGTACAGAATTGGACCTGTTACAGTTTTATTATATTATAGATTCCAATCGCGTTAAATCTCAAACCCACAAACACAAACGAAGTGTAATTTGGCCAGCGGGGCCAATTTGGTGACAGGCACATTTTATACGAAAAAAATAATTCTGACGGGTTTTAAATCCAGTTTTTCGTAGTTGAATATTCTACAGGGATATTGACAGTAGATATGATTCACAACTCGCGTTAATGCTTAAACTTACCTAATTCAAAGCTTATTTGCGTATAATGTGAATGTTTGGTGGTATACATACCTACTTTTCGTTTTTAATTAACCGACTTCAAAAGAGGAGGAGGTTCTCAATTTGTCGGATATTTTTTTTTTATGTATAAGTATGTTAACCGATTACTCGAAGACGCCTGAACCTATTTTGAAAATTCTTTTTTTGTTTGAAAGTTATACTTCCCAGGTGGTCCTATTTAAATTTCGGCCAAACTTCGGCCGACTTCCACAGGTCTCGGTCTTGCGCCGGCCGCCTGAATCCAGCGTCTACCTGCGACTCGTTTGATGTCGTCGGTCCACCTATTGGGACGCTTCCTGATTCGGGCCGCTACTCCAGCACCTTGGGACCCCAACGACCATTAGCTCTCCGATCTATGTAGGTACCTCGCTAATTTACACTAACGATTCGCGACTTTCTGAGATAAGTATGTCGGTGACTTTGGTTCTCCTACGGATCTCCTCATTTCTGATTTTATCTCGCAGGGATACTCCGAGCATAGATAGCTCTCTCCATCGCCCGCTGAGTGACCCTGAACCTTATGAGGCCCATAGTTAACGACCATGTCTCGGATCCGTAAATCATCACTGACAACACGCACTATTCGAAGACTTTAGTCTTGAGGCACTGAGGGATATGGAATATAGGTCTAGTTATTATAAGCTTTTATTTAGCTTGACCAGTTTATTTGTTTGGGTCAAATCTTGCAAGATGAATTAGACCCACTTCCCGGTTTCTGATCGAGCTGAAATTTTGCATTTATGTGTAAATCGGATGACAATGCAATATTATTGTGACATGGAGCTTATCTGACGATGGAGACGGAAGATGGCTATGGGAACTCTGTAATAAAACGACGTAACCCCATCGAGTTTGGGCTCGTTTGATTCGTCATAACAATGAACTCTGATCCTAGATGATATCCAGAGTCTAATGATGTAGCTACTAAAAGCTTGCATTTAAAAATAAAATTTTTAATTTACATTTACTTATAATAAATAAGTATGTTGCCGCCTTTAAATCATCAGTCTTGGACTCTTGGGTCATAATGCGTGTTACAATGACAACGTGCGGTCGTCTGCGATTCGTTTCATTGTGTAACACATGCAGTATTAGGTTACTGTGATTGTAATTGATGCTAAGTGGTTTAGGATACCAACCTATACGATTTCTTTATCCAGGGTTGCAATTTCGAAACCCAGTTGCAAAGCAATAGAATAGATTACAAAAGACTTTTTTTTGAATCAAGTGAAAGTAAGTAGTAGTACTTTAGTACTAAAGCAGTGATAGCCTAGTGGATAGGACAGTGATCACCTATTCGGCGAGTCGCAGGTTCGATCCCGGGTACGCACTACTACGCACCTCTGACTTTTCCGAGTCATGTGCGTTTAAGCAATTAAATATCACTTGCTTTAACGTTGAAGAAAAACATCGTGAGGAAACCTGCACATCTGAGAGTTCTCTTATAATGTTCTCTAAGGTGTGTGAAGTCCGCCAATTCGCAATGGGCCAGCGTGGTGGACTATGGCCTATAACCCTTCTCTGAGAGAACTGCGCTCAGTAGTGAACCGTTGATGGGTCATCATCTTTTGAGACTTCAGTCCTCTATGAAATCTCAAAAATTCTAAATTAGTTAATTTTATGTAGGCTAACTAGTGGCTCTTGAGACAAGTCGAGACACTTCCACCGGTTCGGAAAGCAGATTCTGCTGAAAGCCGGCAAGAAACTCAGCAGTTGCTCATTGAAAATAAAAGTGTTACTACAACTTACAATATGTAGCTTATCTATCTTAAGGACAGCTGAAGCAAAGCCGGATTGCTTCCATGCAAAACTGTCTACTAATAACCTCTGCTTATTAAGAGCTTTTTAGAAAAAATAATCTTCCGAATAATCAAACAATTTCCGCGCGATTTTTAAAAATCCAACTCTACGCGGACTAAGTATCGCGTGTGGATCTAGTTTTTAACGAACAATGGGATTGTAGAAGGAAGTATTATTTTTGTGGACACTAAGGGTGAAAGTTTTAGGATTTCTTAATCGGAAGTTGAAATTAATATTGATCAACAAGAGTAAGACAGGAGAATCTATTTTGGAATGAATAATTTTATGTTAAGTGATCAGACGAAAATACTCCCGACGGGATTCCAAAGATTGCATCTTGAAATGTAAGTCTATCTTGATAGGATGTGCATTGTGCGTCTGTGACCGAAATAAATTTTATTATTAAACTGATCAAAATAGATATCAACGAGTGAGAGAAACAATGCAACTAATTAACTTAAATGGCACGCCACTCTGTGATGATAACTTATTAATACAGGCGTGATTGCTGCTGCAGTGTAATTATAACAATCAAGTTGACATTAGTTAGAGAGCTGGTGGGAAGTCATATTGAAATATTTTACGGAATAAACCTACAATAAATGTTATTGCGAAACCGATCTTTGCGAAAGTTACAGAGATGTCTTGCATATTGGAGAAATCTAATAATAATATTTGATTCTCGCGGGATTGTCAAAAAGTCAAACAAGAATAAAAGTTTAAAAACTACTCGGCTACGGGAAAATCATCAATCAATCAATATGACGGATTTTACATCCGTCATATTAATTTTGCTCGTATAAAATGTAGCCAAGTCACCCGTATGAATTGATTGACACATCATTCATCAAAATAGGCTCAGTAGTTTATTCGCTACGGCGGAACATTCGTAAATAGTCGCATACATACATACATAGACTGCTAAAGTCATAAACTTTCCTTTTGGCTTGGCCGTATTCGAGTAATAAATATTTCTTGATACCGCTTCTAAACCTAAACACAGACGAGTAGTTCTTAGAGTGATGTGCCCCGCCCATTAGCACTTCAATTTTGCTCCTCGATACCTAAGCTAACTGTACTTTACCTAAGCTAACTGCTGTCGGTAACTGGTTGCCCTTCAGATCTCCTCGTTCCTAACTTAATCCCGCAGGGATAATCCGAGCAGGACTGTCTAAATCGCCCACTGAGCGACCTTGGGCCTTCATAGTCCAAACCAAAGTAAGCGACCTTGTTTAGCTGATCCATGAGTTACATCATAAGCATTTAAAACTCATAATCATAGCTTGGTGGTTGTTAAATATGCATTCTAATGAAATTTTACCAAGTGTCCTAATCATACATAGGTTGCTGGTTGATATTCTCATTTAAAGTTTATCAAATGCCTGCCTTAATTTTTCCACCAGCTCTAGTAATTCTGCATAATCTTAGGGTCATAGGTGAGGGATCATGCAGCCGCGTTATGGATCTCAGGAAATTTTCTTGCAGAGCAAATCATAAGAGTGTATATAATCAACTATAATAATAATAATATTATGTAAATATATATATATATACAAGTGAGTTAAATGTTAAGAAGGTTATGGTTCATCGGGTACCAATAATATAAATATATTGGAATAAAACGCTATTCTATTCTATTCACAGTTCGACTGCATTTTTTTTATATAATACTAGCTGACCCGGCGAACTTCGTACCGCCAACTTATCTATACTAGTGGTTCGCCCCGAACTGAGACCTCGCGGTATCATAAGCACCATAAGGTAGTTTTAACTGTATTATTATACTAGCTGATGCCCGCGACTTCGTCTGCGTGGATTTAGTTCATAATATCCCGCGGCAAATCTTTGTCACCCTCCAGGTTCTCAACTATACCTATCCAATAACTCACGTCAATCCGTAGCTTTGTAGCAGGAAACATTTGATCGTCTTGCTCGCGGCATTGTTAATGATGATTCAAAGAGAATACATATTACTGATGTTATTATCAATTATGTTTAGCCTTTCAGTATATGTTGGTTATAATCTCAAAGCGTTTAGCTATCATTTTTATAATTGTCAAATTTTTTACCATACTTAACCAAAGCCAAAATTACGTTTAGCTGTCATTTACGTTCTGTTATTCCACGGTCATTTGCGTTTTATTAATCCATGTCAGATGCGTTTTTGTTATACCACATTTTATAGTGACTTGAAGGAAACGCGGTCGAACGGGATAAAAAGTATCCTATGTCCGTCTCCTGGTTCTAAGCTACCTCTCCACCAATTTTCAGCCAAATCGGTTCATCCGTTCTTGAGTTATAAATAGTGTAACTAACACCACTTTCTTTTATATATATAGATTATATTGTAATTAAAACGCGCCGAATCTGATGACGTCAATCGTCATCTGCTTTCGTGGATGGATGCGTATTTACAATATTAAAGACAGCGCCATCTATTAACAGTGTAGTGAAGTTTTGTTAAAAACGTTGATGCCCATTAAAACTTAAATAATTTCGTTTCTTTATAATATTTATCGAATCTTAGTATTTGTTGTTCAAGTACAGAATATAACTCAAATTATATGTAAGTTTCAATTTTTAAAATAAAGTGGTTTTAGAGATCTAGCCTCGAATAAAATCTCCACTTTGAAAGCCCCCCATTTCGTCAATTTTAGGAAAAAAAATAAAAAAAATATTTTTATTGATTTTTATAACTTTTTAAGCCATTTTCGGCTGGAGGCCATCGGTTTACATATCATATCTAAAATTAAAGTAATTACGTTCAGTAATTCAGAAGTTATAAGGCTCTGACAGACGGACGGACGGACAGACGGACGGACGGACAAGTGCAAATCGCTCTAGTAAACTCAGAGACCTTCGCTTCGCTCGGTCGATAAACTAGTGGTTCGCCCCGAACTGAGACCTCGCGGTAACGGTTTCCCATAATTACTTATTCATTCAATAGATACATGACGATCAAAATTGACATTATTATTATGCCCGTTTTCACCAACCATACCTAAATCATCCCCTTTGTAGAAGTCTCTTTACGTAGGTAGCCCCTAAATACAATCCTAACATCCCATATGTCATTTTCACCTTTAGTTGTCCCGTAGAGGTTTGTAATAACAAAGTTGACAGAAAGTGTCAACTAACTTAACATATGTAGCCCGTAAAGGTTAGGGAACTGTTATAGTGAAATCCTCAAGGCCTCAATCAAACTTAGGTATAGTTTTTTGGAACATTCAAATTAAATTACTTGTACACAGCGTCAACTATCGACACGATCAGAAAACATGTAAAAACAAACTGCAACGTGAAGTTTTATTGATGTTTGCTAAATGACTAAATAATAATTTTAATTGAATATATTATGTTACATATAAGCTGCATTTGCTATATGAGATGAGAGCGCCATCTATTGACATCATTGTGAAGTTCTGTTGTTGCTGCTCATTAAAAGTTAAATAATTTAGTTTCCTTATTACATTTATCTAATTTTAGTATTGGTTGTTCAAGTACATGATATTACGCTAAAATTATAAAACTTTCAAGCCCCAGCTCTCAATGGTTATTCCGTTGTGAGGTCAAATATAATCTCCACTTTGAAAGCCCCCCATTTCGTCAATTTTAGGAAAAAAATTAAAAAAAAAAACTTTTGTACTCTGTTCCAAATTATCTTTAAAATGACGTACTGTAACCCTATGAAAAGCAAAAAAATTTTTTTTTCGTCGCTTTCGCTTCTATGAGAGCCCCCCTGAAATAAAGATTTTTATAACTTTTTAAGCCATTTTCGGCTGGAGGCCATCGGTTTACATATTATATCTAAAATTGAAGTAATTACGTTCAGTAATTCAGAAGTTATAAGGCTCTGACAGACGGACGGACGGACGGACGGACGGACGGACGGACAAGTGCAAATTCACTCAAGTAGACTCAAAGACCTTCGCTTCGCTCGGTCGATAAAACAAATAAACTATCCTAATAAAAAAAACTATCCTATCTTTCAAGTTGGACCAAATTACAGATAGTTACGAAGTTTGATCTAAATCGATTCAGTACTTTAGGAGCCCATCGCGGACAAACAACGTGACACGTAATTTATATATATTAAGATGTTACGTGATGTGCTCGCCGATTGTGAAGAGATTTCAGTAATTACTACGTGAATTTCTGGCTAGCTTTCCTTGCAATAGAATAGAATAGCGTTTTATATTCCAAAGGCCGATGTGCAATATATATCACCGGGTACTGTAGGTTATATTTATCCAGAGTTTCCACAAGAATAGTTGGGTAAAATACCAGCCGTTATGACACTATCAAACGGATGAAATGGAAATCTTTATGACACTAACAAAATTATAAACTTCTGTTTTAATTTATTATTTTATAAGTTTGCGAAATTTCATCCGCGTTGCTAAACTGTCGTAATTTTTGCATGCTTATTCTTACTCATAGCCGCATGGTTCGATGTTACATCACAATGTGCGTCGTATACCTGCAACGTGGATACCATATTAATGAGTCCGTTTTGATTGGTGAAACATTTAGGGAAAAGTTTAAAAAATGTAACTCGAGTACCTAAAATACACCCGTCTTATTGTATAATTAAATTTTTTGCTGTCTCGAAGAGATCTCCTTTTGGCTTTTGGTGATAAGACCGCCTTTTTGTACTGATAAACTTAAGTTAAGTTAATTTTTTTGTGTTGTGCTTGTTCTTTGTGGTGTAATAAGGTACGTTCTTATTAGTTTTACGTGTTTATTTTGTACGTTGCGTGAGAGGACAATAATAATAATTTACTATAGCAGTCAGGTATCTCAGCCCATAGTCCATATAATGAACACAGCACCTCATCTAATAACCCAATTAAATATTTTAGTGTCCATTTCTTAACATAGTCCCTGAACCCATTGGCGATTATCGTTAAGCGCAACTTGTCAATGTATTAAAGGATAAAGTTCAGTTCAGTGAGAACAGTGATAGCCTAGTGGTTAGGACTGTGGTCTCCTATTTGGGGGGTCGCAGGTTCGATCCCGGGTACGCACCTCTGACTTTTCGGAGTCAAGTGCGTTTAAGCAATTAAATATCACTTGCTTCAACGGTGAAGGAAAACATCGTGAGGAAACCTGCACATCTGAGAGTTCTTCATAATGTTCTCGAAGGTGTGTGAAGTCCGCCAACTCGCATTGGGCCAGCGTGGTGGACTATGGCCTATAACCCTTCTCTGAGAGGAGACCTGCGCTCAGTAGTGAGCCGTTGATGGGTTGCTAATGATGATGATGATGATTCATCGCCCAATTTAGATCAACTCTCTCATGATGCCCTTATTATACGCAAGGCTCTAGATACCGTGAGAGTACACACATTATCTCTCGCTATTGGTTACAGTGCGTTGATTCAGCAAGAAACCTATACATTCAGGCAATCAGAAGTGATTGCGATTGATATACTGTATCAATCGTTTTTAGACAATCACTCCCGCCTTGTCTATTATATTATTATGTACTAGCTGATGCCCGCTACTTCGTCCGCGTGGATTTAGTTTTTAAAATCCCTCGTGAACACTGATTTTCCGGGATAAAAAGTAGTCTATGTCACTCTACAGGTCCTCAACTATAGTACCCATGCAAAAAATCACGTCGATTCGTGGCTCTGTTGTGGCGTGATTGAAGGACAAACCAACAAACAAACACACTTTCGCATTTATAATATTAGTATGATTAGAATATTAAATTGCATAGGAAATCACTGTAACATTACGTCCATATGATGTATTACATCCATACCTACTATGTAGTATGTAGGTATAATGATCGTTTGGCAAAATCTGACGCCAGGGCTAAGGGCTATCCACGATGGCTATATACGATAAAGTACGCATGCCAGCTTAAGATGAGCCGTTCATTCAAAGTATCCTGTAGATTCCGGGGTTCAAGTTATTTGGACCTTATACTGAAGATGGTGATGTCTATGATTTCTGAACTACTAAATTGACGACCTTGAAATAATTACAGGACAATCTCTAAAGTACCTGCTTTCTAACAAAAAAAGAATGAATGAAATCGGAATACGCCTTAATGAATTACAGCTAAATACACATTTTGACTTTCATCTCCTCTCCCAAGGGAACCGTGCTGAATTTCGGGATAAAAAGTATCCTTTATTATACCTCGTAGTATGAACTTAAATCATGCCAAGTTTCATTTAAATCCGTCCAGTAGTTTCGGCGTGATGCGCGTCCAAGATACAGACAGAGAGACAGACAGACAAAAAATTAAAAAAAAATTGTTTTGGCTTCAGTATCGATTATAGAGTGCCCTCAAACAAAAATTTTCAAAATATCTTTAATGTACAGAATTGGACCTGTTACAGTTTTATTATATTATAGATTCCAATCGCGTTAAATCTCAAACCCACAAACACAAACGAAGTGTAATTTGGCCAGCGGGGCCAATTTGGTGACAGGCACATTTTATACGAAAAAAATAATTCTGACGGGTTTTAAATCCAGTTTTTCGTAGTTGAATATTCTACAGGGATATTGACAGTAGATATGATTCACAACTCGCGTTAATGCTTAAACTTACCTAATTCAAAGCTTATTTGCGTATAATGTGAATGTTTGGTGGTATACATACCTACTTTTCGTTTTTAATTAACCGACTTCAAAAGAGGAGGAGGTTCTCAATTTGTCGGATATTTTTTTTTTATGTATAAGTATGTTAACCGATTACTCGAAGACGCCTGAACCTATTTTGAAAATTCTTTTTTTGTTTGAAAGTTATACTTCCCAGGTGGTCCTATTTAAATTTCGGCCAAACTTCGGCCGACTTCCACAGGTCTCGGTCTTGCGCCGGCCGCCTGAATCCAGCGTCTACCTGCGACTCGTTTGATGTCGTCGGTCCACCTATTGGGACGCTTCCTGATTCGGGCCGCTACTCCAGCACCTTGGGACCCCAACGACCATTAGCTCTCCGATCTATGTAGGTACCTCGCTAATTTACACTAACGATTCGCGACTTTCTGAGATAAGTATGTCGGTGACTTTGGTTCTCCTACGGATCTCCTCATTTCTGATTTTATCTCGCAGGGATACTCCGAGCATAGATAGCTCTCTCCATCGCCCGCTGAGTGACCCTGAACCTTATGAGGCCCATAGTTAACGACCATGTCTCGGATCCGTAAATCATCACTGACAACACGCACTATTCGAAGACTTTAGTCTTGAGGCACTGAGGGATATGGAATATAGGTCTAGTTATTATAAGCTTTTATTTAGCTTGACCAGTTTATTTGTTTGGGTCAAATCTTGCAAGATGAATTAGACCCACTTCCCGGTTTCTGATCGAGCTGAAATTTTGCATTTATGTGTAAATCGGATGACAATGCAATATTATTGTGACATGGAGCTTATCTGACGATGGAGACGGAAGATGGCTATGGGAACTCTGTAATAAAACGACGTAACCCCATCGAGTTTGGGCTCGTTTGATTCGTCATAACAATGAACTCTGATCCTAGATGATATCCAGAGTCTAATGATGTAGCTACTAAAAGCTTGCATTTAAAAATAAAATTTTTAATTTACATTTACTTATAATAAATAAGTATGTTGCCGCCTTTAAATCATCAGTCTTGGACTCTTGGGTCATAATGCGTGTTACAATGACAACGTGCGGTCGTCTGCGATTCGTTTCATTGTGTAACACATGCAGTATTAGGTTACTGTGATTGTAATTGATGCTAAGTGGTTTAGGATACCAACCTATACGATTTCTTTATCCAGGGTTGCAATTTCGAAACCCAGTTGCAAAGCAATAGAATAGATTACAAAAGACTTTTTTTTGAATCAAGTGAAAGTAAGTAGTAGTACTTTAGTACTAAAGCAGTGATAGCCTAGTGGATAGGACAGTGATCACCTATTCGGCGAGTCGCAGGTTCGATCCCGGGTACGCACTACTACGCACCTCTGACTTTTCCGAGTCATGTGCGTTTAAGCAATTAAATATCACTTGCTTTAACGTTGAAGAAAAACATCGTGAGGAAACCTGCACATCTGAGAGTTCTCTTATAATGTTCTCGAAGGTGTGTGAAGTCCGCCAATTCGCAATGGGCCAGCGTGGTGGACTATGGCCTATAACCCTTCTCTGAGAGAACTGCGCTCAGTAGTGAACCGTTGATGGGTCATCATCTTTTGAGACTTCAGTCCTCTATGAAATCTCAAAAATTCTAAATTAGTTAATTTTATGTAGGCTAACTAGTGGCTCTTGAGACAAGTCGAGACACTTCCACCGGTTCGGAAAGCAGATTCTGCTGAAAGCCGGCAAGAAACTCAGCAGTTGCTCATTGAAAATAAAAGTGTTACTACAACTTACAATATGTAGCTTATCTATCTTAACGAGCCTTTTCGCGAAACATGCTCTTTCGTTACAGTAGTTTAACATAGTAAACAGATATATTTTGAGGAAGAAAAAATTGTGTAGGCTATTTTAATAGTTGAACTACATTGAGCAACTTTCAGATTTGTCATAAAAATAATACTTTTTGAGTAAAAAAATTTCAATTACTCACTTAGACATGAAAAACCATAAAAAACTACTTGTGGCGTTCCCATAAGCGTGAAGTTTCTACTGGTTTAAATCAGAATAATAATTCCTTTTTGAAAAGTAAAGGAATCAAACTTTATTAAGCAATTTTTATTTATGACATAAATCATTTCAATAATTAATGAAAAATATAATAAAAAATCTTCGATACAAATTAGTATGAAAGCGAGCTCGAGTCGTCATTTTCTCATTCAGCCGCTGGCTTTCGAAGAGGATCCACGTTGCTCGTTGCGCGCTCCGGCAAAAATAATTTTACGAGCGAAATAGTGTATTACAGAGGCCCGTACAGTGGGACACCGGAATCGAGGACGAAGATTTCTAATAATATTCTAAAATTTATTTAAATTCCTAGCGCAGCAATAGTGCTTAGTCTCAGTAGTGTGGAGTCTTATTACTGGGGGGACCTGGGTTTGATTTCTGGAAGGGGCAATTTAAATCAATTATTTTTTTTTTTTATTCGATGATAAGATAGTCCGTCACTGCGATCTCACATGATGGTAAGTGACCATGCAGTCTAAGATGGTACGTGCTAACTTGGAAGGGGTATGGCAGTGTGCATTCAAGCCATACCCCTAATCTTTTTCTACACGCTATCGTGCCGGAACGCTAAAGCACTTGGCGGCACGTCTTTGACGGTAGGGTGGTACCTAACTGGCTTTTTAATACTCAAAGCTAACTGGTAACCAGCCATGGCCAAAGCCTTCCAGCAGAGATAATTCAGAAATTATAAATTCCTTAATTGACCCCACCGGGAATCGAACCCGAAACCTCCCAGTTTTAAGACCAGAGCGCTCACCACTGCGCTAGGGAGGTCGTCAAAATTATATTATGTAAGTAGGTATATAATATTTATTTAAATTCCTAGCGCTCAGTGATGAGGGTCTTATTAGAGCCTCGGCCACACTGCGATTTACAGCTGCGCGTTTTCAAGTTTTTGCGTTTACTGCGCAGCTGCTGCGCGATTCCGCGATCGAGTTAGTCCGTGAGTGAATTTGAATGCCAGTCTACACTATCATTTTTTATAGATCGATTAGCTGATGCCCGCGACTTCGTCTGCGTGGATTTAGTTTATAAAATCCCTGGGGAACTCTTTGATGTTCGGGGATAAAAAGTAGCCTATGTCACTCTCCAGGTCCTCAACCATACCCATTCAAAATCACGTCGATCCGTAGCTCTGTTGCGGCGTGATTGAAAGACAAATCAACAAACACACTTTCGCATTTATAATGATTCGGATCGAATCACAACCATACTATACGACACAGGGATCGTATCGAATAGTTTCGAATAGAAAGAAAGAGGAAATGGATGCCAAAATTAAAAAAGTCAGCGCCATATTGGAATTCTTTGTTATTAAACCGATTTCGTTCAAAATCGATATTTAGGCTTCCCTGGGGTCAAGAAAGAGGAAATGATTGCCAAAATTTTAATAAGTTCCCGCCATATTGAAATTCTTTGTTATTGGACCGATTTCGTTCAAAATCGATATTTAGGCTTCTCTGGGGTCAAGAAAGAGGAAATAGTTGCCAAAATTTTAAAAGTCCCCGCCATACTGAAATTCTTTGTTATTAGACCGATTTCGTTCAAAATCGATATTTAGGCTTCTCTGGGTTCAAGAAAGAGGAAATGGTTGCCAAAACTTTCCCCGCCATATTGAAATTCTTTGTTATTGGACCGATTTCGTTCAAAATCAATATTTAGGCTATTCTGGGGTCAAGTAAGAGGAAATGGTTGCCAAAATTTTAAAACGTCCCCGCCATATTGAAGTTCTATGTTATTGGACAGGTTTTGTTCAAAATCGATATTTAGGCTTCTCTGGGGTCAAGAAAGAGGAAATGGTTGCAAAAATGTTAAAAGTCCCCGCCATATTGAAATTCTTTGTTATTGGACCGATTTCGTTCAAAATCAATATTTAGGCTATTCTGGGGTCAAGAAAGAGGAAATGGATGCCAAAATTTTAAAAAGTCCCCGCCATATTGAAATTCTATGTTATTGGACAGGTTTCGTTCAAAATCGATATCTAAGGTGCCCTAGGGTCAAGAAAGAGGAAACGGCTGTCAAAATTTCAAAAAGTCCCCGCCATATTGAAATTCTTTGTTATTAGACCGATTTCGTTCAAAGTCGATATTTAGGCTTCTCTGGGGTCAAGAAAGAGGAAATGGTTGCCAAAATTTTAAAAGTCCCCGCCATATTGAAATTCTTTGTTATTGGGCCTTTGAGTAATAAACCAGCAATGGAGAGGACTTGACCCCTAATTTATTCGCAAAAAAGTCTGTCAATTACGGTGGGGGGCGAGGTAGCACACATGAAAACTTGCTTACTACAGTTGCATTTTTCCATCACGTCGCTATGCACGCACACAATATAATTAGCAAACACTACCTTAAAGTATATGCACACTATCACATTCACACACAGGGACGCTCTATCATTACATGAAACATTCGCATCATTTGTGTAAACATTTTAGGGATTTGACACTATCGATTATCGACTTTCGATAAGTTTTTCTAATAATTATTTACAACAGAGTTACTTTATTCGAGAGTAAATTTTTTTGTTCGAGATCTTTAACATGGTAGGTATATAGAAGCGCTAGGAAACGAGACTCTTGCCGTTATTTTAGTCATAATATGCCTTTGCTATTAGATTGACTCTTTGTAGGCTTTTAGTACTTGCGTAAAGATACAGCTAGAAACTTTGGACTATATTGACGCTGGAAAGCGATCTAGCTTATTTCGAAAAATAACAAAATGACTTTTTTATATATTTGGAAGAAAAAGATACTGCGTCGGATTGTCGGATTTTCGTTTTCCTATGACATAATTTTTCTAAGATACTATGTTGACCTTCTCTGCATGTTTATATTATATATTTTTTGTTATTCCACACCACACCACACCATCTATTTTTCAATATTATACAGATACTTCAAAAAAGTTATCAATACTTTTTAGCAGTGCAGTGCACTTAGGCGAACCTACTGTAAGGACTTAGGATTATCTGATTATTAACAGATTTTGTAGATTGTTTTGTACAAACTGTTAGAACTACATCATGTTTCCTTAAAAATAAATACAGCATAATTAGCATTTCAGAGTTTAGAGTTATTTCGTGGTTTCATATGTTTCAAATACCAAGTTACAGCAACATTGCTTCTTAAAATTGAAAAACTATTAGTCGAAATTGATATAAAACTAATGTATAAAACTAAAGTAATTCTACTTTAGAATTATATAATTAGTATCATCTGATGTGTTACTTTAAAAAATATGCTTTTTGAAAAAAATCTGCTCCTGATAGCTTATTATGAGCTGTTATGATTTTTTAAAACGTTATTGGCTCTGGTTTAAAGTTCACTTTTTCGATTTACAAGATCGTTTTCCAGCGTTGAATAATATTCTCTCAGTCCAGTATGGAGGAAACATAAAAAGTAAAAACTAAACCCTAAAAAAAAATGTATTTAAAGTTATGATTGGTAAGTTAAAACTTGTACCTACATACTTTACTTGGAAGGCTTATTTTTTTCATCTACTTCATCTGAACGAAGTGTATATTTGTTTGTAATGCTAGGCTGCCGCCATGGCTATAGTGGCCACCCCATCTGTAATAAAACACCGCCAAGCTATTTAGCTTTCCGGTAAACCTAGCGGGATGAATAAGAAGTATGGGTACTTTAATTCAATTGCCAAGTTTTAATGAACCAAATATGTATAGAATTTAAATATTTTTTTTCGTCAATGAACCATTAGTAAGACGATAAAAATATCTCGGTATAAATAATTTATACAATCCCCCCACCAATATCGACATATGAAATCTTGCTGTCCAGCCCTAATTTTATTGCGGTGTGGCCGACTTCATAAAATTAAAGTCCTGATTTTCGAGTAAGAAAGACTTACGTAGAACTTATCATTATTATTAAACAATTTTTTAGTCTCGTTTTCATTATTTTTTGTATTATATTTGTAAAAATCCTTTCTTAGCGGATGCCTACGTCATAGTAGATGTGCGTTGATAGATCAGTGAGTCAGTCACCTTTTCATTTTATATATTTCGAAAATCATATCACACTGGTTATATGGAAATATATACCTATAACTTTTGAAATAATTGAGTAAAAAAACTAATTTTATGAATTCGCTGAGTTTATGGAGCTCTAGCTGCATCAATGCATTTTAAACAATAGTGGGAGAGTACCAGCCAATCAGACACCATTGCGATCGTTATAATAATGCAATCATTTTAACCGACTTTAAAAAAAGAGGAGGTTCTCAATTTGAATTTTTTGTATATTTGTTATCCAATTATTCCGCCAAATAATGAATGGAATTTGATAATTTTTTTTTGTTTAGTAGGGAATACTTCAGAGGTGCTTCCCATATAAATTTTTGTTGATATAATGTTAGATGTTACTCCATAACTACGTCAAATCTGAACCGATTTCAATTTTTTTTGAAAGAACGCATAATAAGGTTGGGCCTATTTAAAAGGTGAAGAGAAGATGATTCATATCTTCGGTGATGGAGGAAGGAACTCAATGATTAAGAGCAAATTGCTCGCAATCAGAGATATACACAAAAAAGCTTAAAATAATAATGTAAAAAAAATATCTTTAAAAAACCGACTTCATACGCCGATCGGGCAAAGTTGGGCTAGCGTCGCGCATTAGTTTCATCATTTATATTTAGGCCCGCCCGACTTCAACATACATGTACAAATTAAAATTGTTTTATACTTTGTAGTGGCGTTTAAAGTCGGTTTTATAGAAAGAATTTTTTATCATTATTTGATAATCCCACAGACGATCAAAGTTCGTATTTATATATCTAGTCATATTTTACTTAAAGCTTATAAATTAGTCGTTCACCCCTTCCTATTCTATCGTGATTTTAATTCTATGGGATCAATTTATAATGCAGTTCATGAAAAAGGTCTCTAAACGAATAGAAAGTAGGAAGATTAATTTTCAATATTTTCCCCAAATTATTTCATGTACGTTTAAGTAGCAACATTTTCAGATCAACAGTTTTCTTAAGTTTTCTGCATAAGTATTGCATTATTTGGATAAAATAATACATCAGAAGTAAATAAATGTTATCCTTTAGTAAACTGGATGTTTTAAATATTTTTTTTAGAAGAAAATACTCTCATATTCGGCATTTATAGCGGAGCTCATTCCCCGCTAACCATACGTAGTTGACAGGCGCGTGACTGGAGTCAAACAGTTTTATATAACGAGTATGAGCACTGCTCATACCCAACTTACAGAGGGGTACGCGCGTCAATTCTTCTCCTGTGTTGGTTTATTACTCAAAGTATTGGGCCGATCACGTTCAAAATCAATATTTAGGCTATTCTGGGGTTAAGAAAGAGGAAATGGTTGCCAAAATTTTAAAAAGTCCCCGCCATATTGAAATTCTATGTTATTGTACAGGTTTCGCTCAAAATCGATATCTAAATCTTTTGGAATCCATTCCCTATTTCTTGACCCCAGGGAAGTCTTAATATCGATTTTGAACGAAATCGGTCAAATAACAAAGAATTTCAATATGGCGGTGACTTTTTTAAATTTTGGCATCCATTTCCTCTTTCTTGAACCCAGGGCTTCCCTGAAGAGGACACGGCTGTCAAAATTTTAAAAGTCCCCGCCATATTGAAATTCTTTGTTATTGGACTGATTTCCTTCAAAATTGATATTTGGGCTTCTCTAGGGTCAAGAAAGAGGAATTTTGGAAAATTTTTGACAGCCATTTCCTCTTTCTTGACCCTAGGGCACCTTAGATATCGATTTTGAACGAAATTGGTTCAGTAACAAAGAATTTCAATATGGCGGTGAATTAAAAAAAAAATTGGAATCCATTCCCTCTTTCTTGACCCCAGGGAAGTCCTTATATCGATTTTGAACGAAATCGGTCGAATAACAAAGAATATGGCGGTGACTTTTTAAAATTTTGGCATCCATTTCCTCTTTCTTGACCCTAGGGAACATTAAATATCGATTTTTAGCGAAATCGGTCCAATAACATAGAATTTCAATATGGCGGGGGCTTTTTAAAATTTTGGCAACCATTTCCTCTTTCTTGACCTTTCTTGATAATATAATAATAATAATATAGCTTTTATTCAGATCAGCTTAACCTAATAACAGTATTCTAAAGCAAACTTAAACTTAAAACTTATTCTAATATTTGCTGCGTTTTTATCTTTTGTAGATCTGTTTGCCAATCGGCAAAGGCCTCCTCCAACCTTTTCCATTCTGATCTTTCTAGAGCCACTCTGTTCCACATCACTCCTGCCACTTCTCTTATATCGTCGTCCCACCTTTTCTGTGGTCTGCCTCTTTTCCTTTTACCTTCCCTTGGATACCACCTTGTCACCTTCTTACTCCATTTGTTATGACCTCTTATTGTGTGCCCTGCCCATCTCCATTTAAGTCTTAATTTTCCGTACTACATCTTTAGGTTCTTGTTTTATTTCTGATGACACAATTTTTCAGTCTGTCTGATCTTTTGATATTCAGCATGCTCCTCTCCATAGCATACTGGCAGGTTGCTAGTCTGCTTGTCATATCCCTAGTTAAAGTCCATGATTGGCAACCATACATAAGGACGGGTAGTATGCAGGTGTTAAATAATTTACTTTTGATTTTTATATGAAGATGTTTGTCTTTCATAGCCTCTCGCAAACTCCAGTATCTTCTCCAGCTATTCGTAATTCTTCTCTTCACTTCTTCGCGCATAGGTTCTTTTTGAGTTATGAGTTGTCCCAGATAGATGTACTCATCAGTGTAGTTGACTTCGGTGTTTCTTATCTGTATGGTGGTTTTTTCTCCATTTGTCATTATTCTAGTCTTTTCTGGGTTTAGTTTTAGTCCCACTCTCTCACTCTCTATCGCTAGGTCTTCTATCATTTTATTGATAGCGTCAGGTGTTCTGGCGAATAGCACTATATCATCAGCGAATCTTAAGTGCGTCAGTGATGTACCGTCTATATTGATCCCAAAGTTTTCCCAATTGAGTTTTCTAAAAATTGATTCCAGTACAGCCGAGAATAATTTTGGGGATAGGGGGTCTCCCTGTCTAACGCCTTTTCCTATTTTAAATGGCTGGCTTTTCTTTTCTAACTGGATTCTGGCTGTACTATGACTGTACACGTTTTTTATTAATCGTATGTATTTAAGGTCAACCCCTTGTTCCACTAATGCTTCCCATATATTTTTATGTAGAAGAGAGTCAAATGCTTTGCTGTAGTCGATAAAAGAAATGTAATATGTCAGCTGGTATTCGCTGTATTTCTCAACAACTTGACGAACTACATGGATGTGGTCGATCACCGAGTAATCCTTACGAAATCCGGCCTGCTCAATGGGTTGTTGTTCGTCTAGCGTTCTTTCAATACGTTTTAAAATAATCTTAGCGAAGATTTTGTATATGTTTGACATAAGACTGATGGGGCGATAGTTTCCTATTTCATGTTTATCTCCTTTCTTATAAAACAGGATAATGTTAGATTCCGTCCATTGCTGGGGAATTATTTCAGTGTTTATAATATTGTTAAACATATCTGTAAGTACAGGTGCTAACACTTCCTTTCCCTGTCTTAAGATGTCGTTGCTAATGCCGTCAGGACCTGGTGATTTATCTACCTTTTGAGTATCTATGGCTTTCTCGACTTTTGCTTGAAGAATGTTTGGAACGTTTGAGGTATGCGCCAAATCAATTTCGTCTTCTGTTGTGTTACTTTCGTACAGTCTCTTGTAATAAGATGTTGCTATATCCAATATTCCTGTTCTACGATGATTCCATTTTCCACGGTCATTTTTCATTTTAACAATCCAATCCTTTGAATTATTTAACTCTCTATATGCTTTTTTGACTCCACCCGTTTTGCTTATAAATTTTTTTATAATTTCCATTCTGTTTTGTTTTCTGTCCTTTCTTATGCTATCTTTAATTTGTTTACTAATTTCCGTTAAATGTTTTCTTCTGTCTTGTGTATCTTTAGTGATAATTAAGTGGTTTCT
Organism: Oeneis ivallda; assembly: GCA_029955525.1. NCBI lineage: Eukaryota > Metazoa > Arthropoda > Insecta > Lepidoptera > Nymphalidae > Oeneis > Oeneis ivallda. The sequence goes on along the minus strand of JARPMR010000025.1, from coordinate 7,349,214 downwards.
CTCTTCTAGTAGTTTTATAGTATTTGTTGTTAGCCACTTTTTCGGTTCAGTTTTGGTATTTGCAATTAGTTGTATTTGGGTTTTTATGGTATTTTCTATCCAATTGTATCTTTCTTGTGTTCCTAATTCTTTTGTGTTAGATTCGTAGTCCGCAAATTTGTCGCTTAGAGCGATTATTATTTGTTCTAACTGATGTTTTCCGAGCTTTACGTTTCCTAAATCGTATCTTGGTCTAGGTTTTTTTTGGTTGATTTGATACTAGTTCTGCTCTAATTAGTTTATGATTAGTATTAAAGTTCAATTTCTTGATTACGGTAAAGTTAGAGAAGTAGTTCTTTCTGTTGGTCATTATAAAATCTATTTGGTTTTTTGTTTTGCCATCCGGCGAGATCCAGGTCCACATGTTTTTCTTATTTTTCCTGAACACAGTGTTTAAGATGGTTAGGTTATTTTCTAGTGCCAAGGTTGTAATATGTTCTCTCTTCTTGACCCTAGAGAAGCCTAAATATCGAATTTGAACGAAATCGGTCCAATACCAAAGAATTTTAATGTGGCGGGGACTTTTTAAAATTTTGGCAACCATTTTCTCTTTCTTGGCCTCAGAGAAGCCTAAATATCGATTTTGAACGAAATCGGTCCAATAACAAAGAATTTCAATATGGCGGGGACTTTTTAAAATTTTGGCAAACATTTCCTCTTTCTTGACCCCACAGAAGCCTAAAGTCAGAGGTGCTTAGCCGGGATCGAAACCACGACCCCCCCAAATAGGAGCTATGCTATCACTGCTATTATACTAGCTTGTATGTATACTACATACAAGCTAGTATAATATATATAATAATAATAATGTATCTAGCCCTATAACATACCTAGTAGGTACCTAATTTTTATGACTTCAAATTATTTTATTTTATTTTATTTTATTTATTTATGCTAGATTTTGTATATTTTGTAATTTATTAATGATGTAACATTTTTGACATTCGTAAGCGCTTTTGTAGCCTCAATCGAAGAAATAAAGAATACAAATACAAATACAAAATACGTCCTCCCGACCGAATCCGACCACGGCGGTCAACCTCCTCAGAGAGATTAACGCGGCTGGGAGATATTGCGCAAACACAGGTTCACTCTCTATTCCCTCACTCTCATAGTCCGATGGGACGGAAAATCCGACACGACCAGAGAGAGATCAGGCGCAGAAGCAGGACCGACAGCTTTACGTGCTCTCCGAGGCACGGGGCCCGGGGCTCCGGGCTAGTACAGAGAATTTCTTGGCAAAAAACCCCAATACTTAATTTATTGTCCCGACCCAGGAATCGAACCCACGAACCTCGTCATCTGCTTTTGAACACGCTAATAACTACTTGACCAACGAGGCAATTGTATGTAGGTACATACTATTTTTAAACTTGCTTCCTACTATCTTATTACTAGTTGATGCCCGCGACTTCGTCCGCGTGGATTTAGTTTTTAAATTATTTTATTTATTTATTTATTTGCTTTCATATTTATTGGGTTACAAACATGAGGCCCGGTCAGGGCATTGCAAATGTTACAATAATTATTTTGTTATTACATTATAATATTCTAATATTAGTCAATTCAATAAAAACAAAATATTTCAAAATTAAAATTAAAATGTACATTAATGAAATGGTCAACATTAAGATTAGTCAAAAATAAAGTCAAAGTTACCTTATTACCTCGGGAACTGTAATTTTCCGGGATAAAAAGTAGCCTAAATGAGTTTTTTTACTTAAATTAATAAATTAGTAATTTGTAATTAATAAATTGTAATTTAACTCATCATTTTATTTATCGGTAGTTAGTTTTGCGAAATCTCGTAAACTGACAATAATTTTAATCATCAATTTGTTTATGCCGCATAGATTGTATCGGTTTCCCACTGTACCTGTATACAGGTGTGCGTGAGCGCGCGCCGATCACGCCGATCAATGTGTGCATGCGCGAAAATGCCTACAATCGACAACAGCCGGCGCCACATAGGACCCTTAAGGACAGCTGAAGCAAAGCCGGATTGCTTCCATGCAAAACTGTCTACTAATAACCTCTGCTTATTAAGAGCTTTTTAGAAAAAATAATCTTCCGAATAATCAAACAATTTCCGCGCGATTTTTAAAAATCCAACTCTACGCGGACTAAGTATCGCGTGTGGATCTAGTTTTTAACGAACAATGGGATTGTAGAAGGAAGTATTATTTTTGTGGACACTAAGGGTGAAAGTTTTAGGATTTCTTAATCGGAAGTTGAAATTAATATTGATCAACAAGAGTAAGACAGGAGAATCTATTTTGGAATGAATAATTTTATGTTAAGTGATCAGACGAAAATACTCCCGACGGGATTCCAAAGATTGCATCTTGAAATGTAAGTCTATCTTGATAGGATGTGCATTGTGCGTCTGTGACGTAATAAATTTTATTATTAAACTGACCAAAATAGATATCAACCAGTGAGAGAAATAATGCAACTAATTAAGAATGGCACGCCACTCTGTGATGATATCTTATTAATACAGGCGTGATTGCTGCTGCAGTGTAATTATAACAATCAAGTTGACAATAGTTAGAGAGCTGGTGGGAAGTCATATTGAAATATTTTACGGAATAAACCTACAATAAATGTTATTGCGAAACCGATCTTTGCGAAAGTTACAGAAATGTCTTGCATATTGGAGAAATCTAATAATAATATTTGATTCTCGCGGGATTGTCAAAAAGTCAAACAAGAATAAAAGTTTAAAAACAAGTGTAAATCAAAGATTTTATTTTTAAATGCAAGCTTTTAGTAGCTACATCATTAGACTCTGGATATCATCTAGGATCAGAGTACTTGCTATGACGAATCAAACGAGCCCAAACTCGATGGGGTTACGTCGTTTTATTACAGAGTTCCGATAGCCATCTTTCGTCTCCATCATCAGATCAGCTCCATGTCACAATAATATTGCATTGTCATCCGATTTACACATAAATGCAAAATTTCAGCTCGATCAGAAACCGGGAAGTGGGTCTAATTCATCTTGCAAGATTTGACCCAAACAAACAAATAAACTGGTCAAGCTAAATAATAGCTTGTAAACTAACTCGGCTACGGGAAAATCATCAATCAATCAATATGACGGATTTTACATCCGTCATATTAATTTTGCTCGTATAAAATGTAGCCAAGTCACCCGGACGAATTGATTGACACATCATTCATCAAAATAGGCTCAGTAGTTTATTCGCTACGGCGGAACATTCGTAAATAGTCGCATACATACATACATAGACTGCTAAAGTCATAAACTTTCCTTTTGGCTTGGCCGTATTCGAGTAATAAATATTTCTTGATACCGCTTCTAAACCTAAACACAGACGAGTAGTTCTTAGAGTGATGTGCCCCGCCCATTAGCACTTCAATTTTGCTCCTCGATACCTAAGCTAACTGTACTTAACCTAAGCTAACTGCTGTCGGTAACTGGTTGCCCTTCAGATCTCCTCGTTCCTAACTTAATCCCGCAGGGATAATCCGAGCAGGACTGTCTAAATCGCCCACTGAGCGACCTTGGGCCTTCATAGTCCAAACCAAAGTAAGCGACCTTGTTTAGCTGATCCATGAGTTACATCATAAGCATTTAAAACTCATAATCATAGCTTGGTGGTTGTTAAATATGCATTCTAATGAAATTTTACCAAGTATCCTAATCATACATAGGTTGCTGGTTGACATTCTCATTTAAAGTTTATCAAATGCCTGCCTTAATTTTTCCACCAGCTCTAGTAATTCTGCATAATCTTAGGGTCATAGGTGAGGGATCATGCAGCCGCGTTATGGATCTCAAGAAATTTTCTTGCAGAGCAAATCATAAGAGTGTATATAATCAACTATAATAATAATAATATTATGTAAATATATATATATACAAGTGAGTTAAATGTTAAGAAGGTTATGGTTCATCGGGTACCAATAATATAAATATATTGTATAATCTTAGTAATTACCTATTATTATTTATACCTTGCAATAAGTAATAAAATCTTTGATATTTTAATCAACCAATAAATTAGCAACAAAAGTGATTCTATCATTTTAATCGCGATTGCTTTGGATTATACACAAATATCTTTTATCTATAATACAAAAATAAAAAGCTATTCGTTAGTCTGGCGTTTTTGTTTTGTACGCTCAACTACCGGGGTGGCTTAATGTAAAGAAATATTTTTAAAATGCCTGCCTTAATTTTTCCACCAGCTCTAGTAATTCTGCATAATCTTAGGGTCATGGGTGAGGGATCATGCAGCCGCGTTATGGATCTCAGGAAATTTTCTTTTTATTTAAAAAACCGACTTCAAACGCTCGCGCCACTACAAAGTTTATAATTTATTGTTGATATTTTAAAAACCGCTCGACCGATTTCGATAAAATTTAAATGGGACCACCTGGGAAGTATACCCTTTAAAACCAAAAAAGAATTTTCCAAATCGGTTCAGGCGTCTTCGAGTAATGGGTGAACATACATTAAAAAACCGGCCAAGTGCGAGTCGGACTCGCGCACCGAGGGTTCCGTACCCCAGAGGTTAAAGTACTATACATATTATATTAAGGTGGTAAAAGCATGCGACAGGCGATTTTCGTTGAGCGCTGTGAGGTTTACAAATTGAAAACTATAATTCCAATTTGAATAATTTCAATGCAATATGTAATTTGGGTATCTTAACTAAATTCGCTTAGGGATAGAAACACGATTGGAAAAAAAATTCTCGATAGAAAGTTTTCCCAAACTTTGATCCAATAATCTCCTTTTTTAGGTTTAAGCCTCGTTTAAACAGAAACGGTAGGTTTTTTTCCTGCTATTTTTTTTATTTGTGTTGGTATAAATAATTACTAAAAGCGGTAAGAAAAATTCTTTGATTATTGGCATCCATAATTTTTTAAATCAATTTTAAAGATTTTTTTTCAATTCCCGACCCCTGAAACCATAATTTCCATCTCTTTCCTAGCACTGCAAAATATATAGCTCTATCCAAGCAAACAATTTAGGATCGTTATAGCCCCTTAAGTTGCTTATTTATGATATTTTTTATTTATAATTTTCCTTCAAACAATAGCACAATTTTATTTATTTACCTTATTTGAGGTTGTGCCAATTAAGCTAGACCTCTAAATTGTATGAGCGCCCATACAACTCAGAGGACTATCTTAATTGGCGTCACCTATGTATGGGGGACACCCTTTAATTTTCAACTTTTTGTATTTTTTGGAATTTTCCGTTTATTTGTGCTGTAAGACCTTGCTGTTTGCCAAATTTCGTGATTCTAGGTCAACGGGAACTACCATGTAGGTTTTCGACCTAAAACCTATAGAGTACTTCCGGTTGACCTAAAATTGACAATTTTGGTTAAAAGCAAGGTCTTAGAGCACAAGGAAAATTCCGGAAAATAAAAAAAGTTCAAAATTAAAAGGTAAATTTTGGTACGTACAAGTTTTCGCGAAAATCTGAATTTGCCCATATCTTTTTATCGTGTTGACTCAGGACCTTGATTTTTATACACCTAATAGGGACTATAGACCTCAGTATCTGGTATAAATTTCAACTTGCTAGGTCCACCCGTTCCTGAGAAAATCGGTGGTGACACACGGACAGACGGACAAGAGAGAGATCTTATAAGAGTCCCTTTTTACCTTTTGAGGTACGGAACCCTAAAAAAAGATTCCGACGAGTTGATAACCTCGTCCTTTTTTGAAGTCGGTTAAAAAGAAATAGGGAAAACCCAAAATAACAGCTAAAGAATCGAAAAAAATCAAAATTGGCAATTTTTTTTAGGAATCATTACTTTTTAATAGACGTTAACGCAAGATCAGAAAATAATAATAATAGGTAATGAGAATTCTTTAAAAAACCGACTTCAAACGCTAACACAAACAAACAAACAAAAGTAAAGTAAAGTAAAGTAGACAAAACAAAGACAAAGTAAAGTAGATTTAAAGTCACAAATTCAGTACAACCGATTTTAACATGGAGCATGGAGACATACTAAAAGTATAAGAATGCATACACGAAATTAAGCTCTAATTCAATGCTATTATGGTTTATTTTACTTTGCCGCTAATGCCATCAAATGAATACGATTTTGATCGGCAACTTTTACACAATCGGGGTCTGTTTGGCTCTATACAAGTGCACACATAACTAATTGTAGTATTGTTTAATTAAACTTTACCAACTCTGCTACCAATCTACATAATTATTTACAAAGTTACATCATAATTTTAATTCTATAAATAAAACAAATACCTAAGAGTAATTTCATGATCATCGGATGATCGCGTAATCATCTAACCCCTGATCCCGTTATAAACTGTTGCTTATAACATTATCGTGAAGATATTTATAATGATATTATTGTTATAAAAAGAGTTTCTTTAAAAAACCTCACTTAAATAAAAAATTAAAATAACCTTTTTAGGGTTCCGTACCCAAAGGGTGCCAACGGGACCCTATTACTAAGCCTCCGCTGTCCGTCCGTCCGTCTGTCAGCGGCCTGTATCTCGTAAACCGTAATAGATAGACAGTTGAAATTTTCACATATTTTGTATTTCTATTGCCGCTATAACAACAAATAATAAAAATTAAATTAAATTAAAAAAAATAAATTAAAATATTTCCATGGGTACTGTACATGGAAATATTTTAATTGATTTTTTTTTTAACGGAACCCTAAAAGAGCGAGGCCCGACTCGCACTTGGCCGATTTTTAAATACATGGTTTTCATTTTGTTTCTATGTGAATCAATGCGTATAAATGTAAAATGTAAACAATAGTTGTCAGCCAATCACAATCGATTCTGATGCGTGACGTCAGCTATCACGTTTTGGAAGCGCGGATAAATGGCGACGTTTTTAATCGACCGAATCCAACTTTACCTTTTGGAACGTAGTTCCTTATCGCGCGGTGCGGAACTCGGAAGGGTGCTAGACGGATCGACACTTTTTTGAAACAGACACTTTTTTGAAGGCATTGTGTTCGGTATTTTCGCGGTACAATAATGAGTCTCCGTAGCCTGGGATTAGAACCATCGACCTTTGGCTGTTAGGCGACTGCAGAAGCCACAAGGCTACGGAGACTCCTTATTGTACCGCGAAAATACCGAACACAATGCCAAATTAATTAATCGAAAGGAACTACGTTCCATCCGGGTGTCCCTTGACACCTCTCAAGTTTTTTGGAACGTAGTTCCTTATCGCGCGGTACGGAAGGGGGCTAGACGGAAAAAATTAAGGAAACCGACACGACACATTTTTGTCATTTTTTGTTGAATGTGAATTTTGCATTGTATTCGGTATTTTCGCCTTAGAACTCGGCGTCTGCATGGCCTAGTGGTTAGGAGAGTCGCCTATAAATTCAACCTCGATGGTTCGAATCCCAGTTCGACAGACTGAATTTTCTATTTTCAATTTTATTTTAAATAATTTCTAAATGTGGAATTTTTCCCTAATTTTTTATTGTATAAATTGGATAACGCCATCTGTGAAAAAACAGTAACTCCACCAGAGTAACTCTTTGGTGTTCTATCAGTGCAATAGAAATAAACTAAAAATAATTCATCGTAGCTAATCAATTTAATACTAGATGACATCACTAGTTTATTACAATTCCTTCACTAAAATACTACTAGGTACTAAGGTACTACGTTCCATCCGGGTGTCCCTTGACACGTCTCTTTTTTTTTTACTATATGATGCCCGCAACTTCGTCCACGTGGATTAAAATTTTTAATTCTCGCGGGAACTCTTTAATTTTCCGGGATAAAATTAGCCTTTGGGTTAAGCATGGCCCATGGGTATGTTTGTGGCGTGAAGTAGTAACATAAACATCCATCCTCAAAAACTAATCGCATTTATACATGATATTAGGTGTGTGTCAAGATGACTGACCAAAGTGACCGATCAGTTTTAAAGGGGTTGTTTCATCTTGGGCCAGGTTCTTGTACGCTATACCAAAAAATAGTAGGTATAAAATCATAGAAGTTCAAATGAAATATGCTTTTTTGCAGTTTTACAGTGAAAAAGAGGTAAAGATATAAAATTGATAATTGGGTACATTAATTGTAGAATAGCAATCCTCGGAGTACATCCATCTGCTTTTGCTGTCTATGTTTGTAATTACATTACGTCGTAATGTCATTTCAATTGTCAAACGTCAATTGCTGGTGTGTCAAATGTCAATTGTGGTTATTTTTATGTCAAATGTCATCATGACTAGTGTAGGTACGTGTCATTGTCAAAAAGAACGCCATGTTGTTGCGCGTTTATTTTGCAAAATAATTTCTCATTGTACCTCGTAAAAAGGACCTTTTCCTGAGAAATAAAGAAAAAATAATCACTATTTCTTGACCCCGAACATTTTGAAAGACTGCACAAATACCTTTTTTTTTTTACGCTGGGAAATGCTTTTACGCATCCTTCTCGGAAGCAAGGCAGTGTAACTACGATGCTTCCGAGAGGGTATGTGGGACTCATCGGCATTACACCCAAAATACCCACTAAAACCCAGCGGCGCTCCTGCGCTTCGCGTAGCGACTGGCTCACGGGAACACTTTCGCAATCATCCGCGACCCAGCCTGCGACGTCCGCCGACGCGGACCCTCCACCCGGAATGTATCACCTGCCCGGAGCTCTCATCAAGGCGCACGGCGCCTGCGTCTCATCCTTCGGCGACGAAGAGGGTCCGCGTTTGCGTCAGCCTCCCGCAGCCTTTCCGCCGCCTCCTTTCTACTCATCACCTCCTCGGAGAAGGAGGCGACAGCGTTCCAACACTCTTCGCTGTTCACCATGGCGTGGACGACGGCGGGCAGCGAAAGATCGGGTCCCACTTGCGTCGCGAGTGCAGAACGCTGGGTCGACCACTCCACGCATGACTCCAGCGTGTGCTGCGCCGAGTCTTCCGCGTGGCCGCACTCGTGGCACACCTCTGTGGGCTCTCGTCTCGCAACCCTGCACAAATACCTCCCGAAGCATCCGTGCCCCGAAGCATCCGTGCCCCGAGAGGATCCGTACGAGGTGAAAAGAGAGAGCACCGTGCTTTCTGCCCGTCCAGAGCTCAAGGACAGGCTGAATCGCCCCAATCGTGCGGTGGCCGGCCGTCGGCTCTAGAAGCCGCTCCCGCCAATGCGCGACGAGATCAGCCTCCGCCAACTTCCGCCACGCGCGGTCCTGCGCTGGCGTAGGGTATTCCCCCCGAGTTCGGGCATCCACCCTCCGCCAGTATGCTCTCGAGAGCACTTCGGCGTCCAGGTCCCAGGGCGGTGTCCCCGCCAACACACAGGCTGCCTCGCATGATATTGTGCGGTACCCCCGTATCACCCTGACCGCCATAACCCTCTGCGGCCTTCGCAGCAGGGCCCGAGTCTTGGCAGTCAGAGTGTCCTGCCAAACGGGAGCTCCATAGAGCGCCATCGACCTCACAACTTCCGTATATAGGCGGCGGCACCGCGAGCTCGGTCCTCCCAGGTTTGGCAGGAGCCGACTCAGGGCTCCAGCAGCTCCCACGAGTTTCGGGACCAGCCGCCGGAAGTGCTCTTCAAATGTCCATCGGCTGTCGAGGACGAGTCCCAGGTACTTCATCGTACGCTCGACGCCGATGGAAACTCCGCCAACCACCAACTCGGACCGGGCGGGAGGCGCTCTACGAGGCCCATGAAAACATAGGGCCTCGGACTTGTGCAAGGCTACCTCCAAGCCCAAGTTCCGAATCCTAGATACGATGTGAGCCACGCCAGCTGTGGATCTACACCTAGCCTCCCGGAAAGTGCTGCCACGAGCCGTCACGAGGGTATCGTCGGCGTAACAGATCACGTCGACTCCCGCAATGAAGGCTCCACGGAGCACCCAGTCATACCCGATGTTCCACAGGAGGGGCCCAAGGACCGAGCCCTGTGGAACACCGCACGACATCTTCCTCTCCAACCAGCCCCCGCTGATCGGGTACCCGACCGATCGCTAGGAAAGGTAGGCGGCTACGATCCTCTGGAGGTATAGAGGGACCGAGTGATACCTCAGCGCCTCAAGAATGCAACTCCGGGGCAAGGTGTTGAAGGCGTTTGCTATGTCAAGAGACACCGCCACTAACACCTGCTCCCGGGACACTGCACTTTCCGCTATAGTCCTCACCCGCATTATTGCGTCCACGGTGGACCTGCCCCTGCGGAAACCGTATTGGTTCTCGCTGAGATCCGGCCCCACTGTCTCCAAGTGGTGGACGAGGCGAGTGGCAACAACACGCTCGAAGAGCTTGCTCACCTCGTTCAGTAACACGATCGTCGGTACGCCGACGGTTCATGGACCGGGCGACCGGCCTTCCGGAGCAGGACTAGTCTACCCTTTTTCCACTCCCCCGGAAACTGGCCCCGCTCAAGACAAGCACCGAATAAGGCCCGAACCCACGGCTCAAGCGGCCCTAAGGCAAGAGCCCAGACGCGGCCGTCGGGACCTGGGGCAGTGTTTTTTGCGCGCATGCGTATCACCGCTGCCCTCAGTTCACCCTCTGTGACCGGGGGCGTGCCCGGGTTTCGGTGTCCCTCCCCAGTAGGAGGCGCCATGCGAGGCGCCACACTTTCGGCCCTGTCGGGGAATAGGGTCGCGACCACCGACTCCACCACCAAAGGCTGGAGACTCTGCGTGATAGGAGGAGCCGAGGGTCGGAGTTTCTTCCGTACCGCCTTATACGGCCTTCCGAATGGGTCCCCATCCAACGACGCCAGCATCTCGTCGTGGGCCAGATTTTTGGCCGCACCGATGGCCTCGCGCAACGTCTTCACCGCGTCTCTGTAGAAGGAGTAGAGCCGCGCCTCTTCCGTCGGGTCTCGTCTCCTCCGTCGGCGGCAACGGGTGTATTGGCGTCTCGCCGCCACGCAAGATCTGCGCAGCAGTGTGAGCTCTTCGGACCACCAGTACACTGCTCGCCTCGCGGGGACAGAGCGCACTCTTGGCATGGCTCCATCGCAGACGTGCGACATCGCCACGCCGAGACGCGCTGCTTCCATATCCACCCCACCCAGGTTGCCATCTTGGGGCGCGGAGAACCAAGCCTCAACGAGGGCAACCTCAACCAGGAAGTCCCGGTCCATTCGCGATAGCGACCAACGTGGACCGTCTCCTAGTGAAGGCCCGTCAGGACCACTCGCGGTAGCCGCAGCCGCGCAGATGCTGAATCTCATGTATCGGTGGTCCGACAGCGTCTCCACGTCCTCCAGCACCTTCCAGTCCCGAACACGGCGTGCCAGCGCGGCATCGGCAAAGGTGACGTCCACAATGGAGCCGCCCTGTTGCCGCACGCACGTGTTGACCGACCCGCGGTTAAGAACCGTGAGTCCGGTCGTTGTCGCCCATTCCGCCAGCTCCCGTCCCTTAGGATTTGTAGCTGGACACCCCCACGCCACAGATTTGGCATTAAGGTCCCCAGCGACGAGCACGCGGCCGGAGCGACTCCTACCTATCAGGACGCCGATCTCATCTAGATATTGTTCGAATTCGGCGAGACTCCGATTCGGCGAAAAGTACACTCCGACGATCATGATGTCGCCGATAAGAGCCGAGACGTATCCCCGACCTCGGACTACGTTTTCAAAGGCCGGGGAGCCCACAATGGACCGGGATGTCATGGCCACAACTCCGTCTCCGTCTCCTACCCAATCGTCCCCAGATGGGACGCGGTAGGGCTCGGCAACCACGGCTACGTGGATCGACCACTCCGCCATGCTCTGAAACAGAAGGTCCTGAGCTCTGGCGGAGTGATTTATGTTGGCCTGGAGGAAGTTCAGGTCCATCACTGGTCCATGGCCATTGGAACCTCCTCTGCCCCACGCGGCGCTTCCGCTTGCTGGGGTGAGGGAGGAGACTTATCTCCATTCCCTCCTCTCTTCTTTCCTTTTGGTGGGGGCACGCAGGCTTTGCTGCCCAAGCGGTGCTCCGACGACCAACCAGCCGCTGCACATACGACGCAGTGCAGCGCAGCGGTGCATCCGCGGGCCTTATGACCTGGTCGGCCGCAGCGGTAACATAGCCCGCTACGGTCGACTCCCTCCGTACACTGATCCCCAACGTGCCCAGGTGCAAGACACCTGTAGCACATTAGAGGGCGGGCGTCCAGTAATTTAACCTGGGTGGATACCCACCCCACAACAAGCCGCCCTCCCGCTACAACCTTCTTTGCAGCCGCGACAGGACAGCGCACCAGCACTGCACCCAGCCCATCGTACCGGCTCCCCACCTCTCCGGCCCACACCTGCTCGGCGGGACATTCTCCCGCCTTGGCGATCGCCGTAATTACCTCCGCCCTGGTGACGGAGTCGTCCAGGCCCGACACCCGCAGGCCGACAGACTTTTTAGGTCTGGAGACCCGGACGACTTCGTCACCCAAGACCTCCCGGAGCTTTATGGCCAAAGAGTCCGCCTTCTCAGCGCTGGAGGCTCCGGCCCCGGGGAATTCGAACAGACGGCCCCCATTGACTGCCTTTCTGAATCGAACTCCCCGGTCGCCGATGTCCGCCAAGTTGATCTTGGTCTTCGCGACGGCGATCACCTTCTCGTAGGTCATGCCTTTTTCCTGAGCCGCCGGCTGCAGTGTCAGAATCACTGCTGACGACTGAGGAGTGCGGAGCCTGTGGGCGCGATTTTTTGCGTCTGATCGCGCCTTGGGACCCACCTTCGTCCATCCTGGCAGCGACTGTAACTGCTGCTGCTGTTGTTGCGGGCCAGGCTTCTGGCTGTCCTTCCTCCCCTTCTTTTTGTTCTTCTTCTTCTTTTTCTTATCCACCCTCTCTTTAGAGGGTGGAGAAGAAGAGGAGGTAGATGGGCCCTCCTTCTCCGTTCTTTTCTCCGTGCGTGCCCCGGGCGAGTACAGCGCGGACTCCGCTGCACACTGTGGTGACGCGGAAGGCGCCTGCCCTGCGTGCCTGCTAGGTGCACTTTGGGCCGGCGCCTGAGGTGCCCTCCCTTTGGCCGTTCTTGGAGCGCCCGGAGCAGGCCTCGAAGCCGCGGCCGCATATGTGAGCCCTAAGCGCTTCTTGTCTGAGGCCAGAGGCGGTCTCACATTCCGTTCTGGAAGGAGTCTGTCCTCGATGGAAGCCAGGCGGGCATTTAGCATTCCACCGACCTGCACTATCACCGCCCGACATATTTCCTCCATGAAGGACGCAGCAGGGGTGGTCCCGGGGCGTCCACTCTTGGCCTGGTTAGGATGACGCTGCGACACAGGGGTCGCCTCCTCAATCAACTCTGAGGGAGAAGGGGTGGATGCCTGCTTCCGCGCCCTCTCCATATCCTGTCGCAGCAGAGCCAGCTCTCTTCGGAGGCTGGCCATCTCATCCTGCAGTCGAGCGTTGTCCGCCTGCAGCTTCCGCGTCTCCTCCGAAACTGTGCGTGACCCCAGAACTGCCACGGCTTCTTTAATGGAGGCCGCAGCGTCCTTAAGGTCACGCACAAATGTACCCTTAAGGTTGGAGGACTTAGTGGCCACCTTATTGATGAGGTCCAAGTCCTCCAACACCTGATCCTGAAGCCGAGCAGCGGTCTGTTCGTCCATCCGCTGCCCTGCCACCGGAGATCCCACCTTCGGGCGAATCTCCCGCCGGAAGCGTGCAATAGCAGCCTCCCTGACGAGGTCCTCCTCTGCCTTCGCCTTGGCCTGGGCTTTTACCTCCCTGGCTTTGCCCAGACCAACGTACCGCCCATGGATAGGCGGACGGCCTCTCCCTCTAGGGACTGGAGTCCCCGGCCTCTCCTCGTCAGTTGATACGTCCTCACCTTCACTGAGGCGAGGCCGTTTGACTCCTGTCATATCCGGTATCGGGAAGACCGCCGAGGACCCAGACCCCGACCTGGGTCTGCTCTCGACGGCCATGAGGCTGCAGTCAGACTCTGCTGACATCTCCGCATCCTCATCCGATCTTTTCCTCCAAAACTTCCCCCTTTCTGTCTCCTCTTTCCTCTCACCCACCGAGCATGTAAGATTTTTATTTATAGTTTCCATGCTAGTCCCACGAGTATGGGGGATATAAATGGTCCATCCGGGTGGTGCCCCCTGCACCCGGGTAAGCCTAAACGTAACCCGTCACGGGGGTCGGCTGGTACCCTGACGGGGTACGCACTAGCGACTGAACAACCCATCAGCCTCACGGTGCGCCGCCGCTTAGGATTCGGGGTGATTTTTATAGAGGTTTTCTTCCTCGCGGTCCGGGCGGTTAAGCCAAGACCATCGGTCCCTGTGTCAGGTTGTGAAACATGACCACACCCACCACTCCTAAGGGATTACGATTACACGGCGAGGACTACGCAGGACTAGTTCTCACGTAGCCCGCTCGGAGGCAGGGTAAGTGCACACCGAGCTCGCCACAGGACTCCTCCCCTCCAGAGGATCTTTCCACCTCCCTGGATTCTTCCACTGTGCCCTCTGCTAGTCAGAGGGACACGCGGAGAATCTCCCCCCCCTCCCGCGCCAGGTTATTAGCCATAACCAACAATTTCTCATCAAGGGAAATTATTGGCCATGTTACCGGGGTACACCGGCCCAAGTGCTGCTCTTTCCTCCGGACGAATCCAAAGGGACGAGTAGCACCAGAGCACACTGGGAGGTTACCTGGCTGGTACCCCTGCACAAATACCTGGCCCAGGCTCCATGTATATTTGAAACAACCCCTTTCTTCAGCATTTAGTACCTATTTGGTACTATTTGGTACCTTTGTTTAAATATTTAGTACCTGAATATTATCAGAGATATTTAATTTTAAAAGTGGTCAGTCATTCTGACGTCAAGATGGCTGACCAGTTTTGAATGTCGGCATGGTACTATTTGGTACCTTTGGTTAAATATTTAGTACCTGAATATTATCAGAGAGATTTAATTTTAAAAGTGGTCAGTCATTCTGACGTCAAGATGGCTGACCAGTTTTGAATGTCGGCATAATGGCTTGGTATTGTGCATAATTATGTTTTTTCACAATAATTTAGTACCTATTTGGTACCTACACATATATTTTTTTTTTAGATATTTTTGGCAAAAAATAACGATTTTATTAGATAAAATTGTTTTTATGTAAAGTAAATGTACCACATTAAGACACTGTCTACTATGAGAATGGTTTTTAGATAAACTAAGTAAGAAGGTGCTAGGAAAACAGTGGGCTTTCCACTGTTACAATGTTTCATAAAATTTCCATTTATTGTCCATATTAATTTATGGATTATTAATTTATGTAGTAATTATAATTAATAATTTTTATGGATTATGGATGGTGTATGGATTATTAATTTATGTAGAGTACATAAATTAATAATCCATATTAATTTATGGATTATTAATTTATAAGTACATAAATTAATAATCCATATTAATTTGGATTATAATTATGGATTATACATAAATTAATAATCCATATTAATTTATGGATTATTAATTTATGTAGAACTAGCTTATGCCCGCGACTTCGTCCGCGTGGATTTAGTTTTTAAATCCCTCGGGAACTCTTTGATTTTCCGGGATAAAAAAAGGCCTATGTCACTCTCCAGGTCCTCAACTATACCCATGCAAAAAATCACGTCGATCCGTAGCTCTTTTGCGGCGTGGTTGAAGGACAAATCAACAAACACACTTTCGCATTTATAATATTAATATGAAATATGATATGGGGTATGATAAGTAGGACACTAATATTATAAATGCAAAATAGTCCGGGAGGAATCGGCGCATGCGTACCGAAAACTATTCCACCTCAATTTTTTTATGCGATCCTCTTCAAATGGCCCTCCTAATTATATAAATGCATGTTGCCAGGGCGCCACCTGGTGCCATATTGTTTAAACCGAAATTGTTTAAACTATTGCAAGGAATTGTTATTTTTCAACCGGACAAATTTTTTTTATATTCTTTATTGAAATACCAATAAAAAAGGTCCTATGACTTTTCACGATAAAGTTAATATTTTTAAAGATATGAATTTTTAAAGGCTCGAAAAATCTCAAATTTGGCTACTTTCGACCCATGAAAAATATATTTAAAAAAAACATAATGTTTAAGTAATATTTTTTTTAAATTCTCTATACAATAGTTAATAATATTGTTAATAGAGATTTAAAAAAATTTCATTGTTTATATCTTTTTTTAATTGTTAATTTCGCGCGCTCACAAGTATTACGCATACCTTTAAGAAAAATTTTAAGAAAATTTTATTGGCCTAATAACTAGGCCAGTGTCAATAACTGGGTCTTTTACTTTACTTTCCGTTTTAATAACAAAAAAGTAATATAAACTGATAAAAAAGTAATTTTAATGACATGTTCCGATTTATGCTTAAATAACTTTTGAAAAATTAATTTCAGAAAATTTTTTATTAAAAACAAATTGTAGACAATTTAATTATTAATAACATTGCTACTTAAAGGTCCTTTAAGTATCGCTGTCTCTCTCTGACTCATGCGTTGCATCGGCCTCTCTGTGTCTTGAATCATTATTTATCATTTATCTTAAAAACTATCAACTTTATCAAGATTGTTAAAGAGAGCAATAATTAAATTGTCTACAATTTGTTTTTAGTAAATTTTTTTCTGAAATCAATTTTTCAAAAGTTATTTAAGCATAAATCGGAACATGTCATTAAAATTACTTTTTTATCAGTTTATATTAATTTTTTGTTATTAAAACGGAAAGTAAAGTATAAGACCCAGTTATTGACACTGGCCTAGTTATTAGGTCAATAAAATTTTCTTAAAAATTTTCTTAAAGGTAAGCGTAATACTTGTGAGCGCGCGAAATAAAAAATTAAAAAAAAAAGATATAAACAATGAAATTTTTTTAAATCTCTATTAACAATATTATTAACTATTGTATAGAGAATTAAAAAAAAATATTACTTAAACATTATGTTTTTTTTTAAATATATTTTTCATGGGTCGAAAGTACCCAAATTTGAGATTTTTCGAACCTTTAAAAATTCATATCTTTAAAAATACTGACTTTATCGTGAAAAGTCATAGGACCTTTTTTATTGTTATTTTAATAAAGAATATAAAAAAAATTTGTCCGGTTGAAAAATAACAATTCCTTGCAATTGTTTAAACAATTTCGGTTTAAACAATATGGCACCAGGTGGCGCCCTGGCAACATGCATTTATATAATTAGGAGGGCCATTTGAAGAGGATCGCATAAAAAAATTGAGGTGGAATAGTTTTCGGTACGCATGCGCCGATTCTTCCCGGACTAAAAGTGAAAGACCTGTCTGGCTGGCCCATCTTTTGAAATTACAATTTGTAATTTTGTAAATTGTTCTGCCAACGTCGATACCTACTGTTAGCGCTGAAAAGTGCACAGGTCCATTCAGCACATCGCACAGTGCAGTGGGTCGAAACGGCTATATGAGGGACATAGGATTTTTTGTTACAAATTCCATTTTAAAAAAAACCTATCGAAAGACCTCGTCATTCTGATGAATAATTGTTATGAAACGTTTTTCTCTAAAACTGATAGTTTGCCCGGAAAAAAATATTTTCAGTTTTTGTTGTATGGAATGAAACAGAAACTGCTAAAATTTGGCCAAGTCTTGAGAGATCTTGCTTTAAAACTACTTTATTCTTATTCTTTGGCTTGTTGGCTATAACTCTATTCTATCAGCTTGCACCCAAACTTGCCCGTTCAAGAGTTATAAGAATCCGATTTTTTTTTAAATATGTATTTTAATGATTTTATAATGTCGTGTATTATCAAATACTTGACCAAAATAATGTGCTATATGAAAATTCTATGAATGAATATTGAAATTAACTTTAAAGCACTAGTTCACCAAAGAGAAACTTATAATTCAAGCATTTAAAAAAGGATATTTCATAGATTAAAACTGTAAATTGTATTAAAATAACGTAATTTACGTTATTTTAAATTTCAAACAAAGGATCTACAAAAATAAAACTTTCAAAATATAGCTTTCTTTATTTCTCTTTAACAATTCATTTTACTATGTATTTAATGTATCTCCTTAGCTAAACTGTCTTTGTTGTTGGAAACTAATAACAAACAGTGAAAAATTAGCTGATCATACTTAATAATAGGTCTTTACCTATGAAATTGCCGTTTTGTATGCAATAAGTGAAAGTACTTATTTTTTCAAACTTTTTTATTTCTGTTATTCGAAGTAATCACCCATGCAATCGAAGCATCTTTGCCAACGCAGTGGCAGTTTATTGATGCCCTTCTTGTAAAAATCAGCTGGACGGGAGGCAACAAACTCTTCAAAGGCATTTTGTACTGACTCTCGGGAATTGAATTTTTTACCCACTAAAAAGTTGTCTAAAGGAGACGTCCAAAATTGTATTGAGTCTGGGTCTAGTCTTGTACCAGTGATAAAATAAAAGAAAATAGAATATGAACCCATTTTTGATTAATCAAATCCACGAACTCATCTAAATTATGGAGCAAAAAATTATTTATTATCTCCACGTGACGTAACTTAACTAGCTAGGTATAATCTGGATAATGGCGGGCGGATTCATGTTTTTTGACGTAATGAGGTTAGCTGTCAAAATAGATGCGCGTCTACATGATACCTATCTTCTCTATAGCTTAAACTCGGATTGAAGGACGCCATCTTGTAAGTGTTGCAAATAGTACCGAAAAACTTGAAATTATTTTTATTTTAGCAAGTTATTTATTGCGATGTTCTAATTTATTTTATTTTTAATGAACTTTCTGTATTTTTCTGCTTTTCATGGTATAGTGTACAAGAGTACACCCAAAGTGGACCATCTCATTTGGAAAAAGTAATAGTCGGTAGGTGCAAGGTCTGGTGAGTATGGCGGATGAGGGAGAGCTTCCAACCCCAGCTCTTGCAGCTTGGAGACTGTCTGTTGCGCAGTATGTGGTCGCGCGTTGTCGTGAAGGAGCAGTGGGGACGACCGATTGACCAAAGCTGGTTGCAGATGTGCAAGCTTCTCCATCATTCTCTCCAGTTCTTCACAGTACACATCCGCATTAATGCTCATGCCGTTTTGTAAAAAGCTGTGGTGAATCACACCCGCACTAGACCACCAAACAGTGACCATCACCTTTTTGGGGGTCATTTTTGGTTTAGGGCATTGCTTTGGTGCTGAACCAGGGTCTAACCAACTTGCTGAGCGGTTTCGATTGTCGAACAGAATCCATTTTTCGTCGCACGTAACAATTCGTTTCAAAATTCCTTCATTTCTTTGCCTGTTGAGCAGCGCAAGGCAGGTCTCGACGCGTACGTTGCGCTGGCGATCGTTAAGGTCGTGGGCACCCATCTATCAAGCTTTTTTACCTTGCCAATTTGTCGCAAATGGATCAATATTGTTTTGATGCTTACATCAAAAGCTGCTGCTAGCTCAGCTGTAGATTGAGTTTCGTCAGCTTCCACAATCGCCTTTAATTCATTATTGTTAACCAAAGTCTCCGGACGACCACGAGCTTCATTTTTCAAGTCAAATTTCCAGAACGGAACCGGGTAAACCAATAACGGGTTGTGCGATCGTTTGTACAGTTCTCTCCGTAAACGTTTTTGATGTTACGGGCCGTTTGTGTCGCGTTGGTGCCACGACGGAACTCATATTCCATAATTACACGAATTTTTAAAGTATCCATTATGACGAAAAATGTTCAAATGTAATGAAAATACAACGATAATCAAAAAACAAAAGACTGAGTTTGTAAATAGAATGTCATGGTTTTAAAACAAAATTAATTTGAATTTAGAATACAGAGCCATTACAAAATTTTTTTTATTTGAAATGACCAGTACTGAAGAAAGGCAATTTCATAGGTAAAAACCTAATATTATAAATGCGAAAGTGTGTTTGTTGGTTTGTCCTTCAATCACGCCGCAACAGAGCTACGGATAGACGTGATTTTTTGCATGGGTATAGTTGAGGACCTGGAGAGTTACATAGGCTCCTTTTTATCCCGGAAAATCAAGTTTCCGAGGGATTTTAAAAACTACATCCACGCGGACGAAGTCGCGAACATCAGCTAGTAATACATAATGACATGAGCCTTTGTTGCACCCTAACAGATACCATCTGCGTGCACACCAACTAAAGTGCAACGGTTACTTATAACTTATTAGTTTATCAGCAATAATTTAGGTCGTTCGTAATAGTTATTGCTATAGGTAGTGAAGCTACTGTCAGTTGTATCTGTCACGCTAGTGTACTATGTACCTTCAAGGGAGATGTTTATTGTTTCATTATGCATCCACAGACGTTCCGACTTTGTTCTCCAACAACTCTATCAGCAATCGACAGCTTCATACATAATAAGTTGCTTAGCTTGTTAGTTAACCCGAGTCAGCCCTTTATGAATCAGCTGATAAATTAACTGTTGGAATATTATTTTTGCTGCCGACGTGTTATTTTACCGTTTGTTCTGTATGTTGTTTTTTTCCAGCCACCGATGTCTTTAAATTGCAGCTATTGCGCAGAGTAACATTTTTAAAAATCCGTGTAAGCAGAACAAATTAACATTAACAAATTAAATTCTGAAATTCAATGCTACACTATTTCAGTTACTTACCTGCATTTAACCTTTGTCGAGTTTTAAAGTTTAAACAACTGTGTGTGTTTAAAGTTGGAACAACCTGTTTTTAACCGACTTCAAAAAGGACCTCAACCTTTTTCTCAATTCGTCGGAATCTTTTTTTATGTACGTTCACCAATTACTCGAAGACGCCTGAACCGATTTAGAAAATTACTTTTTTGTTTGAATGGGTATACTTCCCAGGTACTATTTAAATTCTATCGAAATCGGCTGAGCGGTTTTAAAAAAATTATCAATAAATTATATAGTTTGTAGTGGCGCGGGTGTTTGAAGTTATAACTTCACTTGCAGTTGGACGTTGAAAGTTGCCGTGTCTGTAGAAGCTGATATCGTGAGTAGTGTCGTTTTATCTATCACGCCAGTGCTCTGTACTCGCAGGGGTGATGCTTCATGCTGATAGTATCATGTACTCAGTGGCGTCGAACGCGTTCGCTAAATGCTCAATTATATTATTATTGAGCATTTTTCCGTTCGCACAGTTCAGCTTCGGCTGTAGAAGCGGTCACACGTATCGCTAATCGGTAACTATTGATACATCGCGTAAGGAATATCGCTATTAATTTTTAATTGGACATTATTATGCGTAATTAAAACTTTTTGCTTTATTTTTACTCCTTAACAATTCCTTAAAAAAAACAATTTCGTATGTTAGTTCTTTTTTAATATTTAAACGATTTATTTTTAAAAAATACTTGAAGTTTTTGGTAAATTATTCATTTAATGGGAATTGAAATCGGCAATTAAATAATCACCTGTTACATTTAAAGTGACTGCATCAATGTTTGACTGCTGAATAGATTTAAACGAAAAAGTTTGTGCGCGGTTGATTATTTCGATCAAAATTTGGTTCAGAAGTGAGTTTTCGAGTGTTCTAAATGGTACTGGTGATGTGAGATCTGGTGCGATGGATACAATGTTGAACGTGTGGACGGTGGTGGAGAATGTGCGGGTGGCCAGCAGCGCCGCGGAGATGGCCATCTTCACCGCCATAATCTACTGGTTCTTCACTTCGAGGTATGGTTATTCTTCTTCGTCTCTTCTTCATCAATCAACTAGCTGATGCCCGCGACTTCGTCCGCGTGGATTTAGTTTTTGAACTCCCTTGGGAACTCTTTGGTTTTCTTGGATAAAAAGTAGCCTATGTCACACTCCAGGTCCTCCACTATACCCATGCAAAAAATCAAGTCGCTCCGTATCTGTTCTAAAGGACAAACAAAAAACCACTTTCGCATTTATAATATTAGTATGATAGTATGATTACTGATTTTATTTTATTAAGTGCCGATTTCACCAGCGTTGAGTGACGTTCATCACGACGATAAGACTTATTTTACGTTGGTGAAATCGGGCCTAAATGACATAATATATTTCTGAACGAACAAACAATGACCCGACCCGAGTGGACCCGAGTCTACCGTACCGAAGCTAAGAGACGAACGTCGAATGTTTGACAGGAAAGTAGGTAGAACACTTTATACGGGAAAATGAAATTGTTGTTTTTACTATCTTCCTCGCAATTTTTCCATATTTTCTCACCGTTTAAACTTTAAACCTTCCCTGGATTACGACAAACATTTCAAAACAAAAATCAGCTAAATCGGCCCAGCCGTTCTCGAGTTTTAGCGAGACTAACGAACAGCAATTGATTTTTATATATATATAGAGATAGATACATATAGAACCATTTCGGAGCATTGGTCTTTTGCATGGACCTTCACATGCCTCGGTCTTGCGCCGCCTACGGTCTGAAGTCGCGTCGGGAGGATCTGTCAACACTGCGCTTTCCGATGCGGGGTCGCCACAGTTGTTGAACCTTGGGACCCCAACGGCAATCAGTGCCACCAACTTTGGGTGTCCTTTTGGCCTTTTGCTCCCTCTGTGTCTCGGAGAGCACTTCAAGTGATCCCGGTTATTATCACTAACATCTGATAGCAACCGTTATACCTAAGAGTCGAAGTCTCGTTCTCTTAGTCGAGTTGTATGCGGAAGGATCTAAGAACCATCCTCATTTTTATCCCAAGAAAATTCCTACCATATTATACCTAATATGTATATAAATTATGGAAATGGGGTTGCAAACCTCAGCAATGGGGAATACGATGCAGAGGGAGTATGGTTACGATAATAACGTAACTTCTTTTAACTTCTTAAAAACGACATAAGGGTGATTTCGGGGAATCCATAAGTTCATGAACAAATAATAATCAGAGTTATGAGTAGTAGAGTGCACCTGTGTTTACGCACATATAACTGTGCTCTGTATCCCCTGCGCAGATGGTTTATCTCTGTGGAGATTAATCAAAGAATGAATGATTGATGATGATGATATAATATCTAATACCTTTAAACGAGCAATTCTTGTATATATATGTTTAATAAGGGAGTTTTTAATTGCACCTCTATTTACAATTTAAGCAAACGAAGTGTCTCCACTAATTAACATACTGCATACCAAATATACTGACTTGCACACTAAATTATACAGTCTTACAACGGAATTTCTAAAATTCCGTTTCCGATCCGATCCGACCCGGGCACTTAGGTTCTATTGGTTTGAAATGAAAAATTAAATTGAAGGGGGTTCTAAGCTCCCTCTACTCCTCACTCAAAGAATTATTAGATTTACTATTAAATAAAAGATAATCTTTCAGTTAATGAGTTTTGCTTAAACCATTAAACAGTAATGTTTTTATTTAGTTAGTGTGCAATCCAGTATTTTTGGTGCTACTTTCGAATATTTTGTTACAAGAAAGGGGATTTACAGGAATAGGATTAAATACCCTATATATGTATATAATCTGAATCTCGGAAACGGCTCCAACGATTTTCATGAAATTTAGTATGCAGGGGGCTTCGGGGGCGATTAATCGATCCAGCTAGGTTTCATTTTTAGCAAACGTCGTTTTATCCGTGTTTTCAGGCACTGAAAAACCCCTAAAAAATCATTAGAATACGAAGGTAAATTTCGCCAACATCTACAAAGTTATAATAGCTCAGGTGGGCAATCGGATGGTCCCGAAATTAACCCGGTTCGAATCCAGATGATTGTTTTTTCCCTTTTTTTTTTTTCAAGTTCCTTTTGTGAGAAAAACTATTATTGGGGCCCTTTATCAACGCATCTTATTCCTAATTGCACTCGTGATTTTTTATTTAAATAACCAGTTAATATTTTCTTATTATTATGTCGGTAAGATCGAAAATATTTCATCCGTAAGTAATTCGTATCTAAATATAATTTCGGTCATCCAGGTAGTTGTAATTAATTAAGGTAACGTAGTTTTTAATTATTTAAATTAATATGATGTTCAGTTTAATATTTAGTATAGCTAGCTATAAAATATTAATAAAAAATTATTTAAATTAATATGATGTTCAGTTTAATATTTAGTATAGCTAGCTATAAAATATTAATAAAAAATTATTTAAATTAATATGATGTTCAGTTTAATATTTAGTATAGCTAGCTATAAAATATTAATAAAAATTAAATGATTTCTAAATCTGAACGGTTTTTAAAAATGCTGGTTCAAAATTCGCCAACCTCCTTTTGCATGCTACTCTGTGGCAGGTTGGAGCACAGAATATTGTAAAATATCTTGTAACTATCCAATTTTGCAATTAAATGAATTTGAATGTAACCGGCATTGTCGTATTACATAATATGTCCTCCCGAATGAACTCTCTTTCTCTCTATTCCCTCATTCTCAAAGTCCAGTGGAATGGAAATTCGACGCGATCGCAGAAAGATTTTTACGTGCTTCGGCACGGGAGCTAATATATTGGGGAATTTATAAAGCAGAGGTGCGATTATCTAAAGTTGTTCCATTGATCGTAAATGTATTTGATGACATTAGCGTCAAAGTAAAATAAACCATAACACTATTGAATTAGAGCTCAATTTCGTGTATGCATTCTTATACGTTTACGTATGTACGATACGCTCCATAACGCTCCATATTAAAATGGATTGTACTGAATTTGTTACTTTAAATCAATACACTCAAGGATTATTTCAATTTGACGCTAGTGTCATCGAATACGAATACGATCAATGGAATGACTTTTAGACAATTGGTACCCAGCAAGCCTAGCATGTACGCGCGAGAAATTTTGCCTACCCCTCTTCTCGTATTATCTCTATATCTCTATCGAAAGTAACATGGTTGCACACCATGATTCGTCTCGTTACGTCAACAGTAGAGATAAAACTATTTTCTCTATTTTTCTCTACGAACTCCCGAATAAACTACTAACATAGCGACGTCATTTTCTCGAATTTTGAAGTTTAAAAGAGTAAACGAGAAATCAGTCTACATCGACAATATCACTCTCTCTCTTCGCGAGATATCACTTCGACGTGCATTGCATGCTAGGCCTGCAGGTGATGAACAGACATTTTCCTATTGTTGCAGCCGCGTAGCCGACATGCTGGAGGTGGTGGGCGAGCGGGTGGGGGGGTGGTGCGGGCGCGACACCACCTCCCTGCGGCAGGCGGTGCGCGTGCGCCGCCGGCACAACGCCGACGTCTACGCCAAGCTGGACGCTGAGTATGCGGTGAGACGTCCCTTACTATTGTTGCAGCCGCGTAGCCGACATGCTGGAGGTGGTGGGCGAGCGGGTGGGGGGGTGGTGCGGGCGCGACACCACCTCCCTGCGGCAGGCGGTGCGCGTGCGCCGCCGGCACAACGCCGACGTCTACGCCAAGCTGGACGCTGAGTATGCGGTGAGACGTCCCTTACTATTGTTGCAGCCGCGTAGCCGACATGCTGGAGGTGGTGGGCGAGCGGGTGGGGTGGTGGTGCGGGCGCGACACCACCTCCCTGCGGCAGGCGGTGCGCGTGCGCCGCCGGCACAACGCCGACGTCTACGCCAAGCTGGACGCTGAGTATGCGGTGAGACGTCCCTTACTATTGTTGTAGCCGCGTAGCCGACATGCTGGAGGTGGTGGGCGAGCGGGTGGGGGGGTGGTGCGGGCGCGACACCACCTCCCTGCGGCAGGCGGTGCGCGTGCGCCGCCGGCACAACGCCGACGTCTACGCCAAGCTGGACGCTGAGTATGCGGTGAGGATGCGATGATCTGATGCGGCCGCCCCCATTTATTTAAAGGAGTAAATCGCGCCGTCGCGTTGCATTTGTCTTACCAGTACGGTCGCGGCCTTAGTTAGATTTTTCAAAACCCTATTTTGCCCACTTAGATGAGCTCTGTTGGATAATCTGAATAGAAGATATTCCATGAAGTGTTAAAGTTGCCCACAATATCATTATCGTTCTAACAATGGTTCCTCCTATCTTCGAGGGCGTCGACAATCCATTCGCACGGAGCAGACTAACTCTGACTGGTGTGAACTGGATGCAGGTGTTCCTCAGGGAGGTATTCTATCCCCGTTATTATTTTCCTTATTTATCAATTCCATCACTGCTATCCTTAGTTGTCAGTACCATCTTTACGCATTGCATTGCATTGTGACTTGCAGCTACATTTTTTATTTGCATTACATGCAAGTTGAAGGCTTGGAAATAGCCATTAGCTCGTTAAATGACGAATTAGCTAAGATTGCTTCGTGGTCTAAACACGTACGGTATTATGGTCAACCCAGCGAAATGTCAAGCGATAATAGTTGGCAGCTCTCGCCTGTTAAACAGGGTTGATATCGATAAACTGACTTTTGACAACACTGTAATTCCCTTTTCTTCAAATGTCAAAGACCTAGGCTTAGTCATTGACAGTTCTTTCAGTTGGCGGAGTCAAGTGAATGAAATTTCGCGAAAATTTTATGGCACGCTTCACCCTTTGTTTCGCTTAAAACATTTTTTGCCTGTTAACGCTGAAGTCCACCTAGTCTTACTTCCCATAACTACCTTCTCTTACTGCCCATTCTGGACTATGGTGACACATGTTATACGGATTTGAATGAGGAACTACTTAACAAATTAGAACGTCTCTTAAATACCTGCATACGTTTCATTTTTAACCTACGCAAGTATGATCACGTCTCTCAGTATCGTGCCTACCTAAGTGGCTACCGATACGAGAGCGTCGACAACTTAGAATTCTTTGCACACTGTATTCGATCCTTCGCGACCCTTCTACACCTAATTACCTTAAAAGTAAGTTCCCATTCAAATCCGAAGTCTGTGATCCTAGGCTTCGGTCCTCCCAAAGTGTTCGTCTGGCGATCACTAGGTACAAGATCGGCTTCATGGCCTACTCTTTTGAAATGGAGGCAGTTCGGCTATGGAATGCATTGCCCGATTCCATAAGGAGTGCAAAATCAAAATTTTCATTTAAACGGCAAGTGAAGGATCATCTGCTCAAAACTATGTAACCCCTGTCTGTAACTTTTTTCTATATTTATTATATTAAATACTAATTTTATGTTTCATATGTACGGTATCATGTTACGTAATGTATTTTGTATCATGTAATATAATTAGGAACTTATCTATTTGTATATTATGTATATTATTATTATTATATTCAAAATATGTATGTATTATAAATATTTATATATTATACTCTTTTTACCCTACTCTTTTGCACACCTACAAGTGTTGTCTCACATCTCAAGGTTGACTGGTAGAAAATGCTTGAGCATTAAGTCCGCCTTTTGTACTTTTTTTTGTGCAATAGTATTTAAAAAAAAGAAAAGATTTTTTTTTCGAAATTTCGACTGAATTTGGAGTCCTGGGCCTGTTAACTTTACTGCGCCATAAATTAACGAAATAAACAAAAAATACTTGTATTTCTACGGAGGGGGTTTGAACCCTCTACTCGAATTTCAGCCTAGCTCCTTGCCCGTTGTGCTACCGAGGCTTAAATTGCACATACCTACCTACTGCACATTGATTAGTATGAGTATGCACCTCGCAGGAAGTCTGACGCAACGTTGGATATTGCACCGGGCACGTTGTATACTGCAGTTGCAAAACTTCAATGACACCTTTTATATGGTCATTCACCTTCGCCTGTATAGGCTCTGAAGTACCAAAATTCACGGAATACTCTACTGGATACTAATAATTAACTTTAAGCTTTTAGTGATAGCCTAGTTAGTTCGATCCCGGGCACGCACCTCTGGCTATTCTAAGTGCGTTTTAGAAATTAAATATCACATGCTTCAACGGTGAAGGAAAACATCGTGAGGAAACCTGCAGCTGAGAGTTCTCCATAATGTTCTCGAAGGTGTGTGAAGTCCGCCAATTCGCATTGGGCCAGCGTGGTGGACTATGGCCAATAACCCTTCTCTGAGAGGAGACCTCGCTCAGTAATGAGCCGATGATGGGTTGATAATTATGATGATGATGAATGACGGGTTGAATGTACACTGCCATACCCTTTTCAAGTTAGCCCGCTACCATCTTAGACTGCATCACTTACCATCAGGTGAGATTGCAGTCAAGGTCTATCTTGTGACTTGTCATCGAATAAAACAAAATGCATTACATGTTTTATTTTGTCAACAGTCCAGAACGTCGTCGCTGTACCGGCTGAAGGAAGGGCCTCAAGTGCCGGCTCCTCAGCCCGAGGCCCGCCCGCCGGCCGGACTGGCGTGCTCCAGGTGTGCGCCGCTGTCTAGGGTGAGTTCTCTTATCGCACACGGCACACGGTGTGCACACCTACATCATAATTAGTCAGCAGTCAGCTACAACTGTAGTCAGCAGTCATAACCAGTCAGCTACAACTCTAGTCAGCTGTCATAACCAGTCAGCTACAACTCTAGTCAGCAACAACTCTAGTCAGCAACAACTCTAGTCAGCTGTCATAACCAGTCAGTTACAACTCTAGTCAGCTGTCATAACCAGTCAGCTACAACTCGGATGAGGGTACCAAGTTATTCCATTGATCGTATTCGTATTCGATGACATTAGCGTCAAAGTAAAATAATCCTTGATTGTATCGATTTAAAGTCAAACAATTCTGTAAGGATTTTAACATAAAGCGTTATGGAGCGTATCGTACATACCTAAACGTATAAAAATGCGTACACGAAATTGAGCTCTAATTCAATGGTGTTGTGGTTTATTTTACTTTGACGCTTGTCATTGAATACGATTACGATCAATGGAATAACTTAAGACAAGCGCACCTCAGAAGAGCGATTGTGTAACTTTATTTCATCAAAATCTTATTCATTTGATGACAAAAACGTACATTTTAATCTGTCAAACAGCAAATTCGAATTGTCTATGCGGTTCATCGATTCTTAACGATAAGCCCCCGATTTCATCGCTGGTCTCTACTATCTATTTCCCGGGACGAAAAAAAGGTATTTTGTTAGGGAGAGGGCAGACTGGCTACTTTTAGCAGTAGCGACCGGCGTTTTTATGGCTTCTAGCGTTTTTGCGACTGCATCGCGTTTCAGAGATTTTTAACCGACTTCAAAAAAGGAGGAGGTTCTCAAATCGTCGGATTTTTTTTAAGTGAACATACTTATTATATGTAGATTACTCGAAGACGCCTGAACCGATTTGGAAAATTCTTTTTTTGTTTCAAAGAGTACTTCCCAGGTGGTCCCACACAAATTTTAATGAAATCGGTCGAGCGGTTTTTAAATTATCAACAATAAATTATGTGTATACTTGGTATAGTGGCGCTGGAGTTTGAAGTCGGTTTTCTAAAAGAACCGATCGCAGGAAATAGCGATCAAAAATGGACTAATTTTGATGCGGTTTTTTCGGTTTGAAAGCTGACGTGATCGAGATAGTTCTTAGCTATAATTTATGAAGATCTGTTCAGGCGTTTGATGATCATCAGCTGATTTCTTAAGACTAATTACCAACTTTTACTATTTAGAGCAATTAAATATCACTTGCTTTAACGGCGAAGGAAAACATCGTGAGGAAACCTGCACGTCTGAGAGTTCTTCGTAATGTTCTGGAAAGTGTTTGAAGTCCGCCAATTCGCATTGGGCCAGCGTGGTGGACTATGACCTATATAACCCTTCTCTGAGAGACCTCCGCTCAGTAGGTAGTGAGCCGTTGATGGGTTGCTGTTGATGACGATGATGACTATTTGGAGGGATGAGGGGAATATCAGTCAAATTGAGCATGGCTGGATTGTTCTTTCAAAAAAAAAGTTGCATGATAATTTTTTTACTTCGTACACCTTATATTTATTTATTTATTTATACAACTTTATTGCATACAAGATCAAAAAATATACAATAAGTAAAGAAACAATTTAATACAAAAGGCGGCCTTATCACTAATAGTGATCTCTTCCAGGCAACCCATACTAGAGAACATTATGCACTGAGAGACGGGGTATCGCAATAAGTGCATAGGAATACAAAACAATAATAAAAAAAGATATATGTATAAATAAAATAATAATAAGATATATGTATAAATAATAAGATATATGTATAAATAATAAGATATATGTATAAATAAAACAGAAAATTGCTTACCAAAATGATCACGCGATATTTTTTACGAAGCGAATCAGTGTTAATGTTCACATTAAGTCTGACGCGCCACGGTTAAGGGCCAAGGCCGCTTGCATAAATTACTGCAGCAAATATAAAACCAGTTGTGCTTACTTATGAACGTTGACAACTACGTTATGTGGAAGTATTCTTAAAGAATATAACAGTATATATATATATATATATATATATATATATATATATATATATATATATATATATATAAACCGCTGATCCTAGAGACGTGAAATTTTTACAGTAGGTTTCTTTTATGACGTAGGCACTCACTATGAAACGATTTTGTGACAACACACCCACGTTGGTTAATTAAGTTTGTATGAAAGTCAGTTATTTTTCAAGTTATTTACATGAAATTTGGCATTTGGGCTCTTGATTAAAAATAAAGTAGTACTTACGTGTTTCACAATTTTTAAAAATGCTACCCACAATAGGGTAAAATAGAGGATGAATACCTGTCTTAAATATAAAGATCACTTAAAACAAGTGTAAATTAAAAATTTAAAACACCCCTGACATTTTAATCTATGGCCGGACTATTTATGTAAAATGTACCTGACATCCTGTTACCCAGTTTCTGCTCCATCAACAGACCCCCCCCCCCCCTCGATCCTCGATCATCTATCTAACACCTACTCATTCTAATGAGCTCAAAGACACTATAATATCTGCTGTAAGCTGTTGAGAAGCTGGGTATCACGCAGACTACTTGATGCTGCAGCATCAGCTCAAGGTTACCATGTACCCAATATCCCGCAGACTAATTGAAGTGTCCGTTTTTTTGTCCGAAATTAGTACTTACTTTGAGAATCTACTTGTAAAAAAGACGTTAATTAGTTTTTTATGCGGTACTGTACTGAGAGATAATGTTATCTTTTTACAATTATTTTTATTGTAAGTAAACGATGTTAGTGAGTAGTAGGTACCTACTTAACTACCTAGTATGATCAAGGTTTTGTAGCCACGTCTTTGAAGGTTGAACTGCGAACGATGTGGGTACAAAGATTCATTAATTGTGCATTAACAATAAATAATCCATACTTCCGTAATTAAAATAATCTATAAGTAATAAAAATTATATAGACTTCAAACGCCCGCGCCACAACAAAGTATATAATTTATTGTAGATTTTTTAAAAACCGCTCGACCGATTTCGATAAAATATAAATGGGACCACCTGGGAAGTGTACCCTTTGAAACAAAAAAAGAATTTTTCAAATCGGTTCAGGCGTCTTCGAGTAATCGGTGAACATACTTAAAAAAAAGAAGAAAAAAAAAGTTTCCGACGAATGGTGAACCTCCTCCTTTTTTGAAGTCGGTTAAACATACACCCGTTGCCGGCCCACTATTAAATGCACAAGTGTCCCGAATGACAAGGGCCGTAGTCCACTAGGCTGGCCAAGTCCGGCTTGGCCACCTTTGAGAACATTATGGGGTACTCTCAGGCTTAAAATTTTCCTCAAGATGTTTTCCTTCACTGTTAAATCAAGTGAGATAAAATCGTTTAAAAACGCACGTACTTAAGTCTGAAAAGTTTTTTATTCGAACCCCGGACCTCCTGAAAAAGAGGTATACTTACCTAAATCTTAACCACTAGACATAGACGAATGATATTTACTACCGCCACTAGACTATCACTGTTGTGTATTGATAGAACGCAATCTATATTTCAAAGAAGTTAAACTTGATGATTCACTGCGCAGTTCCATTGGAAGTTGGAACTTTGTCTCCTTTATCTTTTGTAGGAAGCATGAACTCATCACGTGTATAATTTAATTAATTGCTTGTATTTCTATTAAGAGGCATTCCGAACCAATGTTAGTTTTGTTTGACGATTCAAAATTTTCTCTATTGAGGGATCCTTTTACGATTTTTGTTAGAGTAGTGCGTCCGCCTCCCCCCTCTAAAACTAAAACATTGATTTTAGTTATGTGAAAAGTATACTACTTTTAACTTTACTATTTTAACTTCGTCAAATTTTGACGAAGTTAAAATAGTAAAGTTAATGAAAGTTTCGTCATAATAAATCGAATAGTTTTTACCTGATGCGCAGTTTTATAAGAAAGAAATAGTTGTTGAGTAAAACCGACATTTCATACGTAATGAACTAATGACCTACAAATGTTATATTACCCTTTTAATCCACTTTCGCATGTTGCAATTAAATACTTGTGACTTTTTGCATGTAGGAGTAATTTATACTTTAATTTTATGTTGACATTTTAGGTAAATATACTATTCATAATATCGCTGACGCCCATGACTTTATTCGCGTGGATTTGGGAAGTAATAAAAATGTTTTTTTTTAATACCGACTTCAAACGCCACTACAAAGTATAAAATAATTTATAAGTTTGTACACGTACCTACGTGGGCGTCGGGCGGGCCTAAATAGAAACGATGAAACCAACACGCGACGATAGCCCGACTTCAGCATACGTGTACAATTTAAAATTATTTTTTACTTTGTAGTGGTGTTTGAAGTCGATTATTAAAAATATTTTTTTTATACATAACATGTATAACAAATTATGATGAAGCTGTTTTAACTGACTTCATAAAAGGAGGAGGTTCTCAATTGGTCGGAATCTTAGTTTTTTTTTTTTTTGTATGTTCACCGATTACTCGAAAACGCCTGTACCGATTTGGAAAACCTTTTTGGAAGTCGGTTAAAAAGTAAAAATCCTAAGGACAATGAAAAAATTAGTTTTCATGATTGTGTGTTTTTATAAGTATAAGCTTTTGTTTCATTTCGCGTGTATAAGTGTTAATGCTCTGTAAGTTTGCTCTGTAATTAATTCAAGGAAATAATGTGTACAAGTACGCATTGTGTACAAGTCATTGAAATCTTTTGTCTTTGTAAGTTAAAAGCTAAAACAAAAGGCACTACGCAATCGCATCAATTCTTTGTTCACATCCAAAATGCTTGAAAGTTCAGACTGATGGATGGTTACTGGTTAGTTGAAGGATAACGACCTTAGGGCGATACTACACGGAGCTTTATATACTGCGGTGTCGCTGCGTTGCTTCTGCAGAGCCATTGCGGTATCAATTATAAAGAAAATCCCTTGCGATCAGCAATGGGCTAAGCAATCCGAAAAAACGTCGGTTTACGGACGATAGTGTTACGTGATAACGTCATAAAGAAACATTGAAGATGACTGGCGGGCGGCACAAGCCAACGCTTGGGCCGTTCGTGCCTCTCTATCGCTTGTTCCGCGCTCTCGCTTGCACCCTCAGGTTCAGGCGGAACGTGCCACTTTCGTGCGTGCAGCCGGTGTTCATCGATTTATAAGACGTTATCACGTCAAACAGACGAAGGCGCGGGCATCATCTAGTACTTAGTACCTATATAATGGAAGTATCATAAATCTGTGCTATTATTATACACCTGCTCATTGGGATCTTTTAACGATCACAATAATTTGCTAAGTGTGTTAGATATCTTGATCGACATGTAGACATCTTGTAGATTTTGCTAAGGCCGATGGAGGTCGTTGACCGCGCAGCTTTGTTAATCGCCTAAACCATTATCAAGGAATGTATAGGTTATTTAATTGCTAATTAGTCGTAACTCGTAACTAGCAAACAACCTCCTACGACCTTTGGAATCCTAGTACAGTTAATACAAAGTTACGTTAAATTTTTAACCGACTTCAAAAAAGGAGGAGGTTATCAATTCGTCGGAATCTTTTTTTTTTCTTCTTTTGTTAATGTATGTTCACCGATTACTCAATGACGCCTGAACCGATTTGAAAAATTCTATTTTAGTTTCAAAGGGTACATACTTCCCAGGTCCCATTGAAATTTTATCGAAATCGATCGAGCGGTTTTTAAAATAACAAAGTATATACTTTGTAGTGGCGCGGGCCGTTTGAAGTCGGTTTTTAAAAAGTATTTTTTATATTAAATTATAGCCAATAGCGAAAGAGTTTCGGCTAATCAAAGGTGATGATATCGCACTGTAGCATCATTTTGTTAGACAAGGTTTCGGTGCATCCACTTGAACAATTTACAAACAGTACACGTTGGCTTGCACTTGCCAAAAATGTTGGAACAATGTATACAAAGAAAGGGCTTTATAGTAGTCGTTGGCACTATGCCAAACGTATGTTTGACCAACGTGTACAAAGGACTTCATAGTGGTTGTTGTTTGTCAAATCATTGACCAGAGTATTGGCTGTGGCATTCATAAGTATCCAAGCGAGCAACATTGTTAGATTAGAAAAGATAGGTAGCTGTGAAATTAGAAATTACACTGTCACCTACGCAAAACGGGCGATCAATCAATATCCGACATAATGACACAGATAAAAAGCGTCAGTGCTAATGTTTGTTTAGCATACCAGGGGGCCGATCGCGCTATTTTTTTACGACTGAAACGTAACTGAACTGCAAACGAACCGCAACTTTTTGAACGTTTCGTATCGCGCTAACAATTTGACAGCTAGGTGACACTCAGTTGAACTTGAGTTGGAACGCAACTGCTGTCAAACGAACGTTTTTGCAACAGTTCAATAGACGCTACTTTTTTATAGTTGAAGTTCGATCGCAACAGTGCAATACAGTGTTTACAAGTGTAGTGTTTATTTGGATTAGATATTTTTATATTAAGATATTTTTATAAACTTTAACGCAATACCGAATGCGACAAAGTTGAATTGTACTTGCACCACAATCGCAACTGATCCATAACTGAACTGCAAACGTTTCGTTGACAATGCAAATAGCGCGATCGGCCTCCTGCACTACAGTACATCCGGCTCATAGTATTAGGAACAGCTTTTCTCTGTAAGCCGTTGTTGTGATCACTTAATTGCTAGTCCAGTATGATCGCAATGTACTTAATACTACATGTAAATGTACTAAATGTAAACTTTAAAAAATACTAGATACTTGTGTCCACTAATCATTGTCATTTTTAAGCAATCCTTACTAAAAAAGCAAACACACTTTCGCATTTATAATATTTATAAATGCGAAAGTGTGTTTGTTTTTGGTTTGTCCTTCAATCACGCAGCAACGTAGAAACGGATTGACGTGTGATTATTTGCATGGGTATAGCTGTTGAGGGCCTGGAGAGTGACATAGGCTATTTATTCTATAGTGCCATGAAAATCTCAATCTACTGTTCTATAAAGTTAAGGAAAATCAAACACATGTCCCAAGGCGTCACAGTTAAAGTTCGAGAGCGGAATACATAATATCACGACCGTGACATGCCCTTGGATCAACCATACATCCTAATGGTCACTTTACGCATGGTTAACATACATTTGCATGCGAAAGTGGCTCGTATGTCAATTAACTTAAAGAATTTATTTGCATACGAAATATTCGACGTTTTCGGCAGGTTTTACGAAATTATTTAACTCATAAGGCGAGATTTCCACGAAAAATTGAGTGAATATTACAGATCTGAGATCTCTCAGAAGTCACACACACGCAATTAAGGGGGTAACACAGAGAGCCTGCATGAGTAGCTGTTAATTAAACAAGGAGCTATAATTTAGGAAAAATTAAACCGACTTCAATATACTGAAATAAAGAATAACTGAAAAGGGTAAAGTGTCCGTATCTTGAAAACCACTGTATCAATTTTGATGAAAACTTCAATTTGTAGCAAATAAAAAAAGAATGATCACAATCTTATAAATAACTTCGTCCGCGTGGATTTAGTTTTTAAAGTTCCGCGGGAACTCTTTGAATTTCCGGGATAAAATGTAGCCTATGTCACCCTACAGGTTCTCAACTATATCCATGCAAAAAGTCACGTCGATCCGTAGCTTTGTTGCAGCGTGATTGAAGGATAACCCAACAAAAAAACACACTTTCGCATTTAGAATATTAGCACAGTGTTTATATTAGTAAGGAAGACTTGATACTATGATACGAATGTAACCACTAACCAACCTTTATTTCTGCGGCGATCTAAATAAATTTTTGAAAACAAAACTACTATTTGTGACTTAACTATGATAGATACATTCCCTTGGGGACTTTTTTGTAGAGAATAATGAGTACTTTAGATCCTATTCGGTACAAACAAACAAAAAATCTTTCCTCTTTATAGTACTAGTATAGAATCCGGAAAAATGCGAGGACAAACACACATACACCTAATAAATTTTTTTAAGTAAGTATATTTGTTTGGAAGCCCAAATAGATTATATCACAAGAGAATATTTTGCAGTTCCAATAATGTTACATACATACGTGTCGAATTGATAACCTCCTTTTTTTGAAGTCGATTAAAAAAAATATCGGCCGAATTGAGAGCCTCCTCCTTTTTTGGAAGTCGGTTAACAAATAACTAAGCTTTAGCCCACGCCTGGGTCCGCGTGGAGTTTGGTTTATTAAATTGCCGCGCATATCCTTTGTTGTCCGGGATAAAACTATACAGGGTGGCCGG
The DNA here is from genome assembly GCA_029955525.1 of Oeneis ivallda. Lineage (NCBI taxonomy): Eukaryota > Metazoa > Arthropoda > Insecta > Lepidoptera > Nymphalidae > Oeneis > Oeneis ivallda. Next base: position 7,312,752 of record JARPMR010000025.1, on the reverse strand, counting down.
TCAATTGACGTCACAAAAAAAAATTTAGGTCCGGTATGTTGTGGGGTATCCGAATCACCCCCATGTATGTTCTGCGATTGTTTATAGTTTTGGAGTTATGATTTTTTTTTCGATTTTTTGAGGACTTTCGACATGACCATATTAAAAAAATCCTAAAAAAAAAATCAAAAGACTTTTTAGAGATTTTTTTTTGCAACTGAATTTTCATGAGTTGTACTTTTATGCATAAAATAATCAGCTTCATAACTTTGATGAATGTTATGAAAATGTTGGTCTAAAGTTAAAAATTTACGTTCCGTGAATTATGACTAAAATTTTCAACTTTAAATTAAAAATCAAAACAGGTGACCTTATGATTTCTTAGTTAGTCTTAAAAGTGCGCCAGGCTATCAGCTTTAATAATAATAATAATAACGTGGTACTTAATAGGGAGAATTTGGCTAAAATCGGTCTTCAAAGACAGCAAGGTGGCAAATTCTTAAAATTAACCTACTGATTTTTCTATCATTCCTAAGGCTAATTAATGATTTGAGAATGCTGGAAACCCGTGTTGGTTGGATGACGAAAGTTTTAAGTAAGAAGTAGATCATAATGTAAATCCTTGAATGATTCCTGGTCAACGCGGCAATCGTGAGGGAATCTTTAGAGCAGACCCGGATCGCACAGAAGTGGTGCTGGAAGCGGTTCAGCGAAATCCATCTACGAGTACGAGAGCTATGGCTCGTGCTTTTGACATCCCAAGGACTTCTAAATTAGCCAACTGATTAAAAAAAATTTATCATTCCTATGGCTAATTTAATGATTAGAGAATGCTGGAAACCTATCGTGTTGGTTGGATGACGAAAGTTTTAAGTAAGAAGTAGATCATAATGTAAATCCTTGAATGATTCCTGGTCAACGCGGCAATCGGAATCTTTAGAGCAGACCCGGATCGCACAGAAGTGGTGCTGGAAGCGGTTCAGCGAAATCCGTCTACGAGTACGAGAGCTATGGCTCGTGCTTTAGACATCCCAAGGACTTCTACCCAAGACATTCTTCATGATGAAGGATACCACGCGTTCCACTTACGACGAGTCCAAGCTTTACAGCCGACAGACCACCAACTTTCCTTATCCAACCAACACGATAGGTTTCCAGCATTCTCTAATCATTAAATTAGCCATAGGAATGATAATTTTTTTTTAATCAGTTGGCTAATTTAGAAGTCCTTGGGATGTCTAAAGCACGAGCCATAGCTCTCGTACTCGTAGACGAATTTCGCTGAACCGCTTCCACCACCACTTCTGTGCGATCCGGGTCTGCTCTAAAGATTCCCTCACGATTGCCGCGTTGACCAGGAATCATTCAAGGATTTACATTATGATCTACTTCTTACTTAAAACTTTCGTCATCCAACCAACACGATAGGTTTCCAGCATTTTCAAATCATTAATTAGCCTTAGGAATGATAGAAAAATCAGTAGGTTAATTTTAAGAATTTGCCACCTTGCTGTCTTTGAAGACCGATTTTAGCCAAATTCTCCCTATTAAGTACCACGTTATTATTATTATTATGAAAGCTGATAGCCTGGCGCACTTTTAAGACTAACTAAGAAATCATAAGGTCACCTGTTTTGATTTTTAATTTAAAGTTGAAAATTTTAGTCATAATTCACGGAACGTAAATTTTTAACTTTAGACCAACATTTTCATAACTTTCATCAAAGTTACGAAGCTGATTATTTTATGCATAAAAGTACAACTCATGAAAATTCAGTTGCAAAAAAAAAATCTCTAAAAAGTCTTTTGCTTTTTTTTTAGGATTTTTTTAATATGGTCATGTCGAAAGTCCTCAAAAAATCGAAAAAAAAATCATAACTCAAAAACTATAAACAATCGCAGAACATACATGGGGGTGATTCGGATACCCCACAACATACCGGACCTAAATTTTTTTTTGTGACGTCAATTGACCGGCCACCCTGTATTTACGTCACTCTTCAAGTCCTCAACTATAGCGACCAAGAAACAAACACACTTTCGCATTTATATAAACTCACTTTTCGCAAACTACTTATATTTCGGCATATTAGGTATATTCTTGCAAGTATATTTCAGCAAAAAGTTTTAAAACAGTAGCCCGACTACGAAAAATCGGATACTAACGTAGGTCATATTAATGTTGTTCGTATAAAATGTAGCCTATGTCACCCTGACCACAATAACATTCATTAAAATCGGTTCAGTAGTATAGGCTCTGCGGTGGAACATTCGTAAATAGTTAAATAAATAGACTGCTAAAATCATACCGTTTTGGTTTTGCCATAGTCGGCGAAAAAGATCGATAGATACTCGTTAATACTCCAAGGTACTTGAACTTCCGACACAGAAGTTTTCACGTCATCAGAAACATGTTAAAAGTTCATAAAACCGCGTGAATCTTTTCAAAAATCTTCTTGAGCGCCTTCGCATGCACATTGTTTGACTCAACAGATTTAGATTATGAGTAAAATTGAACATTTTATTTTTAAAATTCTACTTCTCCGTGTATGGTATGAGAACTGAGAAGACAGACTTAGTCAGACCTTAGTCATCATAATAAATTCTTGCATGTATAAATGGTGGTGGGCAGTTCTTATACCGTTAGTTTCTCATACCTGCCCACTTGATCTACAAAAGATGCATTTTACAGGGGAGAGTTTTGAAAGCAATGTAACGTTTTGTGCGATTTGTTCATCTTTTAAGACAGCTAAGGAAATCTATACAGTTTCTACAATAATTGCATACTTAATAGCTAGTTATAGCTATTCCGTGTAGTCAGGTCTTTTTGTGGTCGGTACAACAATCCTGAAGACGAAAGTCTTCTAACAATAAATTCTTCCCGTTATGACCTATGGGGCTGAAACGTGGACACTGACGAGCGACATCCACATAATATGTCACTCAGCGTGCTACGGAGAAGGCTGTGGTTCCCTGAAGAATAAGATCTGAAATGAGGAGGAGAAACAAGGTGACTGACATAGCCACATGAATCAATTTGAAGGGCCACATTTGACATACGAGTGTCTCTGGAACTAATAATATTGCAAATGGCGCACCGACCTCTACAATTAAAATTTCATATGAAATCATAGATTAAATCGTAGAGGTGGTGCACCATCTGCAATAAGTTCCATAGATACTCGTATCTATGTAAATCTTAGAGGTCGGTGCACCATCTCCAATAAGTTCCAGAGATACTCGTATCTATGCATACGGCGCCAAAATGGCGTCAATCGAATACAAAATGGCGTCAATCAAGTACTTAGGTCCAAAAAAATGAGACGACTATGTCTTGCGTGTTAATCATAGATTATATTATATTAATATAGTTATTAGTCTAGGCAATGAAGCTAGTGGACCCCAACAGCAATTCTTCAGGCGATGAAACTTTACAGAATGATAAAGTATCAGTAGTTAAACGTATTTTATAAATATCCAAAAAAAAATTTGAACGGAAGTTAGGTATTTTTACCTAAACTCTTTTATGCTTAATATCTCAGTTCGACAAAATGCTCGGTCAAAACTTTCTTCACCTGAAACATTCATGTAAAGTCTAGAAACAAAATATAAAATATCCAAAATATACTCCTAGCCTTTAATCTGCGATCGGACAGCTCCCGCTCACATTTAAAACGATGCGTAAACTGCGGAAGGACGGCTCCCGCTCTGTAGCTATCCTTTTTCGACGCGTTTGGTTTTGCATTTAATTCGAAAATATTTACTAGCCCCATCCTTCTCCAACTTTACTATTGACAAGCTTATAGAATCGAGTCTCTATTCATGTTTTATATTCGACTCTATGACAATAATTTGACATTAAGATAATCTATGTTGAAAACACGAGTTGCCGCTCTGTGCTGTTTCCGCTGACGCGAGTTCGGAGTGTGACGTCGTGTGGTGATTAAAAATGATAAAAAATAGTGTTTTCTGTGAATAAAACAATGGAAGGGTAAGCAATTAACAGTTTTTTCGTAAAATACATGTAGATAGACAACAATTTTGCACGAAATTCATTAATTTCATCAGACCTCGAACGTGAAGCAAAAGTTTTACAAAATATAAGCTCCGACATGAGATCTTGTTCTCTATTTCAGTAATATGAATGAACGAGTATTATTAAATTATAGCTTATTTCATCACAATTCCAAAAATATAGTTTTATACCTAGGTTCTATACAAAAGTTTAGAGAAATGAATTTTTCAATAGCGCGGCGCCGGATTCGCGCGAACACCCACGATTCGGTACGCAGACTTGACGGTTCCGCGGCGCGCGGGGCGGGGCAGATCCAGCAGATGAGAGGCTAGTTGAAACCACCAAATTTTGAAAAATAAGTTTTTTTAATGTAACTTGCAGCGAAAAATTGCTCTGTGAATTTTTTTCACTGGAATGTCCTTTTATAGCCGTTTTGTACCTACAACTTGAAAATCCAAACAATATACCAAGAGACTATATTTTTTTCAAAAACTACCCTTTTACTCACAGTGCAAAATTTCTCCATCCATTTTTTTAATTGATATGATTACAATTATTTTTTTTGTATCAAGTATCAAAATATCCAAAAAAATAATCAAGCGCATTAAAAACTATAAAAATTTTAGAAAGAAATATTTTATATTTAATCCATCAAGGGAAGCAGGAGCGTGGTGAGTTGACGTAATGGTCCGGGAGCCAGTGACAGATTTTCATGACCAAGTCCCTCCCAATTAAAACTTCGTGAAATGCATTAGGGATTTATATTATGAATATTCGCGACCGTCAGCTGCGACTCCGTGGGTGGGGCGGGCAGTGGCAGCCTCCAACGCATGGAGAAAAAAAAGTTTTTTAGTCATTTCCTCCCATTTGAAAATTTGTCAGATATATAGAAAAGAAATAAAGTCAGCTGACCATAACATGGTCCACCATGTTATGGTCAGCTGACTTTAATTTTCCTTCAAAATATTAGGTAAATTATAATCTGTCAAATTTTCAAATGGGAGGAAATGACTAAAAAACTTTTTTTTCTCCATGCGTTGGAGGCTGCCACTGCCCGCCCCACCCACAGAGTCGCAGCTGACGGTCGCGAATATTCATAATATAAATCCCCAATGCGTTTCACGAAGTTTCGCTCGAGAGGAAATAATTGACCGAATTTGTACCTGGCTCCCGGACTATAACGAGACTTCATCTATTCAGTGACGAGACTGACATTAGTATCTGCCTTTTGTGACGCGAGCCAGTACTCGATAATCGAATGTGTCGTTGAGTCGACAGTTCAATTTTCAATCAAAAACTTTTGGCAACTACAGTGACTGTGTCGGTCAAATGGTTCTGAACCATATTGTCATGGTATTAAAGCGAAAAATCGCACACAGATCTAAAACTAGTTTAAATGCTGAGACAAAAACTGCTTTAAGAGTGTATAATAATATGCAATTTTGTATTTTAAGTAACTTTTAATTAGGTAAAAAATAGTACGTCGTCAAAAGTACGTCGCGCGTCTATCACTCTATTTCTCACTAACGAGAAAACGATAATTTGCCATCCCGCTCGAAAAGGGGCACGAAATCCATATCATAGCGACATTACTGCACAATTTTAAGGGCGCTAATGCAAATCCGTTAAACTATTGGAGTTTTCGGATCATTTTGTAATTAATTCGAACAAAATACAATGGAACTAAAAACTACTACACACAGAGATTGGTCCTTTATCTCCAATTTTTGGTTTTGGTTTGGTGAAAAATCTTTCTTTTTAGTACTATAAAAATGATTTTTCGTCACCTCTTCACACCGAAAATTGATGATTTAGGAGCGAGTTTAGTTAGGTTTAGGTACATTTTTTCTGCATAACATACCAATTTTGAAAAGAGCTGACTTTCTTGCCGGCTCTTCTCAGCAGAATCTACTTTCCGAACCAGTGTTAGAATCACGACGTGTCATAAGAGCCACAGGTTGGCCTACGTGAAATAAATTTGAATTTGAAAGAAATGGATATTATTATTTTATAAGTTGTTATGGCTATTTTTAACTGACTCAAAAAAAAGGAGCAGGTTATCAATTCGACGTTTTTTTTTGTGCCGATGTTACTCCATAACAAGGAGTGAGCAGGAGCGTGATGACGTCACAAGACCCGACTTTGCTCACGGCGACGTGAGCCTGTAGATAGTCCATAGAGCCTTTTTAACATACATACTTAACAAGATCGCGCCATAAAAGGTAAAAAAAAATTTATACTTTGTTTATAATAATTATTTTACTTTACAACATTACTTGGATTTTTCAGTTTTTGTTCAAGTATAAAAAATTATTATAAACAAAGTATAAATATTTTTTTAACTTTTATGGCGCGATCTTGTTAAATATTTATGTAAAAAAGGCTCTACGAAGCGAAAATTTTTTACGACAATTATTTAAACATTTTTTTCACTTACAATTAAGACGGAAGTTCGAGAAAATTTTGTTAGTTAACAATTGTTTAACTTGTTGAAAAATTAACTTTAAGTAAAATTTCCAACGAGAATAAATTATTTATAGTGTTCAACACACCATAATTTTTTCAAATTTTAAAAAAAATATTCAATACCTTAAATAAATTAATTAATGTGCCGTACTCGCTTTTGACGCCGCGCGCGCAACCTAAAAATGTCGCGCGCAGACCTATTTTCAGCGTTAAATTAAAATTATAAATAATGGAGATAGAGTTCCGTGAGTTCGGAGTTTTTTATTGAAAATTTCCTCTTCTTTTAGAATCTTTTTTTGAAATTTCTTAAATATTAATAGTTTATGAAATATTGGCAAAAAACGAAATGCCATTTTTTTTCATCTTTAATTGTTTATAACTTTTGCAATTTTTTATGTGCTAATACACGCTTTTGGAACATTTTTCTAGGCATCATTCCGGATCCAATGAGCTATCGCACATAATTTTAAGACCAGTATCTCTATTTTGTACCATTTTGAACTTGTCAACTAGACTATTAGAGCCACTTTATGAGCAAGTGTGTTAAAAAAAAGTTTTTAGTTTCTACACATTATGTTGACATTGGGCGTGTTTTTATGCTCGCCCGACTTCAGAATGAGGCATTAGAATTGAAAAGTTGGATCCAGAAATTATTGGGGAACCATCTCGAGAATTTTTTCTAGCAAGTGAAATAAAAATTATCCAAATCGGTTCAGAAATCTCGAAGAAACCGTTGTACATACAACACACGGTGTTTTAGGATCCCTAAAAAGTGTCATGCTCTTTTTATTTATTGTATTGTATTCATTCATAATACACGAATTTATCTATCTATATAAATAAAAATGAATGTTGGTAAGCGCATAACTTATAAATGGATGGACCAATTCGGTTAATTTATTTTTTTGTATGTTCCTTAAGTTCCACGGAAGGTTTTAATACAAAAAAAAAAACAAAAAACTAAATTCACGCGGACGAAGTCGCGGGCATCAGCTAGTCTATATAAATAAAAATGAATGTTGGTAAGCGCATAACTCAAAAATGGATGGACCAATTCGGTTAATTTATTTTTTTGTATGTTCCTAAGTTCCACGGAAGGTTTTAATACAAAAAAAAAAACAAAAAACTAAATTCACGCGGACGAAGTCGCGGGCATCAGCTAGTCTTGAATAAAAACAGTATGTCACTTTTTAGGGATCCTAAAATACCGTGCATAAGTTAAAAAAATAAGTGCTGAATTGAGAGCCACTTGCTTTTTGGAAGTCGGTTAAAAAGGTTTTGGTAACAAAGTAATCAATGAAGCCTTTGCCAAAAAACAATTGTTTTTAAACATTATAGAGCTTCATAATTTTTTATACTTTTTCAAAATAAAGATGTTATTTTTTGGTTGTTTGAAGCAGATACATATTATTTTATTTTCAGTGAAGGAAATGAATATTAGTTAATATAAGCTGTTATGGCAATTTTATGTTGTTTTTGTTTAAATTTTCCCAAAATAAACTAATTCGGAGAAACAAATTATGCTTAAGGGCCCTTAATTAAACTATCGAAATAGCTCATTAATTATCTGGAAGCTAAGTCGCTACAATTAGTGGTTGTATAAATAAATTAATGTTGAGGTACACATTTATGTTTATTATTTAGCATCGTAGAAGTCATGTAGTAATATATTATTTGTGAAGTCGCTTCGCTCGCGCACTCTAAACTATACCCAATGATTCAAGCATTAAGGTACATTATCGCGAAAACGCAGTTTAGATTTCAAAAACTCTGTTTCAATATCGATGTTCTTCGTGATATTTTTTTTGGATATTTAGGATAAGTGTGTAAATGTGACTACCTACTATGTTAAAAAAAAGAAATTGGATAGAGAAATTTTTCATTCCGAGTTATAAACAATTTTCAGTTGAAGTAAGATAAATAGATTTTGGTATGGATTTTTTTTTGGATTTTCTTACACGTTATGCTAAATTACATTTTAAGGACATTTGAAAATAAAAAATTGACTGAGCAATTTTCTGGTCGAAATTACGGACAAAAAAAGGAAACCTCTTTAAAAAATGACAGTTCCGTTTGAAAAAAGTTTTGGATTTTTATCAAGTACCTCTTATTGAGGCTAATAATTAGTTTGGTAAAAAAAAATTGGACGGAGAAATTATTCTTTTCAAAATATTAAGCTATTTGTACTTTTAGGTATAAATACCCAACTTCCGCATGGATTTTTTTTTGGATATTTTTGTGTAAATTTTGGGTCATCCCATACTACAACCCTGCCAAGTTTCATCGACTGAGGATTTGATGCGGGGGTCTCCATACAACAAACCGCCCCATTGCCTAGTCTATATATCATAGTAGGCATAGCCCAAACCATTAGCAGACCGTGCTTGTCGTAGGAGCGAAAACCGTTGGAGTCGGGGGATTCTAGAGTGGAGACCGAATACAAGCCAGTCAGTGTTAAGGCGCCCTTGGATATAAAGTGAGCGGCGGGAAGCGGCTGGATGAGAAAGGCTTAATTAAGTACGGGTGTGGTGGCGCTCATTAGGGAAGGCCTATGTCAAAAAGTGGACGTCCACAGGCTGATTTGATGACGATTCTATCTACATAAGTTTAGGCTCGTTTGATTAATCTTGACAAGTACTCTGGTCCTAGATGGTATCCAGGTTCTGATGATGAAGCCGGAAGATGGCTATGGAAGCTCCGTAATAAAACAACGTAACCCCATCGAGTTTGGACTTGTTTGATTCGTCTTGAAAAGTACTCTGGTCCTAGATGTTATCCAGGTTCTGATGATGAAGCCGAAAGATGGCTTTGGAAGCTCCGTAATAAAACAACGTAACCCCATCGAGTTTGGACTTGTTTGATTCGTCTTGGCAAGTACTCTGGTCCTAGACGATATCCAGGGTCTGATTGTAGCCAGCTACTAATAGCTTGTTTTTTTAAAATGTCGAAAATTCTATCTACATGTACCACTCGTGTAAATATTTTAGATTAATACAAGTTTGTTTTAAAAGATACATTATATCCTCACCTACGCTACAGGCTGCATGCATATTGCATAATGATTCAATTCGCTAATTATACACGTCAACGTTGGGCGCATTAGGGTTGTCAAAATAAATAATTATTCTATTTTTATAAACTATACAATTTTTTTTTTACAAAATTTTTATTCATATCTCAATTTAAAAAAACATAACATAGAGCCCTAAGATGCCAATTGCCAAGACACCTAGCCATAGTATAATGTGTTATGTGACCCTGTAAGTTGTAACGTTGAATGACAACATCTAGAATCGTGATAGAGAAAAAAAAATGATTGCATCAGTGTAACAATCGCAAAGACCTCTGATTGGCTGAATTCGTGGCGTTCTTGCTGCGTCAATGAATTTTAACCAATAGCGGGAGAGTACCAGCCAATCAGAGTTAATTGCGATCGTTATATTGATGCAATAAATAGAGAATACCACTGCTGCATGTCTGAGTCTTCTTAATGTCAGAGGTGTGAGAAAATTGGATGTAAGTACCTAACATTCGTCATAATGATTTTGTTCGTCTAAAATGTAGGTAGCCTGTTTTCCGGGCCATCATAACGAATCGATTGACACCTCATCCATCAAAATCAGCTCATTAGTTTATTCGCTACGGTGTGCAGAACATTCGTAAATAGTCACATACATACATACATACATACATAGTCTGCTAAAATCATAACCCTTCCTTTTGGCTCTGCCGTAGTCGGGTAATATGAATGTGTTTTTTCATTTTCATTCATCTATCCAGTGATATAAATATGGGGCGGCAGAAGAGCCCTATATTATTGGTGACCCCGACGTTCCTTTGACATCGGGGTCACCAATAATATAGGGCTCTTCTTACATTAGTGATACCGACGAAAGCGTCCAAAGCCGGTGACCCACCATAGGTTTTTTTTTATTTAATTTAAGCATTTTATAAACATTAACAAAAATCATAATCAGACAAACAAGATTAAGCACTGTTGACAGTAACATACTTGTACAGTGTTCATCTAAAACAGAACAATAGGTTAAATTTTTTAACTAGTGTTAACCCTAGTATGAGTAACAATACTATATTATGTGGTGTGGTGTATACGTCGAGGTCGTCGTACCGCGGTCCTCGTGGCGTTGCGCTCGCTGATTGGTCCGTAAGAGTCACGCCACCGCTCGCGGACGAGTTTATATTTGGACTATAGACACTGAGCGGCCATTGCGAACTGTGCCATTCAATGTATGAATGAACCTGCTAGTGTGGACGTTGGACAGGGCCGTAGCTACCGCCGTATCAGCTGTTTATTTATTGTAACCCACTGCCTCGTTGGTCTAGGTTAGCATGTTCGACTGAGGACGACGAGGTCCCAGGTTCAAGACCCGAGTTGGTCCTCAAAATCGGGTTTTCGTCAAGAAAATCCCAGTACTAGCGTTGAGTTAGGATTGTTAGAATAGAATAGAATAGAAATATTTTTTTTTCAAATAAACTTTTACAATAGCTTTTGAATAGTCGATGAATCTACCACTGCCTGGTTCGGAATGCCCTTCGTGCCGAGAAGAACCAGCAATAAACTCTGCGGTTGCTCTTTTCAAACCAAATTAAACTTCTATCTTAAGATGGGTCTTAAGATCTTAAGTTAGGAAGTAGGCGGTGCGTCGGAGAGCACGTAAAGCCGTGGGCTCTGCGCCTAATCTCTGTCCGATGGTGACGGATTTCGGAGAGTGAGCGAATAAAGAGCACACACTAGGGCGCTATAATATCGCGCAGGGCTAATCTCAGTGGAGGTATTGACCCGATCACCTTGACAGTGGATCGAATGATCGATCGACGCAGCTCTACTAGCTACTAGGTATAATTATTAGGTACTAGGTATTGGAATGAATGTCCCGTAATTATCACACGAGTCACTCCCGTTGACAAAGCTTGGACATTGTTCGTTGCTCGGATGCCAATACCCCTATTCATATTAGTCATTGATATTGGACAACAATTAGGCTCTTCTGAAATGAACTGGACCAGCTTATCCGCGGGGCGATGACTTTATCAAACAAGCGGCTACTTAAAGCTGTATCTACTTCACAAACAAATGAGCCTTATTTGCAATAATCCTACTAATGCGAATCCTATATGAATGCGAAAGTTTGTGAGCATTCATAGATGGATGGATGGATGTTGGTTACTCCTTCACGCCACAACGAATGAACCGATTTGGCTGAAATTTGAAATGGGATAACTCACACGTAGGATTAACACATTGGCTACATTCGAAAAATTGCGGAAAATTGAAGAGTTCCCGCGAGCGTAAAAAACCTTAATCAACGCAACGAAGTCGCGGGCATCTTCCAGTATAAAATACTGCCAATTTGTGGTGGACTATGGCCTATAAAACCCTTCTCTGAGAGACCTGCTCTCAGTAGTGAGCCGTTTATGGGTGGCTGATGATGATGCTATGATATTAATATATGTATGAAATCCATGCACCTATAAAACATCTGACATACTTAGTTAGATGTGGTGTATGTGACGTTAACTTTGTGCTTGTTTTTCCTTTATTAAGATAGGTAATATATATATATAAGTAGGTATACTTACCTATCTTATATTTTATTACTAACTGATGCCCGCGATTTCGTCCGCGTGGATTTACTTTTTAAAATCCCTCGGGAATTCTTTAATTTTCCGGGATAAAAAGCCTATGTCACTCTACAGATCTTCAACTATACCCTTGCAAAAAATCTCGTCGATCCGTAGCTCTGTTGCGGCGTCATTGAAGGACAAACCAACAAACAAACACACTTTTGCATGTATGTATAATATTAGTATGATTAGTAAGGAAGAATTAATACTACGATACGAATGTAACCGACCTTTGTTTCTACCGGTGATCTCATTAAATTATAGAACGCAAAAGCTACTATTGTGACTTAACTATGATAGTTACAATGATATTGGAAGGACTTTTCCCTTCCAATATCACTGGATAGTTAGATATCTTCCCTCTGGGACTTTTCTGTAGAGGATAATGAGTACTTTAATCACGTAGTACATAATTTTTATGTATCATCAATAGCCAAGCCACGCCAAATAATGAATTTTATAGGCAAAATTTTGCTACTTTGGGTTACATTATTGCAATTTTCTTAAGGATCTCTAATTTTTTGAAAATAAGTTTAGCCTATGTTACTTCCTGGTAATTTAGATTTCTATCGGTGAAAAAAATGGTTAAAATTGTTCCAGTAGTTTCAGAGCCTATTTGGTACAATACAAACAAACAAACAAACAAGAAAATCTTTCCTCTTTATAATATTAGTATAGATTTTTTAAACAAATGCATTATTTTATTCTATTAGATTAATACTCTAAAATTACAAAAAACAATACTTACTTAATTATTTTCCCACAATATTTTCTGCTAAGTTAATTAAGGTTATTAAAGAACTTCTGACGTCTTTCCTACAGAATTTTTTCGAATCCGGTTTCAAAAAAAAGTAGGTAGGAGTAAAACATAATAATTATTGTAATACAATTGGTTGTTTAATTTTGCATATAATATGTAACTAGTTTCCTTTTGACGTAGGTAGGTACGTATTTTTGTGATATTTTAACAATTAAAATATTAATTATTATTTCTTTAGGTAGGTACCTACATACAATCGTGAGTTTAGTAAATGGCTGTTAGTACTTTAGTCACAGAATCCTTACTAATATTATAAATGCGAAAGTGTGTTTGTTTGTTGGTTTGTCCTTCAATCACGCCGCAACAGGGCTACGGATCGACGTGATTTTTTTGCATGGGTATAAGGACCTGAAGAGTGACATAGGCTACTTTTTATCCCAGAAAATCAAAGAGTTCCCGAGTGATTCTAAAAACTAAATCCACGCGGACGAAGTCGCGGGCATCAGCTAGTGGGTATATAAAAGTGCTATAGTCAACTTCTTTCAATGTTACCTACAATATAATATACAAATAAATCAAATTGCAGTGCCAGTCTGGTAGTACGATATAACTCTATCTATTGCTTCCTACAAACGTAAAATTTCTGTCTGAACACACTAATCTTCAGAACTTTCAGGGACTTTCACAGGCAGGTAGAGGCAGGCAGTAATTATACAAGGATTGACAAAAATTTGTCAAAGAAAAGAAAGATATTTTTGAATGTCTATTAAAAAACTGGCCAAGTGCGAGTCCGTACTGTAGAAGTAAAAGTAAAACGATAATATTATATTAATTTGCTTATTAATCATTAACTTTTTTTGTATAGGTTTATTGTTAATATAAAAAAAACTATGCTAGTTAGAGCGTTGGTTTTATTTTTCCTGTAAAATATACATAAACCTCTATTGACCATAACTATTTCTGATTTTTCGATTGGTAAACTTCGGAGATAGGGGGGAGGGGTATTTTTTCGACATTTTGCCCGATTAATCAAAAACTATTATATTTAAAAATAAATAAAAATCTGTTTTAGAATGTACAGGTAAAGCCCTTTCATATGATACCCCACTCGGTATAGTTATCTTAATTTGAAATTTGAAACTCCCGATTTTCCCCCTTTTTTAATTAAACTAAAAATAATTTTTGATATTTTTTATTCCAGTGTTGTTGGGCCACTATTATACACAACTATTCCAAATTTCATGTCGATAGCTTTAATAGTTACTTAAATAAACGACTAAAATAATAGTACGATATACCTGACATCCTGTTACCCAGTTTATTGCTCCATCAACAGATCCTCCTCCTCGATTCTCGATGCTCGATCATCATCTATCTAACACCTAAGTACTCATTGAGACCATTATAATGAGCCCAAAAACACTGTATCTGCTTTAAGTTGCTGAGGAGTTAGGTATCACGTAGTCTGCGTGATACCTAACTCCTCAGCAACAACAACAGCAACAGATGATAATTCTAATGGCGCAATTAGAATGCCATTAGCCTAGTTTGCCGTATTAGTTTACAAATTGCGAAAAACCAAATTAAATTTGAATTTCGCGGGCAGACCCGTATAATCATCCTTGACTGTAGGGTGATAACTAGCCACGGCCATTACCTACCACCAGACCATACAGTTTTTTTTTTTGGTTTTGTGGATTATAGTAAAAGAATTTTGTTTTCCCCATGGAATTATAACGCTTAGAAGCAATAGCCGACGCGGTGATAAGCCATTTTTAGTAAGCCCTTAAAGGCCGACTACGTACTAATTACGTCGCATTAGTACGACGAGCTCGCAGCAGACAATTATTCAAAAATAACGTAATGTGCTGTATGGGTGTCTATAATTCATCATAATAACCATCAAAAATAAAATTGGTTGCCTGTAAAGTCGGTATACGGGCGAAAGTTTTACGTGACAACCGAAATAGAAGCGCAAGACATGAACCGGTGTGTATGCCTATCTCTCTCACTCTCTCTCTCTCTCGCTCTGTCTCTCTCGCTCTTAGGCGGGCTAACTGTGCTCGAGTGGAAGGGACGCGTGCCTTTCACTTTTTATGTCTGTCTCTCTCGCTCTTAGGCGGGCTAACCATGCCTCTCACTCGCTCTCATTGTGAGCGCATAACGTGAGCGGAGCGTAACGCAGTTTCTTGAAGTGTCACCCGGCAAACCAATTTATAAGACGTTGTCACGTCAAAACTAATTATCTGTACCAGTACCAGAAAACAATTGCATGGCACTAGCACATTCATTGGTTGCTTTGAGTTTACGTTTGGAGCGGAACGTTAGAAACTTCTTTTCTAAGGGTTATAGTTCTAAGGTTTTTCCTTGTGTCTCATGGAATTCCGCAAAGTAACGCCTGTCTCTTTCCAATATTATATTAGAATTTAATTTACAGTCCTTTCCTTCTTTTACAGGATTCATGGAAGGATCCGAAATCGGAAGGGTCTGGCTCTGTCATCAACATATTGGACATTGGTCGCCAAACGTTTGCCAATGGCGGTGTGGTGGCGCGATACTTGTGCGACTTGGCCCAGTGCGTTCACCTCGTCAAATACGACTTCAAAGATGTAGTTCCTAGTGTAAGTTGATTTTATGTCTTTTACTAGTTTTACTAGTTTTTATGTCATTTACTAGTTTTTCTATCATTTACTAGTTTTATGTCATTTACTAGTTTTATGGCATTTACTAGTTTTCATGCCATTTACTAGTTTTTATCCGCGACTTCGTCCGCGTGGAGTTAGGTTTTAAAATCCCGCGGGAACTCTTTGATTTCCCGTTATAAAGAATAGCCTATGTCACTCTCCAGGTCTTAAACTATAACTATCCATGCTAAAATCACATAGATCCGTTGCGCTGTTGCATAGAGCGTGATCGACGTGTTCGTGGGTGATTGAAGGACAAATCAACAAACTGTACTGTAGGTTTTTACATAATCATTGTAAGTAATAGGTAGTTGTCAATTCGCCTTGTAAAATCATGTCAGAATTTCTCAATTACAAGTTTGGAAACAATAACAACATCATTATGATAATTTTTTATACCATATAATTTAAATGAATATTTTAGGAGATCGCAAAATAAAAACGAACGCGCGCTAAAATAAATCCACATATGACAAAAAAAACATGTAGGCATAATTTGCTCTACTACCCGTGCGAAGCCGGGGATTACAAATTAATCGATTTGTCAATTTTCGGCTATTTAGATCAGCTTACATTCCCCAAACATTCGCATCTTGCGAATGCGAGTATTCGCGCCATCGCTATTGTATAACATCGGCCCTATCACAGGTGGTGAAGGATGAGCGTTTCCAACGCGCAATAGAAGATACGACTCAAGAGGAAATGAAGAAGACGGCCAACGGCACGCATAAAGGTGAAGACACATACGCGGCGGCCCGGCGACGCGTGGAGGCGCGCGCCATGAAAGTGCTGGCTAATATCTCCTCTGCCATGTCCACACACGTGCTCAGGTGAGGCTGCCTCGTTGGCTTTAGCTTCATCATCATCCAATCATCATCGCGCCATGAAAGTGCTGGCTAATATCTCCTCTGCCATGTCCACACACGTGCTCAGGTGAGGCTGCCTCGTTGGCTTTAGCTTCATCATCATCCTTGCCTTCCTCGTGTTGAAGTTTGGCGGTCATCATGCGAAAAGCTTCTTTATTTAAAGCCGCATCTTTTAATTTTGGATAAGTCAGCCCAGTCCACACCCTTATATCGTCCAACCACTTGCGTCTTTGGCGACCTGGAGCTCTCTTGCCTGCAATCCTCCCTTCCAACACTAGTTTTGGGAATGAGAATTGGGTTCCTCTTTGTAGGTGTCCAAAGAAAGCTACTTTTCTTCGTATGGACATGAGTTCTTTCCTTTTGTGGACTAATTCCAGTACCCTGCTATTTGGTGTAAAGCTGTTCCATGGGATTCGGAGCATTTTCCTATAGATCCACATTTCAAAAGCTTGCAATCGACTTGTTGCTTCCTTTTTGAGAACCCATGTTTCGCAACCATACAAGAGAGTGGACCAGACGTAGCATTTCACAAGGCGGCATCTTAGCTCGACCTGCAATTTATGGCTTTAGCTTACTCATTCGAATCAGGATTTAGTAGCGAACCGCTGCACGATGGTGTTCGATTCTCTTTCTACGATTCCCTCTATCACTCTTTTGGTAATCGTTTACGGAATGGATAGGCAACTCGGGTCCATGAAATTGGATACTTGCTCCCATTCGAGCTAGTTTGTCTGTTTACCGATGTTCGCTCGGTGTCCAGAAACCCAAGCAATTGTCACTTTTGTCTTTTCAGCTAGTGAGTTTAATGCATGTTTGTATTCTTTCACGAGAGTCGAACTGGTGTTCTTTCTTACAATAATAAATGAAAGAACGCCATCATCATCACCTCACTATTGAGCCTACTCTTAGAGAAGGATTATAGGTCATAGTCCATCCACCATACTGATTTAATGCAAATTGGCAGAATTCTCACACCTTTGATAACGTTATGGAGAACTCTCAGATGTGCAAGTTTTCTCACGATGTTTTCCTTTGAAACGTGTGATATTTACTTGGTTCACGGCATTCCTAACTAGTGGTAGATTAATTTGACGATTTGAAAGCACTTTGTAAAAGTTTATTTGAATAAAAAATTATTATATTCCTATTCTATCCACCCCCTCCGAATAGGAGCCCACAGTCCCAACCAATAGGTTGTCATATCTCAGTCAGCCCCACTAATTGATTTGAATTGGGTATTTGACTGTAGTCAAAATGTTGATATTCATTATTTATAATCGACAATGTAACATGTAAGAATAACATTTGTAAAAACACAAAATAAATCGGTCCAAAAACAAATAAGTTATAGAGCTTTAAAGTTTCCTGTTAGATAGAGAGAAAGCGCTACTGAAGTGTGATGACTGATGTCACAATTCAGCAGCTCCATACACGCTCCATAGAAAATTTCGTTTTAGAAAGAGTCACAGTACAGTCACAGTAAAACTTATAACTCCGAGACTAGTATAGTTATTTATTCAACAAGTTAGCAAAGTTTATTTTTTGTTGCAAGTGCCTAGTTTGAATCCAGTTTCCTGTTAGATAGAGAGAGCGCTACTGAAGTGTGATGTCACAATTCAGCAGCTCCATACACGCTCCATAGAAAATTTCGTTTTAGAAAGAGTCACAGTACAGCCACAGTAAAACAGCTTATAACTCCGAGTTGTTGCGAGTTGTTAGTTGTTGCGAGTGCCTAGTTTGAATCCCGAGCTAGCGAAGGATTCTTATTTAGAATCCTGAGTGTAGTGAGGGATTCAAAGGCACAAGAAACAAAAATCTTTGCTATCGTGTGATATAAGTATACAACTTTTCACCTCAATAGCGAAAAAATACAAGATGAAAGAAAAATATTTATTGAAACACTAAGGAATTTTTACATTCATGTATTTTACGTATTTAAATAGGATAAAATCACAGTTTCTGAGCAGGTCTTCATACCTTTAGCAAGTCTCCAATCGTTAAATAATAATTCACAGGATTTCAAGTATTTTTTACGCGACTTTTCCGGAAGAAAGTTTAATTCAGCGTTAAACACTGTTTCCTTTAATTCTGATGGTGTTAAATTATCCCTACAACTCATTTTGCTGTTAAAACTTTTATAATAATTATATTAAAGTAGGTACGTAATTATTAAGATAATAGACAATTCTTCTTTCGTTTTCCCGCCATGTTTTATTCCTTATATGCATTGACTTATTAGTCTCCGTTTGGAATTGTGTCATTCATAAAAATAAATAAGTAACTAAGTAATTAATTTTAATTCTTCTTAAATCTTTTACGTTTCATGTTGTTAACCAGCAATTTAACAGATTTATAAATTCTAAAACACATATTAACAAAAAATTAATTGTTTAAATAATAAATTAGAAAATTTTGATGAAATAAAAATAATAAAATGTTTGCAATATCTCCGAATTTTTTTTGAGGCGATGATTTGAATAAGGGTGTGTTCCGAAATACACTGCGAGCACTGCTCAATGCTCTCAGTGGTGAAAAATTCGTTCCGTTATACAATGAAAGTACACTGCGCAGTACTCTAGGGAAGTGTATGAACTAAAAAGGAACGACTTCACAGTATTACTGGATTGACGTCACACCTTAGAGTGGTCCGGTGTATTTCGCAACACACCCTAAATGACAATCCAAAGCGTTCTAAATTCAAAACACTTTCTCACTGAGTAAGCAAAAACGACTTTTGCTCACTAGCTCAAAAGGTGAAAAAGATATTTAAAAAAGAGAAATGCCACTGTGTTATATTTAAAAACGTTGTTTCAAATAAATAAAAAATATCAGTCAAATACCCAATTCTCCTCTCTTCCAGGCTGGTGGCTTGGGTGTGTCACAAGGCGGTCCGCCGCATCGCAGGCGGCGGCTGCGGCACGCGCGCGGCGTGCGTGGAGCGGCTCCGGCGCGCCAAAGCCGCCGGCCTGCCGCTCGTGTTCGTGCCGCTGCACCGCTCGCACTTCGACTACATCCTCGTCACCTTCACGCTGTACCTGACCGGGCTGAGGCCGCCGCTCGTTGCCGCCGGCGACAACATGAGGATACCTTTCTTTGGGTGAGTGCCCAGTCTCTCTCTCTCTCACAAGGCGGTCCGCCGCATCGCGGGCGGCGGCTGCGGCACGCGCATGGCGTGCGTGGAGCGGCTCCGGCGCGCCAAAGCCGCCGGCCTGCCGCTCGTGTTCGTGCCGCTGCACCGCTCGCACTTCGACTACATCCTCGTCACCTTCACGCTGTACCTGACCGGGCTGAGGCCGCCGCTCGTTGCCGCCGGCGACAACATGAGGATACCTTTCTTTGGGTGAGTGCCCAGTCTCTCTCTCTCTCACAAGGCGGTCCGCCGCATCGCGGGCGGCGGCTGCGGCACGCGCGCGGCGTGCGTGGAGCGGCTCCGGCGCGCCAAAGCCGCCGGCCTGCCGCTCGTGTTCGTGCCGCTGCACCGCTCGCACTTCGACTACATCCTCGTCACCTTCACGCTGTACCTGACCGGGCTGAGGCCGCCGCTCGTTGCCGCCGGCGACAACATGAGGATACCTTTCTTTGGGTGAGTGCCCAGTCTCTCTCTCTCTCACAAGGCGGTCCGCCGCATCGCAGGCGGCGGCTGCGGCACGCGCGCGGCGTGCGTCGAGCGGCTCCGGCGCGCCAAAGCCGCCGGCCTGCCGCTCGTGTTCGTGCCGCTGCACCGCTCGCACTTCGACTACATCCTCGTCACCTTCACGCTGTACCTGACCGGGCTGAGGCCGCCGCTCGTTGCCGCCGGCGACAACATGAGGATACCTTTCTTTGGGTGAGTGCCCAGTCTCTCTCTCTCACACACTCCCTCACTCTCTCATACATTCCCTCACTCTCTCTCGCACACTCACTCTCTCTCACACACTCCCTCACTCTCTCACACACTCCCTCACTCTCTCACACACTCCCTCACCCTCTCACACACTCCCTCACTCTCTCTCATACACTCCATCACTCTCTCACACACCCTCACTCTCTCTCATACACCCTCACTCTCTCATACACTCCCTCACTCTCTCTCACACACTCCCTCACTCCCTCTCACACACTCCCACTCTCTCACACACTCTCTCTCACACACTCCCTCTCTGTCTCTCACACACACACTCTCTCACACACTCCCCCTCTCTCGCACACTCCCTCTCTCACACAGACTCTCGATCTCTCACACACACTTTCTCTGCATCGGATCCTCTTTGCTGAGGGTCGTGACCTCTTTTGATTTATTCATATAATGATAGGAGCATTCTTGGGGTAATAATGGATTGGGTTCCCAGATCTTTCCGCATGTAATGTAATAAATGTCAGTTGACTATTTTATACTATACGGCTAAACCAATTAGCCATACTGCCATAAAAGGATAAGTGATATTTATTAGTGAACATAATTCTCCTAAAAAAACACCTATTCCTGTGAGACCTTTGTGATGTGTGTGAAATATATAAAAACACTTTTAAATAGAAATGCGATGCTATGTAAAAAAATTTTGGTCAATCCATCGACTTCGTTTCGAGTTTTGCGGTCACAAATAAACACACAGAAAATATATTTTTCATCATACCTATTCGAAAAACGAATATTGGCTTCAGAGGATAGCGGGAGCAAAATTTAATTTTAACCCCATGGGACTTTTCATTTCTCTCTTCTGATTGGTCCGCGTTCGTGCCTTTTAGTATGTGTAAAAGGTGTACTACTGCGCTCGTTGCAGAAACCTGTCAATCACTCATTCCGTTCGAAATTCAAAAATGTTTGAGAAGCTGTTGTCTTCGATAAGTCATGTGAACAATTTGTCGATCGGATGTACGCCCATACTGTATCCAACGTAAATATTAATGTTTAATTATTTCATAATAATTTATTTGTGTATTATTTAAAATTTCAATATACGTATAGGTAATGTTTATACATAGTAGGTTGATACTCCTAGCTTTTTCTCATAAGTATAATGATGAAAAAGCTAGGAGTATCAACCTACTATGTATAGAGTATAGGCATTACCAATACGTATATTGAAAGTTTAAATAAAACACAAATAATTTTTTATGAAATAATTAAACATTAATATTTATGTTGGAGGTATGGGCGTATATAATTATCTAATCGACAAATTTGATCACGTGACTTATCGAAGACAACAGCTTCTCAAACATTTTTGAATTTCGACACATTTTTGAATTCTCTCTTCTGATTGGTCCGCGTTCGTGCTTTAGCATACTAAAGCACTAACGCGGACCAATCCGCGGAAATGAAAAGTCCCATGGGGTTAAAATTAAATTTTGCTCCCGCTATCCTCTGAAGCCAATATTCGTTTTTCGAATAGGTATGATGAAAATAACTATTTATATGTAGAACTTAGAAGATATTGTTTTATTTGTTTCCCAGGTGGTTTTTACGCGGTTGCGGCGCTTTCTTCATCAGACGTAGAGTCGACGGCTCGGAATATCACGGGGATCCTATTTATAAATCTGCTCTCAGGTATGAATCTTGTTTCCATACTATTTTAATCCGCTCATATTGGTCAAAACAAGAATAAAAGTTTAAAAACTGTGACCCGACTAATGGATGTCATATTGATTTTGTTCGTATTTATGTCTGCCGATAGATGGCGCTAATGGTATTCACAAACGCTGAAATATAGTAAAATTGTTTTCTGGCACTTTGTATATTTTAATATTCTACTATATTTATATTAATTATGAACTAGATTCTCTCGATAGAGGTCTCTCACTCAGCTCAGACTCAAGACTAACTTATTTTCCAACATAAATCGAGTTCGGAACATATTTGTGTCACATTTTAACTCTATCTTGAGTTTTGAGCAGAGCCAGAGTATGATCTAAAGATCTCAAGCCTAAGTTCCAAGCAAAGCTAGCGTAAAGATAGAGCTTAAAGTTTCTAAGGCTTAGATTTTTTCATTGCAGGGCATACATCCTAAACAGTTTGGCAGCAAATAACAATCTGGAGTTCTTTATCGAGGGCGGACGCACTAGGACGGGTAAACCGCAGCTACCTAAAGGTAAATAAAATTATAAACCTTTCCAATATTGAAATAATTATTTGAAGTAATATTGTATTTTTATTCGTCTGATGTAAGAATTCTTTAATGCTTACTCGTAAGGATATATTGGAGGTATGTTACTTTGATATACCTAAGTAAAAAGGTAATTCTGTTGACGCTTAATTATGCTGATACCGCATATTGTGCTAGTTTTTTTAGATAGAAGGAAATAGCTTATACAGCATCCCATATTATAAGTAAAAGCCACTTTTTTCCATTTATTTTTGTCTAGAGCAGACCTCATCCACTCTCTGCCCGCTAGCCTGATAATATCACCAGCCCATTACTTCTTGGACCTGCCTACATTTCTCTTGCCTAATTCAAATTTAAAGAAAGAAAGAAAACTATTTTATTTGATCAACACAATTGGAACAAATTAAAATAAAACATAAATAATGACCAGTTTCACCAACGTCGAGTAAAGTTTTACCGGGGAATAAATTGGGCGTACTGACAGTTTTTGTATTGAAAATACTGTCAAAATATCGAAACGCTCGGATAAGACTTATTTGGCGTTGGTGAAATCGGCCCTAAATATACTAAAAAAAGAACCTATATTTATAATATTTTTTTATTTATAATAGATATTATTAATATAGGTCTCCCACTCAGCATCATGCTGCAGCGCTGGTTTTCAGTTATTTGAGTGCAATCACAGAAACGTCATCATACAAATGTTCAATAAAAAAATTAAAATTAAAATTAAATGAACAGAAAAATAAAATAAACGAAATACCTACTTAAAAAGAAAATGGAATAAACGGCCAATTGCGTGTCGGGCCACGTACAGTGTAGGGTTCCGTAGTTGCCTGTCACAATATTACTGACTTATTATTAACTGACTTAATATTTGACAGCGGGCATTCTCTCGGTGATAATGGACGCGTACAACGACGGCACTATAGACGACGCACTGCTGGTGCCCGTTACGCTGAACTACGACCGCCTTGTGGACGGAAACTTCGTGCGAGAACAGCTGGGCATGCCCAAGCAAATGGAGACCTTCTGGTCCGCCTTGAGGGGGATATGGAGGACGCTGAACACCAACCACGGCAGCATTCGGGTGGACTTCAACCAGCCTATATCGCTCAAGGTATGTAGTGTAACTGATGAAATGGTATGTACCATTCAAATAAACTGGACCGCAAAGGAAAAGGGTCGGTTATAAAATCTTCAAAATGAATCTTCAATTCTAAGCATTTTTATTTATTTTACATTTATTAAAAATAAAAAGCTTGAATTCATGTTTTCTTTATTTTCATTTTAGCACATTAAAATATTCATTGACATTTAATAAATGTAAAATAAATGAAAATGCGTAGTTTTTCATTTTGAAGATTTTCTAACCGACCCTTTCTCTTTGCAGTCCAGTTTAGTTAAAAAAATATTAATTTTTTTTTGCACTACTAATGAATAGGTATGTACCATTTCATAGTTAGAAGAGCTGATGGTCGTTGGAGTCCCACGGTGCTGGAGTGGCGACCCCGCACCGGGAACCGCAGTGTTGGCAGACCCCCCACTAAGTGGACCGACGACATCAAACGAGTCGCAGGGAGCTGCTGGATTCATGCGGCGCGAGACCGAAGCCTGTGGAAGTCCATACAGGAGACCTATGTCCAGCACTGGACGTCTATAGGTCGATAAAGAAGAAGAAGATTTCATTAGTAGTGCAAATTTTTTTTTAAATCAAAGGTAAACGTTCAGACCGGAATGATATACAATGTAGAGCGAGGCATGTAACGTCACGAGCCCCTTTTTTTCTTTTGTTGAGTTATTTATCTATCTTCAAACTTTGAAACTACTATGAAAAAAAATAGAGGTGACGTCACAAAACGACGCCATGACACCGGCGAGCGTTTTAGCGTGAATTTTAAAACTTAATATTGAAATGGCAATTTTATCTACCAAAACGTTTGTTTTTTTGCTAAAATAAGTTATTTTTCGAAATAGTAGATACTTTCGAACAGCATCCAACAGTTTTTCAAAATTAAGCATAATTTTTTCCCTTTCAAAATTCAAAATTATTTATTTCACGTAGGCCAACCTGTGGCTCTTATGACACGTCATGACTCTACAACTGCACTGGTTCCAAAAGCGGATTCTGCTGAGAAGAGCCGGCAAGAACAGCAGTTGCTCTTTTCAAAATAATCATTTTACAATATTATTATGAAGCTATTACATTGTAATAAGTTTTTTATACTATCTTGTGGGCAGCTGGATGCCAAGCCGATTTAACCCATGCAACTTTGACTTTGCAGGAACTAGTGACCTCGTTCCAAAAGTACAACTACTTGAAGACGCCAATCGAGAGGCCCCTGACGCCGCCCAACAACAACCTGGCGGTGAACCTCGACCGGCAGATCCTGTACAACCACAGCCACAGCAGCCTGTTCGGCGATGACGTCAGCACCGACCACAAGATCATGGTGGAGGCCATCGGCAGACATCTTGTTTATGGTACGTGTTTCGCTCATGGATGTAGTAAATGACAATAATCTCGAAGGAGTTGTCCAAAATTGATTTTTAAATTTTAATTGAATGAACCAGGATGATTTTAATGTAGTTGGATAGAGATCCAAAAAGGCTTCCATCTAAATAATTTACAGATTTTTTAACAACTCGTATTGAGAATAAAAAAATTTTTTTTGACTCATTTATCGACCTTTGCTTGTGATTAAACACCAGATAAAAAAACCTTGAAAATATCATTTGTCTATGTAAGTTGTCAATGTAAGGTGATTGTCAGGAATTTCATTTTCGACAATATTTGATAAACTAGTAGGTAATAATGACGATTAAAATTATCAAAAGTAGTCGTAATTCCTAGTTCCATGGTTCAAAATGACATTTACGTGATAGGAACAGGTGCCAGATTTGATAGATCTATAGATTAAAAAAAGCTTTTAGTGTTGCCATCCATCGAAAAATATTTTCTACAAACGACATTTTTCTTGATTAATTTAAAAAACCGAGTATTCTAAAATTATTATTTTTATGGCATTTAATTTTATTTTTCTCTTTCACGTGATGGCAGTTTGGTTCTGGTTTATAGACATTCAGAATAAAAAACCACCCTCCATACTGAACTGGGACATGTCTTTTACAGCTCAAAATGACATTGACAATAATTGAAATTGACATCACTATGCATCATGGAAGTAGGAATTACGATTATTAATGGAAGTAGGACTAAAATAAAAACTGACTACACCTTTATTTTATTCGATTTTTGCTTATTACCTAAGTGTGACTGAAACAAAACATCGCCGTTAGTGTACATTCGATTATCAACTGGTCACTAAGTTCAAATTGTCAAATGACACCAAATTACACTATTCGTTTTATACTGTCAAATTTAAAATATTCTATATTCCTGGTCAAATTACACGTGTCGTCCCATAAACTTAATTTTGTCGCTATTTGCTCACTTGGAATTTTAAACTAGCGGCACGCTATGATGGCCGGTTTGACGTTTGTCCGCTCATGAAGTTCCGTATTAATTGATAACGACTTTGAAGGAAATAATTGTATTACTTTATTGACGATAGTGATGTGCAGAGATTCATAAATTTTATCGAATGTAGTTTTAGGTTTAGGACTCAAAATTTATTTATTAAATTGATTTCTAAAATGTATACAAGTGTAGAAAAATCAGTTTGCACCATTTAAGGGGTGAATGTACTTGTGAATATGAACAATTTTCACTATGTGGACAAACCTCTGAAATCGCGAAAAAATATCAGCTGTTTCATACAAAAGGTAAAATTTTTATTTTTATATGATATATACCACAACTCGGCATTTGGTTTTCTAAATTGAAAATTTTTAAAAATGGAATCTAATACGATCGTCACATAGGATCGCTGGCTAGCACAACTACTACCTCCGGCAAACTCGCGTCAATGCTCAATGCAAGACAAAGCAGTTTCGAATTGACGTTGCTTCGAAAAGTATAAACTGTCAGTGCAATGCGATTGTGATATAGTTTTGACCTGGCTTTGGATTTCAAATATTGATACTGCATTACTGTTGACCCTTGCTCGTTAATTTGGACTCTGTTCAAGCCCTTTGTTGTGGATTTCGTCGATATGACCGAACGTACGCAGAGAACTGTTCTAAATAGTCAGACACGTGAGTTCGTAATACGCCTTCGTAACTATTTCGATCGTGAAGCTCAAAATGGAGGGCCAATTTTACCTATAACGTCAGTGGTTGAACGCGTAGCTGATGCGCTTAATATTGGACAACGAACTGTTAGACGGATAACTAAAAAAAAATATGGCGAGACTGGCACAGAAGAAAATAAACTTCACACACCAAAAAAGAGAAAACGAGCAAAACCAGTCGTAGGCATCGATAGCTTTGATGCCGATGCTATCCGAAGACATGTTTACGGCTACTATTTACAGAAGGAGTATCCAACAAGAAAAAAGTTGGTGCATTCACTGAAGGAAGCTGGATTATTCTTCGGTGGGGAAAGTTCTTTAACGAAGATTTTGAAGACCATTGGATTTCGATACAAAAAATGTAACAAACGCAAAATATTGATGGAAAGATTTGATATAGCGATGGCAAGGTATACTTTTTTACGGCAAGTGAAAGAAATCAAAAATTGGCAAAATGTTGTGTTCTTGGATGAAACATGGCTTAATGCTAACCATACTGTAGGCCGTTCTTGGAACGATGACACAGCAGCATCTACTTCCAAAGTTCCTGTAGGAAAAGGATCGCGACTTATAATTTGTCACGCCGGAACCATCAACGGGTTTGTCGAAGGTTCTCTCATGGCTTTTGCGTCAAAAACCACTGGAGACTATCATGAAGACATGAATGGAGAAAAGTTTACTGAATGGTTTACCTCAATGTTGTGTAGCCTCCCTGAACCATCTATTATAATTATGGACAACGCCCCATACCACTCGATGCAAATTGACAAGCCACCTGCCCAATCCCAAAAGAAAGCTGATATCGTCGCATGGCTTCGTAAAAATGGCGTAGATGCAAACATGAATATGTTAAAAGCGGAATTAGTACGTCTTTTAAAAGAAAACAAACCAACCAAGATCCGATACGTCATTGACGAAATAGCATTAGAACATGGGCACAGAGTTATACGGTTACCGCCTTACCATTGTGAGTATAATGCGATTGAGTTGGTGTGGGCTCAAATTAAGGGATATGCTGCAAGACACAATACAGAACCCCCATTTACCACAAAAAAAATGCTAAAATTATTAGAAGAAGCTTGTGAACATGTGACTAAAGGAGACTGGGAAAAGGTTGTGAATAGAACTGTTAAATTAATAAGGGAAGATTATGAAAGAGATGTGAAAATAGATAATATTATAGAAAACGAACATATAATTATTAATGTAGGTGATGATAGCAGTGACGACAGTGAAAATAGTAGTATGGACGAATCTGATTAATTATGGCCTTTTGTGGCACCTTTTTTGGTATCTTTTGTATTCATATGTTTCTTGTGTGCATATAAAGTATGTATATTCATTTTCATCCAAATATTCAGTTCGTTCAAATAAATTAAATAAACATATACATTTTTGTTTTATTAAACCTATTTAATCAGGTACAAAAACAAAACTTAATTGTTTTTTGTTCGAGAATAAATTGACATTCCACATCACTATTGTAATGTGTCAAACCGGCCATCATAGCGTGCCGCTAGTGTAGTGACAAACTACATAGACCATCCTACTTCCATGCTTTATTAGTTCCATAGTGGCAGAGGTGCGATCCTAAGTCTATTTAGGGTGTGCTCCGTTATACACTGCGAGCACTGCTCAGTGCTCTCACTGGTGAAAAATTCGTTCCGTTATGGACTGCCAGTACACTGCCGCAGTACCCTAGGGAAATATAATTTTACGACATAAATCGCCGCTATTTTAGTACTGTGAGCACTGGTTCTTTCGAGGCAAGGTGTTCTCAGTACTTTGATCACGTGATCATAAAACGTAATAGCGCCTAGAGATTTGAAAAAATGAGGATGACAGTATACAGGACTGTTCCGTTTTAAATAGTAACCTACTGGTTACTAGTACGAAAGCCAGTATAGCAAACTAATTCATAAGTTGTCATTGTTTAGCTGTCAAAGTATTGGAGAATTAACGATCGTTTTCCCACCGTGTTTGAATTATAAAACGCTTGCAAACTGTGTAAACATTAAAGCTATACCTATTTTAGTGAAGAAACTTCCTTTATTCGAATAAAATCAGCTATCGAAGTGTTCAAGAGGTTTCTTCTTGTCAACAGACGCAGCCCAGTCTACGGCGCTGATGTGCACGAACGTCGTATCGTACGTGCTGTTGACGGAGCAACGCCGCGGGTGCAGCCTGTCTCAGCTGCAGGCGAGCGTGTCGGCGCGCGGCAAAGCCCTGAAGGCGGCCGGACGCGACCTCGGATACATGGGCGAAGATCATCTCGTCATCAAGCGAGCTGTGAGTTTTATTGCGGCTAACTCACTGAGCATATAGTGCTCATTAATCTATAATGAACACTGAAGGTTGCTGTCATATTTTTTGGACCTACTTGTTTGGCTCCATTTTTGACGTGATTGACGCCATTTTGTTTCGTTAAGCAGTTATACGAGTGTCTGGAACTAATAATATCACAAATGGTCCACCAACCTCTATAATTAATCTATCATTAACACTGGAGAGGCTGCCTTCATATTTTTTTGGACCTACTTGTTTGGCGCCATTTTTGACGTGATTGAGACCATTTTTGCGCTACATGCAGTTAAACGAGTGTCTCTGGAACTAATAATATTGCAAATGGCGCACGAACCTCTATAATTAATCGATCGTATCTCAATATAGTCGTGTGTAATGGAGTGTGGTGTGGTTGCAGCTGGAGATGCTGGGCAGCTCGCTGGTGCGCGTGGAGGGCAGCGGCGCCAACAGGACGGTGCGCGCGCACGCGTCGGTGCCGGCCGCGCTCGAGCTGTCGTACTACGCGAACGCGCTCGTCGCGCACTACGCCGCGCCCGCCATCGTCGGTGAGTGCGACTTACACCTTATGTCAGGGGCGCAAGGTTCAAAGCTCAAAGCGAATAGACTGAGACGCCAACAGGACGGTGTGTGCTCATGTGTCAGTGGCCGCTGTGCTGGAGCGGTCGTACTATGTGAAGGCACTCGTCGCGCACTACGCCGCGCCCGCCATCGTCGGTGAGTGCTACTTACACCTTATGCTAGGGACACAAGGTTCAAAGCTCAAAGCGAATAGACAGTGACGCCAACAGGACGGTGTGTGCTCATGTGTCAGTGGCCGCTGTGCTGGAGCGGTCGTACTATATGAAGGCACTCGTCGCGCACTACGCCGCGCCCGCCATCGTCGGTGAGTGCGACTTACACCTTATGCTAGGGACACAAGGTTCAAAGCTCAAAGCGAATAGACAGTGACGCCAACAGGACGGTGTGTGCTCATGTGTCAGTGGCCGCTGTGCTGGAGCGGTCGTACTATGTGAAGGCACTCGTCGCGCACTACGCCGCGCCCGCCATCGTCGGTGAGTGCGACTTACACCTTATGCTAGGGACACAAGGTTCAAAGCTCAAAGCGAATAGACAGCGACGCCAACAGGACGGTGTGTGCTCATGTGTCAGTGGCCGCTGTGCTGGAGCGGTCGTACTATGTGAAGGCACTCGTCGCGCACTACGCCGCGCCCGCCATCGTCGGTGAGTGCGACTTACACCTTATGCTAGGGACACAAGGTTCAAAGCTCAAAGCGAATAGACAGCGACGCCAACAGGACGGTGTGTGCTCATGTGTCAGTGGCCGCTGTGCTGGAGCGGTCGTACTATATGAAGGCACTCGTCGCGCACTACGCCGCGCCCGCCATCGTCGGTGAGTGCGACTTACACCTTATGCTAGGGACACAAGGTTCAAAGCTCAAAGCGAATAGACAGCGACGCCAACAGGACGGTGTGTGCTCATGTGTCAGTGGCCGCTGTGCTGGAGCGGTCGTACTATATGAAGGCACTCGTCGCGCACTACGTCGCGCCCGCCATTGTGGGTGAGTGGGACTGGACACCTTATGTCATTGACACAAGGTTCAGAGCTCAAACCGAATTCAGTTTCCGCTCGGTCAGAACTGTCGATATTTTTTAAACATTTAATGATGGTTTATTTTGGTGGTATTAATTAACCAACACTATAAATGTTTAAAAAATATCGTTGAGTTTAAGAATGTTCTTACAAAGTCATAAATCATTATAGAGTCGTAACTCTGAGGGCCTGTTTCCATCGATGTATGATTTGACCTGTTTCACCTCCAAGTAAGTTGACGTTTTGACAGTTTTTGTATGGCCAATCTGTCTAAACGTCAAATTTATTAGTTGATTAAAGTTTACTTGAAGGTGGTGAAACAGGCCTTTAATGTCTAAATTCTTTATTTTGATTTAAAACGCCGCCACTTTGGCATGCATTCAAAAATGTTAGCTGAAATTATCGAAATGTATCGCTAGAGATTGACTGACAACTATAGTTAACAGTTTGTTGACGTCACATTTGGTTCGATGAGTTTTGTAAATTTTGAATATTCTGAGCATAATTTGGATTTTTGTTTAGTAAATTAAGTAATTATAAAGTACTAGCTGACTTGGTCCGTGTGGATTTAGTTTTTAAAATTCCTCGGGAACTGATTTTCCGGGATAAAAAGTTGCCTGTCACTCTCCAGATCCTCAACTATACCCATGCAAAAATCACGTCGATCCGTAGCTCTGTTGCGGTGTGATTGAAGGACAAACCAACAAACAAACACACTTTCGTATTTACAATATTAGTATGATTAAAATAAAAATAGTAGGTTTAGATAGTGAGTAGGTTTAGAGACGATTTCAGGTTAAGAAAGCTTACAGTAAAATAATTTAAACCAAAATGTTACTTATACGCTTTCTTCCATATACTGAATCGAGCCAACTCATACTTGACCGTTATTTGAAACGTCGCCTTTTTCGTTTCAGCGACAGCCCTAGAGAGCTTAGTATACAAACAAAACGCGGAAGAAACCACAGTGAGACATTCAGAACTGATGGAGGCAGCCCTGCAGCTGAGTGAGATCCTCAGCCAGGAGTTCATCCTGTGTGCACCTTGCACGCGGATAGAAGAGAGGCTTCAGGAGGCCCTGGATGAACTGATCGGCCAGGATATCCTCACTGACACACAGGTAAGTGTTGTGAACCCAACCATAAACTAGATCATAGATTACATCGTCACACCTATGATCTAGATAAAAAGTGACAGTGACAATGACAGGAGCATGACACGAATAAAATCGTTAAAAAAAGACACTTTCAAAAAAGTCTTCTCATCTACTTAACGTATTAGATTTAGTAAAATCATCAATCATCAATAAAAGAACGGCCATCACAACAAAACTGACGATTTACGAAAGACTAACGCGTAGACGAGCAAGCGCCTATCCAGTACAGCCAAAGGGTAACAGTAAGAGACTATGTTGAAGTGAAAACTTCTTTATTGTTGATCACTTTTTTGGGTGAGCAAAAATCATGGGTTTCGCGCCATCGTCACCTTTACAATCGTCACCTGGAGATTTCAGTAAGCGTTCAACATTTTAGAAGTTCCCAAGCAACCTTGTACAGCGCAGCGGGCAAGCAGCCGATTTCTTTACAGTTTAATGTATGATATCGCAGGTTCAAATCTCACTCACGAAAACGTGGCAGTACGTTTTTCTTATTTGTTTCTCTTATTTGTTTTTAATTACATATTAGCAAATCTAGTTTTCACTTCTATCGGCAATTTTTTTTTAATTCCGAGATAGGCTTGTGCTTGACGACAATCAAAATAGCATTAAGGGTGCCAACTCTCACGACTCCTCGCAGTTCTGTGTAAACATGTCAACATTTGGAGCTGATGAAAGCAGACCTGCAGCTGAGTAAGATCCTCAACCAGGAGTTCATATTGTGTTCAGCTTGCACCAGGGTGGAATGAAGGTAAACATCGTGAGGAAACCTGCACACCTGAGAGTTCTCCATAATATTCACAAAGGTTTGTGAAGTCTACCGATTGAGTATTTGACTGATATTTTTTTATTTATTTAAAATAACGTTTTTACATAATATAAAACAATGCCATTTTTTTTTAAATATCTACTAGTTTCGGAACTATAAGCTGTTTTACTGTGACTATATCTGTCTCTTTCTAAAACTGCTAGAGCTGTGCTAGCTATGGAGCTGCTGAATTGTGACATCACACTTGAGTAGCGCTCTCTCTGTCTAACAGGAAACATTAAAGCTCTATAACTCTTTTGTTTTTGGACCGATATATTTTCTGTTTTTAAAAATGTTATTCTTACATGTTACATTTTAATGAATATCAACATTTTGACTACTGTCAAATACCCAATCCGCATTGGGCCAGCGTGGTGGACTATGGCCTAAAACCCTTCTCTGAGAGACCTGCGCTCAGTAGTGAGCCATTGATGGGTTGCTGATGACGATGATGATTCCCTTGGTTCTTAAATAGAACCTTGTGTAACATAATATCTTTTATTATTCTTTGTCTGTACATATAATAAATTACCAGCCAAGCTCTACAGAATTGATAATATTTTCCAATTTAAAAATAAATTAAAAGAACACCTCTTAAGCAAAAACTATTATACAATTGGGGAGTACTTGACTTAATTTAAAATATGGTTTTAATGATTTTTTGACATGATTGAATTTGTGACATTGACTTTATACATATTACGATTATTTATTGAAATTTGCACGCCAATGTATGGCCTATGTGGTAAAATGTACCATTTATTTTTAACACCTTATGTTTATATTAATACAAATAAAGAATTGAATTGAATGGCCGCATAATGTAAATAAAGAATTGAATTGAATTGAATAACAGTAAAGCACCAATTTCAGCCCGCCGACGGTCTGGAGGAGCAGCGCTGGTCGCGGCGGTTCGCGAAGAACTTCGACGAGGACGAGGAGGACGAGGACCGGCCCGACCCCGCGCGCCTCATCAAGTACCGCCTGTCCAAGAGCCCGGAGGCGCTCGCGGAACGGTACGTGGCAGCGTACCTCAACTAGATAAAGAATTAAAAATCTTAACCCTACCTTCCATCTATATCTTTGAGATATGTAAATTTGTTAGGAAAAATCTACACTTTTATAAAAAAAAAAGAAGACAAACCTCGTCGATTTCCCGAAAAACATGGAAATAAACTTACCCTGCCACCATCAAAACTAAAACTTCACACACACCTCGAGTCCCTTCGTAATGTCCATAAAAATATATAATAATTTGCCAGACTGCATTCGAAACGTAGAAAAAGAAAAATTTTATAAAACATTAAAAAACTTTTTATTGAAAAAGTGCTACTACAGTATAAATGATTTTTTTGACGATACAAATAAAAATAAATAAAAGCGGTCTCTCTACTACGGTCGTTTTCAGACCAAGTTGCTACATCCTAACAGGGTATGTGTTAACAATCTGCAACTGAAATAAATAAATAAATAAATAATGAAGTAATTGAGATTGTAGAAGCTCATAAGAATGGAATAGAATTATTTTTTATTCAAATAAACTTTTACAAGTGCTTTTTGAATCGTCGGTGAGTCTACCACTGGTTCAGAATGCCCTTCCTGCCGAGAAGGACCAGCAAGAAACTCGGCGGTTGCTCTTTTCAAAACAAGTTTACAATAGGTACTATGCTATGTATGCAGTGTTTTCACAATGGGGGAAAGTTCCAAAAAATGCAAATTTACAATTCAAAACGTGTTAAGACGGGCAGACAGAAAGTAGTCCCGTTCCCACCGGCGGCACCCGTTCACGAGCATGACGCATGATCCAGCTGTTGCTTCGCTCAACCATATTTGAGGGATGCTCATAAAAAAGCACATGCTCGTTTTCACCAATGTTCCCTAACTTTTACGGGCTACCTGAGCTACGTTAGGTGACGCTTTCTATCAATTTCGTTTTTACGCACCTTTAGGGAACACCTAAAGGTGGAAATGACATTGATTATGGGATTGTAATTAGGGACTACCTTCGTAAAAATACTTCTACTTAGAGCCCGGCGGCGGGCGCTCTGCCAACGTTTGGGCCGATCGTGCCTCTCTATCGCTTGTTACGCGCTCTCGCTTGCACGCTCAGGCTAGGCAGAACGTGACACTTTTTCGTGCGTGCAGCCGGTGCTATCGATTTAGAAGACGTTATTACGTCAAAAAGAAGCAATACTTCAAAGGTAAAGGAAAACATCCTGAGAGTTTTCCATAATATTGTCAAAGGTGTGTGAAGTCTGCCAATTCGCATTGGGCCAGCGTGGTGGACTGTGGCCTATAACCCTTCTGGTTGTGTTGATTGCAGTCGGCGGTTAGTGCAAACGATCAGGCCGCTGCTGGAAGGCTACGCGGCCACGTGCCGCTGTGTGCGCGACGCGACGCAGAAGGAGGTGGTGGGCGCAGCGCTGGACTCGCTGCTGGAGAGCTTTGCGCAGAACAAAATGGTTTACGGTTAGTACTTTGACACTTGCAAATAACTGTATTTGTAATGCAATGCAAGATTGTGAACTGTACCTAAGCTCGGGTGACCATGAGTTCTGGACTGCGAGTATTCATCATCATCATCATCATCATCATCATCATTATGCACCTTCGAGAACATTATGGAGAACTCTCAGGTGTGCAGGTTTCCTCACGATGTTTTCCTTCACCGTTAAAGCATGTGATATTTAATTTTTTAAACGCACTTAACTTCGAAAAGTCAGAGGTGCGTACCACCCGGGATTGAACCTGCGACCCCCCGAATAGGAAACCACATTCGTAACCACTAGGCTATCACCTGCTCACCTATCAGGCTGCGAGCATTGGGTAATAGGTATACATAATGTCTATCACCTATTGGGTAGAATAATAATAAGATATGTTTTACTACTAAAAATCATAATTTCGAATATTACCTAAAAACGAATTCCACACAGTCTTGTCTGCCCTACCTCTGGAGTGTTTTTTTAAAGCGCGGAGCCAGAAGCTCGCTAAGGAGCTCCTGAACGAAGGTCGAGGAGGTGAAGCTGAATGAAGGGGCGAGGGAGCGAGTCTTCTGGCGTAGCTCATTTGATTTGTAAATAACTGTATTTGTAATGCAACACAGTACTAGTAGGTGTACAGTACAAATCAAATGGGCTACGCCAGAAGACTCGCTCCGTCACCCCTACATTCTGCTTCACCTGCTCCACTCGGCCTCCTTCGCAAGCTTTGGCTCCGCGCTAAAAAAACACTAGCGGTAGGACAGACAAGACTGCGTGGAGTCGGGGCGTTAGCATTTCGTTTTTAGGTAACAAACACGTGATTACCAAATAACAATAAGTAACAATAGTGTTATATTATAAATTACTTAAATAATAATTTCGAATGTCAGTTATTTCACCTTTTTTGTCACATGATCAGTGGTCGCCCTAATTGTAGTTTATATTTTTACGTACGTTAAATTATAAACTAGCGATACTGTTCGCAGAGTTCACAATTTTGCCCCCATTTACAATCTTAACCATTTTTCTATAAACTAACGATTTTAACAATCTTACGTTGACGTATAAAATACTACCCTTGTCGGCG
The DNA here is from genome assembly GCA_029955525.1 of Oeneis ivallda. Lineage (NCBI taxonomy): Eukaryota > Metazoa > Arthropoda > Insecta > Lepidoptera > Nymphalidae > Oeneis > Oeneis ivallda. The sequence goes on along the minus strand of JARPMR010000025.1, from coordinate 7,276,631 downwards.
AAGTTTTTCGCGATAAAATAGTCTATATCACTCTCCAGGTCCTCAAATAGATTCAGGTTGCGTGAATGAAAGACAAATCAACCAACAAACATAATTTCGCATTTATATTATTAACAATTTTTAACATAAATAAATGTGAATATTCGGTTTTCCAGGTGAGGCGGTATCAACAGACGCGATACGGAATTGCCTTCGACTCCTGCGTCAATGGGGCGTCATAGAGATGTACACGGACGATCGCGAGCGGAGGATCAAAGTGTGCGCACCCTACGACAACGAGGACGCTATGCGCGATGTGTGCGCGAACATTCACCAGTTCAACATGGCGTCGCCCATGCTGTGACCGAGTGTGATCGAATTGTGACCAAAGTGTGACCTAAGTGTAACGTGATGTGTGAACCAAGTGACTGAATAGTGTAGTGTGTTTAAGGGTTATGGCCACATGGTGCGGTGCTGCACTCAGATGCTTTGCGGCGAAGCTGCCTTGAAAAATTCTTGGTGTACCGAAACGTGTTGAAAAATCTTTGGTATACACCGATACACGTTGAAAAATCCCTGTTATACACCGATATATGTTGAAAAATTCTTGGTATACACCGATACTCGTTGAAAAATTCTTCTATATATTTGTATACATTCTGAAATGCACTGACAAATCCTTGGTATACATTCTGAAATGCGCTGACAAATCCTTGGTATACATTCTGAAATGCGCTGACAAATCCTTGGTATACATTCTGAACTGTGCTGACAAATCCTTGGTATACATTCTGAAATGCGCTGACAAATCCTTGGTATACATTCTGAAATGCGCTGACAAATCCTTTGTATACATTCTGAAATGCGCTGATAAATCCTTGGTATACATTCTGAAGTACACTGACAAATCCTTGGTATACATACTGAAATGCGCTGACAAATCCTTTGTATACATTCTGAAATGCGCTGACAACTCCTTGGTATACATTCTGAAATGCGCTGACAAATCCTTGCTATACATTCTGATATGTGCTGATAAATCCTTGGTATACATTTGAAATGCGCTGACAAATCCTTGGTATACATTCTGAAATGTACTGACAAATCTTTGGTATACATTCTGAGGCGCATTGACAAATCCTTGGTGTACATACTGAGACAACTGGATAAATCCTTGGAGACAGCAGAACGTGTGGCCAATGGCGATGTGATTAGCGATGCAGGGCGTCATTAAAGCTGGAACCTTACTTGCCACATGCCACTGAAATTATAACTGTCACTGGTCCAAGCGTTTGTCGCTGAGTTTGACGAGCCATGACCACCTTCATACTTATCTGTATATTTGTTTTTGTAGCTAGTAACGCAGTTTGTTGCTAATATTTATGACTATGTTGAGGCCCAAGGCAATAGGGACATCATATGAAATACTAGTTTTTCCACATGGAGTAAAAATAATTTAATTTTTCTTGGATAAAAAGTAGCCAGTTAGCCAGGTGAAAAAAATCGCTTCGATCCGTTGCTGCATGATTGAAAGACAAACCAACAAATACACTTTCGCATCTCACAATCACCTGTTCAGTGAATAGGCATCCTTAATCTGTTAAAGTATTGGGTCTGCAAAAAAAATTCCTTGAGACCTGTAATCTCTAGTATTAGAAGTTAGGACATCTAACTAAAGCCTAGGGCCCTACTGTCAAGTCAAAATGGGATGCATGCTATGGACTCTATAGAATTTTTGTATGTATTAGTTTGTAAGTTGACTAAGCTATATGGTATTGTTTATATACAATATATATTAAAGAATACTTTGCTCAAATAGAAGGAAAAATGATTTTTTTGTGTGTCAACTAGTAGAGATATATTATTCTATATGACGTCATAATAAATAAAACATGGTATGAGGTATTACATGTACCACAATTATAAAAGTTTTAGTTGGGACTATTTCGATATTATTTACTTGTATAATCATAATTAAGTCATTAAACCACGAAATAAGTCTAAAATCTTTATGGTGGGTATGACCAACCAGAAAATAAAATATATGTACATAATATGGTTAAAAAAATCTTTGTCGTCTTATCAGGTTCAAATCCCAATCATACACTTCTAACTTCAGTGTTATGTGTGTTCTAAGCGATGAAATATTATTTTTAATAGTGAAGGAAAACATCGTGAGCAAACCTGCATGCTTGAGAGGTGTTTGATGTCCCTTTGATGTTCTCCAAGGTGAAGTCTGCCAATATGCATTTAGCCAGTGTGGTGGACTATGGCCTAAACTTTTCCCATTCTGACAGGAGACCAGTGCCCAGTGATTGCCTTGCAATAGGTTGAGTTAGTTACAAAAGCCACAGGTTGGCCTACATGAAATAAAAAATATAGGGAATGCCTTTTAAATGTTCAAAAAACTGTGATTTTCCTTCTATTTGATTATAATATGTAGTAAGTAAAGCAGCTAAAGGTGGGTAGTATATCAATAATATTATATTTATAACTAGCTGAGGATATCCTCGACTTCATCTGTTTTTTTTAAAAGTAGGTAAATTATTTTTGTTCACGCCAATCAAATTTTGATTTTATTTTCGTACCTATTACTTAAAGAAAGTTACAGTTGTAAGAAACAACTTTCGTGTATGTAAAAAATGTTCATGTTTATTTTTCTAAGTTTCGATTTCACCAAACACCTATTTTAAAGCACTTGTAAAAAGTTTATTTGAATAAAAAAATATTTATATTCTATTCTATTCTATTATTACATCAAGGTGAAATCGGTCCTAAATGCTTAGATAATAATATTATTATTTACTCAAGGTTGTCCATTGTCCCAAGGCTCTACCACTGGTGTCTTGCGTATTAGTTAATGATATTCATGACTGGGATTATTAAAATTGAAATGACAACAAAATTAATACTGGTTGCTATATTAATAGTGAATCTCGAAAATATTGCATTTATTATAAGATAGAACCTTTGTTTTTTTGATCACGCGTATTAATTTTGTTTTCATTATATTTACGGTACCTGGCTCTAAATATTATACATGGGGGGTCACCCTGTAACATACAATAACAATAAAGAAAAATTAAATGACGCTTTTGTTTATTTTTTTTAAGTATTACTCATTGAAATGTTCTTTTTTTATTGTTTGGCTAATGGACAGTAGACATTGGGTACATTAACTGGTGTGCTTTTGTAAGACTGTAAAAAAGTCACTCTGTATTTTGGGCTATTGGCTTTGTTGAACGTCGTCTTCGTATGAGTGACACAAGCGACGCTCAATGAAGTCGAGGTTGATCAATTGTCTCTTTCTGGGGCTCGAGTAATATTCTCCGGGTACGAAATATTTAATAGCAAAAGGTAACACCTATACGCATCGATTTTAAGAAACTAACTTTTTACTGCGATAAAACGACAAGTATAACTAGGTTTTTATGTCACAGCCCACTACACTGGCCATAAATATGTGGATTTATTTGCTAACTTTGTTATTCTGTGGCCCAGTAAGGGGTCAGCGATATAGTTTGGGATGATGATGATGATGAAATCTACCGAATTCGAACGCATAGCAGTGTTAGGAGTTGATTTTCATAATGTTAGAGCTTAATTATTTACGATACTTTATAAACTCTAATGGCATGTGATTTTGAGTTTTTAAAATACTAGATGTTGTAAAAGTACATTATAAAGTACGGCCACCGAGCGAATACGTTTTTGACACCTGTCAGTTTGCCATACAAAACAAAAATATCCGGTTGACATAACCTTGTAATAGCGCAGTTTAGATTTAGAAAAATATTGTTTACCAAGTTATTTGACACTCAGTTTGGCACAAAATTATAACATTAATTGATTATTGATATAATAATGTTGTTTTAATGCTCATCAATTGTTAAAACGGTAAACAACCAGCAATAATATTTTTATTGTAACTGCAACGCCATTACAAAGTTACGTCGTCAGTTCAATCGCGACGTGTCAGGAACGCATTCTCTGAACGGCCGTAGTTTAGAACGCTATTTTTTGTTCCTGGGAAGTCTGAAACTAGTTTGTTCGTTATTATTAACCTAATTAACAGCAATAATTATACATTAAACTATGTTACATTTTATCACAGAAATGTATGTAAATGGGATACACAACCTATTTCGCGGGCGGCACGCGATGCCTATTATTACTAGCGTGCGCGCAGGTCCGCGCTCGTTGAGTATGATTTTGTGCGGACAACGAGCTATCTAAACTAGGCTATAACTTTGTCACTTAAAATTTACTTATTTTTGAAAAAAAATGCACAGATTGTCGGAATGAATATATTTATATGTGTTACAGCTTTTCTATTAACAAATAATAACGCTCTATATAATACAACCTAATGCCCGCGACTTTAATGGATTTAGTTTTTAAAATCCCGTGAGAACTCTTTGATTTTCCGGGATAAAAGTAGCTTATGTCACTCTCCAGGTCCTCAACTATACCCATGCAGAAAATCATGTCGATCCATAGCTTTGTTGCAGCGTGATTGAAGGACAAACCAACAAACAAGCACATTTTCGCATTTATAATAGAAGTAAGGATAAATAGCTGGCTGTGTTGTGTTACCCTGTAAACAAGTTACGAGTTATGACGTATCCAGACTGCTGTGAATTGGCCCTATATTTGTGATTTAGTTTAAGGTTTGAAAAACATTTTGTAAAAAAATAGTTTTTTTTTTTAACTATTAACATAGTCTGCCGCTGCGTTAACTGTTGTATAATATATATTGTACTAGCTGAATGCGCGTTTTTATTAATCTTTATGTTATTGTTCGCGTGAATTATAGTTTTTATAATCCCTTGGGAATCGCTCGGTATTGGTCTGCTATCGGAGTTAGTTTACTTTGGAGTGTGCGCTCAGGAACTAAACAACTTTGTCCCTCCTTCACTATTCTAACACAGAACTGGGCAAAGAGTCGTCTGCAAACTTACATGGTTGAAATCCAAGTTCCAACCTATTCTCACGTAGGTTGGATTTCAACCATGTAAGTATGCAGACGACTCTTTGCCCGCAGCGGTTGCGGTACCAAATTGAACCCGCCCGCCGCGGGCGCACACCGCGCCGTGGAAATTGAAACTTCATTTTCCATACAAATCTGCACTCTACGGAGGTCGCGGTACCGCTACCGCTGCGGGTGCGGGCCGCGAACCGCGCCGTGGAAACCCAGTCTTAGTTCAACGTTTCTGAAACGTACCGCTAAAGCGTGGAATGCTCTTCCAGCGTCCCTATTTCCTGCCACATATAATTTGAGTACCTTCAAGACAAGAGTGATTATATATTTTCTAGACAAGCGCGCTCCAACCTAGACCCTTATCTTGTAACATAAAAAAGTGTAATATAATTTCCCGGGATAGTAAATCTACTAAATCCACACGGGCTTTCTAGTAAATAAGTATTTGAGAGATATTTAAGCAAGATGCCAGATTTTCATGACCGTAGGTATATAATATTATTATGTACATTAAACCTTTATTGGCCAGAAGCTGAATGGATGAGAAGTTTATTTGTTGAGGTGAATAAAATTAATTTTGATTAATGTATTGTTTTATTTATCCCTAAAATACAGTATAGATATAATAATGAAACAGGCGTTTATCCGTTTTAAACTAGCGGTACGCTATGATGGCCGGTTTGACGTTTGTCCGCTCATGAAGTTCCGTATTAATTGATAACGACTTTGAAGGAAATAATTGTATTACTTTATTGACGATAGTGATGTGCAGAGATTCATAAATTTTATCGAATGTAGTTTTAGGTTTAGGACTCAAAATTTATTTATTAAATTGATTTCTAAAATGTATACAAGTGTAGAAAAATCAGTTTGCACCATTTAAGGGGTGAATGTACTTGTGAATATGAACAATTTTCACTATGTGGACAAACCTCTGAAATCGCAAAAAAATATCAGCTGTTTCATACAAAAGGTAAAATTTTTATTTTTATATGATATATACCACAACTCGGCATTTGGTTTTCTAAATTGAAAATTTTTAAAAATGGAATCTAATACGATCGTCACATAGGATCGCTGGCTAGCACAACTACTACCTCCGGCAAACTCGCGTCAATGCTCAATGCAAAACAAAGCAGTTTCGAATTGACGTTGCTTCGAAAAGTATAAACTGTCAGTGCAATGCGATTGTGATATAGTTTTGACCTGGCTTTGGATTTCAAATATTGATACTGCATTACTGTTGACCCTTGCTCGTTAATTTGGACTCTGTTCAAGCCCTTTGTTGTGGATTTCGTCGATATGACCGAACGTACGCAGAGAACTGTTCTAAATAGTCAGACACGTGAGTTCGTAATACGCCTTCGTAACTATTTCGATCGTGAAGCTCAAAATGGAGGGCCAATTTTACCTATAACGTCAGTGGTTGAACGCGTAGCTGATGCGCTTAATATTGGACAACGAACTGTTAGACGGATAACTAAAAAAAAATATGGCGAGACTGGCACAGAAGAAAATAAACTTCACACACCAAAAAAGAGAAAACGAGCAAAACCAGTCGTAGGCATCGATAGCTTTGATGCCGATGCTATCCGAAGACATGTTTACGGCTACTATTTACAGAAGGAGTATCCAACAAGAAAAAAGTTGGTGCATTCACTGAAGGAAGCTAGATTATTCTTCGGTGGGGAAAGTTCTTTAACGAAGATTTTGAAGACCATTGGATTTCGATACAAAAAATGTAACAAACGCAAAATATTGATGGAAAGATTTGATATAGCGATGGCAAGGTATACTTTTTTACGGCAAGTGAAAGAAATCAAAAATTGGCAAAATGTTGTGTTCTTGGATGAAACATGGCTTAATGCTAACCATACTGTAGGCCGTTCTTGGAACGATGACACAGCAGCATCTACTTCCAAAGTTCCTGTAGGAAAAGGATCGCGACTTATAATTTGTCACGCCGGAACCATCAACGGGTTTGTCGAAGGTTCTCTCATGGCTTTTGCGTCAAAAACCACTGGAGACTATCATGAAGACATGAATGGAGAAAAGTTTACTGAATGGTTTACCTCAATGTTGTGTAGCCTCCCTGAACCATCTATTATAATTATGGACAACGCCCCATACCACTCGATGCAAATTGACAAGCCACCTGCCCAATCCCAAAAGAAAGCTGATATCGTCGCATGGCTTCGTAAAAATGGCGTAGATGCAAACATGAATATGTTAAAAGCGGAATTAGTACGTCTTTTAAAAGAAAACAAACCAACCAAGATCCGATACGTCATTGACGAAATAGCATTAGAACATGGGCACAGAGTTATACGGTTACCGCCTTACCATTGTGAGTATAATGCGATTGAGTTGGTGTGGGCTCAAATTAAGGGATATGCTGCAAGACACAATACAGAACCCCCATTTACCACAAAAAAAATGCTAAAATTATTAGAAGAAGCTTGTGAACATGTGACTAAAGGAGACTGGGAAAAGGTTGTGAATAGAACTGTTAAATTAATAAGGGAAGATTATGAAAGAGATGTGAAAATAGATAATATTATAGAAAACGAACATATAATTATTAATGTAGGTGATGATAGCAGTGACGACAGTGAAAATAGTAGTATGGACGAATCTGATTAATTATGGCCTTTTGTGGCACCTTTTTTGGTATCTTTTGTATTCATATGTTTCTTGTGTGCATATAAAGTATGTATATTCATTTTCATTCAAATATTCAGTTCGTTCAAATAAATTAAATAAACATATACATTTTTGTTTTATTAAACCTATTTAATCAGGTACAAAAACAAAACTTAATTGTTTTTTGTTCGAGAATAAATTGACATTCCACATCACTATTGTAATGTGTCAGGAATGCTACCTTCATGGTCAAACCGGCCATCATAACGTGCCGCTAGTTTAATTCGATTACATAGGTACCTATATACTGTAGAATCCTGTGACCATATCGATAAAATGAAAACTGCCTACAATTAATTTATTAAGCTCATAATGAGTATTATGATTTTGTACGATAGTATGACTAGAACAATAATTAAAAAAAAAAAATTATTTATTTCACGTAGGCCGAACCTGTGGCTCTTATGACAGTTATGACACGTCTTGACTCTAGTCTCTACCACCGGTTTGGAAAGCGGATTCTGCTGAGAAGAGCCGGCAAGAAACTCAGCAGTTGCTCTTTTCAAAATAATCATTACACAATATTAAGTAGCTATTTACATTGTAATAAGTTTTTTAGGGTTCCGTACCCAACGGGACCCTATTACTAAGCCTACGCTGTCCGTCCGTCCGTCCGTCTGTCAGCGGGCTGGATCTCGTAAACCGTAATAGATAGACAGACGAGATTTTTCCATGGGTACATGGAAATATTTTTATTTAATTTTTTTTAACGGAACCCTAAAAGAGCGAGGCCCGACTCGCACTTGGCCGATTTTTTATACTTGTGGGCAGCTGGATGCCAAGCCGATGCCAAGCCATGCAACTTTGTTAGAATAGTATATAATAATATTTACACAATGAGGAGTTCCAAAAAAGCGTACTACAATTCAATTCATGTTAAGACGGGCAGATAGAAAGTATTCCCGCCAGTGCAGGCACTACCACCATAGAAATGTTTAAAGGCTACCCATGTTAATTGCTAAGGCATCGAATTGAATTCTAATAATATTCAAATACTCATTTTAATTGTTTTGGCAGAACAGATTTTAAAAGGAATTTCAGAAGCAGGTTGATAATTATACAAGGAGTGACGTAGCCTATATACCCTGCACTTAATATTTTATCAAGGAAATATTTAAAGTATGTTAAAGTATGTAAGTTATGTAGGTAGCGGAAGTAAAGTTGGTTAGAAGGAAGGAAGGGAAGAAGGAAGAAGCAGCATTTAGCTTCGACTTTGCGCCAGCATGCCCCGAGTCCCGATCGTAAGGCCGGAAATATACGCCAGATTTTTTAATCAGAGTCTGATCCGACTATCGGAAGGCATTTGAGCCATAATGTTGTTTAACACACGTCCGATCCGGACGACAGTCTGATCCGATAGTCGGATCGGACGTGCGAGTCGGTCCTCTCGCACTCGGGATGACAGCTTAGGAAGGACTGAGATCAGAAAAAGCCTGACGCAAGAATCGGATAAGCCTTCTCCATCCATGAAGGAGGAGGCCTTTACCCGAAGACGGGTACCTACCCAACTATCTACCCAAATAAAACATTTGACATTCATAATTTATTTTTTATATAAGTTATTTTAATTTTACTTACAATGATCGACTGTACCTATTGTATGATTTAAAATGTAATTGAATTGACTAATTTGGGAATAAATGGCTATTTATTTTTTTAGTATAAAAATACGATCAGACAGTCGGAAACAATATCTGACGTGTATTCCCAGCATAGGGAATAGACCAGCGCTGTTTCTTTACCTACCTACCATAAGCATGGTTCGTAAAACAATAAAACAAATTTTTATATCAATTTATCTTTATTGATTGAATAACACTTTTATAAAATTAAACAAAAATTCAAAAAGTACAAAGATAATAATATGGCAAATGCTTAAAATTAAAATAACTTCTAAATAAACAATTGATAAAAAAATAAGAAAATGGTAATATTTAACTTACAAAAATATGATTAATGATTCATAATGAAATTTATTGATTGAAATAAAAACGAAAATTATATTATAATAGTGGATTCTTATTTCAATTAACTTTTTTTTAAATAGGAAGTATTTGTATACAAAGACAGATCGATTTTGTAAAAGATAGGTTTCTTGGTGTGCGAATATTTGGAAAAAAGAAAACGGTAGTAAATATTATTCGTCTATGGAAAAAAGTAATTAAATGTGCCTACATCAAAAGCCTACAAGTGGAAAAAATTAACACAAACACAAGAATCATATATCAATAAAAAAAATCACAAAAATCAATAAAAAACGAATTTGACACCTGATAGGTGTCAAATTCGTTTTTTTTTATTCCTATCTTTTTTTTGTACTTATTATACCTACTGGCAAATACTGAGCTCAATAGCAAGACAATTTTTTTGTTCTTAAACTTTTAATTAAAATAATCTAGTTATAGGTAACCTCTCTTCTATCCTATTATATTTAAGGCGGATCCGCTTACGATTATATTGATGACAATTATATATCACATAAGTACGTAATTATTTCTTAGATCACATTCACATGACAGAAATGAAATGCAATTTAGATCGTCAATCGTGTCGTGTAATCAGTTATGACTTAAAAATAAAATAGCATCATTTATTGGTCACAGACACATCACATGCCTTCACATATAAATCACTTATAACTATACGTATACTTTATTGAGACTGTTTCTGAGGTATCTGCGCAATGAGGGATGGTATCACCTTAATTTTTCCGTCAATCTTCACGCCTCCCGCTACCTCATCGTCTACCCTCCCGCAACTATAATAATTAGTAATAATATGAGAGTATTGCGTTAATTTTTACTTAAATTTTCACGCCTCCCGCTACCTCACCGTCTACGCTCCGAATCCTAATAATAAATAAATATTCTGAGGGTACTGTCTTAATTTTTACGTCAATTTTAATTGATAGGTAATCTATTTTTTATTAGCTGTCTTAAAAGGTAAACACGCTTTTTTTACCTTTTCGGAGAAACATAACATAGCCGGGCGCTTACGACTTCTTTAGTTTGGTTTTTCACGCTTACTGCCGCACTCAGAGTCGATAATCGTTACTTAACGACTTAATCTTGTATTTTAAAAAGTTTCATTCTCAGAAGTTAACGCTTCGTTTGTACATTAATGACAATTCAGTAATAGATTTAATGATAATTAATTAATTAATCATTAAATAATATGATTTAATACATGCGGCTGAGTGCGGCAGTTAATCACATTCACAAGTCAATGATTAATTAATCATAATTTAATGAATGTCTCTGAATGCGGCAGTTAGCACGGTTCCATTGTCAGTGCGGGAAGAACGCACATCTTAACGTTGCATACGCCTTTCTGCGAAAAACCACTTGTTTACCTTTTGAGACAGCTAAAGGAAATTAGATCGTAACTACGAATTAATACCTCTCGCACTGCGCCGCTACCTTAGGAAGTCTCAGTTAAACCGCAAGCCTATTGACTAAGATGTACCTAATTTTTGGTTTTACATGTTTTTTATAAAAAAAGTCCTATAAAAATGTTAACATGTCAATATAATTATAATTTTAGATAAAAAAAATAATCAAAAAATATTGTACTTACTAACATCAAAACGTATAATAACATTTTTTTAACCCTGTATTTTTTGTATAAAGCAAGCAAAATGAAAGTTGAGTAAAATTAGAGCAAGCAATAAATGATTTAGTTTTTGGCCTTCGAATAGAGCCAAAGTTATTTAGGTATTATAGTAAGTAATGATTTTTAACCAAAAAAATTATAATAATATAGAATATGTATTTTTTGTATAAAGCAAGCAAAAAGAAAGTTGAGTAAAATTAGAGCAAGCAATAAATGATTTCGTTTTTGGCCTTAGAATAGAGCCCAAGTTATTTAGGTATTATAGTAATGATTTTTAACCAAAAAAATTATAATAATATAGAATTTAAGTTGTGGATAAGGTCCTTAATTATTAAACTCTCGAAAGATTCTTACGGAATGCTCATTTTCATTGGATAGAGGATTTTGTTAAACAATCATAATAATAAAATATTATTTGTTTTTAAAGTAAAAGAAAGATAATGAAAGGTAAAAAATTATACAAGGTGCTATTTTGTGACTCTTATCTTACAGCCCTCAGATGGCTGTAAGGTTTAAGGCACCTTGGGAATCAAAAATCTACAAGAATAAATTCATCATTCCCCTCCTAATACATTGACGGAAAATTTCTCTGTGTCTCACTTCCATAACGTCTGGCATGTGATCGTTAAGACTGCGCTGTGCACGGGCCTTGTTATTTATGTGAGTAATAGATTTGAGATGATTTTTCAAGCCTTTCATGCTGCCCTCAATGAAGTTGCAGAAACCACAGTGGTACAGTCCCGGCCGCACCTATAAGACAATAAAAAAAATGCGTGAGTGTCGTGGAGCACTCGGTTGGAAGTAAATAGTAAAAATAAAAAAAGATGAAGTCAGGATTCGAACCCCCGAAACAACAGTTTTACGCCTACGCTCGCTCCACTACTCCAGCAAAGCTTTAATGGAAGGTGTGCAATAAAAGAAGGCAACAAGTGTAGTGGCGGTAAATTCTTACACTTTTTTTCGTCTAGCCTCCATCCGGAAAACCCTCCGAAAAGGAACTTCGTTCAAAAAAATACATAGTATGTATAAGCATAGTATGTATAAGTTGAACTTAAAACAAACCTTTGACTTTGAATATTTTCTTTCCTATGGTACACTTCAGACTTCAGTTTGGCTACATTTTATACAAATAAAATGAATATGACTGATGTTATATCAAATTTCCCGTAGTCGGGTCAAATTTTTTAAACTTTTATCCCTACCAAGAGGACCATTACATTTCGCATCCCTCTCTCTTGCACATTCTAATATTTTCAATAATTGTAAAAACTTCAGATACTTTCGACAAAATGTGGTCAATCCGTAATTTAATTGTTGAAGATAATAATTGACCACATTTTGTCAAAAGTATCCGAGATTTTTACAATCATTGAAAATATTAGAATGTGCGAGAGAGAGGGATGCAAAATGTTATAGTCCTCTTAATAAAATACATAAAAGGTTTAACAAAAAATAGCATACCTCTCTCAAAAACTCTGTATTAAAGGAGGTGAGAACTGAAGCTGTCTGCTTCCCTCGCTCGTGTTGCCACATGCGTACATGTCGCCCTACTTGATCCGGATCCACAGATACTTCACACGTTTGACATCTGATCATATCTCCGAGCTGGCTAAGTGTTTCATAACTCGCAAAGGACAAACAAAATCTGTCATTAATCAGAACTTCATCTGAAAACATGCCACTAATTGAAGTTTTCCTAGTGATAAATTCACTCAGCTCAACCTTTGGAATGACAACATTGGTGAATTTCGCAGCCTTATCTTTGTGTGTCTGTTCTGCTACATGCTCCTTGAGTCTTTTAAGTGACGATGAGATCTTAACATCGCAAACCTTACAGTATGTATTATTGCGTTTGTATTTCAGATGGTTATCCTTGGCAAATTGCAACACGTTTCTATAGGCTTCATCCGGTGCTACAATGGGGTTGTCAATCTCGGTTGTAACATCTTCATTCTTCTTCTCGGTTGTAACATCAATCTTTTCATTTCCAGATTTCGGTTTATCTTCATTTTCTATGGAACTTGATGATGACATGGTGATGTTGAAGCTGTGAATGTACAAAAAGTTATATCAATAGTTATTTTTTTTCACCCAACTTCGATAAAGCCAAAAGGGAGGGTTGTGATTTTTAACAGTATGTACGTATGTGACTGTTTTTACGAATGTTCCACCATAGCACCTAAACTACTGAGCCGATTTTGATAAATGAGGTGTCAATTGATTTGTTATTGTAGTCCGAGAGACATAAGCTGTTATATTATACATGTATATGAACTTAATCAATTTGGTAGATGTTACATCCAAAAAAGTGGGGGTATCTCAATTTTTTTATCTTATTAGGTGGTATGTCAAATGAAAGAGGAGAAAACGATGAGTTCATAAATATAAAAATATTGTAAGTACAAGATTAAAATATACTAAGGGACAGAAAAACAATTTGAGTATATTTCAGCATTTATGAATACTACTAGCGCTATCTATCGGCAGCTGTTCTCACTGGTAGATGTTTTAAGTTTGTACATTAACAATGACGTATAAATACAAACAAAATAAATATCACAGATTTTTGCATCCAATTTTCCAAAGTTGGGTTAGTTTTTAAAATTTTATAAGTACTTGTTAAACTTAAAATAGTCCAGTTCAGCTTGGCCTCCCTCTGTCCTTTCCTCTCTACCCTCCAAATAAGCAGAATGCTTGTGTTAGGATTGTGGTTAAAGAATTTATTCTCAAAAGAAATTTACAAATTTCACTTAATGAGAAATTATCAATGCTAAAACTAAACTTAATAATATTATTAGGCACAGCGGCGAGCAACAACACAATCGTAAAATATACGTAAAAGTGGGTGGAAATAAAAAACAAAACAAAAAGTACTGTGCAATGTGAATAAATTTCCTTTCATCCATCCATTTAGGATTAGGTACAACAACAGTGAGTGAGGAGAGGATCGAACCTGAGACCTACCTGTTTTCAGGCCTTTAACCAAGCCATCAACCACAAACAATAGTTTGAGGCACATTCAATGCGAGCTGTAGCATTGTATAGGAACTCTAAGCCTGAGATCTATAGAGGGTGCACCATGCACTGACTCAAGTTGAATATAGACAGAAATATCAAACATAAATCACATGTCATTTTAAATCTGTCGTTAATTGGAGCAGTGAGTGAGATCGAAAGATCTCATCTAAATGCGGGTTGCAGACCAAAAACTTAGCTATACCAAAGCTAAGCTACACTACTCATACTAAAACGCTGTACACAGTAAAGACAGTGGACAGCACTATCCATGGGTGTCGCCAGGGGGGGGGGGGGGAGGGGCAGCTGCCCCCCCCCCCATAGACATACTTAACTAGCTTTTGCCCCCGACTTCGTCCGCCTGCCGTAAGGTTTTTAAAGCCAAGGTAATCAGCCATCGGCTGGCGACGCTCTTGGCACTATCAGTGTCGAAGGAAGTGCGATGGGTCGGGTGGGAGGGGTTCGCTTAGCTCATGTAGCTGCAAATCAATTAACATTATACAAATATACAACTAACTTACTTTCGCATATTTTAGTTAGCTCACATACAACTTAGTTTGCAGTCTGCACACAAGTATAAAAAACTGTGTCAGCTATGCAAGCTTAGCTAAACTTAGCTGTTTTCGGTCCGCACCCGCTTTAGGGTTATGCAACATGCATGCAACATTAACAAATTGTATGCCAGTGTACTGATGCAGCACCACACAATAAGATAAAGTATTGTAATAGTATTCTCCCAACCAATTTCTATTCCACGGAGATTAGTCATCTGGAGATATTACGTAATGCTGCAAACACAGGTGCATCCTCTATTCCCTCTCTCTCATAGTGTAAAGGAACAGAAGTCCTACACGTCCGGGGCGATCAGGCGCTAGAGGTAGCGAAGGCTTTTCTTGCTCTCTTGGCTTTGCATTTCGCTACCTGTTTCTGGCCGGCTCTTTTCAAGAGAATCTGAACCGGTAATAGACGCTTAACTAGTCATATTAGACATGGATTGGCAGGGATGAAATAACTATAGAATTTGAATACGTCCTAGTCGGCAACATGTCGGCAAATTGATTTTCAAAGTTAACTTTGTATGTAACTTCTAAAACTCTAAAACACTTAATGCATTTTATGTACTTACAAGAATAGAGATAACTTTTTGACGCTTTTTAGGAGAAACTTACAAACTCAAAATGCGCAGTAATTACTGAAACCGAAAACGATGAACAATTAACAAAAGAACAACTGCGACCTGCAAAGTGCAAGTTGAGTTGAAACCACAGGTTGAATGGTTGAAACTTGAAACACAGCACTCAGCAGGTTGAAACTTGAAACGATTGAAACTGTCAAAATGTGAATCACCTCGAAACGGAAACGGAAATTTAAAAATACCATCGAGTAATTCCCCCAAAAATTCATTTTTCTCGAATAGAATACGGTCCATTCTACGGTACGGTCAATGGTCTATTTTTAAGGATTCGTTACACTAACCGATTCCATCGGCCGCGCGGCCGCTTAATTCGCGGGATAAACCGAGTCAGAACTCACAAGGAGGACAAGCTTTTTAATTTTGAGTTACTAGAAATCAAGAGAAAAATTGAGTGCAATTTTATCTAAAGATTATGGTGCAAAAAAACCCCAAAAAGGGAAAACTCAGATCCAACAATGATCTGTAATCTCCACTCTATCTCAAAGATAAAGACTGTAGCAAGCTGTAGGCTGTAGCACCCATTTCCTACCTTCATGGTAGCACCATTGTAACACAGCCAACTGTGCAACTTTGGTGCAACTCTACCATAAAACTGAGTCTGAGTCCATACGGTCCTTATAGTAGGATCAAAGCATCTAAGGGTGGAACCACATTTGTGAGGATCGTTTCGGATTTCGCCCATACAAAACTGTCAAATTCCATAGAAACGTGTACGGATCAAATCGGCTTTTCGATGCGTACACGAATGTATGGAAAATGACAGTTTTGTATAGGCAAAATCCGAATCGATCCTCACAAATGTGGTTCCACCCTTATACGGGTCTGCCCGCGAAATTCAATAGACATGTCCCAGTTCAGTATAACCCGTGTCATTAAAGATAGGAATTGTAAATGGCGTCGCTAATCATTCCCTCTCACTCGCACACGTCGTTACAGCACGCAAAAAAATTATCAGTCTGTATCTGCTTGCACACTATGTTTTCGTTACTGTTCTTTGTTTTGTTTTCTGTTAAGTTTTTTCGTTGTTATTGTCGTTCGTATGCTGTTTATTGATCAATAATTATCTTACGTTTAAAAAATGAGCTTTAATTTAATGAGCGTTTACGCGAAACGAGGAAAAATATTCTTCGAAGTGATGAGGGTGAAATCGTATATAATGTTACAAAATATTTTGAAGAAGAAATATAAAATACGTTGCGACCTGACGCGAAACATACAAGATAAGTTAGAGGACTTAAAGATAACAATAAATAAATAAATACCTAGAGATATTAAACATGTGCTAACTATATAAATCAATAGTAATATATAGGTATATTTAATAACATAATATAGGTACATAAATGAATAAGGTATCAACACAAATACTAAATAAATAATATAAACATACAATGTGTGTCTGTATAGCTACACATATAGCAGCCCAGCTTCGCTTCGTTTTTTGCTGACGGTCCAACCTGTGCCTGTCATTACAAGTACAAGCCGCCATTTCAGATTCCTTTCTTTATTGACACGGCTTATATGAAGGGTGGTTTTTTATTCCGAGTGTCCATGAACTTGAACCAAACTGCCATCACGTGAAAGAGAAAAATAAATAAAATTAAAAGCCATAAAAATAATAATTTTAGAATACTCGGTTTTTTTTTAATTAATTTTGAAAAATATCGTTTCTAAAAAATACTTTTTGATGGATGGCAGCACTAAAAACTTTATTCCATTGACTATCAAATCTGGCACCTGTTACTGTCACATAAATGTCATTTTGAAGTTTGAACCATGGAACTAGGAAATAGGTAATCTTGTCTTTTTTGCTTTACCATGGAACTAGGAATTACGACTACGGGCTTTACTATGTAAATTAATCGACATTCGGTATTATACGAAAATTGACGAAAATGAAATTCCTGCAATTCCTGACAATCACACATTGACAACTTACATAGACAAATGATATTTTCATGTTTTTTTTTAAACCAATGTGTAATCACAAGCAAAGGTCAATAAATGAGTCAAACATGGAACTAGGAATATGGAGTCAAAACAAAAAATATTTTTCTTATTTTCGGAGTCTTTAAAAAAATCTGTAAATTATTTTGATAGAAGCGTTTTTGGATCTTATCCAACTACATTAAAATCATCCTAGTTCATTAAATTCAAATTTAAAAAACCAATTTTGGACAACACCTTTAATTTAGTTTTTCGCAATTTGTAAACTAATACGACAAAGTAGGCTTATGGCATTCTAATTGCGCCAATGGACGTATCATTTTCACAGGTTTATTTAAAATTCTTACTTGAAAGCGTAAAGTTTAAGAAATTTCAAATTAGTCAGAAATCAGACTATCGACTAATTTGTGAGTAATTCACGTCCAACTCGATATTTTGATCAATTTCTTAAACTGGTCACTTTCAAGTAAAGATTTTTTTATAAACCTGTGAAGATGAAATTGCCATTGGCGCAATTATAATTCCATAAGCCTACTTTGTAGTATTAATTTACAAATTGCGACAAACCAAATTAAAATTGAATTTCGCGGGCAAACCCGTATAATTGACCTTAAGATAGCGAGGTTGAATTGTCAAAGGATCAAAGAAAAGGGTGGCAGAAAAAGTGAATCGTAACTTCCACTATTTTCTGCATATTTTTTTATCAATAGTGATAGATGAATTCAAAATAATACATTTTTGCCAGTTTTAAACCAGCCTGGCGATCGCGTAACTTTTATCGCTGTCCTTAAAGTACTATTTCAATCTCAAAACATGGTTTGCCCAAAATCATATTTTGACATTGATGCGTTGTTATGAATATTTGTTGTTAGTGATCTATAGGCTTTTTTATTTTAGAATTGTCAGAACCTAGCTTCTAGAACCATGAATTTATTGTTTGACTTTGTCCCAGTTGATCACGTCCCATTAGTTCATAAAATCACAAAAGATATACCCTTGAAGATTGGCTAAAAATGGCAACACTGTGGATTAGCTGCCTTGATTTTTCTGTCAAGTGTCAACGATGCGTCAAATGTCAACTTTCAAAGCGGTCAAGGCGTGAAGAATGTCAAAAAAATCAGTTGACAGTTCAATTTTGTGGTCCGCGGTCGGTGTCATGAGTTTTGTGTTCATAGTAGAAAACGAACTCTTCAACTAATGTTCTTTCTAGTTTGCTTATTTTGTGTCACAAATGGTAGAGTAGTTTTGGTGTGAAATGCTACAAAGGTTATTGAATATTAAAATGTTTGTGTGTGTTGATGGTGTTAGTTGGATTGTGGTGTGTTTGTTTCTGTCATCCCTGACAAAGGATATCGCAGCCCAACAAATAAGTAAGTCAAACTTTTAATTCGATTATTTAGGGGCTGTTTAGCTAATGTAGTTCTCTAGACATAGTTATTATTGTAGTTGAATATTATTAAACTTCTTTTTGTAGGTAAGAAACTTTAAAAAAGTATCATGGCAAAAACAGTAATAGGTCGGAAGTTATGATCAGTTTTTGGTTGGTCCGTGTTATTATTGTAGTTGAATATTATTAAACTTCTTTTTGTAGGTAAGAAACTTTAAAAAAGTATCATGGCAAAAACAGTAATAGGTCGGAAGTTATGATCAGTTTTTGGTTGGTCCGTTGGTCTTTGGTAGTGAATTTGTAAAAAAGTGTATTTTATCTGTTTATTGTTGATGTAATAAACTAATAACTCATAAGTTAAGCTAGACGTGTACTTGTTCTAAGGCCTAGATCTATAGATGCCACTCTCACTCAGCTCAGACTCAAAACTGAGATAAAACGAGACAGATTTATGTCTGGACATATTTGTGTCCCATTTTAACTCTATCTTGAGTCTTGAGCAGAGCCAGAATCGAATACGATCTATAGATCTCAGCAGACATACTTGTTATTGTACTTATTAAAGTCTAAATATATAAAAGGTGTCTGACTGACTGACTAATCTATCAACACACAGCTCAAACCACTAGGCGGATCTGGCTGAAATTTGGCATACAGATAGCTATTATGACAGGCATTCACTAAGAAATTATTTTTGAAAATTCACCCCATAGGGGGGTAAAATAGGGGTTTGAAAAATCTAACTTAATGTGAGCAAAGCATCAGGCAAAAGCTCTTGAATGAATACCTAAAATTTTTGCATGGGTATAGTTGAGGATGTCAAATATATATTGAGGTTTAAAATTTTATTTTGTTGTGAAAAAATAAAGTAAAATTAAAGTGAGGCTAGCAACCCACTGGTTAACTATCTGTATGCCTTTCAGCCCAATCCGACCAGTGGTTTGAGCTGTGCGTTGATAGATCAGTCTGTCAGTCAGTCACCTTTTCATTTTATATATTCAGATGTAGATTCAAGTATACAATAATTGCTTAGGGCTTATTGCACTAATGCCAAGTAACTTTAATTGATGAATAAATTTTACTTTTGTCTTTCTCTGTGTGCCTTCTCAGTAGTGGTATTCTCTAAAATTGATTGCATCAGTGTAATGATTGCAATACACATAGTTCGAAGAGTTGTTGGGGTCCCAAGGTGCTGGAGTGGCGACCGCGCACCGGGAGGCATAGTGTTGGCAGACCTCCCACTAGGTGGACCCGCTACAACAAACAAGTTGCAGGGAGTCGCTGGATTCAGGCGGCGCAAGGCCGAAGCCTGTGGAAGTCCATGGAGGGGACCTCTGTTCAGCAAAGGACTGATTGAGAGGTTGATTAAGAAGAAGAAGAATGATCGCAATGACCTGATTGGCTGAATTAATGTCGTTCTTGCTGCATCATTGCATTTTAGCCAATAGCAGGAGAGTACCAGACAATAAATTTTGGAGAATACACCACCACTGGTTGTGATAGGTTTCTGTTCCATGATCATAAACATTTAGGTCTAGTATTCTATACATAATTCATTTATTAATTTGTGAATATGGTACAGTCAAGATGTTATAATATACAATTTAGAATGCGCATATCCTACCAAAGTGTGGTGTACAAATATAGGAATGAAAAATGAAAAAAAAATGAAAAAATATTTATTTGCCAAAAGAAACAACTTTACAAAGATTGGTACATCCCTTGAGACCCACACTAGGTAATCCTGTATCGTGGGGCCCAATTCACCACTATTAACAATTTATGTTTACAGTTGACACTCGGGTGAAATGACAATTAAATTAAGACAACTATACTTACATATAAATTACAAGTTATTTGGAAAAACAAAGGTAACATTTCAGCTAAAGCTAATACAGGTTTTGATATTCTGAGGCCCTTATTTCAAAGATGAGAGGAGTTGTTCAGTTGACTCGTAGTTTAAAGAAGCGAGCCAGAGAACAACCTTAAATTGTAAATGTTATTATTATATGTCAAAAAAATTAAATAAATGTCAAAAAAATAATATACAACAGTTAAAATTTTTCCATAAGGTAATCACAGATTGTATAATATGTCTTATCTATCAAAAAGAATTTCAACTTTTTTTTAAACATAGGGATCTCCTGCGTTTCAATAATTTCTCTGGGTAAGTGATTATATAAACGAGGCCCAGTGCAGAAGAAGCTTAGAACATAAATTATATTATATTCACACAACTGATAGGGTTTCATTGAAAATGGTGACTTTGAACGGGGACCTTGCTTTGCTTGGTCAGCAACAATAAACTGTATGTACGTTGCATCAAATAACAAGCGTTAATTTAATGTGTTAAGTAGTGCATAGTGGAGTAGCACGGTAAAAGCGCGGTATCAGCGGACGTCCGGCCGCCGGCGAACGGCATTGCGTTGACCCTCATTATAGTCATTATTATACTCCTACCTAATTAATTATAGTATTTTTTCTAAAGGCAATTTTATTATTCAGTGTGCTTTATCAACAATCTTCTTTTCAATACTTTAAGTGCGGTGCTTTTAATCGTTACAAGAATCAGTTGGCATTTTTGTGATACCGCCAGTTCAGAGTCCTGGTGTCATAGAGGTCAGTGGTTGGTACTCAATACAAAATGCACGCGAACTGAGCAATGCGAACAATTCGCAAGCGAATGTAAGCTTTTTCACTTTCATTTACTGCTAAATATTTTATTTGTATTTTTATTGCGTAGGGCTGATTCGTCCAACGAGCCACCAGCTGTGAATGGATTAAGTAGGTACTTTTATAAAATGAATTTCTGTTCGTTAGTCTGGCTAAAACTCAAAAATGGCTTGATAGAATTGAATATTTTTTTAGGGTTCCTTAGTAAAAAAAACAAGCAACCCTTATAGTTTCGCCAAGTCCGTCCTTCTGTAGGTACATCCGTCCTTCTGTACATCCGTCCGAAACTATTGGTACATAAGAGCTGTAATTTAGCAAGGTTATTATTATATTATTTACGCCAACAAAGTTTTCCAATAAAATCTTTACAATAAAAACTTTTATTTTGGGTACTTCAAGTGGGAATGATATTTTTTTATACCTTCTATTCTATTGTGATTTGTGTGGGGTGACGTTGGATAAGACATTCGAAACTACTGGGGGTATGTCACTTTACGTGGCTTGACACGCAATTGGCCATTTATTTATTTTTTTGTTCGCTCTAATTCAGAAGGGGTTTAAAAATTTTAAAAAATAGGGACACTCCAAAAGAACAGTTGAAATATCGAAAAAGTCAAAATTGGTAATTTTATAGGTATTAGAAAATAGGTGGCGGGAGCGAAGCCGCAGGTATAAGCTAGTGCTAAATACATATCTTAATATATATATTTCTTGTGTGCGTGTGTATGTTACTGAACTCCTCCTAGACGGCTGGACCGATTTTGATGAAATTTTTTGTGTGAGTTCAAGGGGATTCGAGGATGGTTTAGATTCACAATTTGGTCCACTGGAAAATGTTTATTTAACTAATTTTTCATTTATAAGTAGTGGCGGTACGAAGTTCGCTGGGTCAGCTAGAAATATTAATAAAATTTTCCCGACCGAACCCGACGCGTCTCTGCGGAGATCTGCGTTCGAGTTGTTATAGTGCACAATTAGTGTGTACGCAAATACGGATGCATATTCCCTCACTCTCAGAGTCCGTTGTTGGGACGGACATCCGATACGACCGGAGAGAAATCAAGCGCAAGAGACGGCTTTACGTGTTCCAACTACAACAGATTATCAATCCCATTTTTGATGTGAAACATACACATACATACATACAGCGGCACGTAAAACAGAATTCTCGCGTGGCGACGCGTCGCCACGGCATGCGATGTTATATGTATACTTAGTGACATATTTTAGTTCCTATCACAATCTGTTTAGTAGTAGTAGTAGTGGTAGTGGTAGTGGTAGTAGTAGTAGTAGTATTATTATAATATGTATACTTAAACTAGCGGCACGCTATGATGGCCGGTTTGACGTTTGTCCGCTCATGAAGTTCCGTATTAATTGATAACGACTTTGAAGGAAATAATTGTATTACTTTATTGACGATAGTGATGTGCAGAGATTCATAAATTTTATCGAATGTAGTTTTAGGTTTAGGACTCAAAATTTATTTATTAAATTGATTTCTAAAATGTATACAAGTGTAGAAAAATCAGTTTGCACCATTTAAGGGGTGAATGTACTTGTGAATATGAACAATTTTCACTATGTGGACAAACCTCTGAAATCGCAAAAAAATATCAGCTGTTTCATACAAAAGGTAAAATTTTTATTTTTATATGATATATACCACAACTCGGCATTTGGTTTTCTAAATTGAAATTTTTTAAAAATGGAATCTAATACGATCGTCACATAGGATCGCTGGCTAGCACAACTACTACCTCCGGCAAACTCGCGTCAATGCTCAATGCAAAACAAAGCAGTTTCGAATTGACGTTGCTTCGAAAAGTATAAACTGTCAGTGCAATGCGATTGTGATATAGTTTTGACCTGGCTTTGGATTTCAAATATTGATACTGCATTACTGTTGACCCTTGCTCGTTAATTTGGACTCTGTTCAAGCCCTTTGTTGTGGATTTCGTCGATATGACCGAACGTACGCAGAGAACTGTTCTAAATAGTCAGACACGTGAGTTCGTAATACGCCTTCGTAACTATTTCGATCGTGAAGCTCAAAATGGAGGGCCAATTTTACCTATAACGTCAGTGGTTGAACGCGTAGCTGATGCGCTTAATATTGGACAACGAACTGTTAGACGGATAACTAAAAAAAAATATGGCGAGACTGGCACAGAAGAAAATAAACCTCATACACCAAAAAAGAGAAAACGAGCAAAACCAGTCGTAGGCATCGATAGCTTTGATGCCGATGCTATCCGAAGACATGTTTACGGCTACTATTTACAGAAGGAGTATCCAACAAGAAAAAAGTTGGTGCATTCACTGAAGGAAGCTGGATTATTCTTCGGTGGGGAAAGTTCTTTAGGGAAAGATTATGAAAGAGATGTGAAAATAGATAATATTATAGAAAACGAACATATAATTATTAATGTAGGTGATGATAGCAGTGACGACAGTGAAAATAGTAGTATGGACGAATCTGATTAATTATGGCCTTTTGTGGCACCTTTTTTGGTATCTTTTGTATTCATATGTTTCTTGTGTGCATATAAAGTATGTATATTCATTTTCATTCAAATATTCAGTTCGTTCAAATAAATTAAATAAACATATACATTTTTGTTTTATTAAACCTATTTAATCAGGTACAAAAACAAAACTTAATTGTTTTTTGTTCGAGAATAAATTGACATTCCACATCACTATTGTAATGTGTCAAACCGGCCATCATAGCGTGCCGCTAGTGTAGTGACATATTTAGTTCCTATCACAATCTGTTCTTTTCTGCATATTACTTTTACAAAATAATGTCGGTGTTTCACATCTGCCAGGCGTCCCACGACGGCTCACAATTTTTTTTTTGTTGAAAAGATTACATCAACTTATTTGGAAAAGGAAATATTATAATGACAGCAAACCCAATATGGTTTCCGATTGGCAGTGAAATGAGGAAGTTCATAATAATTGCAGCCCTTTGTTGGCATACGTTTCCTGAGTTCGCAGAGCATTGCAGGAAGGCTGTTGGCGATGGAGCGATTCGAGTTACGAGCTATACGTAAATGTGATTTGTACCGTTATTGATTGGCAGGCCGATTCTTTACAAAGCCTGCCAAGCTGGAATCAGGCTTATTTTAGGAATAAAATATAAATAATTAATATCTATCTAATAATGTATAAAATTCTCATGTCGCGGTGTTTGTTACCAAACTTCACCGAAACAGCTGGACCGATTTTTATGAAATGTTGTGTGCATATCGGGTAGGTCTGAGAATCGGCCAGCATCTATTTTTCATACCCCTAAATGATAAGGGTGACCCAACCCTAAATATTTTTGTTGGCGGTACGAAGTTCGCTGGGTCAGCTAGTAATCTTGTATAATTTAATATAAAAAAATATTTTTCAAAAACCGACTTTAAACGCCCGCGCCACTACAAAATATATAATTTATTGTTGATATTTTAAAAACCGCTTGACCGATTTCGATAAAATTTTAATGGGATCACCTGAGAAGAATATACCCTTCTATTATACATACATATATTCTGTGCCCTTATAGAGATTCTTATACCCTTTCCGAACCGGTGGTAGAATTATGACGTGTCATAAGGATGCAACAGGAACGCTAAACGAACGGTCGGGAGGACAATTTAGGATACACTAAAGATGGGACGACTGCTAGCTGTTTAGATTTCAATGCGTATCACGCGGTCTTCGATTCCGCAGAACCTTAGAAACGGTTCAATTAGCATATTCTATTGAATGAGTCAGTACATCCGGCCGTCGGTAATCGATCGGCTGTGATTCACTACAATCGCTATCGTATTGAAGGATGCTCGCTGAAGGCTAGTTGCAAATGTTTAGTAAGAAACTAGTGGACCCGCCCGGCTTCGCACGGGTAGGCTACAAAATAAACACAATGGTATAATCATCTAGGGCCTGGAGGTTAGTGATAAAGTCTAAGTCTATGGCTAAAACCCTCATATAAATATGGAATACCTGTATTGGATCGTTATCCTTTATGTGAGTGACTTTTGCTGCTACCCGTGAATCATTATGTCCTCTATCTCCTATAATATTTATCAGCTATCTTCATCAAACTATGCCTGATATTATACACTTTTAAATAAAAAAAGAATAATTAAAATCGGTTCAAATTTGACGGAATTATGAAGTAAAACCGATAAAAACTTTCATCCACTATCCTGGAGGAACCTTATTGTTTATCAGGATGAAAACTATCCTATATGTTGACCCGGAGTATCACCTACTACTATACCAAACATACAATTCCGTTCAGTAGTTTTTGCGTGATGCCCGGACAGACAGGCAGACAGACAGACAGACAGGCAAAAATTAAATAAAAATCTGTTTTGGGATCAGTATTGATAATAAAGCATCCCCCGGTTAAAATTTTCAAAAAAGATTAAATGTACAGAAATCGTCCAGTTACAGTTTTATTATAAGCATAAGGTTTAAGGTAAACTAAACGGGTCTGCCCGCGAAATTGAAATTTAATTTGGTTTTTCGCAATTTGTAGACTAATACGACAAAGTAGGCTTATATGGCATTCTAATTGCGCCAATGGCAGTATCATCATCACAGGTTTATATAAAAATCTTTCCTTGAAAGTGTCCAGTTAAAGAAATTAGTCCGAGTATCGAGTTTGACGTGAGTTACTTACAAATAAGTCGATACTCGGACTAATTTCAACAAACATCGCGAAGAAACCTGCGTGCCTGAGAGTCCTCCATAATGTTCACAAAGGTGTGTTCACAAGTCTGCCAATTCGCATTGAGCCAGCGTGGTGGACTATGGCCTAAACCCTGCGCTAAGTAGCGAGCCGTTGATGGGTGATGGATGATGGGATATAGGTTTTATTTACACCGACATCCCCCTTCCAAGTTAGCCTGCTACCTTCTGAGACTGCACCGTCATTTACCATCAGGGCATCAGGTGAGATCGCAGACAAGACAAGTGCCATATTATCTATATATACTAGTGGTTCGCCCCGAACTGAGACATCGCGGTAAAGGTATCCCATGATTATTCATTCAATCGATACATGACGACCAAAACTGATTTAATTATTATTATGCCCGTTTTCACCAAACATACCTAAATCATCCCCTATGTAGGAGTCTCTTTACGTAGGTAGCTTAGGTGTCCCGTACAGGATCGTGATAAAGAAGTTGACAGTAATCATCACCTAACTTATCATAGGTAGCCCGTAAAGGTAAGGGAACGTCAGTGAAAACATTGAATTATTATGTAGGTATACTAACGAGTGAAAACGGGTTAGGGGCATCTGTACAAATCGTCATCTATCGACGCGAATAGAAAATATACAAAATGCAGCAATTAATTTGGCCCAAATTAATTGCTTAATAAATTGGGCCCAACTTAGCTTAACGTAACTTAACTTGGTAACAGCAGTCGGACGACACGAAATCGTGCCGAACCCATCAAGTTTTTATTTAAATCCTTTATAATCACATAATTTAATGAACCCGAAATCTCAAATTATTGAAGTTTGATATTTAACTAAAGAATAATTTTAATTGAATAATATGATATTATGTACCTAAATAATAGTAGTCGACGCAAAACTGTTTTTGGGATAGATCGTAGTCGTAACTCCTAGTAGTCCTAGTTCCATGGAATAGTTATGTGTGTATGGAGTGCGCCATCTATTAGCATTATTGTGAAGCTATGTGAAATTTACTGATGCTCATTAAAAATTAAATAATCTCGTTTCTTTATAATATTCATATAATTTTAGTATTTGTTGTTCAAGTACAGGATACAAGTGAAGTAAGAAAATAAGTAGAACTTGAAAATATATAGAAAATTTTCCCAGAGAGCGTCTTCAAGCGAGCGTATTAAATCGCCACTTTGGAAGCCCCCCATATCGTCAATTTTAGAAAAAAAATTAAAAAAAAAAATACGGTTGTACTCTGTTCCAAATTGTCTTTAAAATGATACACAGAAAACCTATGAATCGCAAATAAAAAAAAATTCTTCGCATTCGCTTCTATGAGAGCCCCCCTGAAATAAAGATTTTTATAACTTTTTAAGCCATTTTCGGCTGGAGGCCATCGGTTTACATATTATATCTAAATTTGAAGTAATTACGTTCAGTAATTCAAAAGTTATAAGGCTCTGAGAGACGGACGGACGGACGGACGGACGGACGGACGGACAAGTGCAAATCGCTCTAGTAAACTCAGAGACCTCGCTTCGCTCGGTCAATAAAAGAAAGTGGTGTTAGTTACACTATTTATAACTCAAGAACGGATGAACCGATTTGGCTGAAAATTGGTGGAGAGGTAGCTTAGAACCAGGAGACGGACATAGGATACTTTTTATCCCGTTCGACCGCGTTTCCATCAAGTCACTATAAAACGTGGTATAACAAAAACGCATCTGACATGGAATAACAAAACGCAAATGACAGTGGAATAACAAAACGTAAATGACAGCTAAACGTAATTTTGTCTTTGGTTAAGTTTGTCTTTGGTATGGTAAAAAATTTGACAATTATAAAAAGTGTTATAATAAAGCATTACTGATATTATAAATGCGAAAGTGTGTTTGTTTGTTGGTTTGTCCTTCAATCACGTCGCAACAGAACAGCGGATTGATGCGATTTTTTGCATGGGTATAGTAATGGATGTAGTAGTGGTTTCTCAGACCGGGAGAGCTACTTTTTATCTCGGATAATGAAAGTTCCCGCGGGATTTTTAAAAACTAAATCCATGCGGACGAAGTCGCGGGCATCAGCTAGTCTTCTATAAAAAAGGTACCAATTCAACTTCAGTTTTAATCGCATACAACTGTGTCTCATTGTATGTAGAGTTTATTCACAGGCGAAGGCTATTAGAGCTCATTCGTACACAAGTAATAACTAATAACGCGGTGAAATAAAAATGTGTAAACTTGAAGCCAACGCACCCACTTCGTCAACAGCTGTTAATAGATTGGCTATTCTAACTTGATCTCTTTCCTTCGTTTCCCCCTTCACCTTTTAGGGTTCCTAAGTGAATGGTGGTGAACTTATTTCTGGATCTGTTTTGTTGGTAATTATGGGAAAGATGACTTCCCCGCTGCGACACGGTGTGTTTCCTCCTGATGACGTCATGTCCGATTGTTACTTTTATGTGAACTTTATTGTCAGTAAAACCTCTCATGATGATGCATGCGAGTATTCCATAAATAGAGCACTATCTCTTCAGTCACTTCACTGGTACCCTAGTCCTTTCACGTTATAAAAACTTGCCAAATAACTCCTGGTTCCTATATTCAATCTATCTGTAAATCTGTCTATTTTTCTTCATTGTCAACCGATAGACTTCCATTGGTCTCCGTCTTGCACCACCTGAATCTAGCGGCTCCCTGCGAATCGTTTGATGTCGTCGGTCCACGGAATTGCGATAGACCTAGCAGACTTATTAATGTCAAAAAATTTATGAACTTCAAGTTGTTGGCTAATTTATCGACAGATCACGCAAAAGGCTGACTTGGCGCCACGTCTCTGACGGTTTGGTGGTAACTGGTAACTATCCACGGCCAAAGCCTCCCAGCAGACGACCACTTTTAAGTGTGTTTGTTTGTTGGTTTGTCTTTCAATCACGCTGCAACCCGAAGTTGCTATGGATAGACGAAATTTTTGTATGGGTATAGTTACTGACCTTGAAAGTGACAAGCTACTTTTTATGTCGGAAAAAAGAGTTCCCGCGGGATTATTTATAAAATCTAAATCCACGCGGACGTTGTCGCGGGCATCAGCTAGTTTGACATAATTGATACTTCTTTTTCTGGTATCTTCTTCTATCATTCGTAAACTCATTACCCACTCTTCCATAAATCCTCTTTCACACAACCTATCCATCTTTTCTAAGGCCTTCCTCTATATTGCAGCTTAAAGAATACCAATCTAAGGTGAAGCGCGTTAGCTTTCGAAGTCAGCAATCTTAATGGAGTGAGTTTCAATATCGAGATGGTATTTTAGTGAATAGCTCTGCTGTTTCTATAAAACTTTAGGGAACGCAGGTTGAACAGAATAAAAGCTGTGATATACCTAAGTCACATAATGTTCACATGGAGCAATTATTTGATAGCTGCTTCCAAGCTTTAGCAAGACACCACATACATTATACATAGCTTTACATTATAAAACTGTCGCAAAGCAAGCGCCGTGCGCCCGAGGGCCTCTTAGTACGAAATAGAGGACCTCTTGACCTCTCCCGTTTTAGAACGCCTCGCTGTGAGCCCTCCTTTATCTCTGACGCTTTAGTGCCTCGCACGGTGCATATAAAATTTTAAAAGTTACTGCGAAATAAGCGCTAAGTAAACCCTTGCTATGGGAATCGTTTAGGTATACCTTAGATGTTTTCCTTCACCGTTAAAGCAGGTGAAAATGAATGTTAAAAATGAATCTAATATATAAAATTCTCATGTCGCGGTATTTGTTACCAAACTCCTCCGAAACGGCTACGGCTGGACCGATTTTTATAAAATTTTGTGAGCATATCGGGTAGGACTGAGAATCGGCCAACATCTATTTTTCATACCCCTAAATGATAAGGGTGACCACCCCTAAATATTTTTGTTGGCGGTACGAAGTTCGCTGGGTCAGCTAGTCCTGGGTATGAGCTATCTCCATTCCAAATTTCAGCCAAATCGGTTTATTGGTTGAGTCGTGAAAGAGTAACAAACATCCTTACAAACTTTCGCATTTATAATATTAGTAGGATTATAAAGGATTAATGAATCGATAGCTGATAACCCTTGCGTTATAAAAAATATTTTTTTGATGCGTTAACTGTTAATTTAATTAAGCATTGTTTTGCTGTTATAATATTATGTATGCCAGTGTGATTGTTAGAGTCCTTTGACCTAAGCATTGACTGCCGTGCCGGTCACAAGTTGTTCCATAGGACTCAAAGCATTATAATCTTTATCGTAAAAGTTCTATGGGATATTTTTGTTTGCATAATACAGAGATAAAATCAGGAACGCACATGCGAAAAGTTCATGCGGTTATTGTGCTATTCTCGAAGTTTTTTAAACAATCACTGTTGCGGTTTTATGATGTGCGAATTTTAAGTTGCAATTATATTTAAAAAATTTTGGTTAGAAAGCGTGGATCTCCAATTACATATTTTATCACCAAAATAGTTCAGTCGACAGGTTGGAAAAAGTGGGGTTAGGTGGAAAAAGATCGGAAGTTAATGAAACTTTAGGGGTGTTGTTCAGGGATGGTTAATTAACATTTTCTCAAGTTTTGGACCTCGACGATCCTGTGCGAAAAGAAGAAAGGGGGGGACGTAAAATTTTCCGACCTTTCTCCGGTTTTCCTCCGGAAAACCTATACTTTTTTATAGAACGTTAAATTTTCTCAACTTTGACTATTCTAATATGTTTTTATAGTGTATCAATTCGTTACCGAGATATAGCGCTTCTAAAAACGGTCCGTTTTCAAAATTTGCTAAAAAAAATCCAAAAAATGCAGAATTCCACTTTATTTCTTCTTTTATACCCGAATTATGATGAAATGTTGCTGTAAATATGGTACCTCGTTACAATCACCAACTTTGGCAACCCTAATTAATAATAATACATGTAATAACTTTGAGCATATAACCATATATGCTCAAAGTGTAATAATTATGTATTTAGAATTTTATATTCGTAAAATGTATGTACGTATTTTTTTTTAATTTCGGATAATATTATGTATTATATTTTACTATTGTTGCGTACACGACTCCCTTTCCTCTCATATAAGGGAGGAGTGAGATTTGGTTCATTGTCCAGCTTTGGGCATTCATATGAGATGGTAATAACTGTATACAACATAATATTATTTTTAAAAGAGCAACCGCCGAGTTTCTTGCTGATTCTTCCCGATTGGAACGGCATTCAGAACCAGTGGTAGATTCACTTGACGATGTAAAAGCTTTCTTCCATAAAAAGTTAAACTTCTTCTTCTTCTTCTTTATCAACCTATAGACGTCCACTGCTGGACAAAGGTGTCCTGCATGAACTTCCACAGGCTTCGGTCTTGCGCCGCTTGAATCCAGCGGCTCCCTGCGACTCGTTTGATGTCGTCGGTCCACCTGGTTGGGGGTCTGCCAACACTGCGCTTCCCGGTGCGGGGTCGCCACTCCAACACCTTGGGACCCCAACGACCATCAGCTCTTCGAACTATGTGCCCCGCCCATTTCCACTTCAGTTTCGCGACACGCTGAGTTAATAAACTATTCTATTCTTTCTATTGGTCAGTATTAATTGACCGGGCACTAACTAGGGCGGCTGTTTCTATGTAGACCAGGTACCAGGCGAGCATAATTCGCACGCGATGGTGTCGCGGCTTATATACGAGTATTAACGGGCCTTTTCACTCCGCCCACGCGAACGTCCTATAAAAGTGATTGATATTGATTCCCTTTTCCCGTGAACTAATTGATACTTATCACGATAGTGGAATCATGGCTCAAGAACCTGGTAGTTTTAAGCTATTGCATAGATTTTATCGCGGGCTTTGAACTAGGACAAACAGTTTGAGCGCGGCGACCGAATCAAGAAATTCCGTAACGAAAAAACCTAACACCGTCGTTCAGTAAGCGTTCAACATTTTAGAGGTTCTCAAGTAGCTCTATTTGGCGCAGTGGGCGAGCGACCGCTTTCTTTACCGTATGGTTTATGATGTCGCAGGTTCGAATCTCACTCGCGAAGTAGTCACAGTTCGCTTTTCTTGTTTGTTTGTTTTTTAATTTTTTTTTGCATAATTTTTAGTATCCAAAAAAATATTACATGAATATTATAATTGCATAAGTTGATAACAAATGCTATGCAATAGCTTTACCGCGGCAGTCCCCAAGTGCCACTTAATTTTTTTTTAAAGTATATTATCAGCTTACCTTGACTAACATTCACTGCCTATCACCGCGTTTGTGGAGGGGAAAGGATCCTCCCCAGATAAGCGCTAAGCCTGTGTTACGATCAGAGATACCTAATATATTATGCGACTAGATGATGCCCGCGACTTCGTCTGCGTAAATTATGGTTTTTTGATTCCCGCGTGAACCCTTTAGTTTTCCGGGATAAAATGCAGCCTATGTGTTAATCCAGGTTATAATCTATCTCCATTACAAATTTCAGCCAAATCTGTCGAGACTCGAGAAGTTTTTGCGTGAGAGTAATAAACACACACACACACTTTCGCCTTTTATGATGTGATGTGGGACAATATTTCAACGGGTAGGATCGAACCGTGGACCTTTCAGTTTTCAGTCTGCACCCTTAATCGTTAAGTTATTGAGGCTCTAAAGCTGGCTTTTTAGGGTTCCGTAGTAAACAAGGAACCCTTATAGTTTCGCCATGTCCGTCCGTCTGTCTGTCTGTCTGTCTGTCTGTCTGTCTGTCTGTCTGTCTGTCTGTCTGTCTGTCTGTCCGCGGTTTAGCTTAGAGACTATTGGTACTAGAAATCTGTAATTTGACAAGGGTATAAATATCAATCACGCCGACAAAGTGGTGAAATAAAATTGTGAAAAATATTTTTTTTAAGGTACCTCCCCTACATGTAAAGTGGGGATGAATTTTTTTTTTTCTCATCTATCCCATAGTGTGGGGTGTCGTTGAATAGGTCTTTCAAAAACGTTGTGGGTGAGGGAACACCATTTTTCAATTCAGGGATCCGTTTGTGAAATATGATATTTTAAAGTGCTAAATTTTATTAGAGTCAAGTGTCCCCCACCCTCTGCCAGCTAAATGGAAGTATATAGGATACAAGAAAAAATTCACAGCAGTAGTATATATATGAATTTTAAAGGAAAACTATCACGGCTAAGTAGGGTTCATTAGTTAAGGAGTTATATCTGTTTTTTCTAAGTTAGGTATTACACGTAGTGTAAGTTCCATATTTTGTAGTATATTATAGTATTTAAACCATGGAACTCAAAATGTATTAAATATTCACAAATAAAATAAAAGCACTATCCTAGGTCAGCAATAATATTTGAGACTTTCAACTACGGAACCCTACACTGCGCGTGGCCCGACACGCACTTGGCCGGTTTTTTTGTGTTTTGATACACTTTGAAGAGTGCGCTTAGAACTACACAACCTTGTTCCAATTTCACCGTTCTACCTTAATGTGTAGCTGTTTCCATCTAATTGATTAGGTTTTATTTAATTACGCATGTTTTTTTTTTAAGAATACTAGCCATGCTGAACCGTGAATAATGTTACCCGCTCCTCTCCAAATGACAATGTGCAACGAGTCGGGTTTGAACCGGTGACTTTTCAGTTTTCAGTCTGCACCTTTGGGCTATTAAGGCTAATTATTAAGGTTATTAAGAACACCATTAAAAAACCGCAAGATTGAGGTTATTAAGAAAACCAAGTACCTACCTAGTTCATTATTTTTTTACGATGTGTTAAACCCTCCACCATCACGTTAACATGGGCAAAATGCCAGATCGCTTATCTTTCAACGTACTACTAGTGAATTTTCATTGGCATTATCAAAATAAACATTACACAGGTTCAATGTTCTCGAGATTTTCGCGGGACTGATAAATAAACATTCGGATTTAGGCTAAGCGCGCACTGCGATGCGATTTTTATTTCGCATGTTCATGCAAAAGGGGTTGTTTCAAATATATATGGTGCCTGGGCCAGGAATTTGTACACTTTTACAAAATGTTTGGGGTCATGAAATAGTGATTATTTTTTCTTTATTTCTTAAAAGGTCCTTTTTACGAGGTACAATGCGAAATTATTTTGCAAAATAAAAGCGCAATAACATGGCGTTCTTTTTGACAATGACACGTACTTACACGGCATGATGACATTTGACATAAAACTAACCACAATTGACATTTGACATACCAGCAATTTAAAATGACATTAAGATGACGTAACTTCATTAGAAACAGGCTACAAAAGCAGATGGATGCACTCCGAGTGTTGCTATTCTACAAATGTATCCAATTATCAATTTTATATTTGTACCTCTTATTCACTGTAAAACTGCAAAGAAACATATTTTATTTCAATTCCTATGATTTAATACTATTTTTTGGTATAGCGTACAAGCACCTGGCCCAAGATGAAACAACCCCTTTAATCGCAATACGAAAATTATTCCTAAGCACCACGATTTATTATCGCACTACGAAAGACAGGCCTTTGAACTCTGGCCTTCATCCTCTGAACTGTCTGACATCAAGAGAGCTCACTACAAACTGACCGCAGAAAATCGCAAGCGCAACTTACTATTTTCTGCGCAATGCGCGGGAATATTTTGTGTTATATATAAGGAAAATGGAATATATTATATTTTATTGGAATATATAGTATATGGAAAAATACTTGGTGTATTTTTTCATATAACACAAAATATTCGTACGGAATCGCATCGCAGCGTAGTTGCGATTCTAAATCGCATGCGTTTTATTCTTAGTGCGCGGATGCTAAATGTTTTTAGATTGACTATTTTTTTTCGCTATGATTTATTTTCGTTTTGCGCGCTTAGCTTCTCATGAATTTAGGTTTTTCTTTTAAAAATCCATAAATAGTAGATAGATAGTAAGTACCTCCTTCTCTGGGTTTTAAGTTAATTCCGTGCGAAATTTCGTCAAGATCGAAATACATGCCAGTCATATTCCCATCGAAATCAGTTGCAAACTCGAACGTATCGATACTGTATCGCGATTCGCGATAGTAGCGGTGTAAAATTGTGGTTACGTGTGGGAGAGATGGTACCTTTTTTTTGCAGAATAAATGA
This sequence comes from Oeneis ivallda, assembly GCA_029955525.1. Classification (NCBI taxonomy): domain Eukaryota; kingdom Metazoa; phylum Arthropoda; class Insecta; order Lepidoptera; family Nymphalidae; genus Oeneis; species Oeneis ivallda. Next base: position 7,241,347 of record JARPMR010000025.1, on the reverse strand, counting down.
TGGTAATTTAATATTATTCCCGCCCGCGCCATTATTGTACAGTATAATATTTTAAAACCGCTCGACCGATTTTGATAACATTTCAATGGGACCACCTGGGAAGTATAGGTACCTACCCATTGAAACAAAAAAAGAATTTTCCAAATCGGTTCAGGCGTCTTCGAATAATCGGTGAACATACAAAAAGATTCCGATTTCCGACAAATTGAGAACCTCCTCCTTATTTGAAGTCGGTTAAAGACTGTAACCTGACTAAGGAAAATTGGATGTAACATCGTATTGATTTGCTCGTATAATATGTAGCCTATGTCACCCGGACTTTAATAACCGATCGCCACAAAAATCTCATTCATCAAAATCGGCTAAGCAGTTTAGACGCTTCGGGGGAACATACAAATATACATACTGCTATAATTATAGCCCTTCCTATTGGCTTTGGCGTTGTTGGGTAAAAATGGTTTAATGTGTTCAACCTTTAGCTTTAGTGCTGGTAATATAAAACTGCGAACGCGCGTAAAAGTGTAAACACACACCTACTCGCGTGGACACGTAAAACCAGTTTTGTATTTTATAGTAGTGACCTTTACGATCCAAGGTGTTGGAGTGGCGACCACGCACCGGGAAACGCAGTGTTGGCAGACCCCAACCAGGTGGACTGACGACATCAAACGAGTCGCAGGGAGCCGCTGGATTCAAGCGGCGCAAGACCGAAGCCTGTGGAAGTCCATGCAGGAGACCTTTGTCCAGCAGTGGACGTCTATAGGTTGATAAATAAGAAGAAGACCTTTACGATAAGATTTTTGAAGTATGTTAGGTATTAGTTTTTTGTCAGAGGGCAGACTGGCTACTTTTAGTGGCAGCGGCGCGGCGGGCGTCTTTATGGCTTTTAGTCGCTGTTCGGAAGTTCGATTTTGCGTCCGAATGCACAAAAAGTCAGTCGCACCTAATAGTTGCATTTTCAGCATCGGTGTTTCGCGATTTTTAAAAGCTGACCTTCGCGACTTTTAGCATCGTACCTATCGAACGCTTTTGAGTCGCAAAAACGCGATGCAGTTGCAAGAACGCCGATCGCTGCCGCTACAAGTACAAGGAGCCAGTCTGCCCTCTCCGTAACGTAACATTGGGATTAGAAACTAACTTCTGATGTTTCGTTAATGTTAGTACATGACTCAAGTCGTAAATATCTTTTAAACTTTTATTCATCATTCATCATTTTTAGCAACCCATCAGCGACTCACTACTGAGCGCAGGTCTCCTCTCAGAGAAGGGTTATAGGCCATAGTCCACCACGCTGGCCCAATGCGAATTGGCGGACTTCACACACCTTCGAGAACATTATGAAGAACTCTCAGGTGTGCAGGTTTCCTCACGATGTTTTCCATCACCGTTGAAACACGTGATATTCAACGCACATAACTTCGAAAAGTCAGAGGTGCGTGCCCAGGATCGAACCTACGACCTCCGAATAAAAGACCACAGTCCTAACCACTAGGCTATCACTGCTTCCTTTACTATTAAAGTGATATAATTTATTGCCTAAAGCGCACATAACTCCGAAAAGAGAAGCGTGCGTGTATCATAGTCGACTATGATAATTAAATACTGTGTTGATTGTACGTTTTAGATTTCTTTTAGACAGGTTTAAAGCAAATTCACGGACAACCGCTAATATTATTGGCAATGACACCAATTTAACTTTGAAAATAAAGTGAAATACATTCCTATATGGTTATGTAACAGTACAGTCAGCATGGTCGTGACCCGTGAGTGATATTGACGCCTGACAGGTGTCAATGTCAAAAATACTACATTTTTACGATTGCACTTTGTACTTCCATTATTGCACATGTCCTTAGTATGTACATGTCGTTATTTATAAAGCTGCTCTACTTCTATATTATATATTGTAGTGTGAAATTAAAAATCAATTGCTGTTCGTAATAGTCTGCCTAAAACTTAATAATTTAATACAAAAAATTCTTTTTAAAAAACCGCCTTGAAACTTTCGCGCCACTATACAAAATATATAATTTATTGTTGATATTTTAAAAACTGCTCGACCGATTTCGATGAAATTTATATGGGACCACGTGGGAAGTATACTCTTTCAAAATAAAAAATAATTTTCCAAATCGTCAGGCGTTTTCGAGTAATCGGTGGACATACATAAAAATAAAAAAAAAATATTTATATATATACATATTTGTTTTGTTCTCTCTAATACAGGGGCGGTTTAAAAAAATAGGAAAACCCAAAAGAACAGCTGAAAAAGCACAAAAATGAAAAATTGGTAATTTTGTATAGGAATCACCACTTCAGATGAGCGGAGCCGCGGGTAAAAACCAGTCTTAAATAAGATCTCTTCGTTAACAAAAGCAGTTAATTTTTGACGCCTCTTAAATTGACCTGAATAAAGTACGCGCAAGAAAAAGAAAGGTCTGACCTCGGTTTAATTTGTCTCATTAACCTTTTGTTGTGCCGCCACGCCCTGGCCTGGGCCAGAAACCTTATTTCTTTATAATTACGTGTATAAGGGCAGAAGGGTCCTATATTAACTATCACAAAAAGGGCCATGATATGAAACACTTTTTCTCTCGCGGCTTGTTTTTTTATAGCACGAAAATAGATCCGTGTCTTATCTCGTCCAACTAGAAGTTTTGCGAATTTTAAATCGCTAGGAAGCTAAATTACGGTAGGTTGCCCACGGCGACTTCTTACCCGACTACTGCAAAGCCAATGTATGTACTATGTATGTTTGTGTATTACATAATAAGTTCCACCATAGCGCCTAAACTACTGAGCTGATTTTGATGAAAAAGGCGTCAATCGAGTCGTTATTATGACGTTCGGATGACAAAGGCTACATTGAAATTTGTCCATGCATAAAAATCAAGTCAATCCAATGCTCCGTTGCTGAGTGACTGAAGTACAAACCAACAACCAAAAATAATTTCGCGTATAAATTATAATATTTAACTAGGAATTCTTTTCGATGATTCTGTTTTCCACGGTGAGTATCTCTATTTCATCGTCATTAAACTAACAAACAAGTTATTGCGTTTAGATTTCAACCTTTTGGCAAAGATAGAAAAAAACTAAATAAATGTAAAAGTTGATAAACGGTAGACGTAAAAAGACAATTTTTTTTTCTTTGCGTAGTATTGAGTATTGACAATTGGGCCAACACCCAAAGAAGACAAAATTAACTAAGTACCTAACTTGGTAAAGCGATATTTTTTGTGGTCGAGTAAACCGTTAGTACAGCGTTTTTTGAGTTTTGACACTTTTGTATGGTTTGCATTTATTGGAACGAAGTTCCTTTTCGGACGGTTCGGCGGATTGAGGTTAGGCGAAAAAAAAATGTAAGAATTTTCCGTTACGACACTTGTTGCCTTCGTTTATAAACAGACGTTCACACACGTTCTATTATAACTTGGTGGCGTAGCGGTTAAAGTAAACGAAAGAGTGAAACTATTGCTTCGGGGGCTCGAAATTCGAATCTTGACTTCAGAATTTTATTTTATTTATTTTTATCATTAATTTATTCTAACATCGTTAGGAAACCTGCACATCTGAGAGTTCTTCATAATGTTCTCGAAGGTGTGCGAAGTCCGCCAATTCGCATTGGGCCAGCGTGGTGTACATCCCTTATAGTTATTAATTATACATATATCACTTCTCTGAGAGAAGAACTGCGCTCAGTAGTGAGCCGTTGATGGGTTGCTCATGATGATGATTAATTAAATTAATTTATTATTAAAAGACACTTCGTTCCAACCGAGTGTTCCACGACATTCACGCAGTTTTTTCTTATATACCTACATATCATCATTAGCAACCCATCAACGGCTCACTACTGAGCGCAGGTCTCCTCTCAGAGAAGGGTTATAGGCCATAGTCCACCACGCTGGCCCAATGCGAATTGGCGGACTTCACACACCTTCAAGAACATTATGAAGAGAACTCTCAGATGTGCAGGTTTCCTCACGATGTTTTCCTTCACCGTTGAAGCAAGTGATATTTAATTGCTTAAACGCACTTGACTCCGAAAAGTTAGAGGTGCGTACCCGGGATCGAACCTGCGACCCTCCGAATAGGAGACCACAGTCCTAACCACTAGGCTATCACTGCTTCATACCTACATAGGTAGCTAATAAATGTAGTTTTACATTAATTTTCGGCGCGGATTAAGATTTTTGATTCCCACGGGAACTGTTAAATTCTCCGGGATAAAATGTTGTCCATGTTTTATGAGTATAAGCTACCTTTCCTTTCACCCTAATCGGTTCAGTCATAGTGGGGTGATTTCTTATTTATTGATAAGTAGTCCTGGACTGCGATTTCACCTGATGGTGAGTGACGCGATGCAGTCTTAAATGGTAGCGGCCTGACTAAGCCGTTTTAATTAAACCCATCATTTTCTTCACGCCATTTGTTGGAACGCTCAATCGCTTGGCGGCACGTCTTTAACGGTAGGATGGTAACTAGCCACGGCCGAAGCCAGTCTAGACCTCCCACTTTAAGATCACTACGCTCACTTTGAGGCCAGTGAGGTCGTCAATAAATGTATGTTTGACGACCTCCCTGGCTCAGTGGTGAGCGCTGTTGCCTTGTAACTGGGAGGTCTCAGGTTCGATTCCCGGCGGGGTCAATTTGGGAATTTAAAATTTCTGAATTGTCTGGTCTGGTCTGGTGGGAGGCTTTGGCTGCGGCTAGTTACCACCCTACCGTCAAAGACGTGCCGCCAAGCGATTTAGCGTTCCGGCACGATGGCGTGTAGAAACCAAATATGGGGTATGGGTTGAATGTTCACTGCCATACCCCTTACAAGTTAGCCCGCTACCATCTTAGACTGCATTGTCACTTACCATCAGGTGAGATGGCAGTCAAGGACTAGCTTGTCATCGAATAAATAAATAAATAAAAATGTGTTTGTCATTTATTTATGTTACACAAAATGCAGTTTTGTTCCGTCCGAGATGCTCAGACGCACTACGCGCGTCCAAATATAGTTTTCGACATCTCGACGATATTTTTAGAACATTGTTTGAACCGGCGATTTGATATTTTCAAATAAATGTAAAAAACACTGGATTGTTTCTCACCCCACTGCTAGGTATATCATCGATGGCCAGCAATGAATCAACGTGTGGTTGTTCTTATCAACTCTTAGTTATGCAGTTACCAATTAACATCAACCCTCAATAGCCCAACGGTTAAAGGTGCGTACTGAAAACTGAAAGGTCGCAGGTTTGAATCCCACCCGTTGCACTATTGTCGTACCCACTCCTAACACAAGCTTTCCGCTTATTTGGAGGGGAGAGGAGAATATTAGTCAACTTCAACTTGGCTGATATTCTTTATTAAAAAGAAAACTGTTTACCATAGCAAAAAATATTGTGTGTTTTGGGTTATATGTTACGAAATCACAGACACTTTAAAATTTTGTATGAATAAATTGTCAAAAAATATATTTTTTTAGGTAGATAGAACTACAGTAACTGGAGTATTTTTTTTATTTAAATAGTTTTATGACGGGTTCTTATGGAACAGTTTATTCAGAGTAAAGACACAAAAAGTTATTGCAGTAAAATCAGTTTTATGGACCTAGTCTGTAGTTACTAAAACTAAGATGTTGAGATTTTCTATTGTCCCTTAGATAGGCTCTTGGAGTACATGGGCTCTTTTACTATAATATAGAGCGTAGATAACGGTCTATAAAACACACCTGCTTTGTGCAAGAGCTGTAGGCGACCTACTTACAACGTACCGAGTTATCGAAACTATTGAACTGTGCAACATGCGCCCAATCAATTGTACAATAGGCCGTTGATGTGAGAGTGAATCGGCATAGGTGCATATTACAAAGATTAGGTTGGTAAAGAACGCGTAGAACACTAAAAAAAAATCAGATTTCAGTCACCCCCGCGTGCGGTGCGATGAAATAAAACATAGCCGCAACCTCATGTGAGGCGCGACAAACGAAAGCGTTTTGCGCGCAATAGGAGTGTAGTAAGCGCCAAATACTTTGTAACTCGTAAAATATTCATTTTCTTTTCAATTCACTAAGCTGCTCTCTTTATAATATTAATCGGAATTTTATGTAAAAATTTTGGCTCTGTAATATGCAACACATTGAAAATAAATGAATATTGGTTAAAAATTAGACCTAATTTCGCGATTTTTTACTATCGAACAGATTTCATCATTTTATGTTTTTGCCAAGCAAGTCCCTTGGAAGTATGATGAAATTTTTGCGTGTTTTTTTTCGGATAGTTGAAACTTGATCTACTACTGTAATAATCAAATCTGTTTACTGTTAACGAACGTACACCCACTCTTAAGCGACGTTGACCCTGATCATCGGCTGGATGGGTGATCGCACTAGGACGTTGATGGCCGATTTGACCAACGTCGAGTGACGTTTTACCGAGGATAAAATTGGGCGATCTAGCAGTTTTTGTATGAAAATACTGTCAAAATATGAAAACGCTCGGATTAGACTAATTTTACGTTGGTGAAATCGGCCCTCAATTATTAATTAGGTACCTACTATCTTTTTCACGCATATATATTGGCTGCTTTTCCCCCTGAAAAACAAAGTGTCTTCCCGGGTGTTTTTAACAAACGAAGTCGCGGGAAAAAGCTAGTCTATACCGCTGTACATATTATAGCTAGAAAACTAGATACTCACTCGAAAATAAGCGATGAACGGCAGTTTAGGTCCGTATGCACAGTACACACACTACACTTGATTGAAAATGAGCAAATTATAGTCCCTAGATCTCCATTAAATACACTTCCTAATCACCCTAATTTTTAAAAGGACTTAAAGCGTTAACGACCTATTTAGTGTTTTTTTAATTATTTTATTTTAAAACTCAAATCGTTACAGAGTTAGGCATATTTACCTACCTACTTTTTTAGTATCGTTAAATATGACGCTTTCAGTTTTTTAATCACTCGATCTAATTGTTGATCGTAGCTAACGATAAATTAACAAACAAATAATTTAATTACCGCTTTGTGTAATATACCTACGATATGTAAAGTCTTGGTCAAATACAACGCGTGGTGGCAGCAAGTAGCAACGCGGCGTTGCGGGTGCGATGTTGCTGAATGCTGTACCGAATTCGATACTAAGGAAAAAACACCACACTTACCGTGTAAAAAATTGTCTACTGAAAATAAACACTTCCACTGAGAGGCATCAGGCAATACCATTTTTGAGATTAGCTTGCAAGCTGCTCTTTCTACTATAATCTATTATAAAAAAATATTTTTAAAAGACCGACTTCAAACGCCCGTGCCAATACAGTGCATAATTTATTGTTGATTTTTTAAAAACCGCTCAACCGATTTCGAGAAAACTTAAATGGGACCAACCTTGAACTTTGAAAACTGCTGTAGACAGGTAGTTTCAGATGGAAAAAGGTCAGAAGTTAATGAAACTTTGGGATGTTGTTTAGGGATGCCTAATTAATATTTTGTCAAGTTTTGGACCTCGAGGACCCTGTACTAAAACTCCTTCAGCACAAGGTCATCGAGGTCCAAAACTTGATATAATGTTATTTAACCATCCCTGAACAACATTCTAAAGCTTCATTAACTTCCGACCATTTTCCACCAAACCCCACTTTTTCCTACCTGTCGACTGAGCTACTATGATATTGCCAATCTTTGTCTCACGTCACACGTGCCCCGTTTACTTTTACGTTCAATCTTGATAATATACATAATATTTCTGTGCTCATAGTACCCAATCGTACAAAGATGACATAAACGGAAGGAAGGTGGGCGTAGCTCGTTGTTACAGTTTTATCACACACTGTTACAATTGCAACGACGACCTCCGTATATCATGTACCTACTTACTTCTACAGTCATTGTTACATTTCCCATCGTTTTTGACGCTATTAAAGTAGTTAAGTAGTTACTATATGTATGTGTATATGTATGTATTATATTGTAGTAGCTTCGCACGGGTACGTTTAGTATCGCTCGGAAGGGCTCGGCTTTATATTATACAACCCGCGGGGCGCGCTTGAAATTATTTTGTCGCGCGATCGTTTTTATTTTGCGATAACTCCTAAGATATTCATTTAAATTGTATGGTGTAAAGGACTACCATAATGTGCATGAAATGCATAAGGTAACTAACGTATTTTAGTTGTACTGTATCTGTATAAATAGATTTCCAATTACCGCATGGTACGTGACCATTTTTTTAGAAGTTAAAATGGGTATATTGAGCTATCCATAAAAAGATAATATATATATATATATATATATATATATATATATATATATATATATATATATAATTATACACTAAAAACTTTTTCATGAATCACCCTAACTATTGGTGAAAACCGCATTAAAATCCGTTCAGTAGTTTTTGAGTTTATCGCGAACAGACAGACAGACGCGGCGAGGAACTTTGTTTTATAATATGTAGTGAAAGTGATATATGTAGTTACATAGTTTTACGATATTAATCGTATTTTTTTTTACTTTATTGTACAAAAAGAAGTAGGTACAAAATGCTGACCTAATGCTAAGCTTGTCTCCCAAGTCCCAGCCCATCCATTTACCTAGTACGTAGTACATAGGACATTATGAATTCCCCCCGTCCCCCAGCTCTGGGAATCGGGAACCCGCAGACCTGCCGAGGCCCCTGCGCCAGGGAGGTCGTTGATTGACACATTGGACCTAAGTATTCGTGTCTTGATAAATGACAAGCAAAAAATCAATTGAGTTATTAAGAAATATTCTCGCTTGGATACGAATTTTTTTTTTCGATTTAAATTTTTTGTGCATATTTCCGCGAAGTACTGGACAGAAAATAACCACAAAATAGATAAATAGTACAGGTAGCTGGGAGTCAAATAACTAGAGTAATGTTAACAGTTTTTACACCATACAAGGGCAAATATATACGGCACTGAAGTGTCTTAATGACACGTAGTACCATACGATCTGATTTTAATGGACAGTCCGTATTAATTTTTTTTTTCAGTATTTTGATACGCACTTTTATAATGAAATATTTTTATACCGTTATTCTGTTGAGCTAAATTACCTTCTCATAGATACTCGTTCATAATAGGGTATTTGACTGATATTTTATTATTTATTTAAAATTATGTGCCATACTTTTTTTTTAAATATCTTAAGTACTAGTTTCGAAATATAAAGCCTTAAAGTTTCCGGTGAGGCAGAGAGAACGTGATGTCACAAGACTACGCTACATACAATCTTCATAGAAAAATTTGTTTTAGTAGCAGTAAAACAGCTTATAGCGTATTTGTTTTTTGACCGATTTATTTTCTGTTTTTACAAATGTTATTCTTACATGTTACATTTTCAATTATAATCGATGAATAGGTATCAACATTTTGACAACAGATAAATACTTACCCAATTCTAAATATGGTAACTCTACCATCAACAGGTGGACGGCCCATATCACAAATAGTTTCCCATGTTGCTTAACAGTTACACGAGCCATCGACTGGCTAGCGAGAACGAGTTGGCCGTATCGAATGTGTCACTCGTATCGATATCGAGGCTCTTAATTAGCTGAACCGACTTCCTTAATTGCGTTCAGTTATGTGTTAATTCTTCATGGTTCACATACATGGGATTTAATGTCATTAATGAAACGTGAGACACGTTTAATCCAACGCGTATAAAATCCCCAAAAAAAATCAGATTTCACCAGCGCGATCGCGACTAAGCGATGAAATAAAACATAGCCGCAACCTCATGTGAGGCGCGACAAAAGAAAGCGTTTTGCGCTTAATTCGCTCAGTCACTCCCTTAATAATATTAATCGAAATTTTATGTAAAAATTTTGGCTCTGTAATACGTAACACATTGAAAATAAATGAATATTGGTTAAAAATTAGACCTAACATCGTGATTTTTTTTATCGAACAAATTTCATCATTTTATGTTGTGTATTTTACATTTTATCCCTTGGCAGTATGATGTAATTTTTGCATGTTTTTTTCGGATAGTTGAAACTTGATCTACTACTGTAAAAATCAAATCTGTTTACTGTTCGACGATTGTACACCCACTCTTAATGTCTTCTCAGCCGAATCTTCACTTCTTCGAGACTTCTTTCTTCTTCTTCGAGATAATTATAATAGTACACAAGTGTGTGCGAAAACACACTGTATTCCCTCACTATCAAAGTCTGCTGCGCTGAGATGAAAATCCCGTACGACTGTACAGAGATCAGAGACGCAGGACCGATTCTTGACGTGGTCCCCGAGGCACGAAGGTGACAAACCACACTGCCTACTTTCTCCGAGTTAGTACCTACTGAGATTTTGACTCGATTCAAGACTTCGATAGTTGATCACAAAACAATTATAATACATTCATTCATTTATTTAATTTATTAAATACGAGGCTGTTAGGCATCGAGGTAATAACATAAAAACTGATATCATTGGGGACAATACGGATTACGGTTTCATCGCTGAACCGATCTGCGCGGACGAAGTAGTTGGCATCATCTAGTAATCATCATCTAAATAATTACAGCGTAACTTGGCCACTCTAGTATTTTAATATAAGCTTTCGGCGACAATATTGACATAATATCATTTCCTCTGGTAAAGTTCATGGGTAAAAAAATTGTTTGTGTCCATAGTCTACTTGACTACCTGAAAAATACAGAATTCTACTACTTGGATATGACTTTATGATGAAAGGAATGATGAAAATTAGGCATTTATGATGAAAGTACACTATTGTGCCCAAGGCTTTGTCCGTGTGAATTTTTATGGAAAGGTTCTACTTACCATCGATCGTTACCGTCCCTTTTCATCCCATTAAAAACACACTGAAGAAGCAGTGATAGCCTAGTGGTTAGGTCTGTGGTCTCCTATTCGGGGGGTCGCAGGTTCGATCCCGGGTACTCACCTCTGACTTTTCGGAGTCAAGTGCGTTTAAGCAATTAACTATCACTTGCTTCAACGGTGAAGGAAAACATCGTGAGGAAACCTGCACATCTGAGAGTTCTTCATAATGTTCTCGAAGGTGTGTGAAGTCCACCAATTCGCATTGGGCCAGCGTGGTGGACTATGGCCTGAAACCCTTCTCTGAGAGGAAACCTGCGCTCAGTAGTGAGCCGTTGATGGGTTGCTGATGATGATGATGATGATGATGAAAAACACACTCTATATTTTAAGTAAAAGCTGTATGGTTATTTTATAAAGAAAAAAATAAACCGTTGGCGTTGGAAGGTTATCCTCGGGCGTAGAACGCTGCAAGTTGGCTTCTTATTTTACTTCTATATAAGGTATCTTAAAGGTAGCTAGGGTTGCTAGCTAATAAATAAAATATATTTATGGAGGGAGAAGGAACATAAACAGATAAGAAGATTTTAGAGAAATACTTTCTGATAATATCGCAATTGCAAAATTCAAGCAAAAGGCGGAATCAAAATGCAAAACGGAACAACGGACCTACAATGATTTTTGGATGGTATACCCATAGGACTACATAATTGAGAACTTGACATAGGCTATTCCTTTTATCCCGGAAAACCGAGGAATCTCACGGATTTTTTAAAAACCTAAGGGCTCTGTTTCTGGACACGCGGCGCGTTGCGCGTCGCGTGGTGCGTTGCGCGATTCTCCGTTTATGGAGAGGCGTTGCGAGACACGTAGCGACCAGTGAATGACGGGGCAACACGCGAAAATACAATCATTATGTGGTCTCGTTTACGTGCTTCGCCGCGCTATCCACTGCGTGCTCCGCCGCGTACAACGCCAGTTAACAAGCAAACGCTTCTGCTCTCATACTTGGCCACGACGCACCACGCAACGCGCCGCGTGTCCAGACACGAGCCCTACCTCCACGCAACCGAAATCGAGGGTGAAAGCTACTAAAAAAAATTTAGAAAAATTATTATTTGTCTGTGTTTCGTTGATTTCCTTTCTAGATTTATTTCTTTTTTAATTGGACATAAAAGAGTATGGTTGGCAACCCTAATGGTAGCCTACTATGGTAGGGCTATGTCGTAACGGTATGTAAGAACTGCTCGCCATATAGGTTCGTAACATTTTAACTTTTGATCTTAACCTACTGTTATGTACAGACTACAGATTAATAATATTATATGTACTTAGTTTCCTCTTTCATAAATTTAGCATCTGACTTTGAAATTATGTAAAGAAAAATCCTCAATTTTCATAATAATAGTAGTTATTAGGTATAGGAAAGGTCTTTGAGTATTAAATCAACACCCCGGTAGATCGAATCGGATTATTTGACTTCTGTACTAGCTGCAATTTTTTTTCTCCTTTGCTATCAGACTTTCTAATCTAAAACAAAACTACGTTTGTATGGAAGCTCGAGCTTACGGGGAGAGTGGCGATAACAATCCGTGCCTCGCGGGTAATCTGTGCTCGCGCTCATTCCGAGGCACGCGCCGCTCTGTCAACTCAATGGTTGTGCGTTACAATAGGATAATAAGGCCTCCCATGCCCATTCAATTGTCTAAATTGGTGATGATTGTCGTTTAAATAAAAACGCTTAACATATTGAAGAACTTGTATCTTGCGTCTTTAGTGCGAACTCTTTCGACTAATTCTCTTTTGATTACATCACCATCTTAATTTAAAAATTCACCGGCCCATTGTGTAGGGCACGGGTCTCATCTAAGACTAAGGGAGAGATCTATAGATGGGACTCTAACCTGTGATGTGATGTGTGATGCGGGTTGTTACGTTCCCTCAGATATGGTTGAGCGAAGCAACGGCTGGGTCATGCGTCATGCTCGTGAACGGGTCCACCGGCGGGAATGGGGCTACTTTCTGTCTGCCCATCTTAACATGTATTGAATTGTAAGTAGGTCTGCATTTTTGGAACTTCCCCTCATTGTGGAAACACTGCATACATAGCATAGTGATGGCACCTATAATTGTAGACTTGTTTTGAAAAGAGCAACCGCCGAATTTCTTGCTGGTTCTTCTCGGCAGGAAGGGCATTCCAAACCAGTGGTAGACTCATCGACGATTCAAAAGCACTTTTAAAAGTTTATTTGAATAAAAAATATTTCTATTCTATTCTAACTCAGTTCACCGTTGAAGCAAGTGATATTTAGTTGCTTACAACACAATGCCACTGGAGTGGCGACCCCGCAGTGTTGGCAAACAGAAAAGAGTCGCAGGGAGCCGCTGGATTCAGGCGGCGCAAGACCGAAGCCTGCGGAAGTCCATGGAGCAGACCTTTGCCCAGCTGTGGACGTCTATAAGTTGATTAAAATGAAGAAGAACAAGAACACAATGCCGAGAAGTCAGAAAAACGTGCCTGGAATCGAATCCCAACCCCTCTGGGCAGGAGGCCGGAGTCTAATATTTTTTTATGATCATAAAGTACTATAAGGCCGAGATCTATAGATCGTTTTGTCTATGCTCCATTTTAACTCAGGATAGAGTTAAAATGGGACACAAATAGGTCCTGACGTAAATCTGGTTTTGAGTCTGAGATGTCAGATGAATGAGAGTGCCATCTAGGGATCTCACAATTATACAGTGAATTAGGAAAAAATCCTGTAATGCTAGTTGTAAGTTGGGAAATAAATAAATAAATAAATAAAAATACCCTGTCCAACCGTTTATTTTCACATACGTTACATACGTTTATATCTCACATAGTGAGAGTGATTGAGACTGAGTCAATAAGAAAATAAACGGTTGGACAGGGTATAAGACGATCTCACAATTAAAAAAGTTAATTAAATAACTTTTTTCTAATCAATATATCACGTTCAATTAAACTTGTCAAGTGAGGTAATGAATTGGTAGAAAGTACATTTTCAATCTCGCGCTGAACAATTCGTTCAGCAATTCGAAAGCAAACGCTATTATTTCATACTAATAACGCCAAACGTTCTGTTTAGGTAGAATAGGACCGTAACTCCGTACATAGGGATCGTAGTTTTTCAGTACATCATCATCATCGTCATCAGTAACCCATCAACGGCTCACTACTGAGCGCAGGTCTCCTCTCAGGGAAGGGTAATAGAATAGGCTATAGTCCACCCGCGCTGGCCAAATTCGAATTGGCAGACTTCACACACCTTGACAATATTATGGAGAACTCTCAGGTGTGCAGGTTTCCTCACGATTTTTTTTTTCACCGGTGAAGCAAGTGATAACTATCTAATTGCTTAAACGCACATAACTCCGAAAAGTCAGAAGTGCGTGCTAAATGCTATCGACTAGAAAAGTAGTAAATAACATTTGGTTCATCATAATAATTATTATGTATACGTATTTCCTCTATATAATAAATATGCAAAACTCGTGAGCGCGTAAAACCGCGGGTGCAGTGCAACTAACAACACCATGGGGTTCTAGAACTAACAGCACTTTTTGTGCTTACAGTTTACAGTCTAGTCGTATCGAACGCAAATATGAATCACTTTTACGACTGCACATATAAAATATCTTTTATGTAAGAAGTGTAATACACAATGTGATAAAAAATACTGTATCAATAAGCCAATAGAGTTGATTATTCATTGTCAAGTTCAAGTATGTGTGACTTGTGGAGTTCGTGAAGTGTGGTCGCTGACTCCAACTTAAAACATGTTGTTTATAAACTATAAGTAATTAAAAATATACCATAAATTACTTTAAATAAAGCCTATTTTTCAGTGTTATCTCTCTGTACTTATGACGTGGGATTTACATAATGCGGTCACAATTAGTTGCAGTGTAGTTTTATCGAATGCAACTGTGTTAATTCTTTGGCTGATTGACATTAATGGGAGTGGAAGAATTGCTAGATTTGTTTTGTTCGACAAACTCTATACGCCTTCGATACACCTTCGATACACCTTCTCTCTTCTGTGTATAATTTTTTAATTTAATTATAAAGGGGGATATTCTAAAACAGTTTTTTATTTATTTTTATACTTACCAGTCTTGAGTCTGAGATGAGTGAGAGTGGCACCTGTAGATCTCACAATAAGGTACATGCAGGTTTCCTCACTATGTTTTCTGTCGTTGAATATTTATGCCCATTTTCATAAATTGTTTTCTAACTTTTAGGGGCTACCTAAGCCCACTGTAAATTTCGTTATCACGAGCCTTTAGCGAACACATATTATAGGTGAATGTGAATGACATTGGTTAAGGGGTTGTATTGAGGGGCTACCTACGTAAAGAGACTCCTACTTGGGGGATGATTTAGATAAGGTTGGTGAAAAATTGGCATTAATTGCTTAAACGCACGTATCTAAGACAATTAGTCACAGGTGTGTGGTCAGTAACTAGTATAGTAGCTAGTACCTACCACTGGGTTACTGCCGGTATTTCATAAGAATACTGTACAAATATACACCTACGCCGCCGTACTGGCAACAGCTCTGTGCGCTTGCGTACTGCGCTACCAAGTACCAACTGACTCATGGCAAAAGTTTGCTCCTTCCGACAGATGCATTTTTGTTTCAAACCTAATTTGGAACGAGCGACGCGACGCCTTTTAACAACTGCTCAACTGTGGGTTTGCCTAACAAAAGTAAATTGAAAATTAAAAACACTCCTGACATGTGAATCTATGGCCAGACTATGTACGATATACCTGACATCCTGTTACTCAGTTTTCTGCTCCATCAACAGATCCTCCTCCTCGATCCTCGATCATCATCTATCTAACACCTACTCATTGAGATTATTCTTATGAGCCCAAACACTAGAATATTTATGCTGTAAGTTGCTCAGGAGCTCGGTATCCCGCAGACTACTTGATGCTGCAGCATCAACTCAAGGTTACCAAGAATATAATAAGTTTTTTTTTCTTTTTAAAACATTGAATTGCTGTTCGTTAAACTTGCTAAACCTCAAAAAAAGGTTGGATCGATTTAATTTTTTTTTTATTTGTTCGCCATTCAGGGGCGGTTTAAAAAAAAAAGTGTGTGTGAGCTCCGGCCTCCGACGCACGACTGGAGTTTACGCGCGACGCTATATCCTTCTCTATGCGCGCGACTCGGGTCCGAGCGCGCCCCGACCGACTTTCGCACGAAAACCAACCTTATTTACTCATCATTAGGGTAGAAATTTCAACGTTGTGAAAAACGTAACAGAAAAACGTAACGAGGTCATTGATAAATTGATTTTACTGCCCGGATTTTTCTCATACCGGGCTGCTAAAATCGATTCTTAAGGAGTAAACTCCAAAAGACGAAATGGTTAATTTTTTTGTAGAAATCACCACTTCTGATTACTATATTATGGCGGGAGGGAAGCTGCGGGTAAAAGCTAGTAGATTTAGGGCTGATTTCACCAACGTAAATTATGTCTTCGAATAATCCGAGCGTTATTTTGACAGTATTTTCAATACAAAAACTGTTAGAACGTCCAATTTATTCCTCGGTAAAACGCCATTCGACGTTGGTGAAATTTATACTACTAAACAATATCCAAAATTTCGAAGCCTCAAACAATGTCTAAATGGGCGCACGTGGCAACAACACAAACGTGCACCTGCTTGGGTAGCCCGGAGTTGAGACCGTGAGCGTGAGTCAGCTTGCAATCAATACTTACACAGCTGTTGCAAGAATATGTACTTACTTACTTATACTTACCTTCTCGTAAGAATAAGTATCTTTAGCATATTGGCAAAATTTATTTTAAGGTGCTCTGGAGAAAATTGGATCGCCTCAATGCATTCCAGTTAATACTGTTAATTTTTTTTTTTGTTTCATTAGAGTCTGTTTTAACTTTTTAATTTTACAGAGAGACAGGAAATAAGAGGAACCTTAATTCAGGAAGGGATGGAGAGTAAAAGATTTTATGATTCTTTCTATGTAATACAAGGTTAGCAGCCACTATCTCCTTTCTCTCCGATTACGAAAATTATGCAGATAACTACCACCAACTCAGCGATATGTATATTGAAATGCACACGAGCGTAGCGAGCGCGTTTTTTAAACTTTTCCTTTATCTTTTTATAAAGGAAGATTTTAAACATAAAACGAGACAGAGCCAAATGGCACTGACTTCTCTATGGAAAGTACTTTAGGAAACGCTAGGTACTGTAAAACTTTTAAACGAATCCAAGCATTTTTACTTTTAAATTAAGGTGGAAGACACAGTTATGCCCGCGAAATTCAAATTTAATTTGGTTTTTCGCAATTTGTAAACTAATACGACAAAGTAGGCTTATGGCATTTTAATTGCGACTATGGCAGTATCATCTTACACAGGTTTATATAAAAATCTTTACTTTAAACTTGTCGTATTAGTTTACAAATTGCGAAAAACCAAATTAAATTTGAATTTCGCGGGCAGACTCGTATAATTATCCTTAAGTACAATAATTAAGGTACTTCCCCTTAATACTTGAGAAAATGAATATGACACTTATCGCATATAGCGAATAGCGATATCACCAGTGATATCTTTCTACCTTTAAGTATTAAGATTTACCTCAGATATCGATATTAGATATTGATCATTAGTTATTACATAAAGGGGCATAAACAACACATGTAAATAAAAAATCTGATAAATCCCGTCGATTTCATACATAGATTATGTTCTTTTCAACTGATAAGTACGAAAATGAGATATAGAGCTTAAGATCTAAGATAATATATGTTAAGATATGTATATTATATGTATAGCTATTTCTATACATTTTCTCACGTTTTTACACCTCGTGCGAGAACAAAAGGTCATTTCAATAATATGACACATTCATACACAGACCGTCTTCATAATAATTGAGTACTTGCCTACTTTACGCTAAGATGTGTAATAATAATCACAGAATTGAAAATGAAATAATAGAAATGGCATGTGTAGTTCTTTAGTAACTACCATAGAACTCTTTGATTACCCGGGATAAAAAAGTATCCTGTGCTCATGTCCGGAATGCAAGCTATCTCTTCCGAACGCCAAGACCTGTATTATGTTTATTTAATGCAAGCTATCTCTTCCTAACGCCAAGAGCTATATTATTATGTTTATTTAATAATGGTCCTAAATATCAAAAAAAATACGAAAAAATCCTCATTATTTTTGGAATAAAAGCTTCAACGTAAGCAATGAAAGCGGCCGAAAAATTTTTTTTTCGACTTGATTTTTCTCTACCTTGACTTTTCTGTATTTTTGTAGTTGTTGTTTAATGCATGTTTTTTAAATTGCATATAATATTATACAGTATATTATATACTTACTTACTTTTCATCCGACTACGGCAAAGCCAAAAGGAGGGGTAATGATTTTAGCAGTTATGTAAATATGTATGTATGTACATATGTATATTTATATTATAATCTATTCTATGTATGGTATGTATGTGAATATTTATAAATGTTCTAACATTGCGAATAATACTGTGCCGATTTCGATGAATGAGATGTCAATCGATACGTTATGATAGTCCGGGTGACATAGGCTACACTTTATAACACTTACACGCACTAGACTAAAGTTCGGCCGTTCAGAGAATGCGTTCCTGACACATTTAGAAAAATATTGTTTACCAAGTTATTTGACACTCAGTTTGGCACAAAATTATAACATTAATTGATTATTGATATAATAATGTTGTTTTAATGCTCATCAATTGTTAAAACGGTAAACAACCAGCAATAATATTTTTATCGTAACTGCAACGCCATTACAAAGTTACGTCGTCAGTTCAATCGCGATGTGTCGGAACGACACGGCCGAACTTTAGTTACCACTAGTCGGCTATGTAGCGGCAAACTATCTCTCCTTTACCTTACCTTTACCCTTACCTTTTTCTTTTCATTTCTATTACTAAAGTCTTAATTCTGTGGTAACACCGTAAAATAATGAGTCTGGGAAAACATCGTGACTCATTCTTAGATCTGACGTGTTATCATTGTTATGTTTAAACGCCTAATTACACTAGCGGCACGCTATGATGGCCGGTTTGACACATTACAATAGTGATGTGGAATGTCAATTCATTCTCGAACAAAAAACAATTAAGTTTTGTTTTTGTACCTGATTAAATAGGTTTAATAAAACAAAAATGTATATGTTTATTTAATTTATTTGAACGAACTGAATATTTGAATGAAAATGAATATACATACTTTATATGCACACAAGAAAGATATGAATACAAAAGATACCAAAAAAGGTGCCACAAAAGGCCATAATTAATCAGATTCGTCCATACTACTATTTTCACTGTCGTCACTGCTATCATCACCTACATTAATAATTATATGTTCGTTTTCTATAATATTATCTATTTTCACATCTCTTTCATAATCTTCCCTTATTAATTTAACAGTTCTATTCACAACCTTTTCCCAGTCTCCTTTAGTCACATGTTCACAAGCTTCTTCTAATAATTTTAGCATTTTTTTTGTGGTAAATGGGGGTTCTGTATTGTGTCTTGCAGGCAGCATATCCCTTAATTTGAGCCCACACCAACTCAATCGCATTATACTCACAATGGTAAGGCGGTAACCGTATAACTCTGTGCCCATGTTCTAATGCTATTTCGTCAATGACGTATCGGATCTTGGTTGGTTTGTTTTCTTTTAAAAGACGTACTAATTCCGCTTTTAACATATTCATGTTTGCATCTACGCCATTTTTACGAAGCCATGCGACGATATCAGCTTTCTTTTGGGATTGGGCAGGTGGCTTGTCAATTTGCATCGAGTGGTATGGGGCGTTGTCCATAATTATAATAGATGGTTCAGGGAGGCTACACAACATTGAGGTAAACCATTCAGTAAACTTTTCTCCATTCATGTCTTCATGATAGTCTCCAGTGGTTTTTGACGCAAAAGCCATGAGAGAACCTTCGACAAACCCGTTGATGGTTCCGGCGTGACAAATTATAAGTCGCGATCCTTTTCCTACAGGAACTTTGGAAGTAGATGCTGCTGTGTCATCGTTCCAAGAACGGCCTACAGTATGGTTAGCATTAAGCCATGTTTCATCCAAGAACACAACATTTTGCCAATTTTTGATTTCTTTCACTTGCCGTAAAAAAGTATACCTTGCCATCGCTATATCAAATCTTTCCATCAATATTTTGCGTTTGTTACATTTTTTGTATCGAAATCCAATGGTCTTCAAAATCTTCGTTAAAGAACTTTCCCCACCGAAGAATAATCCAGCTTCCTTCAGTGAATGCACCAACTTTTTTCTTGTTGGATACTCCTTCTGTAAATAGTAGCCGTAAACATGTCTTCGGATAGCATCGGCATCAAAGCTATCGATGCCTACGACTGGTTTTGCTCGTTTTCTCTTTTTTGGTGTGTGAAATTTATTTTCTTCTGTGCCAGTCTCGCCATATTTTTTTTTAGTTATCCGTCTAACAGTTCGTTGTCCAATATTAAGCGCATCAGCTACGCGTTCAACCACTGACGTTATAGGTAAAATTGGCCCTCCATTTTGAGCTTCACGATCGAAATAGTTACGAAGGCGTATTACGAACTCACGTGTCTGACTATTTAGAACAGTTCTCTGCGTACGTTCGGTCATATCGACGAAATCCACAACAAAGGGCTTGAACAGAGTCCAAATTAACGAGCAAGGGTCAACAGTAATGCAGTATCAATATTTGAAATCCAAAGCCAGGTCAAAACTATATCACAATCGCATTGCACTGACAGTTTATACTTTTCGAAGCAACGTCAATTCGAAACTGCTTTGTTTTGCATTGAGCATTGACGCGAGTTTGCCGGAGGTAGTAGTTGTGCTAGCCAGCGATCCTATGTGACGATCGTATTAGATTCCATTTTTAAAAATTTTCAATTTAGAAAACCAAATGCCGAGTTGTGGTATATATCATATAAATATAAAAATTTTACCTTTTGTATGAAACAGCTGATATTTTTTTGCGATTTCAGAGGTTTGTCCACATAGTGAAAATTGTTCATATTCACAAGTACATTCACCCCTTAAATGGTGCAAACTGATTTTTCTACACTTGTATACATTTTAGAAATCAATTTAATAAATAAATTTTGAGTCCTAAACCTAAAACTACATTCGATAAAATTTATGAATCTCTGCACATCACTATCGTCAATAAAGTAATACAATTATTTCCTTCAAAGTCGTTATCAATTAATACGGAACTTCATGAGCGGACAAACGTCAAACCGGCCATCATAGCGTGCCGCTAGTGTAGTGTGTGTTTATTGTGCACCTTTTTCTTACATCCTGCCTGTTTCCGAGTTTCTGGTTTTAATATAACGTAAATGTTAAAGCGCAGGCCGCATTGGAAGCGAAGCGAAACGAAACTAAGTTCGTTTCGCTTCGCTCATGTCATTACCGCGTGTTTTCATACTTCGGATCACACCGCGAACTACAGAGCTAAACTAAAGCTTAGCTGAGTTTGGTTTAGCTCTGGTAGTTCGCGTGTGATCCGAAGTATAATAATTTAATTTATAAAATTATTTTCAAAAAACCTTCTTCACTTCTTCAAACACCTGCGCCACTACAAAGTATATAATTTATTGTTGATTTTTTAAAAACCACTCGACCGATTTCGATAAAATTAAAATGTGACCACCTGGGAAGTATACCCTTTCAAACAAAAATAAAAGAATTTTCCAAATCGATTCAGGCGTCTTCGAGTAATCGGTGAAAATACATAAAAAATTATATAATAATTTGATATAAAAACATTCTTTTTAATTAAACAACCGACTTCAAACTCTCGCTTTACTAAATTACACACACACTATACAAAATATATAATTTATTGTTAATATTTTAAAAACCGCTCGACCGATTTCGATGAAATTTATATGGGACCACTTGAGAATTATAACCCTTTCAAACAAAAAAAATTTCCAAATCGGTTCAGGCGTCTTCGAGTATCGGTGGACATACATTAAAAAAAAAAGATTCCGAAGAATTGATAACCTCCTCCTTTTTTTGAAGTCGGTTAACGATAAGTATTTTTGTATTTCTTTTACAATAAAAGCGAAACCGTAGCGAAATTACGTGTTCTAACGCAGACATTTGAATTTTGAATAGGTAAGGCTCTATCCATTTGGTTTCACTCTGGTATTTCGGTTTCGTGGCGCAGTGTGCTAAGTGCCTAAAGACATGTCCTATGAATCTGTTTTTATTGATGATCGATTTGTCCTTGACAGCGAACTATCTCAATCTTTATCTCAAATCTCAATGCAAGCTATCGCTTTGGAAGAGGTTAGTTCTTACTTCAGCGCTATTAGTACCTACTTAGTAGAGATTACATAAAAGGACTAAGTAACTACTAATGAATGATTAGTAGTGAAGGCTCAGGGTCACTCAGCAGGCGATGGTGAGAGCTATGCTCGGAGTATCTCTGAGAGATCACATCAGAAATAAAGAGATCCGTAGGAGAATTTTTATCGAAATCACTCGAGCGGTTTTTAAAAAATCAACAATAAATTATATACTTTGTAGTGGCGCGCGGGTGTTTGAAGTTGGTGTTTTAAAAAGATTTTTTTATATTAAATTATAATCAGAATGTTCATTCATGTTTGTATCCTAGACAATAGAACACTGTGGTTGTTAAGAAAACAGTGTCCCTCCCCACCTTAGGGTATTTTCCCCTAAAAGGGGATTATTAGGGTAAAAAATTATAAATATTGTGTGATGAACATTTTGTCTTACATTTTTTCTTTTCTGAATCTATCTCTTTCAATCCCGTAACAGTGGATTCGCGTCAGAGATATTATTTATAATAGCTTAATCTTAATGCACAGGTTGCGCAAGTAAAGTGCTGAGTCGGCGGCAGCTATCTGCATAATTTTCGTAATCGGAGTGAAAGCAGTTACTGACTGCCAACCTTGTATTACATTTAAGTTATTTTTTTAATATTAACTCGTTATACTTATGTGAGGTTAACCATTTAACGTATAAAGTGTTTTAAAAGGGATAAAAGGAAGTCCTTTTTACAAGCTTTTATTTAACTTGAAATGTATGTGTTACGGTAAATGTGATTAATTGAAAATTATTAATAATTACCGATCATTATTAATAATTACCAAGATTGATGGTAAAAGTAATAAATTATTCACTTTTTTCGGTGACTATTAATAATTACATCTTACTCTTGGTAAATTTAATAAATTTATTTTATTAGAACTAAATATATGTATTAAAACTTAACCGAGTATTATAATATGCTAATGCAGTGATCTAATGAACAAACTAAAATAAATTTAAACAAGGGTTTTTATTATTTTTTATTTATTATTCGCATACATAATTGAAAGCAGGCAATACAAAAACACACATTAACATTAATCTGAACTTTCTGTATTATCAGAACATTCTTTATTCGAACATTCCTATGATGTATCATGCGATTGTTCAATATTAAAATACCATGTTCAGCTGTCGCTAGGAAAATATCACGTCAATCACTGCCAGCGAATAGCGGCAGAATACCTGATTGGTTGAGCGCGCTCTCACCCCGCGTCCCGCAGATCATCAGGAAAGAAAAGTTTACAGTGGTTTACTGAAACTTAGCATTATTTTGTTTCGATAAACAGGGGCGGGAAGGGGGTGTGACAACTTGCGGGGGCAAGGCAATAACGCGTCATTTATTAACATACATTTGTTTTGAAAGCACGTGTGCAAAGTGGTGTTGTTTCCGTGAATAAAACTTGTGGATTTATTATAACCTAGGGCTCTATGATGTAGTTTATGCTTAGTGGCAACAATATCAATTCGTAATCGACGATTCCTAAATCCCCGCAGTTTGGGTGGGCAGTACCCTGCAGCATCAGGATTGAGGAGCTATAACCTAGAGCTCCATGATGTAGTTTATGCTTAGTGGCTCGGTCCCTATCCGAAATATCGCTGGTATATCTATTAGGTCTAGATACGAGGAATCAAAATATTGCCTTTGGGCGGCACCATTAGGACCACCTGTATACACTTGCATCTGGAAATCCTTACTGTTGGCTCAGTTGGCCACTTTTATAACCACCCAGAAATGCTTTTACCCGGAAATCCTTACTGTTAGTTAGGTTCATCACAGCTTTCGTTGTTATTTTTTTTATGACAACTTGCACCCGAAAATCCTTACTCTTGGTGAGGTTAAAGGTGGCTGGAGAAAGGAGTCGGGTCGGGTTTAGAGGGATTGTCAGACTGTTTCTCGTTTGTTTTATCACTTTTACCAAAGATAACAGTGAATTATTAATAATAACCGATAAAAGTGATGAAATTCATGGTATTTATCAAATTTACCAAATGGTGAGTTAATCTTCTATCTATATATATATATATATATAAAAGAAAGTGGTGTTAGTTACACTATTTATAACTCAAGAACGGATGAACCGATTTGGCTGAAAATTGGTGGAGAGGTAGCTTAGAACCAGGAGACGGACATAGGATACTTTTTATCCCGTTCGACCGCGTTTCCGTCATGTCACTATAAAACGTGGTATAAGAAAAACGCATCTGACATGGAATAACAAAACGCAAATGACAGTGGAATAACAAAACGTAAATGACAGCTAAACGTAATTCCATGCGGACGAAGTCGCGGGCATCAGCTAGTTATTAATAATTACCGAAAATTATTAATAATTATCACATTTATCACATTTACCGTAACATAATATGTATGTCGCAGTAAGATAGTTGAAGCCGTGTTATAGCTATAAATCTAGGTTTATAGCTATATGCCGGAAGATAGCTACACGAAAGCGATTCATAGCTATCTTACTAGGAATATAGCTATCTGACTAGACTAATCTAGTAAAATGGTTATAGAAGTATACATTTTCTTTGATTTGCACAACTGGTGACTCTTTTTTAAGCCCCGACAAAAAAGGAGGCGTGTTTTTCCTGTTTGAAAGCTGACGTGATCGAGATCGATCATAGCTATAATTTATGAAGATCTGTTCAGGCGTTTGTAGATCTTAGGTTCCATTTGGTCAATATACCTAAGTTAAGTATGCACGCATATCTGATTATACCAAATGGAACCTAAGGCACCTGCCTGTTCGTGTCGAACCCCAACCTAACATAACTTTAGATTTTGGCAAACATAGTATTTCTATAACTATTTTACTAGATTAGTCTAGTCAGATAGCTATATTACTAGATCGCGTTCGTATTATAGCTATATTCCTAGTAAGATAGCTATGAATCGCTTTCGTATTCTTCCGGCATATAGCTATAAACCGAGGTTAATAGCTATAGCACGGCTTCAACTATCTTACTAAGACATGTATATAAATATATTATATATATGTATGTTTAGGTCAAATCTTGCAATATGAATTAGAATACATACACGACATACTGTTAAGGTTTAATTTACTTTGATGGTAATGTCATATAGTTTACTATTCATAGTTATCTATCCAATTTTGTACTAACCCTACAGGTGACCCGCCTGCTCGTTTGCTCTATACATATTAAAATGTGCCTAGTTTTAAAGCGTTTTTTACGATTAAAAAGTTTCAGTTCACGGCAGACTCCATAACACCTCAATCATAATCACCGCAAATACAAACATCAAAGCTCCAAGAGCTAAGCTACACAAAGCGTCAAAAAACCGTCTCCATTCTCATCACTGGAATCATCCGTCATCATCAGGACGTCATTTTTTATCGCACCCTACAGTCACACTCACGGTTCAAAAAACAAAACAAAGTATGAAATGGGTCGTCCCTTTTTACCTTCTTTTTTGTCACGCCTTCATGACGCACAGTGACTTCCTCCCATTGTGACTTGGTGAGAACACTGTGTATCGTAAACTTGACTTAGCATACAGCGGTGAATGTCCCCTCATTATATTATTTGTTAGTTTGTGTCTCGACATCTTCTATCGCTCGTTAGTTGTTATTTTAGTGATGGGATCAATCCGTAAACATAGTATTCCTCACTACCGGATCAACCACGTTTAAACATGGCGCTAACTAAACGTTAATTCACCAATCTGTTAACTCTAAAACTGGTCATCGTTAAATTTATTAGTGTGGTTAACTAATGTTATATTGGAATCAATTTTATAACGCTTTCCATGGAAAGCGTAACTACCATGTAACTACCATGGTAGTTACTAGTTTTTCGCAATAAAACGATGAAAGAGCTGATTTAAAATAGAAAATAGAACGTATAAGCCAATAAAAAATTGAAGAACTGTTTTTTTATAGTTTTGTATTCGATAAATAACAGGCTTGCGCTTGACGACAATCAATGATGGAAAGCATTGATGAGATCTATCGAAGTTGGAGTGCGCTTGCCTAGAAGATGCCTATTCATTCTTGCCTTGCAGGCAACATAGAACTTTTAAAATTTGTTCAATTTTAAACGTAACTTTAGTAATGATAAGCAATGGTTTGGAAAACTGGTCCATAGGTTATTTCATATTTATGTAGGTCATTCAAACTTTTTATGAATTAATGAATCAGAATAAAAAACTTGTTGTTTATTGTACTATTGTACTTTTATAGTACCACATAACATTCTAAATTCGCATCACTAGTCGTTACGTTCCCTTGGCTTTGTTGAAAGTGAAACACATGCCTATTTACGTTTTACGTTTTATGTTTCAGTGATATTACTCGTTGAAAAGTTTTTGTCATACGAAAGCAATGGTTAACAGTTAAATTTTTACTTGTATGTTGTTATTGCACTAAAAATAGCTCAAGGTACCCGTGACAACTCTTGGGTAAAGTTTAGGATTAGTGTAGTCAGAGTAACTATGAGTCTTACAATATCAGTAGCTAACTAATTACCTGTAATTAACGATATGATTCGAATTATTTTGAAAGCCATCGAAGTGAAACACGCCACCGCACGGGACAAGGGGCATGGCTCAGTGAATCCATTGCAGCTACATTGTAGCATTAGAATTGTTCACGATACGTTCGGTTGACCCCACATTATTATTCTAATGAACTGCATACAATCGTGCTGGTACATGGCTGGTACTAATATCGTGATGCGTGCGGCATGATATGGGGAACTGTTCATTTTTAGGCGTTTGAAGAATGGGTATATACGGGCCTTTTACTTGATTTCGTCCTGAACTACTTAAGTTTTTTTCGGGAACACTTTGTTTTTCGAGATTATAATCTATATATATAAAAGAAAGTGGTGTTAGTTACACTATTTATAACTCAAGAACGGATGAACCGATTTGGCTGAAAATTGGTGGAGAGGTAGCTTAGAACCAGGAGACGGACATAGGATACTTTTTATCCCGTTCGACCGCGTTTCCGTCAAGTCAATATAAAACCTGGTATAACAAAAATGCATCTGACATGGAATAAAAAAACGAAAATGACAGCTAAACGTAATTTTGTATTTGGTTAATTATGGTAAAAAATTATGGTAAAAACAATTATAAAAATTATAGTTTAACGTAATTGATAATATCATCAGTAATAATTATGTTTTCTCTTTGAATCATCATTAACAATGCCGCGAGCAAGACGATCAAATGTTTCCTGCTACAAAGCTACGGATTGACGTGATTTATTGGATAGGTATAGTTGACAACCTGGAGGGTGACAAAGATTTCCCGCGGGATGTTATGAACTAAATCCACGCAGACGAAGTCGCGGGCATCAGCTAGTTTAATATAAAAAAACTTTTTAAGAAACTGACTTCAAACGCCCGCACCACTACAATGTGTATAATTTATTTTTCGTACCACTTGCTCAAAAAAGTGACATTCTGTGCCACAAAAAGCGAACATAACAATAGTCATTTTTAATCTGTTAAAAACAGGGAAAGAAAATTGTACTGAATTTCATTCATCCTCTAGGGGGAGAATGTGATTTAAATTTGGAATACTTACCGATACTGAACTACATCTGTGTTTACACCATTGAGTTTGTATATAAAGCATTATACATCTTTTTGAAAAAGGAATACGCATTTATTATGCAGTTACGATTATTAAATAAAATTACGAAAACCGACGAGGCCGTATGAGCTTGATGCCTTTGTTTTTCCGACAAAAAAATATTAGTCTAGGAATTTGCCGCGTTTTTGTTTTCTTCAAATACATAAGGTAAGGCGCATACATACAACTTTTACATCGACTAAACTGTTTAGTCGAGTTGTGTACTTTTCGTGAATTCCATACAATCAAAAGCAAATCGTAAGGCTTTTTGATTTTTTTGTCGAGCAACTATCGTGTTGATAGTTTGCGCACATTCTATGATCGCAGTACATTTCCATAAACCTATGAAACACAACTAAACAGTTGTTCAACT
The DNA here is from genome assembly GCA_029955525.1 of Oeneis ivallda. Taxonomy (NCBI): domain Eukaryota; kingdom Metazoa; phylum Arthropoda; class Insecta; order Lepidoptera; family Nymphalidae; genus Oeneis; species Oeneis ivallda. The sequence continues at coordinate 7,213,125 of JARPMR010000025.1, read as the reverse complement.
AAAAGTTGTATGTTTGCGCTAGGCCTAAACGTTAAGTTTATTTTAATTTATTTTTATAAATAAGTTAATGTTCTAAAAATACGTTACGATGTTAAATCAAAGCGACAGTGACAGTGAATTGTCGGATTCCATCCTGGTGCAAATGGTCAGACGCAAGAACAGAGAAATACTCAAATCAACTCATCAACAATAAATGTACCAAACAAAAATGTAACTCTCTCTATCAATAATTGGACCAATGTTTCGAACGTTAACTTTTACTTTTAATTGTCATTATTTTTAATAAATGCTTATCTCATATTATTATTGTGTTAATTTTTTCGCAAATGGTACGAAAAGTAGAGTATTTCCCTCGGCGATAAAGCTGTCTTAGTCTTGGGTGAACTTAAATCCCTCACTACACTCAGGACTCGTCTTAAATCCCTCGCTTCGCTCGTGATTTAAGTTTTTAACACCCTCGCTACGCTCGGGAGTAAACCTCGAGTCCTTCGTTACGCTCGCGATTTAAATCGTCACCCGCGACAGAAGACACTGCTTCATCCCCTTGGTTAATAATCTATTATAATCTACTATTTCATCATACCTATTCGAAAAACGAATATTGGCTTCAGAGGATAGCGGGAGCAAAATTTAATTTTAACCCCATGGGACTTTTCATTTCTCTCTTCTGATTGGTCCGCGTTAGTGCTTTAGCATACTAAAGCACTAACGCGGACCAATCAGAAGAGAAAATTCAAAAATGTGTCGAAATTAACAAATGTTTGAGAAGCTGTTGTCTTCGATAAGTCACGTGATCAAATTTGTCGATTAGATATTGTATATACGCCCATACTTCCAACATAAATATTAATGGTTAATTATTTCATAAAAATTTATTTGGGTTTTATTACTCTATACATAGTAGGTTGATACTCCTAGCTTTTTCTCATAGGTAATGATGAAAAATAGTGTGTGTCATTCGGGGCCAAAATTTTTTGTTCTCGGGCGGCGTATATTGAATTCCTCGCTACGCTCAGGATTCTACTTTAGAATCCCTCGCTGCGCTCGGGAGTCTACTATAGATTCACTTCGCTCTGAATTCAAAAAAACGCCCTCGGGGAACAAAAAATTCCTTTGGCCCCATATAACACAAATAACTATTTCATCATAACTATTCGAAAAACGAATATTGGTTTCAAAGGATAGCGGGAGCAAAATTTAATTTTAACCCCATGGGACTTTTCATTTCTCTCTTCTGATTGGTCCGTGTTCGTGCTTTAGTATGTGTCGAAATTCAAAAATGTTTAAGAAGCTGTTGTCTTCGATAAATCACGTGATCAATTTGTCGATCAGCAGATATACGCCCATATTGTATCCAACATAAATATTAATTTTTAATTATTATTTAATAATAATTTATTTGTGTTTTTTTAAACTTTCAATATACGATGTCTATACATAGTAGGTTGATACTCCTAGCTTTTTCTCGTAGGCAATGTTGAAAAATAGTGTGTGTCATTCGGGGCCAAAATATTTTGTTCTCGGGCGGCGTATATTGAATTCCTCCCTACGCTCAGGATTCTACTTTAGAATCCTTCCCTTCGCTCTGAATTCAAAATAACGCCCTCGGGGAACAAAAAATGTGGATAAAAAGTCAATGTCACTCTCCAGTTCCACCTATTATGCAAAGAATTACCTCTATCCGTTGCTCTGTTGCTGTGTGATTGAAGGACAAACAAAACACTCTTTCGCGTTTTATAATACTCATATTAGTACCTAAGTATTGTATATACAACTTGTAACAATTAAAGAACACTTGATTACTCTGTTAATCACATTCTTTATCAATAATCCTGCCAATAAATTAGCGTAAATCGTTTTTAATTTGAGGTTTAAAAGATTAGTAGTTTGGTATTAGTACTTTTGTATTGTTTTATTTAAACTTTTAACGATCCTTAGTTTCGCGAATTCAGCCGTCTGGTAAGCTGGGTATCCATTTGAGGCAGCCTCGGGCCGAGCGGCTGCCTCGACCCGAGGCAGATCTAGTGGAGACCGTGCCGCGAGTCGAGGCTTGCCGCGACTTGAACCAAACGAGGCGGCCGCGCAGCGAGCCAAATCGTGTCGGTAAATGGCCATGCTCAAAGACGCCTCAGTGTGAGGCGTGCGTTCAGTGGAGACGGACGTACGTGTGCTCGGCACGCGGCAAAATGGATAATCAGAAATGTATCGAATTAATTAAGTTATATGAAAACCACCGACATTTGTGGGATCCAACTTCACCGCAACATTATAATAAACAATTGAAAGAATATTCTTTGAAAATAATAAGCAAGGAAATGAAACTACCCATTTCCGAAGTAAAAAAAAAATTACTTCGCTTTGTGGATCTTTTCGGAGGGAAAAATCTCGGCATAAAAAAGTCTCGTCACGGGATCAGGTAAAAATTCATTGGTTTTTACTAATACTACTAATGCTGCAGCGACTTTACGTGCGTCAACCATGGTGGTTAATGAGGAATTGAGAAAATCGTGGCTCGGGTTGAGGCTTGCCGCTCGATACGATATTATGTGTGCTCAAGTGGAGACGCATGTACTTTCCGCAGCCCGCGGCACGCTCAGGATGAGGCAGCTCGCCACGAGGCTGCGCAAATGGATACCCAGCTGTAGATTGGCTATTAATCATAAATACCTACCTTTATTCTCCTTTAGAGCGGACCGGATTCCGATGCAGCTATGAGTTATGACTCATTTAAAATTTACTTAGTTATTGTATTCGCGAAGTTTTTGCTGGTCAAGCTTGGCTTATACCCTTCGACAATTTAAAGCAGGACGTGCCTTCAAGCAGATTTAGTACTAAATAAATTCTGCCACTTTCCGCGGGAGGTGAGGTAACACGTACAGCACACATTTACTCACTCACTACGTCTCCAAAAGCTGTCACACTTACAGACAAGTGTAAATTGAAAATTTAAATCACCCCTGACATGTGAATCTACGGCCGGACTACTATACTAAACTATTACCCACTTTTCTGCTCCATCATCAGATACTTCTCCTCGATCTTCGATCCTCTATCATCTATCTAGCACCTTCTCATTGAGACCATTCTAATGAACCCAAACACACTATATCTGCTGTAAGTTGATGAAGAATTGGGTATCCCGCAAACTAGATACCAGCACCAGGTCAACGTGACCGTATTGCAAGATCATAACCTGCAAGGTTGAAGAACTCATTGAAACTAATCTATTGAACCCAAATACTATATTTCTGCTGTGAGTTTTCGAAGAGTCGGGTTCTCTGGAGACCATTCTGGTTGCAGCATCAGGTCGAAGTTATCAAATTAATTATCATTTAACGATTATACTGGCACGCGTGAAGCACTAAATCGAGTAATCATACGCCAAAAATGCCTTACATCATTTTGGAAAAGAGCTGATACTCTTATACTGCTGGACCGATATTAACCAAACATAGCTAGAACCACCGCAAGGAAACTGGATTTCAAATGAAAAAAACCGCATTGAAATCGGTCCATCCGTTTGAGAGCTACGATGCCACAGACAGACATCGACGTCAAACTTATAACACCCCTCTTTTTGCGTCGGGGGTTAAAAATGAGCACACAAGCAAATAATTACTATAAACTGACCCGTACCACATGGAGTATTTTCTACGCAAGTGAACGCGCTTTTACGGCGCGAGAGTCCTCCATAACTAATCCGACCGGTGGACCGACGACATCAAGCGAGTCGCAGGGAGCCGCTGGATGCTGTGGAAGTCCATGCAAGAGACCTTTGTCCAGCAGTGGACATCTGACGGTTGACGAAGAAGAGCGTTGGTGGTATAGACCATGTATAGACCCCTCGGTGTACTCCTCTCGAAGAGAAGGGTTTAGCCCATATTTCACCATGCTGGCCAAGTGCGGATTAGCAGACTTCACACACCATTGACAAGGTCTATACATGGTCTATACCACCAACGCTCTTCTTCGTCAACCGTCAGATGTCCACTGCTGGACAAAGGTCTCTTGCATGGACTTCCAGAGCATCCAGCGGCTCCCTGCGACTCGCTTGATGTCGTCGGTCCACCTGGGGGGGTGGTCTGCCAACACTGCGCTTCCCGGTGCGGGAAAGAAAACACTCGAATGAATCGAACTATTGAATTATCAACTGTCGATTAATTAATCTTCATAATAAACGAATAAATCGCTACCTTGTATCCTCATGTACTATTTACGGTAGGCGTTACAACAATGATGGCGCGGACATAAGCGGCGATGTATGTAATTGGATAAATGAAAACCTGCCATAGCCATAAGCCTAAGATAAGACTCTTTGTTTAGGAACACTTGTGGTTATTTGACGTAAACGGCTATGCGATTCTATTACGAGCAGCATGCGTGATACAGTCTTCCGTGAAACATTCCTGTTTATAAAACACGCCGAGAAATATTTAATGTTTTTAACGTTTACGGCACGTTACATTTACGGTCTCGTGCCGTGCACGTGTTATTTTACTATATGTTCATAAACATAGTAATATGAGATTTACTTCAAGTATAAAGGTGATATTGGAAACATTTTTAGGGTTCCAACGGGACCCTCTACTAAGCCTCCGCTGTCCGTCCGTCCGTCTGTCTGTCAGCAGGCTGTATCACATGAACTGTAATAGAAAGAATTTACACAGAATGTAATCTATAAAACTTTACGTGCCGATTTCACCAACGTTGAATGACGTTTATCCGAGTAATATATTGGATGTTGTCAAAATATGAAATTTACGCTCGGATAAGACTTATTTTTTACCTTTGACAAATGAACCACGTAGTAAATATCATTCGTCTATGTATTTTACACTCAAACCGCTTCGCACATAACAAACGAAAAATTGTGACAATGACATGATATTGTTGACATTTGAGCTTAGGTTGCGTTCAGAAATTGTTAAAAACGAGTGTTTTAAGCCCAATTTAGACGCTGCCTCGTAAATCGTTCATTTTTGCGAACATTTTCTGGGAAAATGTACCCTAAGGCCCTTTGCCCTAATGGCAGACGGTTCATTTTCGATGACTTTCGATTAAATTCACCCTTAGGGCGAATTAAGACTGTTCATTTTCGCAAAAATGTTCGCAAAAATGAACGATGAACTAGGCACCATCTAAATTGGGCTTAGATGATGTGGCGCAGCTTAGGCGCGTGGCGTGGCGACATCGATTCAGCACCAATCGATAAAAATCATCATCATCTTCATTAGCAACCCATCAACGACGGCTCACTACTGAGCGCAGGTCTCCTCTCCGAGAAGGGTCATAGGCCGTAGTCCACCACGCTGGCCCAATGCGAATTGGCAGACTTCACACCACACACCTTTACATTATGAGAACATTATGACGGACTCTCAGATGTGTAGGTTTCCTCACGATGTTTTCCTTCACCGTTGAAGCAAGTGATATTTAATAGCTTAAACGCACTTAACTCCGAAAAGTCAGAGGTGCGTACCCGGGATCGAACCTGCGACCCCCCGAATAAGAGATCACAGTCCTAACCACTAGGCTATCACTGCTTATATAAAATAGGTACTTACGATACTTTACGACTGCGATAAAAAATAGTTACGACTAAACTTTCAAATCCCAAAGAAATCAAGTCATGCGAAATAAAGTATTTTCGTGTAGGTACTTTCATTTTCTCATAAATTATAGAGTACAATTTTATTATAAAGTATGGGTGGCAACCCTAATTGCTGCTATAACTACAAATAATAATATGTAACAAAAATTTAAATCAATAATGGACAGCACTGATGAGGTCTAGGTTGGAGCACGCTTGCCTAGAAAATGCCTATTCACTCTTGCCTTGAAAGTAAAGTGGCCGGAAACACAGATGTTGGAAGTTCGTTCCACAACTTGAACCACGTTGAAGTTTGTGCGAGTAGGTTGGATTTCAACCACGTAAGGGTGCCAACGCTCACGATTTCTCGAAGTATACAACATACATACAGTATACATATAGCTCATGGAAAGCGTGACGGTGACGGTGACGATGACGCGAAATCCATGTTTTTTGCTCACCCAAAAAGTGCTCAGCGCGCCTAAAGAAGTTTTCACTTCAAGAAAGATTCCGACGAATTGAGAATCTCCTTTTTTGAATTCGGTTAAAAAAGCGTCAGGAACGCTTCAAAACAAGGTGGTGAAATCCCTTCAGGCCACGTGTATCGCTTTAAGATTGATAAGAGGTTGATAAGCCGTGATTTACGGCTGGATCTTAACGGGATTCGTGCTTTGATAACGTGGACATCGGTAAGCTGATACGGTAGCCTACTTAGAAGGTATTAGTACTAGAATTACGCGGTAGGTAGTTTTTAAACTTAAGAGCACTAACACACTGGGACACCATGGCGACGTTGTCGCCAGGGTACATAGCCGTGTGGCTACCTCTTGTACCATGGCTTAAGGCTACCAAATAAGAAGCCAGTGGTAGATTGTGTGTAGAACACAAACATGCGGGCGTCCGTTGGGTGACCTCCTGGCGATCAGTTGGCTTCTGAGTGAGGGAGGCGTAACTTAATTGTATACAAATACTGGCGACTTGGCTACGAGGTCGTCAGAGTATCCACTATCCAGTCACCACGTATAGGGCTCCGGGGCCCGTCGGTCGTAGCTACGCTTCTAAATTGGCGACGTCGCCAGACTGTAGCCAAGTGAGTTAACTGTCATACATTTCAATACGAATTGTTTGGATACGTAGCCGGCGACGTCGCCATGGCGTCCCAGTGTGTCAGCGTTCTAATAGTTACCGGTAACGGTTATACACAATGCTACGAAAATGCTAAAGAAAATTAAAACCATATGGGTTCAGTACAAAAAAAAAATTAAAAACTGTAAGCCGACTACGGAAAATTGAATACATGATAACATCAGTCATATTGATTTCATATAAAATGATCATATAGAGTACATATAAAATAGAGCCTATGCCACCTGGACCATTACGAACCGATTGACACCGCATTCATCAATATCGGCTCAGTAGTTTAGGCGCTACGATGGAACATACAGTCTATATGTATATTGTACATACCTACATAATAAGTATATGGACTGCTAAAATCATAACTCTTCCCTTTGGCTTTGCCGTAAAAATAGAGCGCATAGTAGGTAGCCGTTATATAGGTTACTTTTGACAGGCAACATCGGTTTCCTGTTTGACAGCTGTGAAACCGCAGACTGTTTGAATGGTCTCAGACGGTGCGCCATAGTTTCGCAATGCACCGTTTTTGACCGACTTCAAAAAATGAGTAGGTTCTCAATTCGTCGGAATCATTTTTTATGTATGTTCACTGATTACTCGAAGACGCCTGAACCGATTTGGAAGATTCTTTTTTTTTGTTTCAAAGGATATACTTCCCAGGTGGTCCCATTTAAATTTTATCGAAATCGGTCGAGGAGTTTTAAAAAAAATTTAAAAGGTTTCTAAAAATAATTTATATATAGTGCCTCGTTCGTCTAGTGGTTTTCATGTTCGATGCGGATCGTTCGTTCCATGCTGCAGATGGCGTAGTCCCGGGTTCAAGGCCGGCTTGTCAAGAAATTCTCATTAGTTTAGTTTGTCAATAAGTAAAAAAAATCTTTTGAAATCGATACCGACATCTTACTAACGTTATATTATGCGAAAGTGTAGATATTTGTTTCTTGGTTGGTAGCTGTTATACGTCGAGAGCTGTGATATACTACTTTTATCCCGGAAAAACAGGGTTCCCGTGGGATTTCGAAAACGTAACTTCACGCGGAAAAGTCGCGGGCAAAACCTCGGTTCGGAGGTAAAAGGCTATTATTCCTAGTAGAAACTAAGAACAAGTGTAACTTAAAAAACTTATTTTTAAAAAACAAGCTTTTACTAAAAGCTAGCTTAGCTGGTTACTTTATCAGACCTTAGATATTACATAGGAGTTAGGACTATAGAGTACTTGTCAAGAAGAATCAAACGAGCCTAAATTCGATGGGGTTACGTCGTTTTATTGCAGAGTTCCGATAGCCATCTTCCAGCTCATCAGTTCAGCTCATAATAATATTGCATAATAATATCTGATTTACTACATAATTATAATATATGTATCTTCAAAATTTCAGCTCAATCGGAAACCGGAAAGTGGTTATAAATATAATTAGTAATTTATTCATCTTGCAAGATTTGACCTAAACATACATATTATCACATATACATCGTAAGTTAAATAAAAGCTTGTAAAAACTGCAATTTACGCCTTTGGCTGTCGGTAAATAAATATAAAAAAAAATCATGGTATAATGAGGGCATATCCTTATTAATACCGTTAACGAAGGATAAAAACAATGGTTGTCAAGTTAAACAAAGGAGTGCAGTCAGTGGAAATTCGAAAAAACTTGAGAGGTGTCAAGGGACACCCGGATGGAACGTAGTTCCTTTCGATTACATTGTGTTCGGTATTTTCGCGGTACAACATTGAGTCTCCGTAGCCTAGTGGCTCCGGCAGTCGCCTAATAGTCGACTTTGAACTATTAGGCGACTGCCGGAGCCACTAGGCTACGGAGATCCAACGTTGTATCGCGAAAATACCGAACACAATGCATAATTCACATTCGACAAAAAAGTGTCGGTTTCAAAAATATGTCGAGTGTCGGTTCCTTAATTTTTTCCGTCTAGCCCCCTTCCGTACCGCGCGATAAGGAACTTACGTTCCAAAAACTCGTCGCTCTATTTCTTTGAGTATAAAACCAACACAGGAGTGGAATTGACCCCTAATTTATTTGCAAAAAAGTCTGTCAATTACGGTGGGGGGCGAGGTAGCACACATGAAAACTTGCTTACTACAGGTGCATTTTTCCATCACGTCACGCTCTATCATTACATGAAACAATCGCATCATATTATTATGTGTAAGCATTTTAGGGATTTGACACTATCGATTATCGACTTTCGATAAGTTCTTCTAATAATTATTTACAACAGAGTTACTTTATTCGAGAGTAAATTTTTTTGTTCGAGATCTTTAACATGGTAGGTACCTATATAGAAGCGCTAGGAAACGAGGCTCTTGCCGTTATTTTAGTCATAATATGCCTTTGCTATTAGATTGACTCTTTGTAGGCTTTTAGTACTAGCGTAAAGATACAGCTAGAAACTTTGGACTATATTGACGCTGGAAAGCGATCTAGCTTATTTCGAAAAATAACAAAATGACTTTTTTATATATTTGCAAGAAAAAGATACTGCGTCGGATTGTCGGATTTTCGTTTTCCTATGACATTAGAATAGAATAGAATAGAAATGTTTATTTTTCTAAGATACTATGTTGACCTTCTCTGCATGTTTATATTATATATTTTTTGTTATTCATATTTTTAAACGTACTCAAAAATGCTGTAAATACTAAGACACAATCTATTTTTCAATATTATACAGATACTTCAAAAAAGTTATCAATACTTTTTAGCAGTGCAGTGCACTTAGGTGTACTGTAAGGACTTAGGATTATCTGATTATTAACAGATTTTGTAGATACCAAGGTATTTACTCCGTCACTATACTCTCAATCTCATGCTGAAAGCATGCTGTAGGTACCACAGTATATCACCTTAGAGCAGCTGTTTAGTTATGATTTAAGGTTACAAGCCACCAGGGAGTGCTGTACTTTGTCATAGGTTTTTATAATTTTTAATAATATTGTTTATTAAGTTGAGAGACATTTAATTTTTATTTGAATACGTAGTGGGTATTAATATTGAACACATTGATTTTTTAAGTAATCTTGTTTAAATAAACATACAGCATTTTTAATGAAATATCATTTGTTTTATTTATGTTTAAAGCGAAATTTACTATGTATCTATTTTTAAAAAGTATATTAAGTACAAACTGTTAGGACTACATCATGTTTCCATAAAAATAGATACAGCATGATCAGCATTTCAGAGTTTAGAGTTATTTCGTGGTTTCATATGTTTCAAATACCAAGTTACAGCAACATTGCTTCTTGAAATTGAAAAATTATTAGTCGAAATTGATATAAAACTAATGTATAAAACTAAAGTAATTCTACTTTAGAATTACATAATTAGTATCATCTGATGTGTTACATTAAAAAATATGCTTTTTGAAAAAATCTGCTCCTGATAGCTTATTAGGAGCTGTTATAATTTTTTAAAACGTTATTGGCTCTGGTTTAAAGTTCACTTTTTCGATTTACAAGATCGTTTTCCAGCGTTGAATAATATTCTCTCAGTCCAGCATGGAGGAAACATAAAAAATAAAAACTGAACCCTAAAAAAAATTTATTTAAAGTTATGATTGGTAAGTTAAAACTTGTACCTACATACTTTACTTGGAAGGCTTATTTTTAGGGTTCCGTACCCAAAGGGTACCAACGGGACCCTATTACTAAGCCTACGCTGTCCGTCCGTCCGTCCGTCCGTCCGTCCGTCCGTCCGTCCGTCCGTCCGTCCGTCCGTTCGTCCGTCCGTCCGTCCGTCTGTCAGCGGGCTGTATCTCGTAAACCGTAATAGATAGACAGATGAAATTTTCACATATTATGTATTTCTATTGCCGCTATAACAACAAATAATAAAAATTAAATTAAATTAAAATATTTCCATGGGTACATGGAAATATTTTTATTTAATTTTTTTAACGGAACCCTAAAAGAGCGAGGCCCGACTCGCACTTGGCCGATTTTTTTCATCTACTTCATCTGAACGAAGTCTATATTTGTTTGTAATGCTAGGCTGCCGCCATGGCTATAGTGGCCACCCCATCTGTAATAAAACACCGCCAAGCTATTTAGCTTTCCGGTAAACCTAGCGGGATGAATAAGAAGTATGGGTACTTTCATTCAATTGCCAAGTTTTAATGAACCAAATATGTATAGAATTTAAATATTTTTTTTTCGTCAATGAACCATTAGTAAGACGATAAAAATATCTCGGTATAAATAATTTATACAATCCCCCCACCAATATCGACATATGAAATCTTGCTGTCCAGCCCTAATTTTATTGCGTATTAATTTTTTCAAGTCCTAATTTTCGAGTAAGAAAGACTTACGTAGAACTTATCATTATTATTAAACAATTTTTTAGTCTTGTTTTCATTATTTTTTGTATTATATTTGTAAAAATCCTTTCTTAGCGGAGGCCTACGTCATAGTAGATGTGCGGTGATAGATCAGTCAGTCAGTCACCTTATCATTTTATATATTTAGAAAATTATATCACACTGGCTATATGGAAATATATACCTATAACTTTTGAAATAATTGAGTAAAAAAACTAATTTTATGAATTCGCTGAGTTTATGTAGCTCTAGCTGCATCAATGGATTTTAAACAATAGTGGGAGAGTACCAGCCAATCAGACACCATTGCGATCTTTATAATAATGCAATCATTTTAACCGACTTCAAAAAAGGAGGAGGTTCTCAATTCGAATTTTTTTGTATGTTTGTTACGCCAAATAATGAATGGAATTTGATAATTTTTTTTTGTTTAGTAGGGCATACTTCAGAGGTGGTTCCCACATATGTTTTTGTTGATATAATGTTAGATGTTACTCCATAACTACGTCAAATCTGAACCGATTTCAATTTTTTTTGAAAGAACGCATAATAAGGTTGGGCCTATTTAAAAGGTGAAGAGAAGGTGATTCATATCTATCTTCGGTGATGGAGGAAGGAACTCAATGATTAAGAGCAAATTGCTCGCGATCAGAGATATACACTAAAAAGCTTAAACTAATAATGTAAAAAAAAAAATTATCTTTAAAAAACCGACTTCATACGCCGATCGGGCAAAGTTGGGCTAGCGTCGCGCATTGGTTTCATCATTTATATTTAGGTTAAAATTGTTTTATACTTTGTAGTGGCGTTTAAAGTCGGTTTTATAGAAAGAATTTTTTATCATTATTTGATAATCCCACAGACGATCAAAGTTCGTATTTATATATCTAGTCATATTTTACTTAAATTAGTCGTTCACCCCTTCCTATTCTATCGTGATTTTAATTCTATGGGATCAATTTATAATGCAGTTCATGAATAAGGTCTCTAAACGAATAGTAAGTAGGAAGATTAATTTTCAATATTTTCCCCAAATTATTTCATGTACGATTAAGTAGCAACATTTTCAGACGACAGTTTTCTTAAGTTTTCTGCATAAGTATTGCATTATTTGGATATAATAATACATCAGAAGTAAATAAATGTTATCCTTTAGTAAACTGGATTTTTTAAATATTTTTTTTAGAAGAAAATACTCTCATATTCGGCATTTATAGCGGAGCTCATTCCCCGTTAACCATACGTAGTTGACAGGCGCGTGACTCGAGTCAAACAGTTTTATATAACGGGTATGACCACTGGTCATACCCAACTTACAGAGGGGTACGCGCGTCAATTCTTCTCCTGTGTTGGTTTAATACTCAAAGCTCTATTTAGAGCGACACTCCCGTACTGTAGGTATATATGTATGTAAATACAAAGTAATGTGGGCCGGCACTTAACTGTACCGAATATCGACGCGTGTGGTATTGCGATTACTATTCCATCCTAAAGTGCTCCAGTTAAATATAACCACTTGTGTAAAACAATACTTTGCACGTGCGCTCGATAACACATTCGCTTCTCGTAAGTAGGTAGGTCAGGTGTTCATAGTTCGAAGAACTGGTGGTCGATGGGGTCCCAATGTGCTTGAGTAGCGAGTGAAGCGACCTCGTATTGGAAAGCGAAGTGTTGGTGTGTGACATCGCTAGATACAGGCGGCGCAAGACCGAGTCACGTGGAACTCCATACAAGAGATTTATTTCCAGTGATACGGTCCACCGGCATCTGTTAGAATCTTCTTCTTTATCAACCTAAAGACGTCCACTGCTGGATAAAGGTTTGCATGGACTTCCACAGGCTTCGCTCTTGCGCCGCTTGAATCCAAAGGCTCCCTGTGACTCGTTTGATGTCGTCGTTACCTAGTGGGGGGTCTGCCAACACTGCGCTTCACGGTGCGGGGTCGCCACTCCAGTACCTACTACCTTGGGACTTGCTGAGCCAGAATTTTCAGTCGAAAGAATGAACAGAGCAGTGGCTTACTACTTTATATTATAGGTAACTAGCTGATGCCCTTGTCTTGTTGTCTTTCAAATTAATCGCAACTGTGAAAGTTAGTAAGAGTGAGATCCTTTAATCATGTAATAAATGAGCTGATGATCTTCAAACGTCTCAATAGATCTCCATAACTAGTTATAGCTAAGAACCATCTAGCACTAGCTTTCAAACAGAAAAAACCGCATCAAAATCGGCTCATTCTATGGGTAGCTTCGAGGGAAAAGACAGACATACAGATACACACGTCAGACTTATAACACCCACCTTTTTTGTCGAGGAATACAACATTCCTATTATTCGCAACAAATGCTAACCACGTGCGTCAGAACTAGGCTATATCTAGGTCTCATTCCGTCCACGATCGGAGCGGACATTTCGTCCTGATGAGATAAATTAAGCCGCAATTGTTGGGTCGTCGATCTCCATGTAGACCGGCCCGGCCCGGACGCTAGGCTTACAGTAGTAAATATCATTCGTCTATGGCTTACATGGATGTTGAGAAAGACAGAAGGAAATACTTTTTCAGTGTGGCAAAAACAAAAGCTCTACAAAACCTAAAAATAAATAAGTTGCAAATGTAAATGAAAATTTTAAAAGTAAAACACCGGTGACATGCGAATCTATGACCGGACTATGTTCGATATACCTGACATCCTCTTACTCAGATTTCTGCTCCATCAACAGATCTTCTTCTTCGATCCTCGATCCTAGATCATCGTCTATCTCACACCGACTCATTGAGATTTGAGACCATTCTAATGAGCCCAAACACAATATCTGCTGTAAGTTACTTAGGAGTTGGGTGTCCCGCAGACTACTTGATGCTGCAGCATCAGCTCAAGGTTACCTTGAAATAATCCGAAGTAATATTACACCAAATTTCAAACTGTAAGTCCATTTAATCAAGGACATGAGCTGATGAACTTCAAACGTCGAGCAGCAGCTTCATAAATTTTAGCTAAGATCCACTTCGGTTACATTAACTTTCAAGCAGAATAAACTGCTACAATATCGGCCCATTGGAGAGGCTGCTATGAGGGAACAGACAAATTGGGATTTTCTGTCAACAAATTCGCAGTACTAGCACAGAATATATAATAGTACTACGTACTAGCCCGGAGTTAGGAATATGGCGGTGAGTCACCCCCGTACCCGTGCCTCGGAGAGCATGTAAAGCTGTCGGTCCTGCGCCTGATCTCCGGTCGTGTCGTTTTTGTCCCCCCCCGGACTATGAGAGCGAGGGAATAGAGAGTCTACCTGTGTTTGTGCACACACTTTTGCATAATAATTTCTCCCGCGCTGACCGGATTTGTTCGGGAGGACATTATTATTATGAAGATTAGGCAGCTTTTAATTAATTATTCTGGAGTGAGTGACAGCGTCCATGTAAACCAGTCTTGCATGAATCGCAGTTGACATACGCGTAACAAATTCACGCATCGTTTTGTTCGGTTTATTAGGAAAACTGTTGTTAGAGGAATAGAGAATACACCTATTAACTTATTCAGTATCGTATGCTTCATATAGGCTACAAGACGCTAGGTTTTATTACCTGACACGGCAAATCCAAAAAGTTATGATTTTAGCAGTTTATTTATGTATGTATGTACGTGTATCTATTTACGCATGCCTCCACCGTTGCGCCTAAACTACTGAGCCGATTTTGATGAATGAGATGTCAACTGTCAATCAATTCGTTATTACGGTCCGGGTGACATCAGGCTACATTTTATACGAACAAAATCAACCTGGCGAATCAATGTAGCATCCACAAAATTGGTGGGGGGGGGGGGGGGGGGTTTATACTACTGCGTTCGTTGAAGAAACCTGTCAATCGCTCATTCCGTTCGAAATTCAAAAATGTTTGAGAAGCTGTCTTCGATAAGTCACGTGATCAATTTGTCGATCGGATATACGCTGTCCATACTGTATCCAATATAAATATTAATGCTTAATTATTTCATATTCATTTATTTGTGTTATATTTAAACTTTCAATTACGTATTTGTAATGTCTAGAGACCGGATTATATGCAACATAAAAAGCTTGAAATATGCATGCAAATATGCATGAAAAATGCTTGAAATATGCACGAAAACTGACGGAATATGCAACATTAAATGATAAGTTTTAGGAACAAAAAGAAAAAAATCGGCCAAATGCGAGTCGGGCCTCGCTCTTTTAGGGTTCCGTACATGACCAAGTCATTGGTCAGCCAAACAAAAAGTCACAGGTTGCCAACGGGACCCTATTACTAAGCCCCCGCAGCCCGCTGTCCGTCCGTCCGTGTGACAGCGCGAGCGGGCTGTATCTCGTAAACGGTAATAGATAGACAGGTGAAATTTTCACATATTGTGTATTTATATTGCCGCTATAACAAAAAATAATTAAAATTAAATTAAATTACAAAATAAAGGGGCTCCCATACATGGAAAAGCTCTTTCATTTCATTATCCTACCAAAACAAAAGACGCGCGACTGCTGAATGTGCCGAAAATATAGCGATAATATGCATCTTATCTAGATTTTACGGAAAATATGCAATTAGCGCTGAGGATGGCTTAAATATGCAAATGCATAATATGTAAATATGCAAATGCATATAATCCGGTCTGTAGTAATGTCTATACATAGTAAGTTGATACTCCTAGCTTTTCCTCATAGGTATTGATGAAAAATAGTGTGTGTCATTCGGGGCCAAAATATTTTGTTCTCGGACGGCGTATATTGAATTCCTCGCTACGCTCTGGATTCTACTTTAGAATCCTTCCCTTCGCTCTGAATTCATAATAACGCCCTCGGGGAACAAAAAAATTCTGTGGCCCCTTATATAAATAACTATTTTGCTATCGTATCGAGTGGGATGTCAAATGAAAGAGGAGAAAATTCTGAATTCAAAAATATAAATGTAGTGGAATATTAAAATATACCAAGTGTCAGAAAAACAATTTGACTAATTATATAATACTTCAGCATTTACGAATACCGCCTAGCGACATCTGCCGGCAGCTTTTCTCATCATCACAATATGACGAATTTTACAGAAAATTTTCCATAGTCGGGTTACAGTTTAACCTTTTATCACTTGTTTTATTAGTTGCATGATTTAGTTTTTAAAATCCCTCGGGAACTCTTTGATTTTCCGGGATAAAAAGTAGCCTATGTCACTCTCCAGGTCCTCAACTATACCCATGCAAAAAATCACGTCGATCCGTAGCCCCGTTGCGGCGTGATTGAAGGACAAGCCAACAAACCAACAAACAAACACACTTTCGCATTTATAATATTAGTAAGGATACCATGTCACTCTCCACAACTATATCCATGTAAACAATCCGTTGTTGTGCAATTAAAGAACAAACCAACAAACAAACACAATTTCGCATTTATAATATACCTACTACTATAGGATAGTACTGCGCACTTTGTTCTCTAGGTAGATGTTTATTCCATAAACCTAAGACCTAAAGGATAAAGACTTCCTAGAATCCAAACATGTCTTATAGATACTGTCGTACAAATATAGCATAATTAATTAAACTATTGTTATATAAATTATTATATTACTAGCTGATGCCCGCGACTTTGTCCGCGTGGATTTAGTTTTTAAAGTCCCTCGGGAACTCCTTGATTTTCCGGGATAAAAAGTAGCCTAGATGTTGACCCGAGTAATAAGCTACCACGATATAAAATTTTGTAGAAATCTGTGCGGTAGTTTTTACGTGAAAGAAGGACAAACAAACAGACAAAAAAAATTTAGCTTCTGTTTTGATATCTGTATCTTGAACACAATTAGAAGCAAAAACCTTTTTTTGAATCTATTTCACGTACAGAGTTGGTTTAGTTTCTGTTTTATTATATGTATAGATATATAGATATTATACTTACGTTCAGTCGATAACTTTGTTTTACTATAAGGGCCGATTTAACCAACGTAAAATAAGTCTTAGATTTTCAACATGTTCACTGTCAGATTGTACCTACCAATGTATTCTTCGGTTTATGCGCGTTGGTGAAAATGGCAAGTATAACATTAACAAAGCATTATGTATACATTTCGCTTATTGTTTTCCTGTCTGATACCTAACGTATTTTCATATTTAGAGGAGTTTTCTACTTATGTGTGGTTTACCTTATTTTGGCAGATTGTTGCTATTTGCTATGGAGCTATTTACTTAATTATTCATAACCCTTGATTATGCTTAAATAAATAAATTAATTAATTATTTATCAATCAAAATACCTTTAAACGAGCAATTCTTGTGTATATATAAATTTATAATCTGAATCTCGGAAACGGATCCAACGATTTTCATTGTAAGGGGTTTCGGGGAAATTTAGTATGTCAGGGGTTTCGGGGGCGATAAATCGATCTAGCTAGGTTTCATTTTTAGAAAAGGTCGTTTTATCCGTGTTTTCAGGCAAAGAAAAACCCCTTACAATATCATTAGAATACGAAGATAAATTTCGCCATCATCTACAAAATTCCAACAGCTCAGTTAAGAAATCGGGCGGTCCCGAAACCAGAAGACCCGGGTTCGAATCCAGACGATTTATATATGTATCATCATCATCAACCCATCAACGGCTCACTACTGAGCGCAGGTCTCCTCTCAGAGAAGGGTTATAGGCCATAGTCCACCACGCTGGCCCAATGCGAATTGGCGGACTTCACACACCTTCAAGAACATTATGAAGAACTCTCAGGTGTGCAGGTTTCCTCACGATGTTTTCCTTCACCGTTGAAGCAAGTGATATTTAATTGCTTAAACGCACTTGACTCCGAAAAGTCAGAGGTGCGTACCCGGGATCGAACCTGCGACCCCCCGAATAGGAGACCACAGTCCTTACCACTAGGCTATCACTGCTTATATATGTATATGTATAATAAAATTGTAATGTCTGTCTGTGATTTTAATTTCACGATAATTCGACCGAGAGCATGATCTAAAATAAGTATTGTTTGTTTCAGAAAGCCCCGCCGCAGAGTTCCGCCGACACCGGATAGTGCAGCCCGTAATTCATCATGGACGGACCAAGAGAGAGATTACATCGACGCGGCACAAGGTTATATTATTCACCTACTATGCCATCCATAAATTACGTCACACAAATTTTATGGTTTTTTTACCCCTTCCCCCGTCCTTGCCACAGGTGGTCACACATGTGAATCCCCTTCACCCCTGGTGTGACGTCACATATTTTTCAATTTTACATTTCAGAAGTAATTAAATGAAAACAGCAGTTTTTCCAAATTTTTTTTATTTAAATTAAAAAATTTATAATAAAGTCAAGTAGTTTAGATAATGGAGTTACTAGTAATATTAGTGTATGTTTTTTACATATTTTCGCGTTTTTGACCGAGCGAAGCGAGGTCTCTGAGTTAACTAGAGCGATTTGCACTTGTCCGTCCGTCCGTCCGTCCGTCTGTCAGAGCCTTATAACTTTTGAATTACTGAACGTAATTACTTCAAATTTAGATATAATATGTAAACCGATGGCCTCCAGCCGAAAATGGCTTAAAAAGTTATAAAAATCTTTATTTCAGGGGGGCTCTCATAGAAGCGAATGCGAAGTAAAAAAAAAAATATCGCGTTACATAAAATTGTTACATATCATTTTAAAGATAATTTTGAACTGAGTACAAAAATATTTTTTTTTAATTTTTCCCTTAAAATTGACGAAATGGGGGGCTTTCAAAGTGGCGATTTTATACGCTCGCTTGAAGACGCTCTCTAGGAAAATCCGCTATGGATTTTCAAACTGATTTTATGTTTTTAGGTCACTTATATCCTGTACTTGAACAACAAATACTAAAATTATATGAATATTATAAAGAAACGAGATTATTTAATTTTTAATGTACATCAGTAATTCATATAGCATCAACATAGCTTCACAATAATGCTAATAGATGGCGCAGTCAGTAACTATTCCCATGGAACTACGAGTTACGACTAACGACCTATCCCAAAAACAGTTTTGCGTCGACCATTATTATTTAGTTACTTATTATAATACATACATAGGACTTAGCATTGTATTTAGGAGCTACCTACGTTAAGAGACTCCTACTTAGGGGATGATTTAGGTATGTTTGGTGAAAACGGGCATAATAATAATGTCAGTTTTGGTTATCATGTATCGATTGAATGAATAATCATGGGATACCGTTACCGCGAGGTCTCAGTTCGGGGCGAACCACTAGTTATTATTGAGATGCAGATAAGTGCCAATCACATAGCTTTTAACCCCCGTGTCCCTTGTCACACAATGTCACATTTTGTTAGCCCCCCTCCCCCCCTCAACGTGTGACGTAATTTATGGATGGCCCCTATGTATTACGAATGCTGTCATTTGCTGACCACAGCTGGACTTAGGTCACACACACACACACACACACACACACACACACACACACACACACACACACACACACACACACACACATGAGATTGTTAGAACTTATGACAGAGTAAAAACAAGACTCAAATATGTTCTGGCATAAATTTGTCTCCGTTATCTATCTTGAATCAGATCAGCAGAGTGACAGCTGGTGAGAGTGAACTATAGATTTCGCAGCAATGGGCCTTTTCACTTACCATAATCAACGCCATAATATTCGAATCACTTGTCTTAAATGATCGATCGTATTAATGAATCATTCGTTCAAGGTAAAAATAATTCATGGAACCATTTCGCAAGCTTCCTCTGTCGATTAAAAAACGCGAATCGGTCTTGAATTCCCAGATAAATCGGTTAAAAAAAAGATACCAGCTGAATTAAGAACCTCCTCCTTTTTTTGGAAGTCGGTTAAAAAGAAGCTGCACTTGGTAATTATTTTCTAAAAGTGAGAGAGGGGGAGTCGTATAAATGAACCCATTTCTCAGAAAGTTCTCGTATACACAAGGCCTGCCATTACGTATCAGTTGCATTACCTAATCACAATGCTCAGTGAACTTATCATTTCCTAAATTAATATAATTACTCTATGCAATAACAAACCCGTAAACATTCAATATGAGATTTAGTACAGTAAAATAAAAAAAATGAAAATCAAAATTAATCCCGCTGCCAAGGCCTTATACGGGTTCTCCTTTAAAGGATGACAAAGGAACTTTTTTAAAGCTCTTTCATAACTATTTGTATACAATTTGCATACAAAAGCTTTTAAGAAACTAATAAAATATTCTCTTGCTGGTTACTTTATAATATAGATTTGCATTTTAGTAGGTGTACGTAAGTAGCTGCTGTATCTATTGTTGATTGTACAACTTTCTATGATTGGACCACAGAGTAGGTAATAATAATGATTGGACCCTGACCTGAGTTTTAAGCCTCAATAGCCCAACGGTTAAAGGTGCGGACTGAAATCTGAAGGTCGCTGGCTCGAATCCCACCCGTTGCACTATTGTCGTACCTACTCCTGACACAAGTTTTCCGCTTATTTGGAGGGGAGAGGAGAATATTAGTCAAGTTCAATTTGGTTGATATTCTTTTAAAAAAAAAACGAGTAAAATCTATAGAGGGCACTCTCACTCTGCTCAGACTCAAGACTGAGTTAAAACGAGACAGATTTATCTCGGAACATATTTGTCTCATTTTAACTCTCTTGAATCTTGAGCAAAGCCAAGTACGATCTATAGATCTCAGCCTTAGACAAGACCAAAAGTCTTATATACATATATCATTTCTTTCCAAGTTAGCCCGCTACCATCTTATTAATTACCATCTATTTTCCGCAGTCGGGTATTTTTCTTGTTTACAGAATATTAGCCAAAATTATTAAAATTGGGTATTTGACTGCAACTAATCAAAATCTTGATATTCATTATTAATCATCGGAAATGTAACATAATAATATTATTATAAGAATAACATTTGTATAAACAGAAAATAAATCGGTCAAATCTATATATATAAAAGAAAGTCGTGTTAGTTACACTATTTATAACTCAAGAACGGATGAACCGATTTGGCTCAAAATTGGTGGAGAGGTAGCTTAGAACCAGGAGACGAACATAGGATACTTTTTAATATTATAAATGCGAAAGTGTGTTTGTATGTTGGTTTGTTTTTCAATCAAGTAGCAAAAACGCTACGGTTCGACGTGATTTTTTGCATGGGTATAGTTGAGAACCTGGAGGGTGACAAAGGCTAAGTTTTATCCGGGAAAATCAAAGAGTTCCCTCGGGATTTTAAAAATGAAATCCACGCGGACGAAGTCGCGGGCATCAGCTAGTAACAAATAAGTTATAAGCTGTTTTACTGTGACTCTACTTACCTGTCTCTTTCTAAAGCGATATTTTCTATGGAGCGTGTATGGAGCTGCTGACTTGTGACATCACACTTCAGTAACGCTCTCTCTGTCTAACAGGAAACTGACTAATTAAGACATTTAAAAAAGAAAAATGGCATTGTGTTCTAATATTTATTTTAAATATAATACAAATCAATATTACATTGGATAGAAGTAGGTGTTACTTTGCGGAAGTTCATGATTAGCAAGAAAAGGTTAGAATTATTTTGCTATAATCCGCTCTAATTATCTCTAGACAAAACTGTATTGTAAAGTCGACATCTCCTGAGGATGCTCCGGTGTCGGGGCGAAACGTGCATCGAGAGTAGTGTAAAAGTCTTGTGTGGTGGTGCATGTGAGTGGTGGTGGCATTGCTTGCTTGGGAACTTTGCTTTCTTGCTTGGTTGGAAAGGTGAGCGGTGGTTAGCTTGTAACTGCATGTTTGACCATACAGATTTTTTCTGTTGGCGGATTAAAGCAAAATAATTCTTGCTAAAACAATATCCAAAAAGTATCCATCCTCAAGTAACTCCAAGTTCCAACCACACGGGAACGCATCCAGCGGCATTCCAATCACTATACTAGTCAGAAGATCAATCCTTCGCTGAGACATAAATAAGGCGTTATTTTTGTCACAGACGAGTTTCTTTTAATTAGGGTTGTCGCGCTTTGTAGTGAGATACTTCTTCTTATCAACCGATAGACGTTCACTGCTAGATATATGTCTCACTTCTACATGCCTCGGTATTCCGCCACCCCGCATCCTCCTTCCATCAGCGGCTCCCTGCGACTCGTTTGATGTCGTCGGTCCACGTAGTGGAGGGGTCTGCGAACACTGCGCTTCCCGGTGTGTGGTCATCACTCCAGCAACTTAGGACCCTGGCGACCATCAACTCTAAACTTCATATTACGTATGCCACATAAGCATCCCGAGTCCCGACTCAACAAGCTATGTGATATGTCGGTATGCTCATTAGTGGTATTCTCTCTGCTCATTAGTGGTAAAAATACACATACCTATATTCATTGAATTTTATAAGAAAATTGTTTATATTATCACAATGTTACCCACAAAGGAGGGTTACTTTAGAGTAGAGCAAAAATCTAATTTAAAATGCATCAGTTTAACGATCACAATAACCTCTGATTGGCTGAATTTATGGCGTTCTTGCTGCATCAATGCATTTTAACCAATAGCGGGGAAGTGCCGGCCAATCAGAGGCCATTACAATCGTTACACTGCACTGATATAATCAATTTTAAGGCGAACTAAACGGGTCTGACCGCGAAATTAATTTGGTTTTAAATTTTAATTTCGCGGTCGGACCCGTTATTTGTAAACTAATACGACAAAGTAGGCTTATGGCATTCTAATTGCGCATATGGCAGTATCATCTTCACAGGTTTACATTAAAATCTTTACTTGAAAGTGTCCAGTTTAAGAAATTAGTCCAAGTATCGACTAATTTGTGAGTAACTCACGTCAAACTCGATACTCGGACTAATTTCTTAAACTGGAAGCCTAGGTACTTATTAGTTTACAAATTGCGAAAAACCAAATTTCAAAAAGAATTTTGCGGGCAAGACCCGTTTAGTTCACCTTAAAGAATATCACCACTTCTCATTCTTGATTTGATCTCAATATTATGGTTTATTGGTTTTTTTATACGCTTTTTATTAGCTTCACTTGTATGTTTGTAACAATGTAACTTGTAACCGACTTCTTTGGGCGCGATTTTGACCCACTTTAAACGGCCAGATTTCGTTCAAACTTTGTAGATTTATCGAGGACCGATGACAATACACTAATTTGATAAAAAAACAAAAAAAAAATAATAGTTTAAAAAAACTAAAAACACGCTTTTTATAGAAAACCAAACTAAAAAATAGAAAATAAATTTTAATTAATTTAAATTAAGAATAGGGTCCAAAAATTTCAATAAATATAAATTAATAATAGTGTAAATAAAAAAAATGTATTTTATTTTAAAAAAAGCGTGGGGTGCTTTTTAAGATATTATCAAAATGATAATCACTCTACTCATATCTGTCAATAAAATATTTATAACAATTGACACCATGCACCCCACGCTTTTTTTAAAATAAAATACATTTTTTTTATTTACACTATTATTAATTTATATTTATTGAAATTTTTGGACCCTATTCTTAATTTAAATTTATTAAAATTTATTTTCTATTTTTTAGTTTGGTTTTCTATAAAAAGCGTGTTTTTATTTAATCGCAGTTGTAAAGTAACAGGTTCAGAGAGTTAAATGTTAGCCCAATAACACAACCCTATTCGTATGTCAGTGTTCACATAGAAATCAAGAAAGGCAATTGATATAATGACAAGTTTTTGCCTACAACAACTGTCGCACAGCGTCATTACTCGTTAGTTGTTACTTGTTACGGCATAGGCAGTTAATACGTAAGTATATTGTTGGCAAGTAATACGTATAAGGGGCTCCGCAGACCATTGACTTTATCGGCCGATGCTACTTAACCGCAGTCAATGTGTGCGCAGAATAACTAGGAAGATACTCTATGGGATTGGGATTCCAATGTTCATGGAGTTAACTATTTAGTCCAGTCATTTAAGCTTAAAATAAGTAAGAATCTCGGAATTCGAGATACCCAGCTGTAAGTCTGTAAATACTTGTATATTGACACCATAAAAGTTGTCACGAGACCTACATATGGTAGGGTGTACGCAACTATTAAATTTCAAGGTCAAAGGTCACAAAAATCGGTTTTTTGCGCTTTTTTTGTAAATGCATGCACCCTAAACTTGGGCCCAATCCACTTTCCCCCTATGTGGCAGCCATTTTGTTTTTGTACTGAAATATTCTCTAAACGTGTACAAAAAGAATCATATCTCTCAAAGTTTTGGTCTTACTTAGATAAAAATGGGCTTATTCGAAGGGCAAAAATACTGTCCTACCGTCTACATTACAAAATAAATATGTTTACATTTCCATAACTTTAAAAAAAAATATGAAACCCGAAAAAAATAATCATAATATCATGCGTATGCGCTATGTTCAAACAACAATAACTCTGAAAGTATTAGACATACAGTTATAAATTAAATGTTGTATTGTAGCTTAGCTCAAAATCTCTTGATCTAGTAAAAAAATAAAAAGGGTTGTCGGGGGTGTTTTTGCAGTTATTTACAATAATTTGTTGATTTGCATGATTTTACGATTATTTTTTTCGATATTTTTTCAAAGGTTATGGAAATGTAAACATATTTGTTTTGTAATGTAGACGGTAGGACAGTATTTTTGCTCTTCGAATAAGCCCACTTTTATCTCAGTAAGACCAAAACTTTGAGAGATAGGATTCTTTTTGTATACGTTTAGAGAATATTTCAGTACAAAAACAAAATGGCTGCCACATAGGGGGGAAGTGGATTGGGCCCAATTTTAGGGTGTAATTGTACTTAAAAATAGTTGTTATATAAGTGTTTAAAATATCGCTAGTTCATGTCAGGACACACTGTATATGGCGCGTTTTCAACCGGAGGCACCGGTTGACCTGAAGTGATGCTGTGACCGCGCGCTCTCCGCCCTCTATCTCGAAAACGGTTCACCGTATAAAAAAATTTTTTAAACAAAATTTGTAGAGAATTTTGTATTCTACAATATTGATAATAAATACAAATAGGAAATGAGATATTTACAAAAAAAGCGCAAAAACCCGATTTTTGTGACATTTGACCTTGAAATTTAATAGTTGCGTACACCCTACCATATGTAGGTTTTGAGACAACTTTTAGGGTGTCAATATACAAGTATTTACAGAATTACAGCTGGGTATCTCGAATTCCGAGGTGAACTTACTATAATGACTGGACTAATTGACAACTTACAGTGATAGGCTATTGTTACCTACTTGATAACGTCGAAATATTGGATGTTTCTGTATATTCGACTGTTACAACTAAAACAATTCTGTACAATCGATTATCTGTTTTTTTTTATTAACACTTCACTTATATCCTGTACTTGAACAACAAATACTAAAAATTATATGAATATTATAAAGAAACGAGATTATTTAATTTTTAATGTACATCAGTAATTCATATAGCATCAACATAGCTTCACAATAATGCTAATAGATGGCGCAGTCAGTAACTATTCCCATGGAACTACGAGTTACGACTAACGACCTATCCCAAAAACAGTTTTGCGTCGACCATTATTATTTAGTTACTTATTATAATAAAATAATTGTATTGTAATTTGTTTTTTACCATATTATTCAATTAAAATTATTTTTTAGTTAAATTTTAGTTAAATATTGTATATTTTCTATTCGCGTCGATAGATGACGATTTATACAGATGCCCGTAACCCGGTTTCACTCGTTAGTACCTACATAATAATTCAATGTTTTCACTAACGTTCCCTAACCTTTACGGGCTACCTATAAGTTAGGTGATTGATGTTTTCTGTCAACTTATTTATCACGATCCTGTACGGGACACCTAAAAGGATATTGGGACGGATGTTAGGACTTAGGATTGTATTTAGGAGCTACCTACGTTAAGAGACTCCTACTTAGGGGATGATTTAGGTATGTTTGGTGAAAACGGGCATAATAATAATGTCAGTTTTGGTTATCATGTATCGATTGAATGAATAATCATGGGATACCGTTACCGCGAGGTCTCAGTTCGGGGCGAACCACTAGTTATTATTGAGATGCAGATAAGTGCCAATCACATAGCTTTTAACCCCCGTGTCCCTTGTCACACAATGTCACATTTTGTTAGCCCCCCTCCCCCCCTCAACGTGTGACGTAATTTATGGATGGCCCCTATGTATTACGAATGCTGTCATTTGCTGACCACAGCTGGACTTAGGTCACACACACACACACACACACACACACACACACACACACACACACACACACACATGAGATTGTTAGAACTTATGACAGAGTAAAAACAAGACTCAAATATGTTCTGGCATAAATTTGTCTCCGTTATCTATCTTGAATCAGATCAGCAGAGTGACAGCTGGTGAGAGTGAACTATAGATTTCGCAGCAATGGGCCTTTTCACTTACCATAATCAACGCCATAATATTCGAATCACTTGTCTTAAATGATCGATCGTATTAATGAATCATTCGTTCAAGGTAAAAATAATTCATGGAACCATTTCGCAAGCTTCCTCTGTCGATTAAAAAACGCGAATCGGTCTTGAATTCCCAGATAAATCGGTTAAAAAAAAGATACCAGCTGAATTAAGAACCTCCTCCTTTTTTTGGAAGTCGGTTAAAAAGAAGCTGCACTTGGTAATTATTTTCTAAAAGTGAGAGAGGGGGAGTCGTATAAATGAACCCATTTCTCAGAAAGTTCTCGTATACACAAGGCCTGCCATTACGTATCAGTTGCATTACCTAATCACAATGCTCAGTGAACTTATCATTTCCTAAATTAATATAATTACTCTATGCAATAACAAACCCGTAAACATTCAATATGAGATTTAGTACAGTAAAATAAAAAAAATGAAAATCAAAATTAATCCCGCTGCCAAGGCCTTATACGGGTTCTCCTTTAAAGGATGACAAAGGAACTTTTTTAAAGCTCTTTCATAACTATTTGTATACAATTTGCATACAAAAGCTTTTAAGAAACTAATAAAATATTCTCTTGCTGGTTACTTTATAATATAGATTTGCATTTTAGTAGGTGTACGTAAGTAGCTGCTGTATCTATTGTTGATTGTACAACTTTCTATGATTGGACCACAGAGTAGGTAATAATAATGATTGGACCCTGACCTGAGTTTTAAGCCTCAATCGCCCAACGGTTAAAGGTGCGGACTGAAATCTGAAGGTCGCTGGCTCGAATCCCACCCGTTGCACTATTGTCGTACCTACTCCTGACACAAGTTTTCCGCTTATTTGGAGGGGAGAGGAGAATATTAGTCAAGTTCAATTTGGTTGATATTCTTTTAAAAAAAAAACGAGTAAAATCTATAGAGGGCACTCTCACTCTGCTCAGACTCAAGACTGAGTTAAAACGAGACAGATTTATCTCGGAACATATTTGTCTCATTTTAACTCTCTTGAATCTTGAGCAAAGCCAAGTACGATCTATAGATCTCAGCCTTAGACAAGACCAAAAGTCTTATATACATATTATATCATTTCTTTCCATGTTAGCCCGCTACCATCTTATTAATTACCATCTATTTTCCGCAGTCGGGTATTTTTCTTGTTTACAGAATATTAGCCAAAATTATTAAAATTGGGTATTTGACTGCAACTAATCAAAATCTTGATATTCATTATTAATCATCGGAAATGTAACATAATAATATTATTATAAGAATAACATTTGTATAAACAGAAAATAAATCGGTCAAATCTATATATATAAAAGAAAGTCGTGTTAGTTACACTATTTATAACTCAAGAACGGATGAACCGATTTGGCTCAAAATTGGTGGAGAGGTAGCTTAGAACCAGGAGACGAACATAGGATACTTTTTAATATTATAAATGCGAAAGTGTGTTTGTATGTTGGTTTGTTTTTCAATCAAGTAGCAAAAACGCTACGGTTCGACGTGATTTTTTGCATGGGTATAGTTGAGAACCTGGAGGGTGACAAAGGCTAAGTTTTATCCGGGAAAATCAAAGAGTTCCCTCGGGATTTTAAAAATGAAATCCACGCGGACGAAGTCGCGGGCATCAGCTAGTAACAAATAAGTTATAAGCTGTTTTACTGTGACTCTACTTACCTGTCTCTTTCTAAAGCGATATTTTCTATGGAGCGTGTATGGAGCTGCTGACTTGTGACATCACACTTCAGTAACGCTCTCTCTGTCTAACAGGAAACTGACTAATTAAGACATTTAAAAAAGAAAAATGGCATTGTGTTCTAATATTTATTTTAAATATAATACAAATCAATATTACATTGGATAGAAGTAGGTGTTACTTTGCGGAAGTTCATGATTAGCAAGAAAAGGTTAGAATTATTTTGCTATAATCCGCTCTAATTATCTCTAGACAAAACTGTATTGTAAAGTCGACATCTCCTGAGGATGCTCCGGTGTCGGGGCGAAACGTGCATCGAGAGTAGTGTAAAAGTCTTGTGTGGTGGTGCATGTGAGTGGTGGTGGCATTGCTTGCTTGGGAACTTTGCTTTCTTGCTTGGTTGGGAAGGTGAGCGGTGGTTAGCTTGTAACTGCATGTTTGACCATACAGATTTTTTCTGTTGGCGGATTAAAGCAAAATAATTCTTGCTAAAACAATATCCAAAAAGTATCCATCCTCAAGTAACTCCAAGTTCCAACCACACGGGAACGCATCCAGCGGCATTCCAATCACTATACTAGTCAGAAGATCAATCCTTCGCTGAGACATAAATAAGGCGTTATTTTTGTCACAGACGAGTTTCTTTTAATTAGGGTTGTCGCGCTTTGTAGTGAGATACTTCTTCTTATCAACCGATAGACGTTCACTGCTAGATATATGTCTCACTTCTACATGCCTCGGTATTCCGCCACCCCGCATCCTCCTTCCATCAGCGGCTCCCTGCGACTCGTTTGATGTCGTCGGTCCACGTAGTGGAGGGGTCTGCGAACACTGCGCTTCCCGGTGTGTGGTCATCACTCCAGCAACTTAGGACCCTGGCGACCATCAACTCTAAACTTCATATTACGTATGCCACATAAGCATCCCGAGTCCCGACTCAACAAGCTATGTGATATGTCGGTATGCTCATTAGTGGTATTCTCTCTGCTCATTAGTGGTAAAAATACACATACCTATATTCATTGAATTTTATAAGAAAATTGTTTATATTATCACAATGTTACCCACAAAGGAGGGTTACTTTAGAGTAGAGCAAAAATCTAATTTAAAATGCATCAGTTTAACGATCACAATAACCTCTGATTGGCTGAATTTATGGCGTTCTTGCTGCATCAATGCATTTTAACCAATAGCGGGGAAGTGCCGGCCAATCAGAGGCCATTACAATCGTTACACTGCACTGATATAATCAATTTTAAGGCGAACTAAACGGGTCTGACCGCGAAATTAATTTGGTTTTAAATTTTAATTTCGCGGTCGGACCCGTTATTTGTAAACTAATACGACAAAGTAGGCTTATGGCATTCTAATTGCGCATATGGCAGTATCATCTTCACAGGTTTACATTAAAATCTTTACTTGAAAGTGTCCAGTTTAAGAAATTAGTCCAAGTATCGACTAATTTGTGAGTAACTCACGTCAAACTCGATACTCGGACTAATTTCTTAAACTGGAAGCCTAGGTACTTATTAGTTTACAAATTGCGAAAAACCAAATTTCAAAAAGAATTTTGCGGGCAAGACCCGTTTAGTTCACCTTAAAGAATATCACCACTTCTCATTCTTGATTTGATCTCAATATTATGGTTTATTGGTTTTTTTATACGCTTTTTATTAGCTTCACTTGTATGTTTGTAACAATGTAACTTGTAACCGACTTCTTTGGGCGCGATTTTGACCCACTTTAAACGGCCAGATTTCGTTCAAACTTTGTAGATTTATCGAGGACCGATGACAATACACTAATTTGATAAAAAAACAAAAAAAAAATAATAGTTTAAAAAAACTAAAAACACGCTTTTTATAGAAAACCAAACTAAAAAATAGAAAATAAATTTTAATTAATTTAAATTAAGAATAGGGTCCAAAAATTTCAATAAATATAAATTAATAATAGTGTAAATAAAAAAAATGTATTTTATTTTAAAAAAAGCGTGGGGTGCTTTTTAAGATATTATCAAAATGATAATCACTCTACTCATATCTGTCAATAAAATATTTATAACAATTGACACCATGCACCCCACGCTTTTTTTAAAATAAAATACATTTTTTTTATTTACACTATTATTAATTTATATTTATTGAAATTTTTGGACCCTATTCTTAATTTAAATTTATTAAAATTTATTTTCTATTTTTTAGTTTGGTTTTCTATAAAAAGCGTGTTTTTATTTAATCGCAGTTGTAAAGTAACAGGTTCAGAGAGTTAAATGTTAGCCCAATAACACAACCCTATTCGTATGTCAGTGTTCACATAGAAATCAAGAAAGGCAATTGATATACTGACAAGTTTTTGCCTACAACAACTGTCGCACAGCGTCATTACTCGTTAGTTGTTACTTGTTACGGCATAGGCAGTTAATACGTAAGTATATTGTTGGCAAGTAATACGTATAAGGGGCTCCGCAGACCATTGACTTTATCGGCCGATGCTACTTAACCGCAGTCAATGTGTGCGCAGAATAACTAGGAAGATACTCTATGGGATTGGGATTCCAATGTTCATGGAGTTAACTATTTAGTCCAGTCATTTAAGCTTAAAATAAGTAAGAATCTCGGAATTCGAGATACCCAGCTGTAAGTCTGTAAATACTTGTATATTGACACCATAAAAGTTGTCACGAGACCTACATATGGTAGGGTGTACGCAACTATTAAATTTCAAGGTCAAAGGTCACAAAAATCGGTTTTTTGCGCTTTTTTTGTAAATGCATGCACCCTAAACTTGGGCCCAATCCACTTTCCCCCTATGTGGCAGCCATTTTGTTTTTGTACTGAAATATTCTCTAAACGTGTACAAAAAGAATCATATCTCTCAAAGTTTTGGTCTTACTTAGATAAAAATGGGCTTATTCGAAGGGCAAAAATACTGTCCTACCGTCTACATTACAAAATAAATATGTTTACATTTCCATAACTTTAAAAAAAAATATGAAACCCGAAAAAAATAATCATAATATCATGCGTATGCGCTATGTTCAAACAACAATAACTCTGAAAGTATTAGACATACAGTTATAAATTAAATGTTGTATTGTAGCTTAGCTCAAAATCTCTTGATCTAGTAAAAAAATAAAAAGGGTTGTCGGGGGTGTTTTTGCAGTTATTTACAATAATTTGTTGATTTGCATGATTTTACGATTATTTTTTTCGATATTTTTTCAAAGGTTATGGAAATGTAAACATATTTGTTTTGTAATGTAGACGGTAGGACAGTATTTTTGCTCTTCGAATAAGCCCACTTTTATCTCAGTAAGACCAAAACTTTGAGAGATAGGATTCTTTTTGTATACGTTTAGAGAATATTTCAGTACAAAAACAAAATGGCTGCCACATAGGGGGGAAGTGGATTGGGCCCAAGTTTAGGGTGTAATTGTACTTAAAAATAGTTGTTATATAAGTGTTTAAAATATCGCTAGTTCATGTCAGGACACACTGTATATGGCGCGTTTTTAACCGGAGGCACCGGTTGACCTGAAGTGATGCTGTGACCGCGCGCTCTCCGCCCTCTATCTCGAAAACGGTTCACCGTATAAAAAAATTTTTTAAACAAAATTTGTAGAGAATTTTGTATTCTACAATATTGATAATAAATACAAATAGGAAATGAGATATTTACAAAAAAAGCGCAAAAACCCGATTTTTGTGACATTTGACCTTGAAATTTAATAGTTGCGTACACCCTACCATATGTAGGTTTTGAGACAACTTTTAGGGTGTCAATATACAAGTATTTACAGAATTACAGCTGGGTATCTCGAATTCCGAGGTGAACTTACTATAATGACTGGACTAATTGACAACTTACAGTGATAGGCTATTGTTACCTACTTGATAACGTCGAAATATTGGATGTTTCTGTATATTCGACTGTTACAACTAAAACAATTCTGTACAATCGATTATCTGTTTTTTTTTATTAACACTTCACTTATATCCTGTACTTGAACAACAAATACTAAAAATTATATGAATATTATAAAGAAACGAGATTATTTAATTTTTAATGTACATCAGTAATTCATATAGCATCAACATAGCTTCACAATAATGCTAATAGATGGCGCAGTCAGTAACTATTCCCATGGAACTACGAGTTACGACTAACGACCTATCCCAAAAACAGTTTTGCGTCGACCATTATTATTTAGTTACTTATTATAATAAAATAATTGTATTGTAATTTGTTTTTTACCATATTATTCAATTAAAATTATTTTTTAGTTAAATTTTAGTTAAATATTGTATATTTTCTATTCGCGTCGATAGATGACGATTTATACAGATGCCCGTAACCCGGTTTCACTCGTTAGTACCTACATAATAATTCAATGTTTTCACTAACGTTCCCTAACCTTTACGGGCTACCTATAAGTTAGGTGATTGATGTTTTCTGTCAACTTATTTATCACGATCCTGTACGGGACACCTAAAAGGATATTGGGACGGATGTTAGGACTTAGGATTGTATTTAGGAGCTACCTACGTTAAGAGACTCCTACTTAGGGGATGATTTAGGTATGTTTGGTGAAAACGGGCATAATAATAATGTCAGTTTTGGTTATCATGTATCGATTGAATGAATAATCATGGGATACCGTTACCGCGAGGTCTCAGTTCGGGGCGAACCACTAGTTATTATTGAGATGCAGATAAGTGCCAATCACATAGCTTTTAACCCCCGTGTCCCTTGTCACACAATGTCACATTTTGTTAGCCCCCCTCCCCCCCTCAACGTGTGACGTAATTTATGGATGGCCCCTATGTATTACGAATGCTGTCATTTGCTGACCACAGCTGGACTTAGGTCACACACACACACACACACACACACACACACACACACACACACACACACACACACACACACACACACACACACACACACACACACACACACACACACACACACACACACACACATGAGATTGTTAGAACTTATGACAGAGTAAAAACAAGACTCAAATATGTTCTGGCATAAATTTGTCTCCGTTATCTATCTTGAATCAGATCAGCAGAGTGACAGCTGGTGAGAGTGAACTATAGATTTCGCAGCAATGGGCCTTTTCACTTACCATAATCAACGCCATAATATTCGAATCACTTGTCTTAAATGATCGATCGTATTAATGAATCATTCGTTCAAGGTAAAAATAATTCATGGAACCATTTCGCAAGCTTCCTCTGTCGATTAAAAAACGCGAATCTGTCTTGAATTCCCAGATAAATCGGTTAAAAAAAAGATACCAGCTGAATTAAGAACCTCCTCCTTTTTTTGGAAGTCGGTTAAAAAGAAGCTGCACTTGGTAATTATTTTCTAAAAGTGAGAGAGGGGGAGTCGTATAAATGAACCCATTTCTCAGAAAGTTCTCGTATACACAAGGCCTGCCATTACGTATCAGTTGCATTACCTAATCACAATGCTCAGTGAACTTATCATTTCCTAAATTAATATAATTACTCTATGCAATAACAAACCCGTAAACATTCAATATGAGATTTAGTACAGTAAAATAAAAAAAATGAAAATCAAAATTAATCCCGCTGCCAAGGCCTTATACGGGTTCTCCTTTAAAGGATGACAAAGGAACTTTTTTAAAGCTCTTTCATAACTATTTGTATACAATTTGCATACAAAAGCTTTTAAGAAACTAATAAAATATTCTCTTGCTGGTTACTTTATAATATAGATTTGCATTTTAGTAGGTGTACGTAAGTAGCTGCTGTATCTATTGTTGATTGTACAACTTTCTATGATTGGACCACAGAGTAGGTAATAATAATGATTGGACCCTGACCTGAGTTTTAAGCCTCAATCGCCCAACGGTTAAAGGTGCGGACTGAAATCTGAAGGTCGCTGGCTCGAATCCCACCCGTTGCACTATTGTCGTACCTACTCCTGACACAAGTTTTCCGCTTATTTGGAGGGGAGAGGAGAATATTAGTCAAGTTCAATTTGGTTGATATTCTTTTAAAAAAAAAACGAGTAAAATCTATAGAGGGCACTCTCACTCTGCTCAGACTCAAGACTGAGTTAAAACGAGACAGATTTATCTCGGAACATATTTGTCTCATTTTAACTCTCTTGAATCTTGAGCAAAGCCAAGTACGATCTATAGATCTCAGCCTTAGACAAGACCAAAAGTCTTATATACATATTATATCATTTCTTTCCATGTTAGCCCGCTACCATCTTATTAATTACCATCTATTTTCCGCAGTCGGGTATTTTTCTTGTTTACAGAATATTAGCCAAAATTATTAAAATTGGGTATTTGACTGCAACTAATCAAAATCTTGATATTCATTATTAATCATCGGAAATGTAACATAATAATATTATTATAAGAATAACATTTGTATAAACAGAAAATAAATCGGTCAAATCTATATATATAAAAGAAAGTCGTGTTAGTTACACTATTTATAACTCAAGAACGGATGAACCGATTTGGCTCAAAATTGGTGGAGAGGTAGCTTAGAACCAGGAGACGAACATAGGATACTTTTTAATATTATAAATGCGAAAGTGTGTTTGTATGTTGGTTTGTTTTTCAATCAAGTAGCAAAAACGCTACGGTTCGACGTGATTTTTTGCATGGGTATAGTTGAGAACCTGGAGGGTGACAAAGGCTAAGTTTTATCCGGGAAAATCAAAGAGTTCCCTCGGGATTTTAAAAATGAAATCCACGCGGACGAAGTCGCGGGCATCAGCTAGTAACAAATAAGTTATAAGCTGTTTTACTGTGACTCTACTTACCTGTCTCTTTCTAAAGCGATATTTTCTATGGAGCGTGTATGGAGCTGCTGACTTGTGACATCACACTTCAGTAACGCTCTCTCTGTCTAACAGGAAACTGACTAATTAAGACATTTAAAAAAGAAAAATGGCATTGTGTTCTAATATTTATTTTAAATATAATACAAATCAATATTACATTGGATAGAAGTAGGTGTTACTTTGCGGAAGTTCATGATTAGCAAGAAAAGGTTAGAATTATTTTGCTATAATCCGCTCTAATTATCTCTAGACAAAACTGTATTGTAAAGTCGACATCTCCTGAGGATGCTCCGGTGTCGGGGCGAAACGTGCATCGAGAGTAGTGTAAAAGTCTTGTGTGGTGGTGCATGTGAGTGGTGGTGGCATTGCTTGCTTGGGAACTTTGCTTTCTTGCTTGGTTGGGAAGGTGAGCGGTGGTTAGCTTGTAACTGCATGTTTGACCATACAGATTTTTTCTGTTGGCGGATTAAAGCAAAATAATTCTTGCTAAAACAATATCCAAAAAGTATCCATCCTCAAGTAACTCCAAGTTCCAACCACACGGGAACGCATCCAGCGGCATTCCAATCACTATACTAGTCAGAAGATCAATCCTTCGCTGAGACATAAATAAGGCGTTATTTTTGTCACAGACGAGTTTCTTTTAATTAGGGTTGTCGCGCTTTGTAGTGAGATACTTCTTCTTATCAACCGATAGACGTTCACTGCTAGATATATGTCTCACTTCTACATGCCTCGGTATTCCGCCACCCCGCATCCTCCTTCCATCAGCGGCTCCCTGCGACTCGTTTGATGTCGTCGGTCCACGTAGTGGAGGGGTCTGCGAACACTGCGCTTCCCGGTGTGTGGTCATCACTCCAGCAACTTAGGACCCTGGCGACCATCAACTCTAAACTTCATATTACGTATGCCACATAAGCATCCCGAGTCCCGACTCAACAAGCTATGTGATATGTCGGTATGCTCATTAGTGGTATTCTCTCTGCTCATTAGTGGTAAAAATACACATACCTATATTCATTGAATTTTATAAGAAAATTGTTTATATTATCACAATGTTACCCACAAAGGAGGGTTACTTTAGAGTAGAGCAAAAATCTAATTTAAAATGCATCAGTTTAACGATCACAATAACCTCTGATTGGCTGAATTTATGGCGTTCTTGCTGCATCAATGCATTTTAACCAATAGCGGGGAAGTGCCGGCCAATCAGAGGCCATTACAATCGTTACACTGCACTGATATAATCAATTTTAAGGCGAACTAAACGGGTCTGACCGCGAAATTAATTTGGTTTTAAATTTTAATTTCGCGGTCGGACCCGTTATTTGTAAACTAATACGACAAAGTAGGCTTATGGCATTCTAATTGCGCATATGGCAGTATCATCTTCACAGGTTTACATTAAAATCTTTACTTGAAAGTGTCCAGTTTAAGAAATTAGTCCAAGTATCGACTAATTTGTGAGTAACTCACGTCAAACTCGATACTCGGACTAATTTCTTAAACTGGAAGCCTAGGTACTTATTAGTTTACAAATTGCGAAAAACCAAATTTCAAAAAGAATTTTGCGGGCAAGACCCGTTTAGTTCACCTTAAAGAATATCACCACTTCTCATTCTTGATTTGATCTCAATATTATGGTTTATTGGTTTTTTTATACGCTTTTTATTAGCTTCACTTGTATGTTTGTAACAATGTAACTTGTAACCGACTTCTTTGGGCGCGATTTTGACCCACTTTAAACGGCCAGATTTCGTTCAAACTTTGTAGATTTATCGAGGACCGATGACAATACACTAATTTGATAAAAAAACAAAAAAAAAATAATAGTTTAAAAAAACTAAAAACACGCTTTTTATAGAAAACCAAACTAAAAAATAGAAAATAAATTTTAATTAATTTAAATTAAGAATAGGGTCCAAAAATTTCAATAAATATAAATTAATAATAGTGTAAATAAAAAAAATGTATTTTATTTTAAAAAAAGCGTGGGGTGCTTTTTAAGATATTATCAAAATGATAATCACTCTACTCATATCTGTCAATAAAATATTTATAACAATTGACACCATGCACCCCACGCTTTTTTTAAAATAAAATACATTTTTTTTATTTACACTATTATTAATTTATATTTATTGAAATTTTTGGACCCTATTCTTAATTTAAATTTATTAAAATTTATTTTCTATTTTTTAGTTTGGTTTTCTATAAAAAGCGTGTTTTTATTTAATCGCAGTTGTAAAGTAACAGGTTCAGAGAGTTAAATGTTAGCCCAATAACACAACCCTATTCGTATGTCAGTGTTCACATAGAAATCAAGAAAGGCAATTGATATAATGACAAGTTTTTGCCTACAACAACTGTCGCACAGCGTCATTACTCGTTAGTTGTTACTTGTTACGGCATAGGCAGTTAATACGTAAGTATATTGTTGGCAAGTAATACGTATAAGGGGCTCCGCAGACCATTGACTTTATCGGCCGATGCTACTTAACCGCAGTCAATGTGTGCGCAGAATAACTAGGAAGATACTCTATGGGATTGGGATTCCAATGTTCATGGAGTTAACTATTTAGTCCAGTCATTTAAGCTTAAAATAAGTAAGAATCTCGGAATTCGAGATACCCAGCTGTAAGTCTGTAAATACTTGTATATTGACACCATAAAAGTTGTCACGAGACCTACATATGGTAGGGTGTACGCAACTATTAAATTTCAAGGTCAAAGGTCACAAAAATCGGTTTTTTGCGCTTTTTTTGTAAATGCATGCACCCTAAACTTGGGCCCAATCCACTTTCCCCCTATGTGGCAGCCATTTTGTTTTTGTACTGAAATATTCTCTAAACGTGTACAAAAAGAATCATATCTCTCAAAGTTTTGGTCTTACTTAGATAAAAATGGGCTTATTCGAAGGGCAAAAATACTGTCCTACCGTCTACATTACAAAATAAATATGTTTACATTTCCATAACTTTAAAAAAAAATATGAAACCCGAAAAAAATAATCATAATATCATGCGTATGCGCTATGTTCAAACAACAATAACTCTGAAAGTATTAGACATACAGTTATAAATTAAATGTTGTATTGTAGCTTAGCTCAAAATCTCTTGATCTAGTAAAAAAATAAAAAGGGTTGTCGGGGGTGTTTTTGCAGTTATTTACAATAATTTGTTGATTTGCATGATTTTACGATTATTTTTTTCGATATTTTTTCAAAGGTTATGGAAATGTAAACATATTTGTTTTGTAATGTAGACGGTAGGACAGTATTTTTGCTCTTCGAATAAGCCCACTTTTATCTCAGTAAGACCAAAACTTTGAGAGATAGGATTCTTTTTGTATACGTTTAGAGAATATTTCAGTACAAAAACAAAATGGCTGCCACATAGGGGGGAAGTGGATTGGGCCCAAGTTTAGGGTGTAATTGTACTTAAAAATAGTTGTTATATAAGTGTTTAAAATATCGCTAGTTCATGTCAGGACACACTGTATATGGCGCGTTTTCAACCGGAGGCACCGGTTGACCTGAAGTGATGCTGTGACCGCGCGCTCTCCGCCCTCTATCTCGAAAACGGTTCACCGTATAAAAAAATTTTTTAAACAAAATTTGTAGAGAATTTTGTATTCTACAATATTGATAATAAATACAAATAGGAAATGAGATATTTACAAAAAAAGCGCAAAAACCCGATTTTTGTGACATTTGACCTTGAAATTTAATAGTTGCGTACACCCTACCATATGTAGGTTTTGAGACAACTTTTAGGGTGTCAATATACAAGTATTTACAGAATTACAGCTGGGTATCTCGAATTCCGAGGTGAACTTACTATAATGACTGGACTAATTGACAACTTACAGTGATAGGCTATTGTTACCTACTTGATAACGTCGAAATATTGGATGTTTCTGTATATTCGACTGTTACAACTAAAACAATTCTGTACAATCGATTATCTGTTTTTTTTTATTAACACTTCACTTATATCCTGTACTTGAACAACAAATACTAAAAATTATATGAATATTATTTTTTTTTTTTTTTTTTTTTTTCATTTATTTGGAAAACATACAGCTTAAATAAATAAAATATAGCTAATACAATAATTATATCACTGGAGCCAGTTAAGTTTCCACGTTTTGGTAAAATACAATATTTTGGGTGGGAGTCCATCCTAAACTTTCAGTAAACAAAAATATTATAATAATAAAAGATAAATAAACATGTACCTTAAACGAGATGGGTCCACTCCTGCCATCAAGCCTTGTATTATATTGTGCATTTCTTGATGGCAGAGACGAACCCCCCACACTTATATTTAAATTGGTCTACTTTGAAATATTTCTTATTATACGTATCACAAGCTCGAACGATGAATCTGTTATGACTATAATTGGTTCTGGCACGTGGAAGTACAAACATGTTACTTTTACGTGACTTACGCTTATTTAATTTAGGTACACAATATTTTATTTTATTTAGAAGATAAGGACTATCGATCAATCCGTTGATAATTTTATATAAAAATATTTGATCTTTATGTTCCCTCCTTATTTGTAAAGTTTCTATTTTACTTGTATTAAATGAACTAAATCTTTTGTTCAAACATTTTATGAATTTGCGCTGAATATTCTCTAACATGTCCACGTAAACTGCATACTGAGGGTTCCAAGCAGTGGAAGCATGCTCCAAATGGGATCTGACAATTGAATTATACAAAAGGATTAGGGTTTTTGGGTTTTTGAAATCAGTCGTTTGCCGGAGAACAAACCCGAGCATTTTATATGCTTTATTTTTGATTTTGTTCAGATGCTGATCAAAAATTAATTGCCTGTCTAGTTGGATACCCAGGTCTCTCACCTCATCAACCCTACGCAATTTTTTGCCAAGTAAGAAATAATTATGAAAGAGTGCATTAATTTTTTTTCTAGAAAAGGAAATAGTGCAGCATTTATCTATATTTAAATCTAGTCCATTAACTTTACAATATTCACTTATTCGATTTAAATCTTCCTGTAAGCCTAAACAGTCTTTTTCAGTTCTTATTATATTGAAAATTTTTGTGTCATCTGCATACAAAAGTAGATGAGAGTTTTTAATACTATTTTTAACATCATTTATAAAAATATTAAATAGTAGAGGTCCGAGGTGGGAGCCCTGGGGGACACCAGACGTTATGGGTATAAAGGTGGAAGTATACCCTTTGACTGCCACTGCTTGGGTTCGCTCACGTAAGTAGGATACGAGCCACCTCAGGAGGTCACCGTGTATACCGATCGTCTCCAGTTTGGCAATTAAAATATCATGCGATATTTTATCGAAAGCCTTGGAGTAATCGGTATACACGACGTCAACCTGGAAACCATTATCCATCGCATCCAAGGTAACATCTAGCAATTCACAGAGGTTGGTTTCTGTGGAGCGTTTGTTTATGAAACCATGTTGAGACTGCGTTAAAAGCGGGCGTACTGCCGGGAATAACTTGTCGTATATGATTTTTTCAAAGAGTTTGGGGATGATAGATAATTTAGAAATACCACGGTAGTTTCTTACATTATGCTTATCTCCGTTTTTGTGAATGGGGACGATTATAGAACGTTTCCAAGTGTTAGGCAAAACACCAGATCGCAAGGAACTTTGGAATAAAAGCGTTAGAGGCACAGATAATTGATTGCTACATCTTTTAAGGAATAAAGGATGTAGACCATCAGGGCCACTTCCCTTGGTGACATCAAGAGCGGATAAATGCTTTTTAACAGTGTCAACATCTATCCCAACGTATCCAATGAGGGCTTGTGGAGATTCACTGGCATCGGATTTGAATTTAAGGTTTGAGCGCTTTACAAAAACAGATTCGAAAAAATTGTTAAAGAGGTCAGCTATATGTTGCCCATCATGTGCATTTTGATCATCTAAGTATAAACTATCTGGTATACTGTTAACGTTATATTTAGATTGTATAAACGACCAAAAACTTTTAGAATTAAGTGAAATATTACCTTCTGCACGTTCAATATATAAATTGTAACACGAAGCCTCAGTGTATTTGAATTCACGCCGAATCTCTGCAAATTGGATGTAGTCCGATTGCCTGCCATATATTTTCCATTTTTTGTGAATTCTATTTTTTTTATTTACAATCTTAATAAGATGGCGTGAGTACCAGCATGGATACCTAGTATTTTTCATCACTAACTTAGAAGGAATGAGCTTGTCAATTATCAGATTGACTATGTGATAAAATTCATCAACTGCGTCGATGATGCTTCTATTACCGAGGCGCTCAACCCAGTCTATTTTCGATAACTCTTCGTTAATGGCACTGTAATCTGCTGTATAAAAACGACGAACCAGACGGGGAGGAGGACGTAGGCTAGGTTGTAAGTTTTGGATGTCGACTGTTACATGGAGGGCAGGATGATGTTTATCTTCCGGTAATGATAATGGCTCCGCTCTGACTACTGCACAGTGGGAATTAGATATAACCAAGTCCAAACACCTATTATTAACGTTATTAACACCATTAAATTGCATCCAACTAGTAAAACATAGAAATGAATAAAGTTGCGAAGTTAATTGATCAGCAGTAGTATTCACTATATTATAATTTATATCACCTGAGTTGGATTGCCATTCGGCGTTCCTTATATTAAAATCGCCCACCACCAAGAACTCGTCTGTAGGATTATTAATGGTCAGGTCTGAAAGATACTCGAAAAATTGCTGTTGTGACCAGAGTTGATGTGGGTTTTGAGGAAAGTAGCAACAAAATAATCGGAGATTTTTAAATGTAGGCCCGCGGCTTAATGATATGTTTATTTGGGTGATTTCGGTATCTGGGAATACTGGCAGTGGATGCATATTAAATATATTGGTAGTAAGTGTACGGTGTACCGCGATAAGGGTACCGCCTCCCATGGTCAATCCAACTCGGTCATAGTCGCGATCAGTTCTATATACATTATAGCGTGAATCGAATAATTCTGCGTCGTTTATTCCCGTCAGTAGCCACGTTTCACTTAAACATACTACGTCGTAATCGTTTTTTAGTAGATTTTTCAGAAAACCAGTCGTTTTTGTTCGTAAACCGCGAACGTTCTGGTAAAAGAGACTAATTAACACTGTTTAAAATTAGGTTTAATATTAATCGTGAATATTTCGTAAACAAAACGCTTGATACAATATTAGATGTTACCAAAATAAGATAAAGTTTGTTGCTATAACATATTATTAAACGTTCGCAGTAGAATATAGATTTATGGTAGTAGTGCATTAAACATCTTAAGTCACATCTTACAAAAATTGGAAACATACTATTAATAGTAACAATTCTTAGAGTAATAGATAAAATGATTAAAAAGCAATAGTCAATTGTTATTATTAATTTAAGAAAAACAATACTCGTCAATGATTGACTTTTATAGTCGAAAAACCCCATTTTGTTAGTCCCGATTACTGTTGTGTATAAAGAAATTGGTGTCGCATTCGTAATTTGTAAGTTAAAACAAAAATCGGTGATAACTACGCACGAGTATGATACTTTCGAGCAAAAAACTTTCAAAACAATGTAACTTACCATGACCAGAACCAAATTAAATATGAATGTTACATGATTGTTTAACCTTAGTACATTACAGTACATTTCCGCTGAA
This sequence comes from Oeneis ivallda, assembly GCA_029955525.1. Taxonomy (NCBI): domain Eukaryota; kingdom Metazoa; phylum Arthropoda; class Insecta; order Lepidoptera; family Nymphalidae; genus Oeneis; species Oeneis ivallda. Next base: position 7,170,431 of record JARPMR010000025.1, on the reverse strand, counting down.
GGCCCTTTCTCACGCAGGACTACGCAAGCTGGGCCAGCAATGGATATCGCACATTGCATCAGCTTTCTGTAACACATGTGATCGTGATAACAGATAAAAGATATGCAGTCAGTGTTAGCGACTGAGTATTTGTACACCCACAATTTTGCAAGTTTATTTAATATTTGAATACCTAGAAGACAATAAATTATGACATGGATTGTAAACCTTAACTCAAAGCCTAGGTGTATCGAAAACTCATGATACCAGAACAAACGGAACACAGAAAATAAATACGGATTTTTTTTACACTGAGTACTAAACGATCGTTTCAAACCAACACCTAGTAGATAGGAAACACCTTTCACTGTATGGTTATTACCTAAACAATTTTTTTTAACGAATCTTCTGAAGTAATATGTAAAATTTTAGATTTGTCATTTTGACGAACCATGATTGTGCAGTTCCTCACCCAACAATAGGTATAATTTTTTTCCTTCGCCTTGAGTTTGGCTTTTTGTAGGAGCATTTTATTATAGCTTGAAAGGTGGTCGTTGATATAAACACGACTTTGATTGCCTGGAAAACCAATATCCGATGCTCTCAGGTCCTTGAGGCGGCGTAGGCACGCTAGGAAGTCATCCTTTTTGTATCTCGATAACAATTTTATGATAATCGGCTTAGGTTTTGAGTTGTCGATGTCATTCCTTACCGCAACTCTAGTGACAAAATCTATATCCCTCGACGGGTCCAATTGATACCCGCTCTTAACCGCCAGGTTTGTGATGACCTTGACAAGGTCCTCATCTTTCTTCTGCGGAATACCGTTTATTTGTATGTTCGAGCGCCGGACCCACTGTTCATTCTTTAAGTTAAATTCCATAATGTTACTCACCTTCTCCTTGAGTTCATTAAAATCTGACTTAATACCCTCTATTTGCGGCAACTTCAACTCGAGGTCAGAAACACGACTATCCAACTCTTCAACTTTCGCAGATAGTGTATTCTTTAACTCCGAAATCTCCTTCTTCATGAGATTTAAGTCTTTAGAGAAGACATCCAACGAGCTCTGTACGGCCTGGAATTTTTCTGTAATTAGGTTTATTAAGGCCTGACGTTGCTCCTCCTGTGATTTAGCTATACATCCTAATAAGTCATTTTTCAAGGACTGAAAGTCCGGAGAGTGTTTGCTTTGACCGCAGTCAATGGCGTAATCTGGATCAGTGCCCTTGACCGGAGTACCGTCCGCATTTTGAGACCCCTTTTTACTCGCCACTTTGCATGCAGGACATTTCCAGGAGGATTTGTATGACGTAGAAAGCTTAGCGTAGTTATCCTTTGTCATGCCCACACACAAGTAATGATAAGTTGAGGTACAAACGGAACATTTTACTAACTCCTTCGTTTCTAAGGCGGACTTGCAGGCTACACAGGTATGTGACATCTTGCGCGTTAGGAATAAAGTCCAAATTAGCACTTAAGGCAAACAACACAAGCAATACGAGTACTGTTGCGCAGGTAATCGTAGGTACAAACTTAATACACGTCAATCCAGTACGAACTCCCAGACGTTACTGATAATATTATAAAGAAACGAGATTATTTAATTTTTAATGTACATCAGTAATTCATATAGCATCAACATAGCTTCACAATAATGCTAATAGATGGCGCAGTCAGTAACTATTCCCATGGAACTACGAGTTACGACTAACGACCTATCCCAAAAACAGTTTTGCGTCGACCATTATTATTTAGTTACTTATTATAATAAAATAATTGTATTGTAATTTGTTTTTTACCATATTATTCAATTAAAATTATTTTTTAGTTAAATTTTAGTTAAATATTGTATATTTTCTATTCGCGTCGATAGATGACGATTTATACAGATGCCCGTAACCCGGTTTCACTCGTTAGTACCTACATAATAATTCAATGTTTTCACTAACGTTCCCTAACCTTTACGGGCTACCTATAAGTTAGGTGATTGATGTTTTCTGTCAACTTATTTATCACGATCCTGTACGGGACACCTAAAAGGATATTGGGACGGATGTTAGGACTTAGGATTGTATTTAGGAGCTACCTACGTTAAGAGACTCCTACTTAGGGGATGATTTAGGTATGTTTGGTGAAAACGGGCATAATAATAATAATGTCAGTTTTGGTTATCATGTATCGATTGAATGAATAATCATGGGATACCGTTACCGCGAGGTCTCAGTTCGGGGCGAACCACTAGTTATTATTGAGATGCAGATAAGTGCCAATCACATAGCTTTTAACCCCCGTGTCCCTTGTCACACAATGTCACATTTTGTTAGCCCCCCTCCCCCCCTCAACGTGTGACGTAATTTATGGATGGCCCCTATGTATTACGAATGCTGTCATTTGCTGACCACAGCTGGACTTAGGTCACACACACACACACACACACACACACACACACACACACACACACACACACACACACACACACATGAGATTGTTAGAACTTATGACAGAGTAAAAACAAGACTCAAATATGTTCTGGCATAAATTTGTCTCCGTTATCTATCTTGAATCAGATCAGCAGAGTGACAGCTGGTGAGAGTGAACTATAGATTTCGCAGCAATGGGCCTTTTCACTTACCATAATCAACGCCATAATATTCGAATCACTTGTCTTAAATGATCGATCGTATTAATGAATCATTCGTTCAAGGTAAAAATAATTCATGGAACCATTTCGCAAGCTTCCTCTGTCGATTAAAAAACGCGAATCGGTCTTGAATTCCCAGATAAATCGGTTAAAAAAAAGATACCAGCTGAATTAAGAACCTCCTCCTTTTTTTGGAAGTCGGTTAAAAAGAAGCTGCACTTGGTAATTATTTTCTAAAAGTGAGAGAGGGGGAGTCGTATAAATGAACCCATTTCTCAGAAAGTTCTCGTATACACAAGGCCTGCCATTACGTATCAGTTGCATTACCTAATCACAATGCTCAGTGAACTTATCATTTCCTAAATTAATATAATTACTCTATGCAATAACAAACCCGTAAACATTCAATATGAGATTTAGTACAGTAAAATAAAAAAAATGAAAATCAAAATTAATCCCGCTGCCAAGGCCTTATACGGGTTCTCCTTTAAAGGATGACAAAGGAACTTTTTTAAAGCTCTTTCATAACTATTTGTATACAATTTGCATACAAAAGCTTTTAAGAAACTAATAAAATATTCTCTTGCTGGTTACTTTATAATATAGATTTGCATTTTAGTAGGTGTACGTAAGTAGCTGCTGTATCTATTGTTGATTGTACAACTTTCTATGATTGGACCACAGAGTAGGTAATAATAATGATTGGACCCTGACCTGAGTTTTAAGCCTCAATCGCCCAACGGTTAAAGGTGCGGACTGAAATCTGAAGGTCGCTGGCTCGAATCCCACCCGTTGCACTATTGTCGTACCTACTCCTGACACAAGTTTTCCGCTTATTTGGAGGGGAGAGGAGAATATTAGTCAAGTTCAATTTGGTTGATATTCTTTTAAAAAAAAAACGAGTAAAATCTATAGAGGGCACTCTCACTCTGCTCAGACTCAAGACTGAGTTAAAACGAGACAGATTTATCTCGGAACATATTTGTCTCATTTTAACTCTCTTGAATCTTGAGCAAAGCCAAGTACGATCTATAGATCTCAGCCTTAGACAAGACCAAAAGTCTTATATACATATTATATCATTTCTTTCCATGTTAGCCCGCTACCATCTTATTAATTACCATCTATTTTCCGCAGTCGGGTATTTTTCTTGTTTACAGAATATTAGCCAAAATTATTAAAATTGGGTATTTGACTGCAACTAATCAAAATCTTGATATTCATTATTAATCATCGGAAATGTAACATAATAATATTATTATAAGAATAACATTTGTATAAACAGAAAATAAATCGGTCAAATCTATATATATAAAAGAAAGTCGTGTTAGTTACACTATTTATAACTCAAGAACGGATGAACCGATTTGGCTCAAAATTGGTGGAGAGGTAGCTTAGAACCAGGAGACGAACATAGGATACTTTTTAATATTATAAATGCGAAAGTGTGTTTGTATGTTGGTTTGTTTTTCAATCAAGTAGCAAAAACGCTACGGTTCGACGTGATTTTTTGCATGGGTATAGTTGAGAACCTGGAGGGTGACAAAGGCTAAGTTTTATCCGGGAAAATCAAAGAGTTCCCTCGGGATTTTAAAAATGAAATCCACGCGGACGAAGTCGCGGGCATCAGCTAGTAACAAATAAGTTATAAGCTGTTTTACTGTGACTCTACTTACCTGTCTCTTTCTAAAGCGATATTTTCTATGGAGCGTGTATGGAGCTGCTGACTTGTGACATCACACTTCAGTAACGCTCTCTCTGTCTAACAGGAAACTGACTAATTAAGACATTTAAAAAAGAAAAATGGCATTGTGTTCTAATATTTATTTTAAATATAATACAAATCAATATTACATTGGATAGAAGTAGGTGTTACTTTGCGGAAGTTCATGATTAGCAAGAAAAGGTTAGAATTATTTTGCTATAATCCGCTCTAATTATCTCTAGACAAAACTGTATTGTAAAGTCGACATCTCCTGAGGATGCTCCGGTGTCGGGGCGAAACGTGCATCGAGAGTAGTGTAAAAGTCTTGTGTGGTGGTGCATGTGAGTGGTGGTGGCATTGCTTGCTTGGGAACTTTGCTTTCTTGCTTGGTTGGGAAGGTGAGCGGTGGTTAGCTTGTAACTGCATGTTTGACCATACAGATTTTTTCTGTTGGCGGATTAAAGCAAAATAATTCTTGCTAAAACAATATCCAAAAAGTATCCATCCTCAAGTAACTCCAAGTTCCAACCACACGGGAACGCATCCAGCGGCATTCCAATCACTATACTAGTCAGAAGATCAATCCTTCGCTGAGACATAAATAAGGCGTTATTTTTGTCACAGACGAGTTTCTTTTAATTAGGGTTGTCGCGCTTTGTAGTGAGATACTTCTTCTTATCAACCGATAGACGTTCACTGCTAGATATATGTCTCACTTCTACATGCCTCGGTATTCCGCCACCCCGCATCCTCCTTCCATCAGCGGCTCCCTGCGACTCGTTTGATGTCGTCGGTCCACGTAGTGGAGGGGTCTGCGAACACTGCGCTTCCCGGTGTGTGGTCATCACTCCAGCAACTTAGGACCCTGGCGACCATCAACTCTAAACTTCATATTACGTATGCCACATAAGCATCCCGAGTCCCGACTCAACAAGCTATGTGATATGTCGGTATGCTCATTAGTGGTATTCTCTCTGCTCATTAGTGGTAAAAATACACATACCTATATTCATTGAATTTTATAAGAAAATTGTTTATATTATCACAATGTTACCCACAAAGGAGGGTTACTTTAGAGTAGAGCAAAAATCTAATTTAAAATGCATCAGTTTAACGATCACAATAACCTCTGATTGGCTGAATTTATGGCGTTCTTGCTGCATCAATGCATTTTAACCAATAGCGGGGAAGTGCCGGCCAATCAGAGGCCATTACAATCGTTACACTGCACTGATATAATCAATTTTAAGGCGAACTAAACGGGTCTGACCGCGAAATTAATTTGGTTTTAAATTTTAATTTCGCGGTCGGACCCGTTATTTGTAAACTAATACGACAAAGTAGGCTTATGGCATTCTAATTGCGCATATGGCAGTATCATCTTCACAGGTTTACATTAAAATCTTTACTTGAAAGTGTCCAGTTTAAGAAATTAGTCCAAGTATCGACTAATTTGTGAGTAACTCACGTCAAACTCGATACTCGGACTAATTTCTTAAACTGGAAGCCTAGGTACTTATTAGTTTACAAATTGCGAAAAACCAAATTTCAAAAAGAATTTTGCGGGCAAGACCCGTTTAGTTCACCTTAAAGAATATCACCACTTCTCATTCTTGATTTGATCTCAATATTATGGTTTATTGGTTTTTTTATACGCTTTTTATTAGCTTCACTTGTATGTTTGTAACAATGTAACTTGTAACCGACTTCTTTGGGCGCGATTTTGACCCACTTTAAACGGCCAGATTTCGTTCAAACTTTGTAGATTTATCGAGGACCGATGACAATACACTAATTTGATAAAAAAACAAAAAAAAAATAATAGTTAAAAAAAACTAAAAACACGCTTTTTATAGAAAACCAAACTAAAAAATAGAAAATAAATTTTAATTAATTTAAATTAAGAATAGGGTCCAAAAATTTCAATAAATATAAATTAATAATAGTGTAAATAAAAAAAATGTATTTTATTTTAAAAAAACGTGGGGTGCTTTTTAAGATATTATCAAAATGATAATCACTCTACTCATATCTGTCAATAAAATATTTATAACAATTGACACCATGCACCCCACGCTTTTTTTAAAATAAAATACATTTTTTTTTATTTACACTATTATTAATTTATATTTATTGAAATTTTTGGACCCTATTCTTAATTTAAATTTATTAAAATTTATTTTCTATTTTTTAGTTTGGTTTTCTATAAAAAGCGTGTTTTTATTTAATCGCAGTTGTAAAGTAACAGGTTCAGAGAGTTAAATGTTAGCCCAATAACACAACCCTATTCGTATGTCAGTGTTCACATAGAAATCAAGAAAGGCAATTGATATAATGACAAGTTTTTGCCTACAACAACTGTCGCACAGCGTCATTACTCGTTAGTTGTTACTTGTTACGGCATAGGCAGTTAATACGTAAGTATATTGTTGGCAAGTAATACGTATAAGGGGCTCCGCAGACCATTGACTTTATCGGCCGATGCTACTTAACCGCAGTCAATGTGTGCGCAGAATAACTAGGAAGATACTCTATGGGATTGGGATTCCAATGTTCATGGAGTTAACTATTTAGTCCAGTCATTTAAGCTTAAAATAAGTAAGAATCTCGGAATTCGAGATACCCAGCTGTAAGTCTGTAAATACTTGTATATTGACACCATAAAAGTTGTCACGAGACCTACATATGGTAGGGTGTACGCAACTATTAAATTTCAAGGTCAAAGGTCACAAAAATCGGTTTTTTGCGCTTTTTTTGTAAATGCATGCACCCTAAACTTGGGCCCAATCCACTTTCCCCCTATGTGGCAGCCATTTTGTTTTTGTACTGAAATATTCTCTAAACGTGTACAAAAAGAATCATATCTCTCAAAGTTTTGGTCTTACTTAGATAAAAATGGGCTTATTCGAAGGGCAAAAATACTGTCCTACCGTCTACATTACAAAATAAATATGTTTACATTTCCATAACTTTAAAAAAAAATATGAAACCCGAAAAAAATAATCATAATATCATGCGTATGCGCTATGTTCAAACAACAATAACTCTGAAAGTATTAGACATACAGTTATAAATTAAATGTTGTATTGTAGCTTAGCTCAAAATCTCTTGATCTAGTAAAAAAATAAAAAGGGTTGTCGGGGGTGTTTTTGCAGTTATTTACAATAATTTGTTGATTTGCATGATTTTACGATTTTTTTTTTCGATATTTTTCAAAGGTTATGGAAATGTAAACATATTTGTTTTGTAATGTAGACGGTAGGACAGTATTTTTGCTCTTCGAATAAGCCCACTTTTATCTCAGTAAGACCAAAACTTTGAGAGATAGGATTCTTTTTGTATACGTTTAGAGAATATTTCAGTACAAAAACAAAATGGCTGCCACATAGGGGGGAAGTGGATTGGGCCCAAGTTTAGGGTGTAATTGTACTTAAAAATAGTTGTTATATAAGTGTTTAAAATATCGCTAGTTCATGTCAGGACACACTGTATATGGCGCGTTTTCAACCGGAGGCACCGGTTGACCTGAAGTGATGCTGTGACCGCGCGCTCTCCGCCCTCTATCTCGAAAACGGTTCACCGTATAAAAAATTTTTTTAAACAAAATTTGTAGAGAATTTTGTATTCTACAATATTGATAATAAATACAAATAGGAAATGAGATATTTACAAAAAAAGCGCAAAAACCCGATTTTTGTGACATTTGACCTTGAAATTTAATAGTTGCGTACACCCTACCATATGTAGGTTTTGAGACAACTTTTAGGGTGTCAATATACAAGTATTTACAGAATTACAGCTGGGTATCTCGAATTCCGAGGTGAACTTACTATAATGACTGGACTAATTGACAACTTACAGTGATAGGCTATTGTTACCTACTTGATAACGTCGAAATATTGGATGTTTCTGTATATTCGACTGTTACAACTAAAACAATTCTGTACAATCGATTATCTGTTTTTTTTTATTAACCGACTTCAAAAAAGGAGGAGGTTAACTAATTCGTCGGAATCTTTTTTTTTATGTATGTTCACCGATTACTCGAAGACGCTTGAACAGATTTGGAAAATTCATTCATTCATTGTTTCAAAGGATTTACTTCCCAGGTGGTCACATTGAATCGGTCGAACGGTTTTTAAAATATCAACAATAAATTACTTATATACTTTGTAGTGGTACGGGCGTTTGAAGTCAGTTTTTCAAAAATATTTTTTTATTTTAAATTATTTTGTTTATATTTAGTGCACTCTTGTATTGCACTGAATTCTATAGATCGCCGAGTCAAGCAATTTTGCTGAGAACAAGTGTAAATTAAAAATTTTATTTTTAAATACAAGCTATTAGTAGCTACATCATTAGACTCTAGCTATCATCTGGGATCAGAGTTCTTGTCATGAAGAATTAAACGAGCCCAAACTCGATGGGGTTACATCGTTTTATTACAGAGTTCCGATAGCCATCTTCCGTCTCCATCATCAGATCAGCTCCATGTCACATTAATATTGCATTGTCATCCGATTTACACATACATGCAAAATTTCAGCTCAATCGGAAACCGGTAAGGGGTTCTAATTTATCTTGCAAGATTTGACCCAAACAAACAAATAAATAAACTGGTCAAGTTAAATAAAAGCTTATAAATACCAGTAAGAACAGAAAGAGAAACAGTATTATGTACGACCAAGGAATAGAACAAATTACTACACTTTGTAGGCAGTCGATTGCAAAGCGAAGCTATACGAACCAAGTATGGAAGGACCCCGAGCTAAGCTAAACTAAGTTAGTTCAGTTATTCGCGTCGTACGCCAGCTCAGTCTTCAAGCAGCTAATAAGTAAAGGATAAACAAGTCCCAATCATAGGAAAGTAGGCAGTCTGCGGTAGGTTTATTCTCGCCGGTAAACCGTTTCCTATTGCCGTGTTTCCTTCAATTACGCTTGTTAGATTAATGTTATGTTACTCTCTTACAAATTATTTATCTTTAGGTACCTACCGCGCGCTGTAAGTAAATATAATAACACTAGCATTTACCCTCGTCTGTCAGTGTGGAGTTAGGGTTTTGAAAATGAAGCGGGATTGATTTCCATCTATGGGCGCACTCCTCCAAGTTTTGACAGACAGTCAGACTGAATCCAAATGCAAAAAAATGCGAATTCACTCAAATTGACTCGGGGATGATCAGCAACAAACATCAGTGAACTACCCAACTTATTTAATAGTTTACAAAAAAACACAAAAACTACAATGTTCAGACCTCTCGGCTAGAGGCTCTAGCCGCTAGCCGAAACCGCACACGGTTGATTCGCACGGTTTATTATGGCCCATAATTTTATTAACCTACTAGCACAGAATATAATATTATATTCTGTGCTATTTATAATAGTTGCTCCTATCTAATGCCCGCGACCTCGTCCGTGTGTATTTAGTTTTTAAACTCCCTCGGGAACTCTTTCATTTTCGGGGATAAAAAGTAGCCCATGTCACTCTCCATGTCCTCCTATACCCATGCAAAAAATCACGTCGATCCGTAGCTCTGTTGCGGCGTGATTGAAGGACAAACCAACGAACAAACACTTTCACATATTTTATAATATTAGTATGATAGTATGATAGGCCTATCATTCATACCCATTTCATAAAGTTGTTTGCAATTTCAGGAAGGTCTCCATCACCCAGAGGTGACGATGACGCTCAACATCGAAGGTGAGGAGCATATCCTCGACCTGCGGTTAAATGAGGACCTGGTGGCCGGAGAGCACACGATAAGCTATCAGAAGGATGGCAAGACCGTTCTACATAAACCTACCGTTGAGGTGAGGTAACGAAAAAACATTAATATAAATTAATAAAAACATTAATAATTTAAAAAAAAATTGGTTGTCTGTAAACTCGGTTTACGGATAGATAGTTTTACGTGATAACGTCATAAATAAACATTGATTGAACACGGCGGGCGCTCTCTATAAACGCTTGGGCCGATCGTGCCTCTCTATCGCTTGTTCCGCGCTCGATCGCTTGCACGCGCAGGCTCAGGCGGAACGCAACACTTTTTCGTGCGTGCAGCCGGTGTTCATGGATTTATAAGACGTTATCACGTCCAAAATATTCATCAACTCGAACGCGTGAGAAACTATAGTAATTCCAAAGAAAAGGTGATTCAAAAATGTTCAGAGCAAAAGAAGCTCTCGTGCGTAGTGGTACAGCATAAACTAGCCTGCACATACGCAGTCAGCGCCCGTCCGCGTTACGCGAAGCTATTGGGTACTATTGGTTGTTGTTGTTTATACGGGTCTGCCCGCGAAATTCAAATTTGTGAGTAACTCACGTCCAACTCGGTATTTTGATTAATTTCTTAAACTGGTCACTTTCAAGTAAAGATTTTTATGTAAACCTGTGAAGATGATAATTCTACTGGCGCAATTAGAATGACAAGCCTACTTTGTCGTATTAGTTTACAAAATGGGAAAATTGAATTTCGCGGGCAGACTCGTATAATCCAACTTTCTTGCTTTATTTCGTGCCAGTTCAGCACAATGCAATTCGCCAATGGGTCGAGGTCGCTTTCGAGTTTTGTCACAATAGGCATGATGACAGTAATAAATAATCAATGAAATTATGAATTTTTCTAATGAATTAGAATTTATGGATTATAAAAAACTTATTTTTTTTTCTATTCTGAGCGAGATTGTTATTTATTTTGATAAAATAAAACTTTATATAATACAGAAATCCGCCATATTGGATTGAGCACCAACTTTATGTTATAGCGATACGTCACATCTATCTTAAAACTTTGACAAACTACTATGACAAAATATAGAGAGAGTGACCTTACGAATGACGCCATGATACCAGCGAACGTTTTGGCGTGAATTTTAAAACTTAAAATTGAAATGGCAATTTTATCTATCAAAACTTTTTGTTTGCTGAAATAAGATATTTTTTTGAAATAGATATTTCCGAACACCATCCAACAATTTTTCAAAATCGATCATCATGCCTATTTTTATATCTCCCAGTTTTTTTTTTTTAATAAAAGATTAAAGATATCAACCAAGTTGAACATGACTAATATTCTCTCCCCTCCAAATAAGCGGAAAGCTTGTGCCAGGAGTGGGTACGACAATAGTGCAACGGGTGGGATTCGAACCTGCGACCTTTCAGTTTTCAGTCCGCACCTTTAACCGTTGGGCTATTGAGGCTTCAATATTTGATCCTAGTAGTTGGTTTTACGAGCACCACCAAGACAAAATAATTACGCTGCGGGAAAAAACTATTATGATTTCAGCGTGTGTGGACATTTCAACTTGTCCACTTGTTTTTTCTTAGACCAAGGGCTGTGAATGAATTGTAATATATTTCCAGGAGCTAGACATATGCCAGTACTCTGGCAAGGTGAGAGGCAACAAAGAGTCCTGGGTGGCGTTGTCGACATGCCATGGCGTGCGAGGGGTCATCCACGATGGCAGGCAGATGAGATACATTGAACCTGCGCAAGGTATGAAAAAGAAAAGTTTATATTATGTACTTGTGGTTCGCCCCAAAATAATGGCCGGTACGGAGTATTTGCGAAAGCAACATCATAATGTTGCGAACATTGTTATTTGGACGGCCCGCACAACGTCTACGTCTCAGCAGAATCCGCTTTCCGAACCGGTGGTAGAATCATGACTTGTCATAAGAGTTCCCAGCAGTCTTTAGCGCACACGCCTAGATATCCCTTGTTCAGAATGGACGTGGAAAAAATTACCAACTTTATTTGAGGCCCAAAATCACACCATCATTAGATTGTGAAAGCAACTTGGTAATTATACCCTGTCCAACCGTTTATTTTCTTTTTGAGCTCAGTCTCACTCACTCTCACATAGTGAGAAAATAAACGGTTGCACAGGGTATAATTGCTTTTTCCGCCACAACACGTTACAATGTAGTCACGATTAGTTTTTAGTTTGGTGTTAGTTCGAGATGCGCAATTCGGTCGCGAATGCCCGTCCACGTCACACTGCGTGCATTCAAATCGTTCGTCGGATAAAACCGACAATCGGCGGGAACCAACGAGAGCGCTGCGAATGCACGTAGCTTGCGCGCAGCTGTTTTGTTGCATTGCATGTTGCTATACCTCATCATCATTAGCAACCCATCAACGGCTCAGTACTGAGCGCAGGTCTCCTCTCAGAGAAGGGTTATAGTTCACCCCGCTGGCCCAATGCGAATTGGCGGACTTCACAAACCTTCAAGAACATTATGAAGAACTCTCAGGTGTGCAGGTTTCCTCACGATGTTTCCTTCCGTTGAAACAAGTGATATTTAATTGCTTAAACGCACTTGACTCCGAAAAGTCAGAGGTGCGTAAGTTCTAGCATACTTAGAAAGATAATGTTCTCAAAGTGTGTGAAGTCTGCCGATTCTCGCTTGGCCAACGTATGTGGTACGTTAGGCCACTAAGGCCTAAAGTTTACCACTCTCATTCGAGAACCCAGTGGGCCGGCGGCAATGGGTAGAGAGGAGAGACTCGAGATGAATGAATGAAAAGGAAATCCTTTTAGCATGACTACAGAGCCCTACTTACTACACTTGACTTTTTAACCGATACGGCATAGCTAAATGGAAGGGTTAAGATTTTACCAATGTATGTATGTGTGCGACTATTCACATAATTATGTTATACCGTAGCGTGAAAACTACTGCGCCGGTCTATGAATGAGATGTCAATCAATTCGTCATTATCGTTTGGGTAACATAATCATTTTATACGAACTAAATCAATATGTCGGAGGTTATATTCAATTTTCTGTAGTCGGGTCACAGTTTTAAAATTTATTGCTCGTATCTTTTTTTTCAGATGTGGATACCGAGATAGGATCTAAGCACTTCATCTACGACCATTCAGATTTGACGAGGGAATTCCACTGCGGGTACGGCGATGTGACGAACAACACCAACTACGATCCTGAACTCATGAAGAAGCACCAAAGTGAACAGAGCCGACAGAGGAGTAGAGTTAGTCGGGTTAGTATTGACGATTGTAGAATGCTCATGTATTCTACATGTAGATAACACACACACACACTACCGCACTACACTTCGCTCACGTGCTGCTCTGTCCGCGGTCTAAACACGACTGAGCCCCACTACACACTCAGTGGTGCCTGTACTGTACTTATGTGTTTCGCTTCTACCCACTACTTGCTGCTCCTATACACTACAAGGATCTTCTCTATCAACCGATAGAGCTGACTGCTGGATAAAGGTCTCTTGCATGGACTTCCGCAGGTCTTGTAGTTTTGTAGCCGGATGTCCGTGTGTCTAGACTTTTGGGTATTGTGCTATGTCCATTAAGCCTATCTCTGGCAAAACAGCATGTAAATCTCTTTGGCATGTACAAAATTTTAAATCGCACGTAATTAATTTCAACATTGAACAACATTGAAGCAGTGATAGCCTAGTGGTTAGGACTGCGGTCTCCTATCCGGAGGGTCGCAGGCTCGAGCCCTGGCACGCACCTGTTAACGTTTTGGAGTTATTTGCGTTTAAGCAATTAAATATCACCTACTTCAACGGTGAAGTAAAACATCGTGAGGAAACCTGCACACCCGATAGTTCTCAAATGTGTGTAAGGTCTACCAACTCGCATTGGGTCAGCGTGGTGGACTATGGCCTATAACCCTTCTCTGAGAGGAAGCCTACACTTGTTAGTGAGACGTTTATAGGTTGCTCATGGCGATGATGAATTTCAACATACTAGTACTATATAGACCGATGGAGGAAGGGAAAAGTAAGAAATCTGTCATATACCCTGTCTTATCCAACAAATATTTGTACTGAAAAATTGACTTATTACTTATACTCTGTGCTGTAGCGTGGTGCGGTAGACTGGCAATTGAACTTAATTCATTTTGTACCATTTTGTTGCAATTAAGGTTCAATTCACAACTTATTTTTCAGAAAATCAGTTTTCGTAATTTTTTTTAAAGAATATCAACCAAGTTGACCTTGACTAATATTATTATTATCCTCTCTTCTTCGACTAAGCGTTATCCCACTAGGTGGGGTCCGCTTTCCGGCATGCTCTAGCCCACTTTGCCCGGTCTTCTGCATCCGATTTTCGTAATTTATTGGCTTTCAGATCGGCACTCACAATATCCAGCCAGCGCTTTTTTGGACGGCCGCGAGGTTTAGCTCCAGGGACGGCCATGTTAAGACATCTATTACCGACGTAGCTTTGTGGTTTCCGTGCCACATGACCGTACCATCTTAGACGGGCTTCTTGCAACTTGTCTCCGATGTCACGGTCACTGAGCCTGCTGCGGATGTGATCGTTGCGTTGTCGATCGCAGCGTGTGACATTGCACATCCACCGCAGCATTTTCATCTCCGTGACTCGAAGTTCTTGCACGTGCCTCGTTAAGGCTGGCCATGTTTCACTACCGTACAGGAGCACAGGTCGGATAATAGATTTGTAAATGAGTCCCTTAAGCTTAAGCGGCATTCGGCGGTCGCACAGCACACCGGTTAAGTCTCGCCATTTCATCCAAGCAGCGTTTATACGAGCTTTTACGTCGTGGTCGATGCCACCCGACTCGTGCAGCACGGATCCGAGGTATCTGAAGGAATGCGCACGGTGTGCACTTTCCTCCCCAATAGAGATACTTCCAGGATCCGTGCTGCAACATGCGAGGTACTCCGTCTTCGCCACATTAAGCGTCAGACCACCTTTCTCCAACGTCCTTTTCCAGGTGTTCACCTTACGTTCCAGTATCTGTCGGTCTCTGTTCACGAGTGCTATATCATCCGCATACATAAGAAGCCAGGGTGGTGGTTCTTGAATGCTTTCGGTTATGATATCTAGCAATACATTGAATAAAAATGGACTCAGAGCAGAACCCTGGTGAACACCAACTCTAACAACGAAAGGTGTTGTGTCACCAACAGCAGTCCTCACTATAGACTCGGAGTTAAGGTACATATCTCTGATAATGTCAACATAGACCTCAGGTACGCCTTTAGATCTTAATGCCCACCAGATGACTCGCCGAGGCACAGAGTCAAAGGCCTTTTGCAGGTCTAAAAACGCGAAATGCAAAGGGTGGTTCCTTTCCCTGTGTGACTCCATGAGGATTCTGTGGGCAAAGATTGGATCCATCGTGCCATATCCAGGTTGGAATCCAAATTGACACTCAGAGATGGTACACTCTTGGCGCAGCCTCGACTCCACAATGCGTTCGAAAAGCTTCATGGTGTGACACATTACTTTGATACCGCGATAGTTAGAGCAGTCCTGTACATCTCCTTTACCCTTATATACAGGAGTTATAATACTCAGCCTCCAAGGGTCTGGACTGGCATTTTCCGGGTGTTCAGGATACGGTTAAAAAGATCAGCAAGTAAGTACACACCACGAGAGCCTAACGACTTCCACGCTTCTATCGGAACGTTAAGACTGAAGACTGTTAAGAACCTCATCGGGTGATATCGGAGCAAAAAGTCCTTGGTTTGCAGGTAACTCGGGAGGTTGAGAGTCGAGGTATTGGGTATTAAGAAGCTTCAAGAAATACTCGCGCCATCTCTCCTTTACCTTCGCTTCATTGTACAGGAGACTGCCTTTGGAGTCTTTTACACAGAGGCATTTAGTTATGTCCCGCGTAGCTTTCTTTCGTGTTTTTGCCAGCTTAAACACGATTTTCTGTCCCTCATTCGTGTCCAACTTATCGTAGAGAGGTAGCGCTCTTTTAGCAGCACGTTTAGCAGTTCTGTACTCGGCTAGATCTTCAGGAGAGTTTGACTCCTGAAACTTCTTAAATTTAACCTTTTTCTCCCGAATTGCCATCTGAACAGAGTCATTCCACCACCACGTTTCCTTGTCAGGTACACGTCTTCCCTTCGTGACTCCAAGCACTCGATTACCAGTCGCAGTCATCACTGATTGAGTTCTAAGCCAGAAGTCGTTCGGTGACTCATTGTCAGTACCGGAATCTAAGCTTTCCATGCCTGAACGGAACTCATTCACTTTGTCGCTGGTCAGTAACCACCACTTGGTTTTGGGTATCTTGCGCTCAGCCACCTTCTTTTTCGGGGCAGTTTTGAGGTCCATAACAAGAATGCGGTGTTGAGTAGTAAGACTCTCTCCTGGAATGACTTTGCAGTTAGTTATTTTGCCAATGTTGCACCTCCTTGTGAGCATATAGTCGATCTGCGATGCGTGGGGACCACTTTTGTAAGTGACAAGGTGTTCGGGTTTTTTCTGGAAGAACGTGTTCACGACGGCCAAGTCAAAAGCAACGCAGGATCTGAGAATGATATCTCCCTCAGCGTTTGCTTGACCGTATCCAAAACCGCCGTGCACTCGCTCATACTCCGAGCGCACCGTGCCAACGTGGCCATTTAGGTCACCACCCACCACTATGCTCTCGGTACTCGGGATGCCGTGCAATATATCCTCAAGTTCGTCCCAGAAAGCTTCTTTTTCAGCGTCTGTACAACCAGATTGAGGGGCGTAAGCGCTAATAAGGTTGGTTACAGTGCCGCTTAGCAACACTTTAACCAACATTATCCGATCATTAACTCTCTGTACGTTAAGAATACTATTTTGGATATTTTCTGACAATACAACGGCAACGCCATTTTTCCCTGAAGGGGAACCGGTATACATCAGCTTGTAACCTTGTCCGATGTTACGGGACTTGTTGCCTTTCCACCGCGTCTCCTGCAGAAACGCTACTTGCACACTCCGTCTTTCGAGCACGTCTGCCAGCTCTCTGTATCGTCCAGTAAGAGAGGCAATATTCCAGGTGGCAAAGCGAAGCTTTGGTACTAGCGTCTTTGGCCGCGCCCGTACCGTACGCGGTAGCCCTTGCAAACTTGTCGCAGGTTTAGGGCGATGTGCCTGCGCGTCGTTTTGTGGCGACGCCCTATCCGTTGTAGTACCATTCCTTATATTTCCCTCCATGGTGATTTGGCGTGTTGTACAGGTTTTGTGTGGAGCGACTGCCGTCTGACCTCCACGACCCCGAGGGGTACTGTACCGTCGTCAGTGCCTCGTTCGTTGTACAGAAGGGTGCACCGCGAGCAGGTGAGGTTGACTTGGCCGACAAGATGTTGGTGCAGCCCTTACACCCTAATCCTCCTTTATTATCCTCTCCCTTCCAAATAAGCGGAAAGCTTATGTCAGGAGAGGGTATGACAATAGTGCAACGGGTGGCATTCGAACCTGCGACCTTACAGTTTTCAGTCCGCACCTTTAACCATTGAGCTATTGAGGCTTAATGATACCCTATGATTCTATGATTGCAATAATATGGTACAAAATGAGTTACGTTCTATTGCCCGACTCCCGCACCATGCTACAGCGCACAGAGTACATAGCTAAATAGACTCTCACTATCCCCAGTACAAAAGAGAGACCACCGAAGACACGGAGGTCCGAGGTCCGTTCAACGTGAACAAGCAGTCGCGCTACGTGGAGCTGGTGCTGGTGGCTGACAACGGCGAGTACCGAGCCAACGGCGAGAACATACACACGGTGCACAGGCAGATGAAGGACGTCGCCAACATCATCAACTCCGTAAGTGTTCAACGTGAACAAGCAGTCGCGCTACGTGGAGCTGGTGCTGGTGGCTGACAACGGCGAGTACCGAGCCAACGGCGAGAACATACACACGGTGCACAGGCAGATGAAGGACGTCGCCAACATCATCAACTCCGTAAGTGTTCAACGTGAACAAGCAGTCGCGCTACGTGGAGCTGGCGCTGGTGGCTGACAACGGCGAGTACCGAGCCAACGGCGAGAACATACACACGGTGCACAGGCAGATGAAGGACGTCGCCAACATCATCAACTCCGTAAGTGTTCAACGTGAACAAGCAGTCGCGCTACGTGGAGCTGGTGCTGGTGGCTGACAACGGCGAGTACCGAGCCAACGGCGAGAACATACACACGGTGCACAGGCAGATGAAGGACGTCGCCAACATCATCAACTCCGTAAGTGTTCAACGTGAACAAGCAGTCGCGCTACGTGGAGCTGGTGCTGGTGGCTGACAACGGCGAGTACCGAGCCAACGGCGAGAACATACACACGGTGCACAGGCAGATGAAGGACGTCGCCAACATCATCAACTCCGTAAGTGTTCTAAACTCTTTCCAAGTGGATCATATCTCACTACTGAGGACTTTAATTAATGTATGATTAAAACTGGACAGGTTGCTGTCATATTTTTTTTGGACGTTCTCCATTGACGCCATATTGCACTTGATTGACGCCATTTTGGCCCTGTAAGCAGTTAAACGAGTGCCTCTGGAACTAAGAATATTGCAAATGGCGCACCGACCCCTGTAATTAATATTTTTTGGACCTACTTGATTGACGCCACATTGGACTTGATTGACGTCATTTTGGCGCTGTAAGCAGTTAAACGAGTGCCTCTGGAACTAATAATATTGCAAATGGCGCACCGACCTCTACAAATTAATCTATGATTATACTCATGACTTGTCCTCTAGATTAGCTGAAATAAAATGTTATTTTATTATAAATATTGTAGTATTACTTGTCAGTTACTACCACGAACACTGTTTTTAGGGTAGATTTCTTTTTTTTTTTTTTTGTGGGTAGTTATTACCTACATTTCTTCGTGGGTACCACGGAGTACTATTTATATGTGGGACTCAGTTGTTTAGCCTCATTCGCTTTTTAGTGCTCTGCCACGCAACACTGTATCATTCAAATATTTAAATATTCAGATAGTTCTTAATTAATATTCAAGTTTTTATAAATAATATTCAAGTATAATAAGAAATTAAATTACAGCGGGCACGTAGAAGTGAAGAGTCTACGAGCTCATTTTCATCATCTACTGGACTTGAAATGTACATCGAATTACTCAACGGAGTCTTTCACGTACCTTACATTAACAAAGTACGATCAATTCACAGGAATTGCATCATAAAAAACTTTGTATGTAAATTCCACTCAATGGAATTATTATATTATGTACATCGAATTACTCAACGGAGTCTTTCACGTACCTTACATTAACAAAGTACGATCAATTCACAGGAATTGCATCATAAAAACTTTGTATGTAAATTCCATTCAATGGAATTATTATATTATGTACATCGAATTACTCAACGGAGTCTTTCACGTACCTTACATTAACAAAGTACAATCAATTCACAGGAATTGCATCATAAAAACTTTGTATGTAAATTCCATTCAATGGAATTATTATACTATGTACATCGAATTACTCAACGGAGTCTTTCACGTACCTTACATTAACAAAGTGCAATCAATTCACAGGAATTGCATCATAAAAACTTTGTATGTAAATTCCATTCAATGGAATTATTATATTGTGTGCATCGAATTACTCAACGGAGTCTTTCACCGTACCTTAAATTAACGATCAATTCACAGGAATTATGTAAATTCCACTCAATGGAATTATAATCAAACTACCCACCTTTGGGCGAGATATTCATGATATACACCAGAGATACCTACGGAGGTTCCCACTGGAGATAAAGAAAAAACAACCGCTTCACAATTCGGGCTGGAAATTTACAAGAAGTTGGCCGATCGATTAAATCATATTGCTACTAAACTTTATATGTTTGTGCTACCTACTAAATGGCCTTGACAAAGAGGCCCGAAAAGATTTGTTCCAGAACAAAAAATATATGGTTCCTGCTTACAGCGAACGCGTTAATGCTCCTTTATTAAACATGGAACTAAAGTCTTGCCCAAGTTCGTATTAAAACGAAAGAAGGGCATGGAAGCCAGACCGAAACAGATATCTTCTGTAATTTCTGGCCTCGCTCGTGTCGTAGATAGTGGTTATATTCTCTTGGTCGCAGACACTCAACTATAGAATGCAGACAGCAAAATGACAAAGGAAATAATGGAACGCATTCGTATGCTCTGTAATATACAATACTCGGATTCTATATGAGGGAAATATTTCATTTCATCTACCTACCTACCTACCTATGTACCTATGGTCTGTATAATGTACTTTGTGCTCAAAACAGAGGTGAATGACCACCTTATTCAAATAAAGATTGATAAATACCTACAGTTTTGGTGAAAACGTAGCAGATACCATAAAAACAGCAAAAGCTGACTCAAGATCAAAATTTGATATAATAAAGGGTCAGGACAAGAGTAACAGATCAGCAGTAGGAAAAACGATACAACCTCAACCATCGACTTCAAAAGTTTTAAACTACAAAGCTCCACCGCCGGCGCGCAGGCAGCCGGCCCAAACGAGGAGCCACCCGCCTGCTCCAGCGCGGAAGCCCGACTACTCATCGAGAAGGTCGCGGCAACAGCAGCAGCAGTACAGAAATCCACGTCGCGACAAGATAAGGCAAAATATGCCGGTCGACTTTCATTATTTGCCCAAAAATGGGCCTTAATCACAAATGATCAAACGATTATTTCTTGGTTTCGGGGTTATTAGTTAACATTTTCACGTAAAGTTATTCCGCAAATTCCTCCCATCGTTTTTCTGAATATACCGCTGAAGAAATGGGCAGTTTATCACATGGCAATTAAGTAACTCCTTACGATTGGCGTGCTACTACTCGTGCGCTGAACAATACTTATCGAGCATAAATTCCTCATAACAGTCTAACGATAAAAATCGTTTTATATTAAATTTAAAAAATCTCAATAAACATCTACTTACACATATCACATACAACATTTAAATTGAAAGATATACGCACACCTATAAAATTAATAACTAAAATTCATTTATGGCTACACTTGATGCCTATTTTTTATTAAAATTCATCCGGATTCTTGAAAATGCCTAAGTTTTTCATTCAATGGAAAAATATATGAATTTAATGTCCTACCTTTCGGATTAAATACAGTGCCATACATATTTAGGTTTCATGTCTAATAATATATTAGCTTGATGATATTTTATCTATCGGTAGATCTTCTATTAAATGTAATGAAAATATCAATATGACTATTAAACTTCTGACAGCATTAGGCTTTATAGTGAATTTCGATAAAAGTAATCTTTCACCATCCCTCTCTTGCAAATTCCTTGTTTATAATCGATTCTTATGATTTAAAAGTTTATTTACCTAATGATAAGAGACCCAAGATTCGGGAAAAAATTAGTATAGATTAAGAATCAAACTAATACAAAATAGTCTTAATCAAACATTGCAAAATTGATAGGTTTATTAATTCCTGCCTGTACTGCCATAGAGTATGGCTGGCCATACGCGAAAGCTTTTGAACGATGCAAATATCTTAATTTACTAAGTCACAGGGATTATAATCGTACAATGTATATCCCAGATTCGCTAAACGAAGATTTTGCTTGGTGGCTGAATAACATTAATAGTTCTATGCGCAAAATTAGAAGTGACTATTATAAAACAGAGATAGTTACATATATTCTGACGCCTCAACATCGGGATGGGGTACAGCCTGTGGGTCAGAATCCACAGGCGGACAGTGGTTCGAGTGGGAAGCGACCCAACATATTAAATAAATAGAACTACTTGCAGTTTTTTCCTGCTAAACGTCATCACTGTCAGATTCTTCTATCTTCTATTATTCTATATTAACCGTATGGGTGGTGTCCAATACCCTCACTTAACAGAGGTGTCTAGGAATATTTGGCAATGAATGGTGTGAATCGCGAAGTATTTTTATATACGCATATTATATTCGCTCCTCTGAAAATACCATTGCTGACGCTGAATCAAGACGTACTCACGCAGACATTGAATGGGAACTCAGCGATCCAGCATTCACTTGAATTGCCAATCTTTTTGGCCAACTTCAAAACTCACGTCAATAAAAAATGCGAAAGATTTGTTTCCCGATGCTTTCGCAATAAATGCTTTTACAATCAGATGGTCTAACTTCTATTTTTATGTGTTTCCTCTATTTTAAATCACATTTAAAACACTTCAAAAAATTATTTTTGACAGAAACAAGAATTAAAGTAGTACCTACCTAGGTGGCCGACGAAACCTTGGTACCCCCTTTTTCAATCACTTTTAATTTCTGACATGATAATTCTAAACCCACATGAAAATATTAAAATTTCTCTTTTTAAGAAAACACGATATACAATTGCAACTTACCTTGCCGAGATATTATACGGCGGTTATTACGAAGAGACTTCTCACCAGCATCGTTAGACATAATGCTGGCATCCCTGGCAGAAGTTCCATCAAATAGTACGACATTTGCTTGAAAAAAGGGGTTTACACATTGTAACTGACTGTAACTTCAAGAGTGGAGCTCAGTATGGAACTTTAAATACTCATAGAGCCACATTATCTTTAGTACTGGGCTCAAATATTTCTAAAGACGAGAGTTTTAAGATTCATTAAGGGAATCTTTGGACTATAACCCCCTCTTCCGAGATATGAACTTACATGGGATACAGCTTGTGTTCTAGATCATTTGACCAATTATCATCATTAATGAGGGTTTATCGTTGGACCAACTTTCAATGAAATGTATTACATTGTTAGCTCTAACAACACTCAAAAAATCAAACATTTTCGAAAATTAAAGTAAAAAATATAGAAAAAGCCTTCTAGCCTCTTTAGAAATAATCATCAAAATTCCTGATTTGATCAAAAAATCTAGACCAGGCTCAAATCAACTCGTCCTCATCATACCTTTCTTAACTGAAAAACCAGCTATGTACCCAGCACAGACACTTAAAGCTTATTTAAGTGAAACTTGTGTACGGCGTAGCCAAGACTATTTATTTATCAGTTACAAGAAACCTTTTAAACCAGTTTCAACACAAACATTAAGTTGCTGGGTTAAAAACACGCTAAAAGGTAGCGGCATAGATGTCTCCATATTTTCTGGTCACAGTACCAGACATGCTGTAACTTCAAAAGCCAAGTTCAGGTTTCAATATAAATCCTATTGGAAATACTGCTGGCTAGAGTCATGACTCGAATACTTTTTGGAAATGTTATAGTAAAAATATTTTTAATCAGGACAATACTTCTATGGCCAGAACAATAGAATAATTAAAATATTATGCAATAAAATAAATGTGATGATTATATAAAAATTTAATCTGAAACTTTAATGATTCATTTTCAGTTTTGTATTATTATTAATGATAAGTAAGGGTTCATCGAAAGGAAAAAATAGCTATAAATTAATAATAATATTATGTTTACGTTTTACTGTAACATAATATTATATATCATTCATTACCTCAGTATTTTCGGAACATGCTCTAAAAGTCTACAATATTTATAATAAAATAACATTTTATTTCAGCTAATCTAGAGGACAAGGCATGAGTATAATTAATGATTAAATGAGCTTACCTGTAAGTGAAATTCAATCATAATTATACGAGATGCCTTGTCCGAAGAGATTAGCTCCCTCCCCCCCCTGGAAATCCCTAATGTTGTTCCGAAAATACGATTAACTCTAAAATAAATGAGGCTAAACAACTGAGTCCCACATATAAATAGTACTCCGTGGTACCCACGAAGAAATGTAGGTAATAACTACCCACAAAAAAAAAAAAAAAAAGAAATCTACCCTAAAAACAGTGTTCGTGGTAGTAACTGACAAGTGTTACTACAATATTTATAATAAAATAACATTTTATTTCAGCTAATCTCTTCGGACAAGGCATCTCGTATAATTATGATTGAATTTCACTTACAGGTAAGCTCATTTAATCATTAATTTCATATGAAATCGGTCGGTTATGAATTCAACAGCAATGGAGTACTTACCGGATCGACGTGATTTTTTCCATGAGTATAGTTGAGGACCTGGAGAGTGTTATAAGCTATTTATCATCCCAGAAAATAAAAGAGTTACCGGGATTTTCAAAAACTAGATCCACGGGTATCAACCAGTATAATAGAATTTATTCAATAAATTTTATTTCCAGGTATATGCACCCCTTAATATCTTTATTGCCCTCGTGGGGGTGGTGGTTTGGACGGAGCAGGACAGAATACGCTTAGAGGACGATGGAGATGCGACTTTGACGCATTTCTTGACGTACAGAAGAGAAACATTGCTCAACGAAATACCTAATGACAATGCACATTTGCTGACGTAAGTTAACTTAATTTGTGTCCACACGTGAGTTAGGTTAAATTTACCACCTAAAAAGCACCTAGACTTGCAGCTCCCTATTCCTTTTGAATGAATTTGAAGCTGATCAAATGACGACTGATCGATAACATCAAACGAGTCGAAGAAAGCCGCTGGATGCAGAAGGTACATGACCCAGGCTTGTGGAAGTGCACAAGACTTTTGTTTAACAGTGGATGTCTATCGGTTGATAAAGAAGAAAGCCATGAATCCATGAACAGATGGCCTAACATGCTCTCGAAGACAAGAGGAATAGCTATAGGCCAATTTCGAATCTCCAAATTCGATCATCCATCCAGTTACCGACTTGAATCATCGTTGCTTAAGCAGCGTAATCGACGGATGAGTTTCCACACCTATCACCATCTCACTTCTAATATTCCTCATCCACTAGTAGTGTTCGTCTTCTTCAACCAATATACTTCCATTGATGAACATAGTTCTTTTGTAGAGGCTTCTCATCATTATCATCATCAGCCAAAATGCATCTACTGTACTGTCTACTGTTTATGCCTCTTTTAAGTAGTGCCAACTTTTTGCATCCAATCGATGCCTTCCACTTTCCGGATGTCATAGCTCCATCTGGCCGGAAGCTCGTTACACTCCGTTCGCCAAGACGCTTCGAGACTCCTAAATCTTTAAATTCATAACCATAACCACCCATAATATATAACCAATTACTTTCATTCCAGACGAAAGAAATTCAAAGACGGCGTTGTAGGCAAAGCTTTGAAAGGCCCGATATGCACATATCAATACTCTGGAGGAGTTGCCTCGAACCACTCTGAGGTCATCGGTCTCGTAGCGACAACTATAGCACACGAAATGGGGCACAACTTCGGCATGGAACACGACACTGAGACGGATTGCAAATGTCAAGACGAAAAGTGTATAATGAGCCCGTCTAGCACATCTATTACTCCGACGCATTGGTCCGACTGCAGTCTCCGGTCGCTTGCGCTTTCTTTTGAGCGCGGCATGGACTATTGCTTACGGTAAAATTCAATCTTTCAAAAATTTTACACTAATTACTTTTTATACTGACTATTCCGGTATTCCCAATAATATTATGACTGATAGTGGACCACAATTCGAGAAATCTCTTGAGGAATTCCATGTTTCTGATGAAGTGTATTTCGAGTATGGTATGCACTCAGCAAGCCTCACTGTTTCTTGTTATTTCAATTCGCAGAAACAAACCAAAACGCCTGTTCGACTGGCCGACGTGCGGCAACGGGTTCGTGGAGCCGGGCGAGCAGTGCGACTGTGGCCTGCGCGCCGACCGCGCGTGCGCCGCGTGCTGCGACCCGCAGGCCTGCCTGCTGCGCAGCAACGCGACGTGCGCTGCGGGCGAGTGCTGCGATCCGCTGGTGCGCTTCACGCTTCGCTACTGACGCGCCGTTTGAACGATTACGTAGATCTTCTACGATCACGATTCTTCGAAATATGTGCCCCGTCCGTTGCCACTTCAGTCACCCAATCCTAAAAAACTCTTTTGAAAGCCACTTGGAAATATAATGAAATATTATAGTAAAGCTCTTTATTTCTACACATAAACTTAGAATAAGAATTATTATTAAATATTAATTTGCATGCCTATACGGCAGATTGCCAGCATCTTTATTATAATGTAACACCATTGTACTACTCAATCTATGCAAATAAATGATTTGATTTGATTTGATTTGGAACTAAAGGCAATTAAAGTGTGAAAAATTGGAGTATACCTATGGATTGTCCAATGTCCATGCGCATTTATGAAAAAAATTGCACTCGCTTCGCTCGCTCTTTTACCTTAAATATTAGTTCAATTTCGCAGACATGTCGGCCAAAATCAGCGGGTACGGTGTGTCGGTCGGCGGAGCGCGAGTGCGACCTGCCCGAGTACTGCACCGGGCACTCGGAGTTCTGCCCGAGAGACGTTCACAAGATGGACGCCACGCCCTGCTCCGACGATCAGGTTTGTTTCTATTATCGAACATGCTGGCCATGTGCCGAGTGGCGGACTTCACATATCTGTGGGATGAAGGCAAGAAAAGTAAATGCTTGTAAGTTTACTCAAACTTAGATGGTTTTATTGAGACGCACCACACACACTCCGATCGCCATTGACGTTGTTCCCATTATTTTCAAGGCTTCTTTCAGAGGCTTCTGTCATACGTCATCTCTCATATCCCTTCTCACTCCCTCACTCCCACACGTGATTGCATACATATTCCTTCTCATTCCTTTCCACTCACCTTTGGAACACATTAGAATCACTGTTATAGAATATTTTTTTTATTCTTCATCTTTGTCAACCGATAGACGTCCACTGCTGGACAAAGGTCCTCTTGCATGGAGTTCCACTGGTCTCGGTCTTTCGCCGCCTGAATCCAGCGGCTCCCTGCGACTCGTTTCATGTCGTCAGTCCACCTAGTGAGGGAACTGCCAACACTGCGCTTCCCGGGGCAGGGTCGCCACTCCAGCACCTTGGGAACCCATCAGCTCTTCGATATTTTTGTTTTTTTTTATTCTCCATTTATTCCGAGCAAAGTAAAACCGCCTGGATCCAGCGGCTCCCTGCGACTCGTTTGATGTCGTCAGTCCACCTAATGAGGGGTTGCTCCAGCACCTTGGAACCCCATCAGCTCTTCGATATTTTGTATTTTTTTTTTATTTTAAATAAATATTGTACGGGAAAGCTATATGGAAAGCATTGTTTCCAGGCATACTGCGTGCAAGGCTCGTGTCGCACGCACACCGACCAGTGCCGGCTCCTATGGGGCTCGACCGGCGCCAGCTCCGATGTTCAGTGCTATAACACCTCCAACATCAAGGGAGACAAGTGAGTGGCGAAATGAAGTTGTTTATGTGTGTGTGTGATGCGGGTTGTTACGTTCCCTCAAATATGGTTGAGCGAAGCAATGGCTGGGGTCATGCGTCATGCTCGTGAACGGGTGCCACCGGCGGGAATGGGGCTACTTTATGTCTGCCCATCTTGAGATAGAAGTTAGTCGGTATGCATTTTTGGAACTTCCCTCATTGTGGAAACACTGCATATATAGCATAGTATTTACTGTTTTGTAAATTTGTTTTGAAAAGAGCAACCGCCGAGTTTCTTGCTGGTTCTTATCGGCAGGAAGGGCATTCCGAACCAGTGGTAGATTCATCGATTATTCAAAAGCACTTGTAAAAGTTTATTTGAATAAAAATATTTCTTTTCTATTCTATTCTATTTTATTTACACATAACCAGAGAATACATAATAGTACAGTACGCTTAGTCTAAGTTTTGATTGCTCGTATAAGAATAAGATGACACTAGCGTCAAAGTAAAATGAACCATAAAGTCATTGTATTACAGCTCAGTTACATGTATGCATTCTTATACGTTTACGTATACGATTTTATCAAAATTTTTTCGTCTTTCCTTTTTCTTTCACCAGAAAAGGAAACTGTGGCTACAAACGCGGTACGGAAAGAGACCCGGCGCAATACTACCGCTGTGCGCCAGAGGACGCGCTCTGCGGTTTGTTGCAGTGTAGACATCTCAACGAACGCCTGGAGTACGGGATGGAGACGGTCGCGACACTTTGCGCTGCATTCATCAATAATAACGGTGAGTTTGACATCATTTGACACTATTAACGGTGTGTTTGACATTGTCTGATACCATTAGACACTGTGTAAGACACCACTTAAGGCAGAAACGCCGAGTTATCCTTTTAACCCAGAGTTACCTGATGCTTTAACAGATTTCGTATAAAGCTTCTGTCAAAATTACAAAGGAGTTGTTTCATCTTGGGCCAGGTACTTGTACTCTATACCAAAAAATAGTAGTTATTAAATCATAGAAATTGAAATAAAATATGCTTTTTTGTAGTATTACAGTGAATAAGAGGTAAAGATATAAAATTGATAATTGGGTACATCTGTAGAATGGCAACTCCCGGAGTGCATCCATCTGTTTTTGTTGTCTATGTTTGTAATGACGTTACGTCACCTTAATGTCGTTTCAATTGTCAAACGTCAATAGCTGGTATGTCAAGGTAGAACCACAATTGCTGTCAATTGTGGTTATTTCTAGGTCAAATGTTATCATGAATCATGTAAGTACGTGTCATTGTCAAAAAGAATGCCATGTTGTTGGGCTTTTATTTTGCTAAATAATTTCGCATTGTACCTACCTCGTAAAAAGGACTATCTAATGAGAAAAAAAAAGTCTCTATTTCATGACCCCAAACATTTTGAAAGATGTACTTGAAAGACCTGGCCCAGGCTCCATATATGTTACAACAACCCCTTTATTCCTCGGTTAAACCAAACCCGGCGTCTCTGCAAGAGGGTCTAAATCATTTTTATCGATGCACATAGTAATAATGGTGAGTTTGCCAGTATTTGTCACCATTAGACATTTGTCTGGTGGGAGGCTTTGGCCGTGGCTAGTTACCACCCTACTGTCAAAGACGTGCCGCCAAGCGATTTAGCGTTCCGGCACGATGGCGTGTAGAAACCAATTAGGGGTATGGGTTGAATGTTCACTGCCATACCCCTTCCAAGTTAGCCCACTACCATCTTAGACTGCATCGTCACTTACCATCAGGTGAGATCGCAGTCAAGGACTAGCTTGTCATCGAATAAAAAAAAAAAAGACACTATGTAAAATTTTATATAACACCAATTGGTTTTGTCTTTGTATCGATTGATAAGTCTATTTATTGTATACTTTTCTGGATATAAAGTTAGACTGATATCTATTTATCTCTATATTATGACTGCATTGCTGCAAATAAAATATTAAAGTGACATTTGTTTAGCATGTTATTGACCTTTACAACATATATTTCAGTGCTAATTAATTATCAGAGAGATTGTGCGTAAATAAATTATTTAACGACGATAAGGTTTGGGTATGCTTTACTCAAACACTGTTAGGGCTTCGGTTCCAACACCTATACTCAAGGTTTTATATCAGTAGGGCTATTCTCTATATCCAAAGCTGTCAAACCGGCATTTTGTATTACGAAATATATACACTTTGATGCAAATAAATACTCTTCATCGGTATTTTCAAGGACTTTCTTTACAAACTGTATACCCTAATAAACTGGTATTGTATACCCTAATAAACTTCTTATCTTTGGTGTATCTAAATGTTTCGTATCTTTCGTTGCAGGAACTATAATAGTGTGCCGTACGGCGATGCTTGACATGGGGACACAGGATGTTGATCCGGGTATGGTTCCCGATGGCGCTAAATGTGGAGAAAATAAGGTAAAGTTCTATTGAATAGAAGAAATAATTATGTTAATTTTTTTTTTGAGAATTGCAGAGTTCGCGAATTCTTTAAAGTTTTCTATAAGTCGAGATCATCGCTATCCAATAATAACGTTTTGTTGAAGTTAGGATTAATTGATGTTGGAATTAAACGAGGGTTACTGAATTAATTAATAATTTAATTTGTTTATATTTAAATATTGAGGACCAGGAGGACATCTTGTTTTTAGAATTTTAGCTCAAGAGAAATAGACAGTAACAGCTGTCACTCATAATAAAACGGCAATGAATACAAAATGACTGTCACAGATAGCAAAATACCATAAATAATGCTATGTGTCTCTTACATAAATTGCCAATAGTTGAGCACGATTTAAAATGAACACTTATGTTTAATGCTTCGTAAACGGATCCTTAACTTTGAAAAAAATATTTTTAAATTACCACCAATATTTATGAGATAATGTGTGACCACACAGTGAGCTGAGTGAAAAAGCCTTGTCTTTATGAATAGGGGAGATACCAAAAAAGTTTTTTTCAGGATTTAATTTCACAACTTTGTAGTAACTTTGTAGTTCGACTTGGCCGTGGTCTAAGGTCAACACACACAGGGCGCGATTCCCGAGAGATGTGGGTTCGAGCCCCGCCGGCCTCGGAATTTTTGATGTGTTTAAAAATTTTAGACATTTCCTTAAGTATAGGTTATAACTAATAAAAAACAAAAAATAATAGTTTCTGTGTTAAGCCAAGGACAACTTGTTGTTTTACTACGGAACCCTAAAAAGGTTTTATTTCGTTCAGATGTGCTTGAAGCAAAGGTGTGTGTCGGTGGCCGACGTCCGCGCGCAGGTGGCGCGTATGGAGTCCTCGGTGTGCCCGTCTAACTGCTCCGGACACGGCGTCTGTAACTCCGAGGGTGAGTGCTTCCTCACATCATCATCATCATCATCATCATAAGCAACCCATCAACGCACTGATCTCTATAATTAATCTGTGTTTAACTCTGGATTGGCTGTCCCTATATAAATGACAGCACAATTATGGATCAGTGTAAAGCGCCACATTTGACATTCAAGTGTGTCTGGAACTAATAATATGGCAAATGGCGTACGACTTCTACAGATTTCGTATGAAATCATAAATTAATTAACCACCTCTTTAATTAATCTATGATTTCATATGAAATTAATCTATGATTTCATTGATTAATTAAAGAGGTTTATGCGCCATTTGCAATATTATTAGTTCCAGACACTGGTATCTATGCTTACAGCACCAAAATGGCGTTAATCAAGCAGGTCAAAAAAATGTGACGGCAGCCTCTCCAGTGTTAGTCATATAGAGCTCAATGCATCATCATCATGATTACACCACCATAATCGTGATCATTATCAACCCATCAACGGCCATTGAGCGCAGATCTCTTCTCAGAGAATGGTTTTTGGCCATAGTCCACCACGTTAGCCCAATGCGAATCGGCAGACTTCACACACCTCTGAGAATATTGTGAAAAACTCTATTAGGTGTGCAGATTTCCTCGCGATGTTTTCCTTCACCATTGAAGCATGTGAAATTTGTTTTCTTAAACACACATAACTCCAAAAAGTCAGAGCCAAAAATTTGTATTTTGATCCTAGAAATAAATAAATAAATAATGATGTCATCAATAAAATATAATTTGCAGTCCTTGTAACGCCATCTAGGATAATTTTTAGCGTAATTTGATTTATACATAGAGCAATCTATTACTCTCATAATCTCTACCATTGGTTAGAACGAAATATATTATGCAAATCTCACGCAAGTACGTCAAAATGGAGGCGCTTAAATTGTCTGAATCGACTGTGGGTTTTATATAATTATCTGAAATGACGTCTCGTATCCTATTTGTCAATTTTGTCAGACATCCCACACTTAAATACTTAAATATTTATTACCGTAAGTAGACCCCCTGAAAGCCGCAAAACGCGTAACCGATTTTGATTTATCAACCTTCTAGTGATATATAAAGAAAATAATATATTAGGTACTTATAATAAAGCCCATAGCATTTATTTTGGCGTGACCAAAGTGACGAATTGTGACGAATTTGTCTTTGAAATCTGGTCATAGCTATATCAGATTCGCTTTCCTTTTCTATCTTTAGGTATTGCCGTAAGAGATTTTTTCGCTCCTCACTCATTGGTATGTCTTCTTACGGTAGTAAATATATGCTCTATGATGTGTTACAGGTCACTGCCATTGCGACGCTGGCTTCGCGCCTCCGCTTTGCGCGCTGCCTGGACCCGGCGGCTCCATCGATTCCGGGCCAGCCACCGACTCTAGCAGTAAGTTTTTTTTTTTGACAAGATAGCTCTTGACAGTTGAGGTGAGATCACCTGTACGTGACGGTAGGATGATAGCATACTAACTTGAAAGATGGTGCTGCAGTTTTAATCAAACCCATAACTCTAATCGGTTTCTAGTTTCTACACACCATCGTGCTGTTACGCTAAGTCTTTCGGCGGCACGTCTTTGGCGGTAGAGTGGTAACTAGCCACAGTCAAAGCCTCCCAAACAAAAAATATCATCTTCAAAAATAACTCATAACTTGTATGAGTTTTAGGATATTACGAAATGCCAGTCAAAATTACTTTTGAAATTAATGTTAAAGTTATACATGAAGACAGTTTTGATAGCTATGGTTTACATGGCTTTATAATGGCTTTTATGCACTGATTGATTCTTATTCAGATATTAGTATCCTGGAATTAAACGATCATATTATTTATTCGAACTTGGATCAGAACTTAATGCAAAATACTTTTTAGAAGTTTGCCTTTGAATACTCACTTTATTATGTCTATAAAACCTATATAGTTATTGGAATATTTTTTTTTACAGTTCAAAGAAACTTCATGGTGGCGATGTACATCATATTCCTCGGAATTCTACCATCCATACTGCTGGTGCTATTTCTTCTATACTACTCGAGACACAACGTCCTTCTATGGTGGAAGAAACCCAGGAAAACGTACGTATCAAGAATATTCAACAGCGGGAACAAAAACTTCAAAAATAACTTCAAATTTAACTTTACAATATCTAGTTCTAGTTTACTAAAAAAACTACGTTTCAAACGAAGCGAAACTCATGAAAACGTTGATATCCCAAAAACTATCGAAAGAGATGAAAACATTTACGAAAACGTTCCTGAAATCGAACACTATTACGAAAGTCTAAAGAGTAGTACAGATTTGAACAAGAATACTAAGCCTTTCCATCATAAAGTACTAAATATATTCCACAATAACTCCAAAAAGGAAACTGTTAAGAAATTCCACAGAAAAATTAATAAGGAAGACATTAAAGTCGCAGATGGCACTGAATTAGAAAGTGTTAAACATGCAAATAAATTCCTTTCCAGTAATAATACACAAGGCAAAGTTGACTCCAAAATAACTAAAGCAAATTTAGTTATTGTTAAAACTGGTCTGGCTTCGACGACAAATGAAAACATTAAAGTTGACGGGAAATTTAATAAAAATGTCAATAAGCTAAATAATGAAAGTCAAAAAGACGTCAAATCCGACAAAGATATAAGTAAATTAAACAATGATAATAATCAATCGCTGAAAGTTCACGTTAAATCTAATAAAAACGCAAATAATCTAAATATTGTTAGTAAATCGAAAGTTACTACTAAAAATAATGGTTTTAATAAAGGTAAAAAAGATTTTGTTGTCAGTACTGGATTGTCTTCAACAGTAAAAGACAATAATATAACAAAAGAGGATGAACTTCCAAAAGTCAATGTGAAAGATTTGAGAAATAAATTCGGTCAAACGTCGGGACCACATATAGATATAAAGAATTTGCCGAAAAGAAGCGATTTGAGGAAAGTAAATAATCTAAAGATGTAACTCAGATCATAAATCGATAACTCAGTTTAAATTCAAATAGCTTAAAATCATACTAATATTATAAATGCGAAAGTGTGTTTGTTGGTTTGTCTCTCAATCACGCCGCAACAGAGCTACGGATCGACGTGATTTTTTGTATGGATATAGTTGAGGACCTGGAGAGTGACATAGGCTACTTTTTATCCCGGAAAATCATAGAGTTCCCGAGGGACTTTAAAGACTGAAAGTTGCGGGCATCAGCTAGTTTTTAATATAAAAATATTCCTCAAATAAGTTGTACTTAATAATAAATAATAGAAATAATTTACACCAAAGCATAAGTTAAGTTAACATAATATAAGATAAGCAATACTATAAAATAATATAATCCTTTTTAAATTAAATTTTTCTTAAATACCTATAATATATAGATGTAAGCTCAATATTTATAGACAGAACAATTGAATCTCAATAACTAGTGGTTCGCCCCGAACTGAGACCTCGGGGTATCCCATAATTCCCATAAGGTAGTTTTAACTATATTATATTGTAATTAAAACGCGCCGAATCTGATGACGTCAATCGTCATCTGCTTTCGTGGATGGGATGCGTATGCCTACAGTATTTTACTAAAATTCAGCTGGTTCGCTGAACGGGTGTTACGTAGTATACGATTTCATAATAAAAAAAAAATTATAAACTGCCATGACTGCGCGCTTGCGGCTTCTGCGGCGAGCATTTCTAGATGCGCTCTCATCTTTACATTCATAGACACAGTACCATCATACGGTAGTAAATAGGTGCTAACGTCTAATTACTGTAAATAGAAACGGATTTACTTTTGCAAAAACAACGTGATACTTTTATTGATAATAATTTGCTAATTGAATAACATAATTAGTAATAGACAAAATAAGAATAGCTATAGCTGACGCAAAACTGTATTTACAATATTAAAGACAGCGCCATCTATTAACAGTATAGTGAAGTTTTGTTAAAAACATTGATGCCCATTAAAACTTAAATAATTTCGTTTCTTTATAATATTTATCTAATCTTAGTATTTGTTGTTCAAGTACAGAATATAACTGAAATTACGTGTAAGTTTCAAGTTTAAAAAAAAAAGTGGTTTTAGAGATCTAGCCTCGAATAAAATCTCCACTTTGAAAGCCCCCCATTTCGTCAATTTTAGGAAAAAAATATAAAAAAAAAATACTTTTGTACTCTGTTCCAAATTATCTTTAAAATGAGGTACTGCAAGCCTATGAAATGCAAAAAAATTTATTTTACTTCGCATTCGCTTCTATGAGAGCCCCCCTGAAGTAAAGATTTTTATAACTTTTTAAGCCATTTTCGGCTGGAGGCCATCGGTTTACATATCATATCTAAAATTGAAGTAATTACGTTCAGTAATTCAGAAGTTATAAGGCTCTGACAGACGGACGGACGGACGGACGGACAAGTGCAAATTCACTCAAGTAAACTCAGAGAACTTCGCTTCGCTCGGTCGGCTCTTATTATTAAAAATCTCATATATTATTTTTTATATCAGTATCGTATATTTGTTTGTTTTAGAAAGCGTATTGATTTTATTTGTTACTAGATTAATCGAATGTTTTGCTTTTGGTACCTGGGTATAATTTTTCATATAAAAATATGTGTTTTTGGACGAAAATATTTCTTTTAGTTAAAAGAATCTATACTTAATGTAAGTTTTTTATTCAAAGACTAATGAGATTGTATTGCTGAGAAATAAAATGTGTTCGTCCAAATTCATTTTTGATGGATGTTCACGAATTTCAATAAATGGTTAAGTTTTGCACTCATTTTTACTCATATTTTTGTTTTACCGTATTATGTAGTAGTATTAGTAGTATTATTTATGTCTGGGTTAACGAGTTCAGTAAATATCGCGATATCGTTATATATCAATATTTGTGGTATTTTCTTAAAACGTTGTCAAATATTGAAAATTATTACGTTTTTGGTAGTTTGCTACATACACAAACAAATAATAGTTGTAGCAAATAGCACGATTGTCCAAAACTGACAGCTTCAGTGAGTGGATCGTAATCATCCCTGATTGGCAGACACTCTCGCTTTTTGCTGAAATATATTATTGTGGCAAGAATACCATAAATTCAGCCAAATACCACAAATGAGACTGTTGTATTGATTGATAGAACTTTTCCGCAATAGACCAGCGGAATCGCGAATATCGCGATATTTTTTGACCGAACCTTGCCTTTTATTTTTTTACAATAAAAACATTTTTCGACACTTCTTTTTTATTTCACTAATAATGTTGCCAGCTTTCTCTTCTCTTCCTTTCCTATCTGGCAAGACACCTTTAGTAGATAATTTAGTGACGTTTGACAGCACATTATTGGCTTTTGGTGAGTGGTTTTGGGTTTTCTGAGCTTTGCATGACGTTTAAAACCTGTACTAATTTTTTTGCACACAATCTTCTTTTAACTTATGTAAAAGACTAGCAAAGTACGCGATTTGGCCGCCATAATACGCGCCTCCTTTACTTTCATTCTCATTAATCATTTAATCATTGCATAATTAATATTAACATAATAATTAACATCGCATAAGCATCATCACTGCATGTTAGTTTTCTAAGCCTGATAGCAAGAAAATGAAACTACGAATTCTCTCTTAATAACACGCATGGTTTTTTTTTTCATTTTAGGGCATGTTATATTATTCTTTTTAATAGGTTTTGCACCGGTCAAAACTTACTATTATTATTATCAGACTGTTGCAGGATTTTCTAAAAATGATTGTCAAAGAGTGACAATCGCAATTACCTCTGATTGGCCGACACTCTGTCGCTATTAGCTAAAATGCATTGTTGCAATGAGAACGTCATTTTAGCCAATCGGCTTAACTGAGACTGATGCCGTTTTTCCCTAATCGACGATTGAATTAAATGTATTTTGGGCTCCACATCTCATATTGATCGAAAATTAAATTACATAGTATTATTTAATTCCACTAGTATCAAACAAATATTTTATGTTCACAGGGTCCAATCACCAAAGAAGAACAGCTTACAACGGCGTCTTTCACGAAGTGCGAGCAAGTTTGCGGCAAATTTTCAAAATAACACCCCAAATAACGCCCAACCCGTTAACGTTCACACCCTGTCTAACCCTGACGATATGAGTTCCAGCCTACTCCGAAGTGATTCCGAACACAGTCCTTCAGGAAATCTTAACCCTTCCGTAAACTTTTTCGGAAATTTCAAAGGCTTCTCTCTCACACCTATTGATAAAAATCCACCGCAGAATGAAAAGGAAGATAACAAAGGCAAGAAACCTGAAAATGCTCCGAAAAGCGCGAAAATTACTCCGGTACATAGAAGCGGTAGTAATAGTCAGAATGTTGGTCAAGCTCTAAAGCCAGTAATGCGATCAGCTCCTCCGTTACCCGTAGTACCAATTACCACTAAGCCAACCTCAAATACAAGCCCTTCAGTCAAAAGAACTAATAGCTCAGTCCAAAATAGAATAAAAGCCTTAATAGGTTCGGAAAAATCCGAAGAAGATCCAATCACAAATCCAGCCCCTAGACCAGTAATTTCCAGCCCAATTCTTGAAGCTTCCACATGTACCGCGAAAGAACTAATTTCTCCTCTCCAAGGCTCTAAAACTATGGGTCCAATACGCCAGGCTCCTACCGTACCAACTTTCTCACCAGAATTACCAAAAAGACCTTTAAGCATGCACTCAGCTGGCAATGTTCCTCAGAAACCTCTTCCTGAAGAACCAAAAAAGGTCAAAGAAGGAATTTCTCTGAATAGAATAGCCTCGTTCCTTAAACAGGAGAAACCTAAAGAAAAAGAACGTAATCCCGTCGAAAGGAGTCACTCTTTACCTAAAAATCCAAACAATCAAGTTAAAGTACTAAAAACAACAGATAAAGCCGCGTTACGAAATTTGCAAATATCAAACCCGATATTACAAAAAGATATCGAGCTATCGGTTAATACGGTACCTGTGGTTTCTGATTCCGAAGACGGTGATGATTCGAAAGCGTTTGTGAATCGCGCTCAGAGTATGAGGGCGCCGCTTGCTCAGAAACCAGCTATTCAAAGTTTCGGTTCCATGAGACAAGCTCCAGGAGTACCGAGACCTTTGTCTTGCGTGGGAAGACCAACGGCCCCCCCTCCACCTTTGCCGAACCAATCGAAAGCGTCCGAGGAACCAACGATATACCAAAAACCGAAAACACAAAACGAAATCAAACCTACAGATTACGTGGATTGTATAGAAGAAAAACCAGTACCATTAGCGCACATTGACGAAGAATCAGGCGATAATATCTATGCTATCATAGAAGAAAGCCCCGAACACCACTTTAAACCTTTTCCTAAACCTTTACCAAGTAATAAATCGAATGTGCCCCCAAAAGTTATTCAGCCTCCAACAGAAGAATATAAAACTCCTAAACCAATTAATTCTAATTCAGGTAGTACTGAAAGCATGGGTTTGTTAGGAGAAATCGTAAACGAGATACAGAATCGCAACTTTGATTCAATATACTCTGCGAATACACTTTCTAGAAAGAAGGAGAAGGAAAGGAAAAATGCTGAAAATAAAAGAGATAGCACATACATGAATGCAGATTATAAAACTCCAGAGAGCGTGTACAATAATTCTGGTACGAAATCTAGTGCTGCGTCGACTACTAGCAGTGGCTATTTGCACCCTTCAGCAGTAAATGTACCGACGTATATGCAAAAGGAGGATTCCAAACAAGAAACTGAAAAAGCAAACTCTAAAATACCAACTTTTACAAGACAAATCACTCCGCCCGGACTAAGAAGCACTTCCACGTTCAAAAGCGTACCACAGTCCCCGAAAACAACTTCGAAAAGTCTGAAAACTATACCAAATAGTCCAGATTTAGTATCAAGTTGTACAGTCCCAGATACGAAGAACATTAAAGCACCAGATGTCATAAACAATAATAAAGTAGAACCACCGAAAGTAGCAATTAAGCCGAGTGCAATAGTAAAAACCGACAATCGGCCACCGTTAAGGCCTGCACCAAATGTAGATAAAAAGACAGTAAAAATCGGTCCCACGTTAAAACCGGCAAATTTACCTACTAATGTAAATAAAACTGATAAAAATCCGCCCCTAAATCGTGCCAATTCGAAAACAGACTCTAACGTCAAGGCAATAGCGGATAATTTGAACAAAAATCGACCAAAAATTGTTCCGAAACCAAGTACAATAGTACAAAAGACTGATACGAATGTAAAACTCAATACAACGAAGTTAGCCGCGAAACCGTCGAACGTTGCGAATTTGCAGCAAAAATTTGAAAATAGAAAATCTTTAGGGAAAGAAATGGCAGCCAAGAAATAACTTATATTTTAACTGTAACTAGGAATGTTTCAAAGATCTCCATTTAGCGATTTATTATTAGGACAAAGCGATAGATTAAAGAAAACTAAATATTTTTTAAATTTTAGTTTACATGGAATAAGTTTCTGTAATTTGAAAGGAATATAGAGAGATTCTAGTTTTATCAAATATTCTGCTATGCTGTACATGAATTTATTATTACAATAGCTTAAGAAAAAGATTTGACGGCAGGTAATTCAAAATGGCGATATAACAGATACAAAAAACGACTGTTCTTTGTTCTTTGAAACACAGTTTCAAAGAACAAAAATCGGCAATATCACTGCGTAACTCGACTGTCAAACTTATGAATCATCTTATGCAACAAAATAATGGTTGACAATTCAATATTATTGCTTTCTATTTTTAAAAGTATGAAAAAGAGCTATTTATGGCTATTTAGAGTGCGTATTATCGTCATAATATAGCGCCATATTATTATTTTTTATCTAGAATTTAGAATACAAGTTTGACAGGCATATTATGTTCGATAATTATTGTAAAACCTTCACAGTGAAAATGAATCTCCTTAAGTTTCAAAGATTAAACAAAAATAGTAAGCTTTTCGTTAGAAAATGCAGTTTTGTAAGCAAACAGATGTATCTAGTCGATTATGTTTAAAAATAACAGTAATTTTTTTGCTTTAGTTTTTTAAAAACAAATTTACTAAAAATATTAAAAATATATTTGATCAATTGATTAGGTACAGTAATAATATGAACAATAAAAGAATGATAATATTTTGATTAATGCTTATGGCTATCGTATAATATATTTCTCTCATTTTGTTTTTGGTTTTTTCATTTGGCATTTCATTTGGTGTTTTCTCATTTTGCATTTGGTTTTTTTCATAAAAATCTTTGTTCTTTTTTAATAATAAGAATTCTAAAAAGTTGTGGAAAAAATGTTGTTATTATGTATTCTACACTGTACATTGTTCTATGACTTTTATGCGTTCACCAAAAGTTTGGAGTATACCTACCTACATTTCGAAATTCAAAATTATTTCATGTAGGCTGACTATTTTCTATAAGAAGTCTTGAAACAAAATGTTATGTATAGAATTTGCCTTATATTTTTAAATAGAACATTTATATGATATTATATACACATCAATAAATATGATTTATGAATATCCGTCAGTAAATTGATTATTAATTTGTGATATTAATTATTGACAGTTTGACAGACAGGCATATAATAATTTATGATCAAAAAATTAAAAAACATTATTATTAAACATACAGAAATGACGTGATTATTAGAAATATTAATTGTAAGCTATTAATTTAGAAATTAGTGTTCATATTTTGATATGGAATGGCGTTTTGAAGATTAGAAGACGTAATTCGATGAATATTGTATAGGTTGTAAATATTTTGATTTTTGATTAATGATGATTAAATTATTGTATGGATAAACTCAGCTCTCAAAGGTGTGTGAAGTCTACATGTACACACTTGACCAGCGTGGTAGACTATGAACGCTTCTCATTATGAGAGGAGACTTGTGCCCAGTAGTGAGTCAGTGATGGGTTAAGATGATGATGATGATGATGATGATGTTTATGTTTATCTCTATCCTTTTCCGCAGGGAAGTTTGTGAAAAGGATAGCACTATATTTTAGACTTACAATAGGGGATGTTGCCAACTAATCAAACCAGCAACTCTTTATCAAACGTAAAAATGGCAGCTTGTACGTAATAGGTAGCGAAAAAATAATAAAAAATAAATAATAATAATAATAAAATTCATAGGGGAAAAAATAATCGTCTGGACTCGAACCGGGGTTGTCTGGTTTCGGGACCGCCCGATTTCCTAACTGAGCTATTGGAACTTTATAGACGATGGCGAAATTATAATTATTTATGTTTATCTCTATCCTTTTCCGCAGGGAAGTTTGTGAAAAGGATAGTACTATATTAGACTTACAGTAGGGGATGTTGCCAACTAAAACCAGCAACTCTTTATCGAACGTCAAAACGTCAAAATGGCAGCTTGTACGTTATAGCGAACCGACGTAATAAACGTGCAATGCACTTTTTGTAGTTTAATTGATAATTCAAAATGGTTGTTATCACACCAAAACTGTATAGCGAACGTGTATTTTAGTTATTTTGAAACACCGTCTATCCTTACTTTAATATTATTATAAATATGCGAAAGTGTGTTCGTTTGTTGGTTTGTCCTTCAATTACCCAGCAACGGAGAAACGAATCGACGTGATTTTTGGCATGGGTATATTTGAGGACCTGGAGGGTGACATAGGCTATTTTTAGCCCAGAAAATCAAAGTTGCCGCGGGATTAAAAAAAACAAAATCCACACGGATGAAGTCGCGGGCATCAGCTAGTTTATTAATAGTAATAGTAATTTATTTTTTAACCGACTTCAAAAAAAGGAGGAGGAAATCGATCGAGCGGTTTTTAAAATATCAAGAATAAATTATATATTTTGTATAGTGGCGCGGGAGTTTGAAGTCGGTTTTTTAAAAAGAATTTTTTATATTAAATTATAACATAGGCAACATCCCAATTTGATACCTTGAAACACAAGTAATTCAAGCGACATTCAAGTTTTGAATTAATATTATCGTAAATGCACCAAAGTATTCATAAAAATCTCGTGTGCACACAAGTAGGTCATTGAGTGTTTCACTCATTGTTTCACTGGGTTACAGTGCAGTTAGAATTTAGACTGATGGGATATTTTACAAATACCTATAGGTATTTATCAATCCACTCACATAACTCAATTTTGAACAAAATATTACTTGGATCTCATGTGCGCCAAGGTATCCTTAGATCCATCTTACTGTCAAACCATACATTAGTATATTAAGCTTCTCTGTAAATATTTAATTCCTTATTTTGTTAAATTTAATTTAATTCAAACAAGTGTCTTAATCGTAAATTACTTTGTATTTTTATAAAGACTTTAGATAGCATAAATAATGATAGGTTAGGTATGATTAAATGATAGGTAAGTGGTTAGTTTTGGCGAATGAATTTAGCATTGTCAAATCATTGGCCAGATTATGGGCCGTGTAAAGTGTAAAGCCCTGGTCACTCAGAACTGGCGACTCGCCTCTGCGTTTGCGCGTTGTTTGACCAGGCCTTACTTTCAGTCCTTAGAATAATATAAATCTAATATTCCGCTGATGGTGCTAGATATAACGGTGTGTGTGTGACAGCGCATAGCTTGTTCTTAAAGATGTTACCAGTTCAAGGCTTTACTGACAGTAAAATTAAAAATTAGGTACCGAGTCATAGGAATAGTAAAAATGAATACTAATGTGTCAATTCAGTAATAATAAAAATTACAGTGTCAGGTCAGTAAAAATAAATATATTAGGTATTAGGTGCATACTGCGTTTTATATTTTACTTAAAAAAGAACTGTGTAATGAACTATCCAATGTATTTGAGTACAATATCATTAACAAAAAACTGTGGGTTTCTTATAAATATTTATAATAGGTAGTCAATAATTTGGTAAAGTCTTGATCTCCATAACATGAATAATAAAATTAATTAACTAAACAAATGCTATACATATTACATATACGTCCATTTATCCACTGCCAGCTTCGTACAAATGTGGTGCTGATATGTCGCAAAAAGCAATATTTAGGACAGTTTTTCTCAACTTTTAAATCGCGGGCCTACTAAATTTATATAACCAATATTCATGTTATTTACTTTTTATGTTCTTTTCGAAAAGATTCTATCTTGGTGTATCCGAAAGGGTTCAGATCCTTAAATATATCATTTTTAATGCATGAGTTATCTCGAATTTTTTTATTTTTGTTGTTATTTTTGTTCCTGACACCATGACAGCCTCTTGAATTGTGTAAAATATTTTTTCCAAGGTCCGTGATAATAGTTTAGAAAACCTGCCAAAGTGTGATTTTTTTGATAAGGATGTGAAAGATAATTATTTAATCCAGTAGTTACATCGATATAAGAATTGTGATATTTAACTCTTGGATATTGTATCAATATTATTACTCTCTAGATTATAACTCGTAATGTTGTTTGAATTTCTTTCAAAATCTAGTTCACACATCTTTAAAAATACCTACCTATTAAAAATACCTTTTGCATTTAATTGTTTGTAAGTGTACTATCAAATTTTTTTTTACAAATAATTATTAGGTAACAGTAATTAAATGAATTTACCTAATTCAAAGAGGGTTCACAATTTTCGTGGTACTTTAATTCACAAGTAGGTAGTCGCGTAGGTACATATAAATAAACAGTGAATATAAATATATATATGGTTACAGATTGAAAGATTATTGTATTTTTTGTAACTATGAAACACGTTGTATTTATTTTTTCATATCCTACTTTGTAATAAATAGATGCCTAGGTTTATTGCTGATTGTAAAGTATTATTTATTTTTACGCTTCAATATATAGGTGCACTTTTATTGACTACTTACTAATATCTATAAAAACTTTTTTAACGTTGCTTGCACTGTCGCAATAAAAATTCTAAGAGAAAAACTTTGGGAAAGCTCATGATAATTTACTTTAAATATTTTATGTAATAATTTATGAACATAGTTATGAACATATCTAAATTAGGTACCCAATTTCTAATTGAGATCAAATTCGAAAAATGATTTTTTGTCTTAATTATTTTGTGTTAATATTATTATTTTTACATTTTTGTGATACTGTCATGAATAAATGTATTTTGATAGTGATTGTGAGAAGTACATTATTGTAAATACAACCAAAGAAGATTTATTACAAGTACCTACCTATAATTATTTGAAAGTTCGTGAAAAATGTGTGTTCGAGACTTTTTTGCACTTAATGTAGGTATTAAAGTACATACCTAACTATGATTTAATTATTATTCTTATCGTTAGGAAACCTTATATTAATTTCTCTTCAAATAAATGAGATTTGCTAAGCCTTGAAGTTTTCTTTTGTAAGTATTTATATAACTACCAACAAAATTATCGCGGTTCTGCAATGTGAACCCAGTTAGAGCTCAGTTACACAAGAAGTTTCTCTGATGCGAGCGAATTTTCGACACTCGTGTTCAATTCAAGTATCGCTCGTGATTTTGTCTGACAAATCTCGTTCATAAACACTATGACAAAGTCATAACAATGTATCGCGGGTGAAAATTGTATGGAGTTATCCCTTATCCCGTAGGATAATCGCAATCTTGCCACTCGCATTCGAAAAACTCTTCTTGTTTATCTGACGCCATAAGTTAGTGGCGATTTCTCCCGTGATTTACGATTTTTTAAATATCCCGTGGTAGCACTTCTTAGAATAGAATAGAATCATTTTATATTCAAATAAACTTTTATAAAGTGCTTTCGAATCGTCAAGAGTCTCCAACCGGTTTGGAATGCCATTATGTAACTTGTCTTCAAAATATCGAGTAGCTGATGATTTGGCTATGGGCGGGACCAGCTAGAAGAACCTGTATGGACGTTCAGGTCCTCGTTGCAGGAAACACATCACTAGATGGATGTACACTCTCAAGCGAGTCGCTGACAGCTGCTTGAGCTGGATACAGGTGGTACAAGGTCATGTTCTGTGACAACTGACAACCCTTTCAAGGACATGTGGCCAGCGTAGTTCCATGGGCCAGCGGAAAT
Organism: Oeneis ivallda; assembly: GCA_029955525.1. NCBI lineage: Eukaryota > Metazoa > Arthropoda > Insecta > Lepidoptera > Nymphalidae > Oeneis > Oeneis ivallda. The sequence continues at coordinate 7,125,784 of JARPMR010000025.1, read as the reverse complement.
AGAGACCGACATGATGATTCAAGGACCGATTTCACCAACGTAAAATAAGTCATATCAGAGCGTAAATTTGATATTTTGACAGTATTTTTAATACAAAAACTGTCAGAACGCCCAATTTATTCCTAGGATAAACGTCACTCGACGTTGGTGAAATCGGCAATAAGTGTATTTTTTCACTACATAAAGCCCTATAGTAGGTACAGAAGCGAAAAAGATATCAATTTTTTTTAAAATATAATATGTAGGTATAGACTAGCGCTTGACTGCAATCTCACCAGATGGTAAGTAAAGATGCAGCCTAAGATGGAGCGCGCTTGCCTAGAAGATGCCTATTCACTCTTGATTTAAAGATACCCAAGTTAGTCTGTTGAATAGTTCTTGGGCACACTCCAAAATATATCCTGTAGAATACCAACAGACAGGCAATCTAAGTTCTAAGTCTAAGTAGAAAAGTTTGGCTAACTAGGGTACTATTAACTTTTCTTTATGCTCGACACACTGAGATGCCAACATCCATGCCTAACACTTCAGCTTTGCAACTCACTGATCTGTCTGACTCTGTAACCAGAGGTTCTCCTATAGAACTCCTCATTACTGATTTGATTTCTAGATACTTAGGGTGAAACCACATTTGTGAGGATCGATTCGGATTTTGCCCATACAAAACTGTCATTTTCCATAGAAATGTGTACGGATCAAATTGGCTTTTCGATGCGTACACAATTGAAAAATGAGTTTTGTATAGGCAAAATCCGAATTGATCCTCACAAATGTGGTTTCACCCTTATACTACAGGTGTAACTCTCAAATGGCCACAGATAGAAGATAGAGACCAAAATATAGCAGACCAAAAATGGATGATAAAATTAAGAAAGAAATAAAAGTTGTCATGACAATTCCTTAGCAAAGTTTATTATTTATTTTTAATGGAAATCTTAATTAACTAAACTTAGTTTTTATTTGCCTGCTGCAGTTGCAAGTGGGTTCCTTAACACTAAGATTACTGAATCACCACGAAGGAACATCTTAGAGATAAACTTGTCTTTGTTTACAGCCTTGCCCTGAAAATAAAAAAAAAATTGTTTGAAAATGAAAATGATAAAGAAAAAAAAGGCTTTAAATAGTAAAAGTTGTCCACTGATAATTTGAAGAGTTGGGTTAAAATCCCCACTCAATGAACTACACTAGCGGCACGCTATGATGGCCGGTTTGACGTTTGTCCGCTCATGAAGTTCCGTATTAATTGATAACGACTTTGAAGGAAATAATTGTATTACTTTATTGACGATAGTGATGTGCAGAGATTCATAAATTTTATCGAATGTAGTTTTAGGTTTAGGACTCAAAATTTATTTATTAAATTGATTTCTAAAATGTATACAAGTGTAGAAAAATCAGTTTGCACCATTTAAGGGGTGAATGTACTTGTGAATATGAACAATTTTCACTATGTGGACAAACCTCTGAAATCGCAAAAAAATATCAGCTGTTTCATACAAAAGGTAAAATTTTTATTTTTATATGATATATACCACAACTCGGCATTTGGTTTTCTAAATTGAAAATTTTTAAAAACCTTTTTTGGTATCTTTTGTATTCATATGTTTCTTGTGTGCATATAAAGTATGTATATTCATTTTCATTCAAATATTCAGTTCCTTCAAATAAATTAAATAAACATATACATTTTTGTTTAATTAAACCTATTTAATCAGGTACAAAAACAAAACTTAATTGTTTTTTGTTCGAGAATAAATTGACATTCCACATCACTATTGTAATGTGTCAAACCGGCCATCATAGCGTGCCGCTAGTGTATTGTACAGTGCCTACTCCTAGCACAAAAACACTAAGTTAAAGGGGAATATTAGTCATGTTTAGCATGGGTAATAATAATAAATAAATGAAGAGGACCTAACAAACTATTCTACAGGAGATATTATTAGGCTTATGAAAGCTACAAGGCTTACTAAAGATTTAAGTCCCAAACACATAAAAAGTAACCTCTAAAAGTTGGGTAAAATATAAGTTAACTGGAAAATTTATAGTAAATAAGAATTACCTTCTTCCCTTTGCCTGTTCTTGGTACCTCAGTCCACATTTCCTTGACATTTTCAAGGACCATGTTACAATGCCGGTCAAACGCCTTCACTCGACCCAAGAGCTTCTTGTTATTGCGACAGTTTATAAGCACTTGGGTATTATTTTTTACAGATTGTGTGAGCACTGACAGGGGGCCGGTGCTAAATTCTTCGTCTTCAATCTTGGATAATTCTTCCAGAGTCATTTCAGAGCGTGGCTTGGAGGTGGTTGCCCTGTGAGTTGAAACATTGATTTTGGATATAAATGATATTTTGGATTTACATAAATTATTGGTATCGGACTAATACTTACATTTTTTATAATTAGTGCGTTTGAATTAGAACTCAATTAAAGCTGAAAACGTTTAGTTTAGCAAAATTATTTTAGCTGGCGCGTGAAACCACAGTGAAACAAACGACCAAAGAGTAACCAATTTAACAAAGTACAAACGACTGAAGCGGGGCCGGAAAGTCACTTAGCAGCCCCTACTGAGTTTTAACAGCGACATCTATCAGAAGTTCACCTGAACTAAATCAAGCATGAGATGATTAGTGTAATCTATGGAAACGTAGTGATTAGATTCTCTTTGTTTTGAAATTTGAATTACAACAGCTGTGTTTCTACTTTCGCAAAAAGTTAAAAGTTAATTTCGTTGAAAGTACGTTAAGTCGAGTAATTTCTCCTTCGTCTTCACATGAAATTAACAAAGATTGTTGTGCATTTTCGTCAAGTTTGAACTTTGTTCCTCGCTCCGCTCGACAATCGAAGCCGGTCGGTCTTTTGTGATATTTGCGATACAAACGCTATTAATTAAGTTTGTGATCATGCCGTCCTCAAGACGTTGTGTTTTTGGATGTGTGACCAAAGGCAAGTGATTTTGAGGTTATACTCCTTCGTTAAATTATCTAAAGAAGTACAAATCTAATCAACAACGAATTACTAGCACTTTGTAATACTCAACAAAACAATCATGAGCTAATCATTAAACTTACCAAACTCATCTTGGTACTCATATTCCAAGTCATGAACGTTATATACCGTTGTACCTATTCAAAAGTATCCTTATAAGTAAAAACTCTCATACGTACATTATAATAACAACTAAATCAAAATTCATCAAGTATAGATACTTATGTCAAGATAGTATGTCAAGGGTCACTTCTTAATAGATTAGGAAGTGACCCTTAGACATGCTGAAACACTGATCATGAAATCAAAATTTATAAATCAGTATTACAAAAAAAAAGTGGCACAGTTTCTTAGGCTGAGATCTATAAATGACAATCTCCCTCGGCTCAGCCCTAAGACTGAGTTATATCAGGACTATTTGTGTCTCATTTTAACTCTTTCTTGAGTCTTGAGCAGAGCCAGAATATTACCTATAGATCAGCCTTAAAACATTAGTAGAATGTCTTAGGAGTCTTACTGTAAAAAATGTATAGAAAGGCAGCTCTTGCCCCAAACTAAACTGAGTTTTTATGATGGCAGTAATGAGTAAACGTACTTCAATACGTTAATATGATATCAATGCGTAACTGACAATTATTGTTAATGCTTATTATCACTTTACTTTTTAATATGTTTTTTTCTATACTAGGTACCACCGTCCACCGTTTCCCAAATCCTGCAAAGTTTCCAGAGCAGTTTAAAGCTTGGGTTGAGTTAGGAGGCGAGCAGCTTAAAAACTTATCAGTTGAAGAGGTATATCCAAGACTGAGAGTCTGTGACAAGCATTTCATTGAAAGTCATAGAAATCGCAACAATCGTTTGAGTTCTTTGGCAATACCAACTTTGCACCTTCCTGGTGAGTATTATTATTTCAATACACCATTCCTTAAATCACATTAATTTCACATTTCTAAAATTGAAACCATTATTTTGTAATTCGAAAAAAATCGGCCAAGTGCGAGTCGGGCCTCGCTCTTTTAGGGTTCCGTTAAAAAAATTAAATTAAAATATTTTCATGTACCCATGGAAATATTTTAATTTTTTTAATTTAATTTAATTTTTATTATTTGTTGTTATAGCGGCAATAGAAATACATAATATGTGAAAATTTCATCTGTCTATTATGGCTTACGAGATACAGCCCGCTGACAGACGGACGGACGGACGGACGGATGGACGGACGGACAGCGTAGGCTTAGTAATAGGGTCCCGTTGGTACCCTTTGGGTACGGAACCCTAAAAACTTATATGTTAGCTAAGATAGCATGGTAAAGATGGTCCTATCTTTCTAAATATATATATAAATCACGTGTCACGTTGGTTGTCCGCGATGGACTCCTAAACTACTGAACAGATTTTGATCAAACTTCGTAACTATCTGTAATTAAGTCCAACTTGAAAGATAGGATTGTTTTTTCGATTAGGATAGTTTATTTGTTTTATTTATATAGATAAGTTGGTAGTACGAAGTTCGCCGGGTCAGCTAGTAATATATAAAATTTGCTGCTCCCGCTATGGACATGTCAAGCAAAAGCATCTGAAAAATGTATGTTTTAGAATGAAATAAATACTGACCAAGAATTAACTGGTTCCAGCATAAATAATAGCTAAGCTTGCCAGCAAGTGTTGCTATATGGGTGCCCCATTGTAGCTTTGAATCCAGGGTTATTCCCAAAAACACAGTGGTGTCCTCAGTTATCAATGACTCATTACCACAGAATACAATATACTCACACTCATTACTTATCGTCTATCACACCTTACTGACATATTTATTTCTCTCTTTTTAAAAATTATGAATACAAATTATCAAGAAGGTTTACATTTCCTATCCCTATTTAACAAAAAAAAAAATATATATTTTGTAACATATTTTCAGGAGCATCTACTGTTGTAATGGATACTGAACTTGAGAGTGTTCAAATTGAAGTACCTTCTTCTTCACAACAGTTATTATCAGGTAAAATTTTACTTTCTACAGTTAATAGTCCAATAATTATGTTAGTAATTATTTTAATTTACCTAATGGTTTCATGAATCCATTATGTAAATCAAAATTATTAATAATTATGGTACTATGATACCATATTATTACAGTTTTTATTTAGAACTGTAATAAAAGTTAAGGTTATCTCAGCTCCCTTTCCAGTTGCCACATACAGATATGTGGATACAGCTTACAGTTATTAACGTCTCATGGAGTGCTGAAGCAAGTTATATCCATGCTTTTTTATAATCTTCAATTATATAATATGCTTTTTTTCATGAAAATTGTTGTAATGTATTGAATATTTCTTAAAATTGTGTAAAGCCAAGTCTAATATAGTGACACAGACACAGTGGTGTCCTCAGTTATCAATGTCTCATTAGTAATCATCTGTCACACCTCACTGACATCTTTTATTAACATATTTTCAGGAGCATCTACTGTTGTAATGGATACTGAACTTAAGTGTGTTCAAATTGAAGTACCCTCTTCTTCACAACAGTTATTATCAGGTAAAATTTTACTTTCTACAGTTAATAGTACAATAATTATTTTGTATTAATAGTACAGTAATTTGGCGTGTCGCCAAATTACACCGATTGTTAAAGTAATAGATAATTTATTTGATAGCCTAAATTGCAACACATTCGGTGTAATTAATGGCAAAATTTTTAGGGCTGGGGTGAAGAGAAATTCGCCCCATCATAAGCTCTGGCAAGATAGCCTTAAATTTTTTAAAAACATAAAATTTCTGGAAAAAAAGATTGATGGTTCTAAAATTAGGTTAATTGAGAAAATTGTACCTTCTGTAAAAAATTATAATTAAAACCATTGAAGGAATGCAGGCCATTTGGAAAGTTTTGCATGAAAAGTATAGTTTGGACACAATGCTGTGCAGAAATTTTAATCAGGACCCAATCGAAAACTTTTTTGGCAGTGTCAGAAGTTTAGGGGTAAGAAATATATCCCCTAATACAATTAGTTTTGAGGGAGCCTTTAAATCTCTTTTATTAAACAATTTCAGTTCATCACATTTTATAAACTCAAATTGTGAAGAAGATGTATGTACATTTTTACAATCGGTAGACTTTCTTATAAAAGAAAGCGCTGGTACTGATAATATAGCCATGATAGAAGAAGAAAATGAGAAATTGGAACAAATAACATTCAATGAGGAAGTTTTACATCTTGACAATGAGTTAGTGATAGAAGGCATTGGCCAAAAAATGTATGTATGCGGTTGGGTCCTTAAAAAATGCTCAAAAATTATAAAGAATTGCCAAAATTGTAAAAGAAAATTATTTGCGGCAGACTCAGAACATATACCGGCTCATGCATTTATTAGAGAAAAAGAATATTGTAATAAAAATTGGTTGTGTTATCCTTCAATGGAATGCATAAAATGTTTTAATGAAATTTCAGATATAACAACTCACGTTTTAAAGAAAAATTTAAATATAAAAAATTTGAAAAAAAATATCAAAACATTTAATAGTATTTTTATAAATTATAGTAATATATTCGACTGTAATGACCACCAGGAAGGTCTTCGAACATTGTTCGAAGACCTTATAATAAACGTCACAATCTACAGTTGGTGCCGCTCAATTAACAGAATTTTAAGTGGTAAAATTTCATATGATGGGGACGATGAAACCAAAGTTAGTGCACAAATATATTTTAGTAAACATAAAAATAAAAAGTGAATCATCATCAATTTTGTTTTATTAATTCAGTGGACCTATTTTTAATAAATAATAACATACAACATAAAAATTTCAAACCAATTAGTTAGGTGACACAGTAGATTTTCATTGATCTTTAATAAACAAGTCTTTAAATCTAAACTATGTGCATTTAATTTAGGTATACCAAAACCACATGGACGTTTGACTTTTCAGTGTTTATTTAGTTTCAAATTTACTGATATTTAACAATATTTAATTAATTAGTAATAAAACTTATCAGTGAATTTGAAACTAAATAAACACTGAAAAGTCAAACGTCCATGTGGTTTTGGTATACCTATAGAATACACGTAGTATGTATGTATAGGCTTATGTAGGTATATATATATATATATTTCTAATAGATGGCGTTAGGCGCGCATTAGAGGTTCGGGTGACATTAAAATCCTCTGAGTTGGTTCTCTATGAAACGAGTAACGACAATTGACCATAGATAACAGAACAGGAATCATAGAATACTAAATCATAGAGTATAGACCACGAATGATTTTACCGAATATAAACATAGAGTTGAACGGAAGCGGGTAACTTTAGAATAATTTCAAACTATTAGCTATGATCTAAACAAACAATGTTACATACAAGTCGACGATAAAAATGCTCAAAGCATTCAAAAAGCCTGGATGTAGAGCAATTGAAGGACAAACCATCAAACAAACACACTTTCGCATTTAGACGTATTAGTAAGGAAGAAAAATTAATACCACGATAATAAAGGCGATCTAAATAAAGAACACAAAAGCTATTGTTGTGACTTAAATATGATAGTTAGATATCTTCCTTCGGGGACTTTTTTTGTAGAGAATAATGAGTACTTTAATTATGTAGTACATCATTTGTATGTATCATCAATAGTTCTCTCAGCACACGCCAAATGATGCATTTTATAAGCAAAATTTTCCTACCTTGGGTTACATTGTTGCAATCTTTTTAAGGATCTTTAATTTTTTTGACAATAAATTATAGCCTATGTTACTTCCTGATAACTTAGCTTTCTATTGGTGAAAAAGTGGTTAAAATCGGTCCAGTAGTTACAGAGCCTATTCGGTACAAACAAACAAAAAAATCTTTCCTCTTTATAATATTACTAGCTGATGCCCGCGACTTTGTCCGCGTGGATTTAGTTTTTAAAGTCCCTCGGGAACTCCTTGATTTTCCGGGATAAAAAGTAGCCTAGATGTTGACCCGAGTAATAAGCTACCACGGTATAAAATTTTATAGAAATCTGTGCGGTAGTTTTTACGTGAAAGAAGGACAAACAAACAGACAAACAGACAAAAATTAAATAAAAATCTGTTTTGGGCTCAGTATCGATAGTAAAGCATCCCCCAATTAAAATTTTCAAAATATATTAAATGTACAGAAATCTTCCAGTTACAGTTTTTTTTTATTATATGTATAGATTAGTATAGACAAAGCGGAAGATAGAGAATTAAACACGATATAAATGAGGTTTTGACGCAGTCAGGTAAAAAAAACAGATTCTACGAGTAATATTGGCACTTATCTGCATCTCAATAATAATAATTTATTGATTGTGATTGTGATATTATTATGAACAGCTTTGTCCTGTTTCCTAATTTTGCGTTAAATAAGCGAAATATTGGCAACCCAATTCCGCTCCAATCCAACTGAGTTTGAAGCATTTCTAATTTTATTCTAAAGTTACCCGTCTCCACTCTCGGTCTGATTTGGTTGGAGGGTTTGAAATTCTCTCTGGCCAGGGATTTCTATAAATGTCAAAAAACATCCGCTTCCCGTGTTTTTTTTTTGTCTATGTAATATGGATATGTAATGATTATCTCCTCAAAGAAAGTTGATTTTTGTTACAATTTAAATACAAGTCCAGCTGTGAAGTCCAGTTTCGCAGTTTATTGTGTTTATCAGTTAATAGCTGATTATCAAACCAGCTCTCAAAGGTTTACCGTTTAGTTATGAAGTAAGGTTGAAACTTGAACGTCATATTGGCATCATTCGAAGTTTCAGTAGGTAAGTTTGAATCATTGTTTTTTTAAATTATATTTTGGCTGCCACATTTATCTTATCCGATATGTATTCAATCAAACAATGAAGTCGTTATTAAGTTCATTACTTAAGTTATTGCTATAATTAACTTTTTTAATTCATTTTCCAACCAACATGATGAAAGAGCTTCATAATATGGGGTGTATTCTAAACCTATTACTTATTTAAATTGTATACGATAAAACGATTGTAAGGTATAAGTAACAGCTAACTGGTACCTACTGACTTTTCGTCCACACTAATATTTCATTTGGGTAAAATTCGATATCGTTTGGCAGGAGGCGGGGGTTGAGGGGGGGTGGGGGGGGGAGGGGGGGGTGTCCCCTACCCTCCCGACATTACTCCCATGACAAGGTAATTCACCGTTTTTTTTCTATGAATTTTTAAAAATCTCATTTTGAGGTTATGTTTTTGTATATGTTTTTGATATTATGAACCTCATTTATGGAGGGAGGGAAAGAAGAGACCCCTCACCATAGTGGGTGGTCTCTTCAAGGCTCGGTTGACGGAGCCCCGCTTCGCGGGGCTCCTATTTCTGGGTGGTCATAAAAGAAAATAACAACGAAGAAGGATGGCGGGGTCTTACAGACCCCGCCATCCTCTTCTAACCTAACCCATCCAAGTCGGAGTGCCCCAAGTCCCGAGCTCGCTTCGCTCGCTCTTGATTGTGGGAGCAGGGGGGGGAAGAAAGAGACCCCATTATAGTGTGCGGTCTCTTCCGTCGGCCCCGAAAAGACCCCCCACCATAGTGGGTGGTCTTTTCAAGACTCAGTCGACGGAGCCCCGCTTCGCGGGGCTCCTATTTCTGGGTGGTCATAAAAGAAAATAACCACGAAGAAGGATGGCGGGGTCTGTAAGACCTCCATCCTCTTCTGACCTAACCCATCCAAGTCGGAGTGCCCCAAGTCCCGAGCTCGCTTCGCTCGCTCTTGATTGTGGGAGCAGGGGGGGGGGGAAGAAAGAGACCCCATTATAGTGTGCGGTCTCTTCCGTCGGCCCCGAAAAGACCCCCCACCATAGTGGGTGGTCTTTTCAAGACTCAGTCGACGGAGCCCCGCTTCGCGGGGCTCCTATTTCTGGGTGGTCATAAAAGAAAATAACCACGAAGAAGGATGGCGGGGTCTTACAGACCCCGCCATCCTCTTCTAACCTAACCCATCCAAGTCGGAGTGCCCCAAGTCCCGAGCTCGCTTCGCTCGCTCTTGATAATAGAAGCGAGGGAGGAAAGAGTACCCTCACTATAATTCAGCGAAGCATTGATTGTGATTCTACTAACTATTCAAAAATAAAGCGGGGCTCCGTCAACCGAGCCTTGAAGAGACCACCCACTATGGTGAGGGGTCTCTTCTTTCCCTCTCTCCATAAATGAGGTTCATAATATCAAAAACATATACAAAAACATAACCTCAAAATGAGATTTTTAAAAATTCATAGAAAAAAAACGGTGAATTACCTTGTCATGGGAGTAGTGTCGGAAGGGTAGGGGACACCCCCCCTCCCCCCCCCACCCCCCCTCAACCCCCGCCTCCTGCCAAACGATATCGAATCCAACCCTTTCATTTTTTTCGAATCTAACTTTTATTGTAAATATAAAATATTTAGTAATAGTAGGTATAGTAGTATGTATGTACAGTACTACTTACTTGGTTGAACCAAATATTGAGCTGGAGTCGATGACGTCAGTTTGTTGCTCTGATAACATCAGAGTCAAAATCTCAATCGAGTTGTGTATGGAAGATTCAGAGTCCACCAGTCCATCATAATGTCCCTAGAAAACTTCTACCATTGTGTGATTAATGAGAAGGAATCACAACACTCAGCAATAAGGAATGTGGTTCAGAGAGACTAGGCTTGTGTAGTACATGTACTCATCATCATCATCATCATTAGCAACCCATCAACGGCTCACTACTGAGCACAGGTCTCCTCTCAGAGAAGGGTAATAGGCCATAGTCCACCACGCTGGCCCAATGCGAATTGGCGGACTTCACACACCTACAAGAACATTATGAAGAACTCTCAGATGTGCAGGTTTCCTCACGATGTTTTCCTTCAACGTTGAAGCAAGTGATATTTGGCTCGGCTTTTGAAACGTGCCGCCCTGATAGAGCCAAGATGAGTTTATAGGGGCGTCCTAGAGGGTCTTTCGATGCCCCCGAAACAATTTTTTTTTGCCGGACGCGTGTTTTTTTTTTTTACAAAAAATACGAATAAACTTGTATTTTTAGGTTAGAAACGTAAATTTTCGATAAAAAATTTGCGTGAATCGAAACGTTGTTTGACACGACCGACGCAGGGTGGCCGTGTGCCGGGATTTGTGGGGAATTTCCCAACCTGTGGGGAGATTTGAAATTGTTTTATTTCTGACAATAATATGTACTTATAGCAAAAAAGCTTTTCCACTCTGAAACGACATGGACTGATATAGGTCGAACAGTGTGACAGAACCGAATTGGCCAACCCCGACTCCACGTAGTCTTGTCTGTCCTACCCCTAGAGTGTTTTTATGAAGCGCGAAGCCAGAAGCTCGCGGAGGAGGTCCTGAATGAAGCGAGCCTACGAGGCCGAGTGGAGCGAAGGGGGGAGGTGGCGAGCGAAGCGAGCCGGCGATCTCCGTAGCGAAACGAAGGTCGAGTAGGTGAAGCTGAATGAAGGGGCGACGGAGCGTGTCTTCTGGCGTAGCCCATTTGATTTGTAGCTTGAACAAAACATACATGGTCTGATATAGGTCGAACAGTGTGACAGAACCGAATTGGCCAACCCCGACTCCACGTAGTCTTGTCTGTCCTACCCCTAGAGTGTTTTTATGAAGCGCGAAGCCAGAAGCTCGCGGAGGAGGTCCTGAATGAAGCGAGCCTACGAGGCCGAGTGGAGCGAAGGGGGGAGGTGGCGAGCGAAGCGAGCCGGCGACCTCCGTAGCGAAACGAAGGTCGAGTAGGTGAAGCTGAATGAAGGGGCGACGGAGCGAGTCTTCTGGCGTAGCCCATTTGATTTGTAGCTTAAACAAAACTTACATGGACTGATATAGGTCGAACAGTGTGACAGAACCGAATTGGCCAACCCCGATTCCACGTAGTCTTATCTGTCCTACCCCTAGAGTGTTTTTATGAAGCGCGAAGCCAGAAGCTCGCGGAGGAGGTCCTGAATGAAGCGAGCCTACGAGGCCGAGTGGAGCGAAGGGGGGAGGTGGCGAGCGAAGCGAGCCGGCGACCTCCGTAGCGAAACGAAGGTCGAGATATGTTTATAAAATAAATTGATTTCGGTTTAGATGATGTTTTATTTTATTTTTCAAAACATTTAGAAAGACTGCACCCGTAAGTTCTCACTGTTGGTTAGGTTAGAGGGTTGTAATCAAAAAAAAAAAATATTAAGTTTCTAGCGGAGGGAGTGAGGGGGGATGACGTACCTCCCCTTCTTCCCCCGCTCTCCCTCCACTTAACCAGGCGACACGTTTTAAAGGTTTTACCAATGTCAGTTTAATCAATATTAAAAAATTCATAAAAAAAAAGTATGCGCGTCCGGCAAATAAAGTGAGGGGGGATGACTTCCCCTCCCCCCCTCTCACCCCCTATCGGGGCGGCACGTTTCAAAAGAAAACCCTGATATTTAATTGCTTAAACATGCTTGACTCCGAAAAGTCAGATGTGCGTACCCTGGATCAAACCTGCGACCCCCTCGAATAGGAGACCACAGTCCTAACCACGAGGCTATCACTGCTTCTTAGTACTAATAATAATAATAATAATAGTACATGTACTATTAAGAATTAATTCCTGACACTGAACGAGAACAAACTATTCCATGTGCTTATTTATAGTACATCATTCTTTTAGCTCTTCATTCTTCTTCTTCATTCACTTCATTTGCTCGGCTAGCAACAAGTGTCAAGTGGGAAACAAGGAATCAGACAATTTATAGAACATAGTTCACTTAGTACTTTGGGAAACAAGGAGTCAGACAATTATAGTACATCATTCATTTAGTTTAGTACATCGTTTCTAGAGGACCTATTCAGTCTGTGATTGGGTATTTGAGTGTTGTCAAAATGTTGATGTTCATTATTTTATAGTCAAGAATATAACATGTAAGAATAAAATTTTTAAAAACAGAAAATAAATCAGTAAAAAAACCAAATAAGTTATAAGCTGTTTTACCATGGTTTTACTACGACTATCTGTTTCTTTCTAAAACAAAATTTTCTATGAAGAGTGTATGGAGCTTTTGAGTTCGACGTCACACCTCACACCTCAATAGCACTCTCTTTGTCTAACAGGTAACTTTAAAGCTCTATATTTGCGAGGCTAATTGAGATATTTAAAAAAGTTAAAAACGTTATTTGAAATAAATAAAAAATAACAGTCAAATACCCAATTCTGTCACTTGGCTCAGAACTACTGAATACATAGTACCGAACTAGTAGTCTTTTGAATGTACTAGTGCAGAGTACCCCTTTTAATGACTGAGCAAGAACAAGCTTAAGAGAGAATATGCAATCAGCAGTAACTACATATCAACTTCCAGAAAGAAGCAATTTGTCAGCCTCAGTGTTGTAGAGGGTAGTCTCTGTCACTCGTATCTATGTGATGTTTGTTGCTTTGTGTGACAGACACAAAACTGAATGAAGCCAAAGCTAGCTGATGTATGCAATGTATTCTTTTTTATTTGATTTCCACAGAAATGGCGCCAAATTTCAGTAAAAATGCGATCCTAGTGGGGACGGTGGATTACTTCTGCTTGGTTTGTGAAACCCACCTTAAGAGTGAGAGGGACACGGATGCCCACATCTCAAAGCCTGTGCATCAGAAACTGCTGGAAGCTATACAGTATGTTGAGGAATTTAAAGCTGAGGGAATTAAAAAGGTATTTCAATGAATTTCTTTTTCTAAATTTTTTTTAAGCTTAACAAATTAATAATGTGTAAAATTAAAATAATTTTAAATATATTTAAAATTCAGATTTTGAAATGTATATTTTTTGACACAAGTGTGGCCGTTATATGGCTAATTTTGTTTGATATGCAATCCAAAGCATAAAAAAAGGGTTTCTTAGATACTTTGTCCTTGGTACACTAATTCCAAAAGTATTATTTTTTAATAATAATTATGGCTTGAATAGGCATGATTCTTAGCCGAGGTTCATGAAATTTCAGCTTTTAATATATTATTTATCAGCTCTTTTCCTAGTTTTTTGTTGATTTTTATAATCATACAGTGGATTGTTGATAATCCAGATGTCAACTGCAGATTGTTGATAAATAATCCGGATTCAATTCAGGTGAAAAAAAAAAGTTCTGTAAATACATTATATGTATGGTATGGTATATTCTTTTATTAAAATACATTGTAAGTTCATAAATTATTTTATCTACTCCAACATCGAAAAGTTCCAATTTCGAATTTGACACCTGAATCGAAATGAACCCTCTTTCGGTTTTGCTTCTCATTTCGATGCAGCTCGTTGTATGGGAGCTGAATCGAAATGGTTATCTTCTTAAAATAGGATACCTAAAGCTAAGGCTCTGAGTTCTGGCACTTTTGTACCGTTCATACAACAGAGGCGCCACAGGCGGCTGGTGGCGGCTTACGGAGTTACTTTTTGTTGACAGAAGCGCCACAGGCGGCTGATGGCGACTTACAGAGTTACTTTTTGTTACTTTAATGAGCCTACGGCGAATATTTTCCTTGTCGTAGATAAAATCTTGTATGCAACTGAACGTAATTAGTCATTTTAATTCTCGTACTATCCTATTTTGATACTCGGCAAGCCTCGTATCAAAAAACAGCACTCGAATTAAAATGACCCTCATTACGATGCAGTTGCATAAATAGCTATAATAGTTTTATTTTTTTGTTCCAATTATTTCATCATGAATTATTAACGATTTCAGAAAGTTTTCTTTTTTGTTCTTTTTGAAAATCCGGTAATTTTGATTATCCTGACAGGGTCTTGTCACAATCATTTGCAAACAGGATTGATTATCAGTACTTGAACCACTGTAGTATGGTTCATGTGCTCACAAATCTGTGCCATCTTAGGTTAAGTTTTAGGTTTTAGTCTTACGAACATACAGGTTTAAGTTTCTTTTTGTCTGCCCGTCTTAACATGTATTGAATTGTAGTACGCATTTTTGGAACTTCCCCTCATTGTGGAAATATTCTATTCTATTCTAACAAAGTTGCATGGGTTAAATCGGCTTGGCATCCAGCTGCCCACAAGATAGTATTAAAAACTTATTACATTGTAATAGCTACATAACAATATTGTAAAATTATTATTTTGTAAAGAGCAACTGCTGAGTTTGTTGCTGGCTCTTCTCAGCAGAATCTGCTTTCCAAACCGGTGGTAGAGTCATGACGTTTCATAAAAGCCACAGGTTGGCCTTCGTGAAATAAATAAATTTAAATTTTGAATTGTTTGCTTTTTATTATTAACACACTATGACCCCAGTTGGTCAAAAAAATTTTTTTTTATTAAGGCTCTACTGCATTCTCCTTACAGATCAAAGACAAATATTTTTGCGAGCTATGCAACAAAATGCTCAGTATGCAGCCTAGAGTACGTCTACACATCACAGAACAACCTCACATTGATAATAAAAACAAAAATTCCTTCAAAAGGGTAGGCAATTATGTAATTGCCTTTGAAAATTTTGCCATATGCGATCAGTCGTGGAACGGATTAAATGAGAATTCCTGTTCTGTATGCAATATTGAATATGAGAATGAGGAAATTCACAGAAATCAACCTACCCACATACTCAATGTCATACAGATACAAGTGGAATTTGATAGCGATCATAATATTTATCGAAAGGTAAGTGAAATAATTATGTTAGCTTTGCAGTTAAGCCTTCTTCATTCCTTTGGGTGGTTCAGTGCTCGATTCCAGGCACGAATCTCTAATTTTCCAGAGTTATATCCACATACATATAGTATCATAAGATCCATTTTGTTAATTATTAGCATGATTAAATTTTTGTGGAATTCACTGCATAAATTATAGCATAGTATCTGTTGTATTGTAAACCAAAAAAAAAATTTCAAAGAAAAAAAATACCTATGTGCATTTTAAGTAATTATTGACTGACTGACTGATCTATCAATGCTCAGCTCAAACCACTGGACGGCTCAGGCTGAAATTTAGCATACAGATAGCTAGGATGCTCTATAATATATTATAACACTAGCTGATGACAGCGACTTCGTCCGCGACGATTTAGTTTTTAAATACCCTCGGGAACTCTCTGATTTTCCGGGATAAAAAATAGCCTATGTCACTCTCCAGGTCCTCAACTATACCCATGCAAAAAATCACGTAGATCCGTAGCCCTGTTGCGGCGTGATTGAAGGAAAAACCAACAAAAACACACTTTCGCATTTATAATATTAGTAAGGATAGTAAGAGTTCTTCAGAATATCCATCATTACAAACTTTTGGAACGAAGTTCCTTATCGCACGGTACAGACTTGGCGGATGGGGGCTAGGCGAAAAAAGGTAGGAATTTTCCGTCACGAACGTCATGTCGCGTCATGGCGAGAGATGGCGTTGATTCTAAAAGGTGATGTTTTCATTATTAGAAGATAATATTTTCATAATATTTTTACTATGTAAAGTATTATGAAATTATTATCTTCTAATAATGAAAACACCTGAAAAAAACCTGATGAACAACCTATGTACCACACTTAATTATAGTTTATTTAAAGGAACTTCGGTCCAACCGAGTGTTCCATGACACGACGATGCATTTTTTTTTTTCGTATTTATAATATTAGTAGCATTTAGGAGGAGAAGCATATAAATTATTCTTTCACGATTTTACAGATTGACGAATATTCTGTCCACTGCTTGACTTGTAACACTCTCCTTGGCACAAGTTCCCTGACCTCCCATGTTGAAGGAGAGGAACACAAAAAACTATACCAAGCCTGTTGCGATGCGAATAAAGATTTGATTACTGAATCCGAAACCATCAAAAATGAATCAACTAAAGCTGAACCAAAATCAGTTCAGAATGACAAAGTTGATAGTTCGACACCTGAAGTAAAGATAAATAAACTGAATAGTTCAAGTAATTCACACAAAGTGGAAGAAGATATTCCAATTTCTGTATATGATGAAAATGAAGAAGCTATTTGTAAGACACTGGACTGCGTAAATTATGTGACACGGGACGAAGCAAATAGTCTTTGGTGCATCTTATGCGATAATGTGATGGGTAATACAAACATTAACTGCCACATAAATGCGAAACACCACCAAACTATTCTAAAACTACACAAAAAACGTTTACACAAAATGAAAACCACCAATATAGATTGCAAGGAAGATAAGAAGGAATTGGTTAAAGAAGATGAAGAAGATGAAGAACAGGACAATAGTAAGAAAGATTCAGATGAGATTTTGGAAAAATTGGACGACTTCCAAAAGGACGACATTCGAATCCATTTCGAATCAAACATTGCGTTTTGCAAAAAATGCAGCAGGCATATTGAATTTGTATGTGAAGCGATCGAAACGCACATTTTAGAACACAAGAAAAATGAGACCAAATCGAAGAGGTTTGACTTAGTTACAGATATCAAGAAAACGCTATTCACAAGCCCCATTCGCATGAAACGCAATAATAATGAAGGAAATAAAAATGTAACACCGAACAAAAACGAAAAATCTAAAAAAAATGAAACAACAGTTGTGAATCAAACACCAATTAAAGATGAAACATCAACTAAAAAAAATGAAACAACAGTTGTGAATCAAACGCCAATTAAAAATGAAACATCAAACACGAAAGCAGAAAATTTGATTAGTGACAAAACAACAACAACATCTACAGTTAGTTTGAATAGTGACAAAGAAAACATACCAAAAAATGCAGAAACCAAGGAGATTAAATCGATCGACACAATCCGGGTTTCGAGTCCGAAACCAAAAAAACCGAAAGCTGTCAAATTGTTGAGAGTCCCGCTTAAAATGTTCATACGGAGCTGTGAGGCTGTGGAGCATATGATGTTCAAAGATATAATAATAAATGACAGATATTGTATTAATTTCCTAAGTTTCTGTTTTTTGCTGCAGCTTGGGACAGATATGTTCAAGTGAGTGGTTTTATTTACAAACTAGCTGATGCCCGCGACTTCGTGCGCGTGGGCAGAACCCCTGCAGCATCAGGATTGAGGAGTTGGCTCTTGGAATAATAACTATGTAGTCTTTGCTTGATACTTACAACAACTACTCATAATTGACAGTTGACAAATCACCACAATTATGTGGACAGTAACCCAGCATCATCAGGATTGAGGACATGAGGTTTTTATGGGACCATCTCGCAAAGTTTTTGTATTGATTAAAAAAAGATTCACCCAAATCGGTTTAGACATCATGGAGATGCTGATATACATAGGTAGAAAAACACAACTCTTTTTTTGAAAGTCAGTTTAAAAAGTAGCCTTTGTTACTCTTTGTAACATCAGCTATCTGTCAGTGAAAGTCCCGTCAAAATCGGTCCAGCCGTTCACGCGTGATGCCGTGACCAATGGAAATAGGGATTAATTTTTTTTTATACTATAAAGATAGCATTTGCTTTTTGTCCACATAGAGATTTTTTTTGAAAATCCTGTACCATTTGAGCAGAGGACCTGAAGTGCGATTGTTTAAAAATTGCCGATCAAAATTTTATTCAATTGATGGCATTAGTGCAAAGTAAAATATTCCTTGACTGTATTGATTTAAAGTCACAAATTCAGTACAACCGATTTTAACATGGAGCGTTATGGAGCGTATCGTACATACCTAAACTTAATAGAATGCATACACGAAATTGAGCTCTAATTCAATGGTGTTATGGTTTATTTTACTTTGACGCTAATGCCATCAAATGAATACGATTTTGATCGGCAACTTTTAGACAATCGGGGGGGCTGTCAAAATTCAAAAGTCAAAAATTTTTATTCAAAATAGGTAACAAATTACTCTTTTTGAATGTCAATACATAAAACAATATTTATCATACTCATAATATATTATATCATTATCATAAATGAATTGTAATATAAAAAATAACACGTATAGTCAAATAATAAAAATTTTATCTACTCCAGCATCGAAAAGTTCCAATTTCGAATTTGACAGCTGAATCGAAATGAACCCTCTTTCGGTTTTGCTTCTCATTTCGATGCAGCTCGTTGTATGGGAGCTGAATCGAAATGGTTATCTTCTTAAAATAGGATACCTAAAGCTAAGGCTCTGAGTTCTGGCATTTTTGTACCGTTCATACGACAGAGGCGCCACAGGCGGCTGGTGGCGGCTTACGGAGTTACTTTTTGTTACTTTATTGAGCCTACTACGGCGTATTTTGTTTTGTTAATGATTTTATTATCCTTGTCGTAGATAAAATCTTGTATGCAACTGATCGTAATTAGTCATTTTAATTCTCGTACTATCCTATTTTGATACTCGGCAAGCCTCGGCAAAACAGCACTCGAATTAAAATGACCCTCATTACGATGCAGTTGCATAAACAGCTATTATGTACGGCACTGTGTCGATTTCCCCACAGGTGTCAGGTGTGCGAGGTGTGTATCCAAGCGTGCCAGTTCGACGAGCACATGGATACGCCCCGACACGCGGCCGCCATGAACGACACGCCTGTCATTCTCAATGACGACACAGAATTCCTGAGAGAGGTAATATTGCTCATACCAAATAAATATAAATCTCATCCATCAGCCTGTATTCATCCACTGCTGGACATAGGCCTTTCCGAGAGCGCGCCACCAAACGCGGTCCTCCGCTTTCCTCATCCACCCGCTTCCCGCCACTTTCTTAAGGTCATCGGTCGAGCGAGCTGGAGGGCGTCCTACACTGCGCTTGCCGGACGCGTCTCCACTCCAGAACACGTCTGCCCCATCGGCCATCGGTTCTGCGACAGATATGACCTGCCCACTGCCACTTCAGCATGCTAATCCTCAGAGCTATGTCGGTCACTTTTGTTCTACGAATCTCCTCGTTCCGGATTTTATCCCTGAGAGAGATTCCCAACATAGCTCGCTCCATAGCGCGCTGAGCGACTTAATTTGTGAACGAGGCCCACTGTCAGTGTCCACGTAAAATAATCTTAACTTTTGGTATAGGTAAATATAAATCTAACTTTAGGTAGAAAAAGATTTTGAAAGGACAGCTGCTGTCAATTGCAAAAATGTGATTTATTTACTGTTTACATCGGTATTTCCATAATATTTTGATGCCGCAAGCTGTGATAATTTCGTGTTTTAAAAATGCCGTGGCTCAATCTGAACCAGTGTTTAAGTAATAATAGCTTGAAAGGGCAGATAACGAACTTTGCTACGGAAGTGTTATCTGAAGGATCCGTGCAGGATAATGAAGCAGTATTTTTTTGGAACGGAATCCTCGGTAAAGAAGCTCAAAGACAAATGCCGCAACCAAGAGCCTGAGGTATAATTGGTTTATGCAACCGCACATGACTGTGGCTTCTGACTGTGTGGGTAGATTTTGAAGTGATTGTGAAGTGGGACCTATAGTTCAAGCTGTTATTTTATTTTTTCTTATTTTTAGTTTTTATTTGTATATATGTTTTATTTTATTTTATGCCTTTTTTAAACACGTCGTCCATTTGTACAGAGTACCTCGAGTGTTCCATATGCGTCGACGGCAAATTGTACAAAGGTCAAAGGGGCCTCAATATCCATAAAAGCCGTCGTCATATACCCAACACCCTACCCTTGGTCTCAGAGCATACAGCGGGGAGTGCTTCCATTGTATGCTCTGATGATGGGCCCTCGAGTGACCCTCCTTTATGGGCGAGGCTCGCATCCCTTAAGCACGGGATCAGGTTAGTCCAGCGAGTTCCTAGAGGGGCCCGGCCCTTAGTGGCTCGTAGTTTAAGAGAGTGTGTGGCTAAGGTCACGTCTGAAAATTCAACTGAGGCGTGGGAGCATTTATTAACATTCCCATACCGAGTTTTTGATATTTCATCAAATTTAAATAGAAACAATTCTCTCACAAAAAAAATTAAACAAAATTTAGACAATATAAATATTCCAATTATACATAAACAAAATAATAATTTCTCATTACCCAGGCATAGCATCTCCAAGTTAATTGAACAAAAAGTCAGCGATGGGAATGTTAAAAATGCTGCTAAACTGCTGTTTTCAGACGATGTGTCACTGGCTTACCGCTTTAAGGGATAAGCACCCCTTGCCGGCACCTAGCTTGCTTCGCCTTCCTTTGATCCCACAAACCGACTCCGAGCCTCCGAAGATGCCGTGCGATTCGGTATTTTTGGATTTCCCAATGGTTCTGCGGGGGGATTGGATTGCCTATCACCTCAACATCTTAAAGACCTAATCGGCCCTCCTTCAAGTGAAGAGAGCAACTCGCTCTTGAAGGAGATAACTGGCCTCATTAATTTGATGCTTTCTGGTCGAGTGCCACAACAAATAGTACCAATTTTATACGGCGCTAATTTGGTGGCTCTCACCAAAACAGATGGTGGGATCCGTCCTATTGCAGTCGGCAGCACTTTCCGTAGATTAGCTTCTAGGATTTGCTGCCGATTCTTAAAAGACAAAGCATCGGCCATCCTCAAACCCAAACAACTTGGTTTTGGCATCAGGGGAGGTTGCGAGGCAGCTGTGCATGCAGCCAGGACATTTTTAAACACTTGTGATTACGATGTCTTTGTAAAAATTGACGTGCGTAATGCATTCAATTCAATTGATAGGGGAGCCATGTTAAATGAAATTCAAAAACAGTTTCCTGAAATTTTAGATTATATGTGGCAATGTTATCGCTCCTCCTCAAAATTAATGTACGGCAAAAATGTTCTGGATTCTGCTGTGGGTTGCCAGCAAGGTGATCCACTTGGTCCCGCAATTTTCAGTTTAGCAATACACCCAGTTATTTCGAATCTAAATTCCAAATTTAACTTATGGTACCTTGATGATGGCTCCTTGGGAGGAAGTGCGGCGGAAGTGCTCCAGGATTTGGAAATATTAATTAAACAATTTTCTGAAATCGGCCTTTCGCTAAATTTTTCAAAGTGTGAGGTATACATTCCTGACTCGGTAAGTTTAAATGAAAAAACTATTTTGAAAAATAGTCTAAATTCTTTGATTCCCAACATCTCATCTATTACAAAAGATGATTTAACCCTTCTTGGCGCCCCCATATTTGACGTCGCATTTTCCCATTTGCTAAATTCTAAATTAGATTATTTTAATAAATTTTCGCCTCGCCTTTTAGATATAAAGCCACACATGGCCATATATATTTTACGGTTATGTTTATTTGCGCCAAAATTCATGTATTTATTACGGTGCAGTCCCATTTGGAAATATCCTATTTTAACTTATAATCTAGACGTGTCTCTTAAAGATACTCTTTGCAAAATTCTAAATTTACAGTTTGATGACTGCACCTGGACTCAAGCCAGCCTACCTGTTAAATACAGTGGCTTAGGCATACGTTCCATTTCAAGCGTAGTGCTTCCGGCTTTCTTATCTTCTGCTTTTGGCTCTATCACTCTCATCAGTCAGATCCTTAATCTGTCTAGTCCGGCTGATGATGTAGTGGAGAGTCTTGCAGAGGCGAAGTTAGCATGGAGTGCATCTTGTCCTGGTGAGAGTTTTCCTTCGGCTTTGGAATGTCAGGGTCTTTGGGACAAACCGCGTGTTGTTTTGACACATGCAGATCTCGTAGCGCAGTGTACCTCAGATACGGATAAAGCCCGTATTTTAGCCGTATCCGAAAAGGAGTCAGGTCACTGGCTACACGCTCTGCCATCTCATAGCCTGGGGACGATTCTCGACAGGACAGCGCTTCGTGTGGCCGTTTGCTTGCGCTTGGGGATTAAGGTATGTGAGCCTCATCGCTGTCCTTGCGGCAGCCAAGTGGATCGTTTTGGTCACCATGGACTCAGTTGTTATCGGAGCGCGGGCCGCTTGTATCGCCACGGTGCTCTCAATGATATAGTCCGTCGCGCTCTGGTCACTGCCTCCATCCCTGCACAACTGGAACCCTCCGGTTTGTTCAGGGATGACGGCAAGAGGCCGGACGGGATGACTATAGTACCGTGGACGATGGGTCGCGCACTGGTGTGGGACGTGACTTGCGTTGATACGTTGGCTGCGTCCCACCTACCGGGCTCATGTCAAAAGGCGGGTGCAGCTGCCGAATCCGCTCAGTTGCTTAAGCGCCGCAAATACTCTGCCATTTCTAAGGATCATATTTTTGCGGCGCTTGCTTTTGAGACTCTGGGTCCATGGTCATCGGACACGAAAAATTTTGTAAATGTCGTGTCCCAAAAATTGATCCACGCCTCTGGTGACCAAAGAGCTGGCGCTTATTTAGCCTAAAGGCTTAGCCTCGCGATTCAGAGAGGTAATAGCGCCAGTGTTTTGGGCACCATGCCCATTAGCGATCACTTGGACGGCGTGTATTTTTTGTAAATATAATTAGTATTAATTTTTTCGCTTTTATATAATATCTAGATCTACTTATGTGAATGTTAAATGTATAAAGTTTTTTTAAGCAAATACTTTAGGTATAGGTATTTCACTTACAGTATAATGTATCATACTAATATTTTAAATGCGAAAGTGTGTTTGTTTGTTGGTTTGTCTTTCAATCACGCCGCAACAGAGCTACGGATCGACGAGAGTTTTGGCATGGGTATAGTTGAGGACCTGGAGAGTGACATAGGCTATACTTTTTATCCCGGAAAAATCATAGTTCCCGAAATTTGGCCTACATGAAATAAATAAATTTGAATTTGTAGAAATCGGTGGACATTCATAGAAAAAATATGATACCGGCCGAATTGAAAACCTTCTATTTCGGAAGTCTGTTAAAAATAGACACGCACTGTCAAAATATACTGTCAAAATATCAGTTATAAGACTCATTTTAAGTTTGTAAAAAATGATATTAAAAAAAAGATTGTACATCCATCCTTCTGATCCTGTTCATACATCCTGCTCACTATTGCTTTCATTTTATTATTCATTAATGGGATCTTTATAATTTAACAATAATATTATTCAGGTAAGTTAATTATTGATTGATAATCCACAGCAGTGTATTATTCCAATCTGCACTCTAATGAATTATTTATTTGAATGTGTCAGCACAAATTGATTGTAAGTACCACATTCTTGCAAATGAAATATTCTATTCTGTTCTACCCATGAACTATTATACTAAACGTGTTAAATTATGCTAAAGCGGTGATAGCCTAGTGGTTAGTACTGCAGTTTCCTATTCGGGGGGTCGCAGGTTCGATCCCGGGCACGCACCTCTGGTTTTTAACCGACTTCCAAAAAGGAGGAGGTTCTCAATTCGGCCAGTATCTTTTTTTTTTTTTTTTTTCTATGTATGTCCACCGATTTCTCCGGGATTACTGGACCGATTCGCGTGATTTTTTTTTAATCGACAGAGGGTGTTTGCGAAATGGTCCCATAAAAATGTTAACCTTCAACTCCTCAAGCCTGATGCTGCAGGGATATTGCTCACCTAAAACTATGGCGATTTAGGAAATTTCGATTACGAATTGATATTGTAGGTAACAAGTATGGACTACATCATGGAGCTCCAGGTCCTAGCTCCTCAATCATAGGATACTACACTTAAAAGCTTAAAATAAAAATTCTTTTGAAAAAACCGACTTCTAACGCCACTACAAAGTATAAAAATAATTTTAGTTTGTCCACGTTTGTTGAAGTCGGGCGGGCCTAAAATACAAACTATGAAACCAAATCGCGATGCTCGCTCGACTTCTACAAACGAGTCTATCATATTCTGTAGCGTCGTGCATCGGTTTCATAGTTTGTATATAGGCCCGGCCGACTTCAACAAACGTGGACAAACTAAAATTATTTTTATACTTTGTAGTGGCGTTAGAAGTCGGTTTTTTCAAAAGAATTTCTTTCTAAGTTAAGTGCGTTTAAGAAATTTTCTTCAACGTTCTTCAAAGCTTCAACATTGAAGAAAAACATCGTGAGGAAACCTGCACACCTGAGAGTTCTCTGAGAGAAGGTGTGTGAAGTCCGCCAAATCGCATTGGGCCAGCCCCGTGGACTATGGCCTATAACTCTTCTCTAAGAGACCTGCGCTAATAGTGAGCCGTTGATGGGTTGCTAACTGTGGGCCTCATAAGAAGGCTCAGGGTCACTCAGCGAGCGATGGAGAGAGCTATGCTCGGTATTTCCCTTTACGAGATCAAATCAGAAATGAGGAGATTCGTAGGAGAACCAAAGTCACCGATGTCGGTGACTTTGGTTCTCCTACGAATCTCTGTAGCTGTACACGCTGAGCTATGTAGCTCAGCGTGTCGCGAAACTGAAGTGGAAATGGGCGGGGCACATAGTTCTAAGAGGTGATGGTTGTTGGGGTCCCAAGCTGTTGGAGTGGCGACCCCGCACCGGGAAACGCAGTGTTGGCAGACCCCCCATCAGGTGGACCGACGACATCAAACGAGTCGCAGGGAGCCGCTGGATTCAAGCGACGCAAGACCGAAGCCTGTGGAAGTCCATATAGGAGACCTTTGTCCAGCAGTGGACGTCTATAGGTTGATAAAGAAGAAGAAGAAGATGGGGTGCTAATGATGATGATTCTATTCCACAGGTTCATCCCGGATCATTCCAATGCGGCTTTTGCAACTGGATAGAATCCTCGTGGGAGGACATGACGACCCACCTGAGGAGTTCGACGCACAAGGAGTCCAAGAACGCTTCGAGCTGGCGGAGGGAGATGTACGCGGGGAAGATCAAGCGACACCCTGACATCCTCAGAGTTGACAACATGGTTATGGACGCCCTTATTAATCAGTTTTTGTAAAGCGTTAGGCTGTGTTCACACCTATGGTGTTGTCAGCCCGCAGCCGCCGATGCCAATCCAATAGGGTTTGAATATATTAAAAATATCGTTTCATCTGGTGTCATCCTAAAAGATTATTATCTAAAAACATTTTTACGACCATACGACAAAACTAAAAAATAAAGTTTTATTTAATTAGAAAACATAAAATTGCTATAATTCTGGCCATGTTCACGAGATCGAAAACGTTCTTGAATCTCGAATGACGTCACAGTTCACGCCACCTTTGAGCTTTGGAATTGTCATTGAACTGTGTGAATTTATTTCTCGATTTTTATGAAAAATACTGAAAATAATGCCGAAATATACGTTTCGTTAGCTTCAGCATAGCATTATTAACAATTTTATCTACTCCAACATCGAAAAGTTCCAATTTCGACTTTGACAGCTGAATCGAAATGAACCCTCTTTCGGTTTTGCTTCTCATTTCGATGCAGCTCGTTGTATGGGAGCTGAATCGA
Source organism: Oeneis ivallda (assembly GCA_029955525.1). Taxonomy (NCBI): domain Eukaryota; kingdom Metazoa; phylum Arthropoda; class Insecta; order Lepidoptera; family Nymphalidae; genus Oeneis; species Oeneis ivallda. Next base: position 7,099,637 of record JARPMR010000025.1, on the reverse strand, counting down.
AATGGTTATCTTCTTAAAATAGGATACCTAAAGCTAAGGCTCTGAGTTCTGGCACTTTGGTACCGTTCATATGACAGAGGCGCCACAGGCGGCTGGTGGCGGCTTACGGAGTTACTTTTTGTTGACAGAGGCGCCACAGGCGGCTGGCGGAGTTAATTTTTGTTACTTTATTGAACCTACGGCGTATTTTGTTAATGATTTTATTTTCCTTGTCGTAGATAAAATCTTGTATGCAACTGAACGTAATTAGTCATTTTAATTCTCGTACTATCCTATTTTGATACTCGGCATGCCTCGTATCAAAAAACAGCACTCGAATTAAAATGACCCTCATTACGATGCAGTTGCATAAATAGCTATAATATGATTTTCTAAAAGTAGTCAAATACCCTATTAATAGTCATTAAGCGATGTAAGTGCGATTCGCAATTTTATCGCCGCTGCAATGTGGACACTCGGTTTATCGCACGTCGCCAGTCGCCTTACCAGTGCGGCGGTGACCTGACACCCGCGCGTCACCTCTTCCATCATGCTCTCATCATCATCATCATCATCATATTTTCGTAACAGTTCGTCCAATATCGACGCTTGATGGAGACCAAAATGGGTCGAAGCTGATGATTTGGCCGATTCCGAGACTACATGTCAGTCTAACCGATATGGATTATGGACGCTGCTGTGGTATTGTCAGTTGTTGTCTAAATATGATTGATGATACAGTGTGACAATCGCAATCACCTCTGATTGGCTGGTACTCTCGCACGCATGATGCTGCAGGAACGAATAAATCAGCATAATCCAATCCATAAATAATAATAATAATCCATAAATTCAGCTAATTAGGTGATTGCGATCGTCGCTATATAGCAATCATTTTTAGATAATCCTACAGCCTATTATCCGATACGACTGTAGTTACCGCATGCGATTATATTATATTATACCCAGAAGTGCGATTGTCTAAAGTTATTCCATTGATCGTAATCGTATTCGATGGCATTAGCGTCAAAGTAAAATAAACAATTTCTTGTATGCATTCTTATACGTTTAGTTATGTACGATACGCTCCTTAACGCTCCATGTTAAAATCGGTTGTATTGAATTTGAGACCTAAATCAATACAATCAAGGATTATTTTACTTTGACGCTAATGTCATCGAATACGAATACGAACAATGGAATAACTTTTAGACAATTGGTACCCAGATTGGGACTAATCGTCACCCGATTTGGGGCTAATCGTCACCCGAGATTGTTTTGAGAATTGGGGCCCTCCCACCAACGCTTAAGGCGCTGCGCACACGGAGCAACTTTAATGGGCATGATAACCGATTTTGAAAAACTGTTGGATGATCGGAAGTCTTTTATTTCGAGTCGTTACATCGAGTTTGACGTGAGCTACTCACAAATTAGTCGATAATCGGACTAATTTCTGAAACTGGACACTTTCAAGTAAAGATTTTTATATATTACTAGCTGACCCCGCGAACTTCGTACCGCCAGCAAAAATATTTAGTGGTTGGTCACCCTTATCATTTAGGGCTATGAAAAATAGATGTTGGCCGATTCTCAGACCTACTCGATATGCTCACAAAATTTCATGAGAATCGGTCAAGCCGTTTCGGAGGAGTACGGGAACGAACATTGTGACACGAGAATTTTATATATTAGATATGTATAAACCTTTGAAGATGATACTGCCATTGGCGCAATTTGAATGCCATAAGCCTACTTTGTCGTATTAAATTGCGAAAAACCAAATTCAATTTGAATATGGCGAGCAGACCCGTTTAGTTCGCATTATGGACGTCATTGTAACGGTAGTAAATATTTTATTCGTCTACTCTATGTCATTGTATGGTCAGTGTATGCTTTGAGTAAGCTGTATGCCCCCTGTATGTTGGTGGTAGGGCCCCTGTAGGTTTAAGAAAAAGTGTAACTTTCCACTTTATACCACTTGTAACGTGTTTTGATTGTATTAATTAGTACGTAAGAACTCCCGTTCACTTCAAGTTGGCCGCTACCTTGGTTCGCGCTTCAAGGCTGACCCGCTTAGTACAGATAGCAACGTACCGCTCGCGATTGTCAGTACCGTGTTTTTTCAAGCTTGAGTTATTGTATTTTGATAAGTTTTAATTAGTTGTTTTCTTTTATACGAATATTTTTTATTTTATTGATTTTTTTTTAATGTTACAAAAAAACTTATTGCTATTTATTGTTCTGTAATAAATTTAATACACAGAGGTAAGAAAGGGAAAGATTTGCATGGCGCAGACTATTTGTAACTTTAATTAATGACTTTCTTTGAAGAGAGAAAATTATGAAATTAAAAATCACGCCCTTCGACTTCCAAGACAATAAATATCATCGACATGAAAAACATTGCCAGAAAAGAAAACTTCCGTCACAGTCGTGTTAGGTATGGTAAAAAGTACAATTACTATTTTTTTTTGTCAGTGGTACCAGTATGACGTAATTTTGTCGACGACGGCCAACTTGAAGTGAACTGGTAGAAAGTATTATAATTTTGAGAACTGAAGACAATAAAGTTTTTTTAATTTCATACACAACTAGTTTTAATAATAAGTACATAAAATAAGTTATGCATATAGTACGTTGTTAGTAAACAAGGAACCCTTATAGTTTCGCCATGTCCGTCCGTCTGTCTGTCCGTCTGTCCGTCCGCGGTTTAGCTCTGAGACTTGGTACTAGAAATCTGTAATTTGACAAGGGTATAAATATCAATCACGCCGACAAAGTGGTGAAATAAAATTGTGAAAAATATTTTTTTTTAGGGTATTAGTTTCGCCATGTCCGTCCGTCTGTCTGTCTGTCTGTCTGTCTGTCTGTCTGTCTGTCTGTCTGTCCGTCTGTCTGTCCGTCTGCGGTTTAGCTCTGAGACTATTGGTACTAGAAATCTGTAATTTGACAAGGGTATAAATATCAATCACGCCGACAAGGTGGTGAAATAAAATTGTGAAAAATAATTTTTTTTAGGGTACCTCCTCTACATAATATGTAAAGTAGGGATGATTTTTTTCTCTCGTCTATCCCATAGTGTGGGGTGTCGTTGAATAGGTCTTTCAAAAATTTTTTCTCGTCTATCCCATAGTGTGGGGTGTCGTTGAATAGGTCTTTCAAAAATATTGTGGGTGTGGGAACACCATTTTTTTTCGCCAACTTTCAGCTTTTATAAAATAACGAAGGTCTGAAACGTCTCTGCTCCCGGTCCATTGAGAGTTGACAGAAAATTAGTTTTTGACTTGATAAAGTCTTATAAATCGATGAACACCGGCTGCACGCACGAAAAAGTGTCACGTTCCGCCTGAGCCCGAGCGTGAAAGCGAGAGCGCGGAACAAGCGATAGAGAGTCACGATCGGCCCAAGCGTTGGCTTGTGGCCGCGCCGCCGCCTGCCAGTCATCGTCAATGTTTCTTTATGACGCACGTAAAACTATCATCCGTAAGGCGTAAACCGACTTTACAGACAACCAATTTTTTATGTTGGCGCTGATCGCTAGCGCACGTTCATTTCTTTGTATGGGAGTCTCGACTCTTAAAACGTAGTGATTACATTCTCTTTTGGTGGAACGCGTTTGCCTAGAAGATTCCTATTCACTTTTGCTTTAGTAAAGATACCCAAATTGTACGTGTAAGGAAACACAGATCTCGGAAGAGCGTTCCAGACCCTGGCCGTGCGAATCAGAAATGAAGACTTGAACCGCTTCGTGCGCGTGGATGGGATATCAACGATGTAGGGATGGAAGCACTTCCGATGTCTTGCAGACTGCAGTGCGGTGGTAAAAAGGTGAAGGGGGGACAAGGTCGAAGAGCTGAGCACACTCCCCGAAATATATCCTATAAAACACCGATAAGCCGGCAACTTTTCGACTGTGATCGAGGCTCTAAAGTTTGGCTAAGAGTTGTGAGTCCTTGCCAATGAGTTTCCTAGCTCGACGATCTACATTCTACAGGGTGCCGCAAGTTGGTACTTGCTACATCAATGCATTTGAACAAATAGCGAGATAATAGCAGGCAATGAGGTGTGTAATGCGATCGTTACACTGCAGTTTGAATCATTTTTAGACAATCCAAGACTCCCACAGATAACTATTGCCGAACGCATAATAGCAAGTTGACACCGTCCTCAACTAGATGGCGCTGTGTGTTCCAGATATCAATAAAATCGTATTATCACCGTTCAATAGCCTCGAGATAACACGTTCCCGCCAATCTAGACTTCACGGTCACACAGTACCTAATGTTTACACACGCATCATTGTTGTGTTTTTATTTGCCGCGATTGTACCGCGCCGGTTTCGTTAGGCTGAATAATAACTAATGGATTACCTTTGCCTTGACAGACAGTGGATTGAATAATGGTTCTTATTTTAAAAATTGATTCGTTCTGAAATTGCTGTTTATTTTTTTTCCGAACACGAATAGTGTTGTGTGGACTTTGGTTTCGATCTCGGTGGCCTTTGGATAATTTTTTAGGACGGAAATACTCAATTTTATTTTAATAATAAAGGTAAGAAGAAAACTTCTAAATATTATTTTATCCGTATTTTTCAGACCTACTCTTTTCTGAAGACAACTGCCTCATAATTAATAATTAGCTCCCTGTGAATATTTGAACGATAGCAGGTACCTATTTAAACGCGAGTTTTTGAAACAGCTTTTGTCTATCTGTCTGTCTGTCAGCGGCCGCTAACCTTCGGAATGGCAATAAAGCTAAACTGGTTTTGACGAAACTTTCATAAGTAGGACGTAGAGGATACTTTTATCCCGAAAATATTAAGGATCCTGCATAAAAAACCATAAAGCTGTTTATAAATTTAGAATGACCTAACCTACTTAATATATTTTCACGATTGCTGAATTAATTTTGACGAAATTCGGCAAAGAGATAGCTTCCATCGCAAAGACGCAGAAAAGGTCTTTGTATCCCAGAGAATCAGAGATTTTCCAACGGAATTTTAAAAAATCAACGTCAACAACAATTTCGCGATAGGTACTCCACTGGCACAGAATAGTTTAACCTACTAATGCAACTGTTAGAACGAATTTTTTTTGCTCCGTATTTGCTTATAAGGGCGCCCCTCTCAAATAAAGTTTTTTTTATAAGTATTATGTTATTTTCTATTATGCTTTAAGTATTATGCTATTTTCTTAAGTTATTTTTTAGACCATAGTTTTACATTTTTGTGAATTTGAATTAATTTGTTACTTTAGGAGTTATTTAAGGCTCTGACAGACAGACAGACGGCCAAGCGCATATACATCCAAGTAGATACAAAAACCTCACTTTACTCGGTCAAAGATCTTACTTCGCTTTTATAATTCCTTTTGCTACCCGTTTTTTTTGACCGTGTTTATTATAAATACCATTCTGTTTCAATTGTAATACGAGGGGGAAAAAATAACCCGTGCTACTCCTGGTAGTATGACTGGTAGTAGGACGGGGAACGAACGAAATAATTATTATTAGTGTTCATCGTAGATATCTAATGTGCTACACAGTGCGATCAGGAACTTCACAACCTTGTGCCCCCTATAGCGATCTACCACAGAACTTCGAGACGTCGTGAGCGTTGGCACCATTGGCACCCTAGACGTTAGACGGTGCCTCGTCCATCGTTGCGAAAATGAACCGTCTTAGTTCGCCCTAAGGGCGAATTTGGTTTTCGAGATTTTTGCTTTCATTTTCGAGGCTTCATCGAGAGTCATCGAAAATGAACCGTCTAAATTTGCCCCATGCCATTTTCGCAAAAAAGGTTCGCAAAAATGAATGATGAACGGGGCACCGTCTAATTTCGGCCTAACGTGGTTGAAATCCAACCTATTCGCGCGAATCGCTTTAGTTTCTGAAACAGACTGAAACGAACCGTTAAGGTATGGAAAGCACTTCCAGCATCTATTTCCAGCCTAACTAACCTAACTTCAAGGCAAGGCATTTTCTAGGCAAGCGCGCTCCAACCTAGACCTCATCAGTGCTTTCCAACATTGATATTTGACTGTCGTCAAGCGTAGGCAAGCCTATCTAGGAATTTTTAAAAAAATACAATTATACATATAGGTACCTACTACCTAAATAAACAGTCCGTTCTAAAGCCTTCATGTGGCCTTCATCTTTAGTTCATTTCTCGAGCTATTTTCTTCAACTCAAGTTTTTTACTTCACTTCGTTTTCGATGAAAGCTCCCAAGCGGCTTGAATTTTTCCGACATTGTTATCGTCATATTATTTCACCTAATTTACACAAAACCTTAACAAATTATACACTTAAACCTTCCTCATGAATCACCCTATCTATTGGTGAAAACCGCATGAAAATCCGTTCGGTAGTTTTTGAGTTTATCGCGAACAGACAGACAGACAGACGCGGCGGAGGACTTTGTTTTATAATATTATGTAGTGATAGTGATTGGTTGATACCTTAATACAGATGTTGCCATGCCAACTAACTAATCCAGCAACTCTCTATCAAACATCAAAACAAAACGCACGCATAGTACCTATTACAACTTGTATGAAATAGTGAACTGTGACGTCATAAACATTTGACGCACGTCTTTTATAAGAACAGTTAAGGTTCTCAACATTGACTGGCAGAGATCATACTTAGTGATAAGGTCACCTTTTGTATTTAAATCTACTACCACATTAATTCTGTATAATAATAATATTATACACGTCCTACTTACATCCTACTTCCTAATCTATACTTATAAAATACTATTATAAATGCGAAAGTTTGTGAGGATGGATGTATGGATGTTTGTTACACTTTAACGCCACAAGGAATGAACCGATTTGCCTGAAATTTGGAATGGAAATAGCTCATACCTTGGATTACATTAGGTAGGTACATTTTATCCCGGAAAATTAAAGAGTTCCCGCGGAAATTAAAAAACCTTAACCCACGCGTAAGAAAGTCGCGGGCATCATCTAGTAATAAAATAATATCATCATCATCATCGTCATCATCAACCCATCAACGGCTCACCACTGACCGCGATTTCCTCTCAGAGAAGGGTTATACTTATTGGCTTATCGGCCATACGCATACGCCATACTAAGTCCACCACGCTGGCCCAATCCGAATTGGTGGTTTCAAACACCTTCGAGAACATTATCACAGAATATATAATAGTACTACGTACAGAAGTTTCACTCCTTTGATATTGACTACTTGCCGGCGCTTTAATGGCCTACATATTTTTTATTAAATAGATAAATCACGCACGCAAGCTAAATTAGACTTTACAGCTCGGCGCGAGGATCCATATTGCTTTGGATCTGTTCGCCTTCCTACGTCACGGACGCCGTGGCGTGGTTGCCTATGGCTGTCAACAAAGAGTAAGAAAATACAGTAGGTATAACTTTTATTTATTTATTTATTTTCCCATAATATAAACAAAGAGGCGATACACATGATCTATTAACTAGACACCGTCATAAACTACTAGTCCTCACCATCACATCATCCTATCATCTGCGTAAAGTACAGAAATTCTTTGTGGGGTCGACTATACGCTTTTATAACTTGATTCCCAAAGAATTTGCCATTACATACATTTAAACAGTGTAAAAACACATTCAATAAGTAGAGGCTATTTATTGACCGAGCGAAGTGAGGTCTCTGAGTCTACTAGAGCGAATTTGCACTTGTCCGTCCGTCCGTCTGTCCGTCCGTCCGCGTCCGTCCGTCTGTCAGAGCCTTATAACTTTTGAATTACTGACCGTAATCACTTCAAATTTAGATATAATATGTAAGCTGATGGCCTTCAGCCGAATATTGCTTAAAAATTTTAAAAACCTTTATTTCAGGGGGGCTCTCATAGAAGTGAATGCGAAGTAAAAAATTTTTTATCGCGTTACATAAAATTGTTACAAGTCATTTTAAAGATAAAAATATATAAATACCTAGTACAAAAATATATTTTTTTTAATTTTTCCCTTAAAAGTGGAGTTTTAATACGCTCGCTTGAAGACGCTCTCTAGCAGAATCTGCTATGTATTTTCAAGCTGATTTTATTTTTTTATTTTACTTATATCCTGTACTTCAACAACAAATACTAAAATTATATGAATATTATAAAGAAACGAGGTTATTTAATTTTTAATGGGCATCAGTAATTCATATAGCATCAACATAGCTTCACAATAATGCTAATAGATGGCGCAGTCATTAACTATTTCATGGAACTAGGAGCTACGACTATCCCAAAAACAGTTTTGCGTTGACCATTATTATTTAGTTACATAAAATAATAACATAATATTATTCAATTAAAATTATTATATAATCCGTACAATACCTTAATAATTTTAAGTAGGTACCTTCTAACATAATTTTAAGTATGAAATAAACTCACCTTTCAGTATCCTTCGGTAACATAAAAAATGATAAATAATCATCTTTTGAGCTCATAAGGCATCCATCCACACAACAATAATTACTACGACGACTTTTTGCCATTGTTTCATTATTTTATGTCCATCCATTGAAAAAAAAAATGTCTAGGTACAACTATTTTATCCTACAACTAAATATACTAAACATAAATTAAAACTATTTAAACCAATATTTACAAAAAAGAATTTACGCGTAAGCAATGTTGAAATCAGTAATACGTCACTCGCCTAGAACGCGCTAGCCCCGACTGTCGTGGCACTCAGTGAGTGCGCGCGATTGAGGTATATAAATCGCGTAAATACCAAGAGTGAGACAGGCCTGACATTATGGAGAACTCTCAAGTGTGCAGGTTTCCTCGCGATGCACCTACATAATATTAGTAGGTATAGCGGAACTCGGCAGGAACGGCATTCCGAACCAGTGGTAGACTCATCGACGATTCAAAAGCACTTGTAAAAAAGTTTATTTGAATAAAAGACATTTCTATTCTATTCTATTCTATTCTATGGATATGCAATTAAAGTCTTAAGTTTTTTTTAATAAAAAATAAACACCAATAGATACGTTGTTTTTACTTATTTTGTTAATGCCTCTATTTAATAAAATATACATAGGTAATTTATAATTAGTAAGAAATAATTTATTAAACAAAATTCAAAAATAAGTAGGTATATATTTCATGTACAAGATGAACCTCTGGCTCTTATGACACGTCGAAACTCTACCACAAGGAACATCTCTACCATCGTCGGTTCGGAATACACATTCTGCTGAGAAGAGCCGTATGTTATAAAACCCAGCATACCAAAGTTAGGCACACATTTACGTGAAATAAAATTGGGGTGAATCCCGTGGGAAGTCATAGACAACGTCGCGTCGCTCGTCCGCGGAGACGTTATTTTATTAGATAGATCCCAAGTCCGAATGCGCACATTTTATTATACGAGTTTCTAGGTCAGAGGTTTCGGTATGTAACTTTTTTACCCGGCTACGGTAATTTTGGACGATCTCCGTGGCGGGCGCAGTGGTGAGCGCTGTGGTCATATAACTGGGAGGTCCCGAGTTCGATTCCCGGTGGGGGCAATTTGGGATTTTAAGTATGTACGATACGCTCCATATTAAGATCGGTTGTACTGAATTTGTGACTTTAAATCATTACAATCAAGGATTATTTTACTTTGACGCTTATGTCATCGAATACGAATACGATCAATAGAATAACTTTTAGACAACTGGTACCCTGATGAGATGATGGAGTAGAAAACTGGGTAACAGGATGTCAGGTAGCATATCGTACATAGCCCGACCCATAGATAATACTTATGTCCGACCATAGACTATTCACATGCCGGGGGTGTTTTAACAATTTATTGTAAACGAACAAAATGACAGATGGTAGGTACATCCAATTTTATTAATAAACTTTTATCATTGTTTTTGATTGTTAAATTACTGTACTTTGTTGTATTATAATAGTCGTATTGGTAACCGGTTTTATTATTGTAAATACATTGTACAATACGTAGGTAATAATTATAGTGGGTACACTTTGACGTCACTAACAGAAAAAAAAATGCCTACCTACTAAACAAGATGATGATAATTTCGTACGCGTGGGTTTATATGTTTTTAAATCCCGTGAGACCTATGTAGGTATATTCTTCCTTAGATAATAGGATTTAATCTCCTAGAAAATTTTTGTCGAAATCGATTCAGCTGTGGAAAGGTGACATTGGATAGAATCAGGCGTTATAGATACTTTGTGGAATTCCATGATATTTAAAGAAAAATCCGCCAAATAGAATACTTACTTAATTAATCTTTTAACACTCGACGTAGACCGTACGTTTCGCTCCGATACCGGAGCATCATCAGATGTTCATGTTGATTCCACGATGCACAACTTTGCAATTGGATTTATTATGCCCATCGTATGATAAAAATTGGTTGTCTGTAAAGTCGGTTTACGGACGATAGTTTTACGTGATAACGTCATAAAGAAACATTGATGAATAATTGCATACTTTTATGAATTGAATTGAATTATTATCATTATTTTGTATAATACAAAGAAGGAGTTAATTGAAAATTACAATTTTCACTAGTCACAAGCCAAGGCTTGGGCCGCCTTTGCCTCTCTTTCGCTTGTTCCGCGCTCTCGCTTGCACGCACAGGCTCAGGCGGAACGTGACACTTTTTCGTGCGTGCAGCCGGTGTTCATCGATTTATAAGACGTTATTACGTCAAAAAGATGATACCTTATTAGATATCAGCCCGCCTAGGCCTAGCATGCACGTCGAAGTGATATCTCGCGGGAAGAGAGAGAGAGAGATATGGTCGATGTAGACTAATTTCTCGTTCGACGAATCCATGTGTGGAACCATGTTAGTGTCGATAGAGATAATACGAGAAAATACGTCGACAAAATTTTCTCGCGCGTGCGTGCTAGGCGTGCTGGAGACCTTTGAGTGCCACCTTGAAGTGATACCTCACACAATAAATCGCATGACGGCATGAGTCAAGCACGACCACGAGTCACTAGTAGGCTTAGTGTGAGTTTGTACATCTCTACAACTGTGATGGAGTATCGACATTGACACGCTTACGCATGGTTTAAATACGTAAGTACCTAGTTATCATCATAACGTTATTATTATTAACAGACTTCAAAAAATCGGCCAAGTGCGAGTCGGACTCACGCACCGAGGGTTCGGTACTCTATAAGTAAAAGTAAAACGATATCAATATATTAATATTATTTTTTTTATTATTATTTTTTTTATTCTTTGCCATTTAAATTAAAATATGCCTAAATTATATACAACTAACAAAATTAAAACTAAAATAAAAACTAAATAAAATCTAAAACCCCATCGAAGTCACTGCAGTGTGGCATAGTACCCAAGATATATTAATTTGCTTATTAATCGTTAAAATTTCAATTTTCAAGTTTCCAAATTTCATGTCGATAGCTTATTTAATAGTTACTTAAATAATCGACTGTGACAGACGGACGGACGGAGAAAGTCTCACCATAAGGGTTCCCTTTTTACCATTTTGGTACGGAACCCTAAAAAAAGCATGTTATCAATTCGACACGTATATAATGTCTAATATTATTGGAACTGTAACTGTTTGACTTGGATTTACTACTCGACCTTGATGCAAGAGGTCCTTAAACTCAAAATATGAAGTTATTTTGGTAATTTATTTTACCCTAACATTATAAAATCGAAACTCACGAAAACTCTTTTCGAGGCGTGCTAACTCGTACTATACTACGGTTACACCTATAATATATAACTACTGTACGCAGTGTGACTATGACAAATCGTTGATATTGTAAAGTTAAACTTGACCCACATAATTTTAACCTTTACTTTAAACCTTGCACCAAAGCTCTCGTCTTACTTTTAGAGAAAACATCCGTCACAAAGTCTGCAAATAAGGAAACTGCTATGTTCACCCTACTTCCTACTATCCTATTCTACTAATATTATGTAGGTATCTATTATAAATGTGAAAGTTTGTGAGGATGGATGGATGTACCTATGTTTGTTACTCTTTCACGCTACATCGAATGAACCGATTTGGCTGAAATTAGGATTGGAGGGTCGCAGGTTCGATCCCGTGACTTTTCGGAGTCAAGTGCGTTTAAGCAATTACATATCACTTGCTTCAACGGTGAAGGAAAACATCGTGAGGAAACCTGCACAACCTGATAGTTCTTCATAATGTTCTTGAAGGTGTGTGAAGTCCGCCAATTCGCATTGGGCCAGCGTGGTGGACTATGGCCTATAACCCTTCTCTGAGAGGAGACCTGCGCTCAGTAGTGAGCCGTTGAGGGGTTGCTAAACGATGATGAGATGATGCCCGCGACTTCATCCGCGTGGATTAAGGTTTTTAATCCACTCAATATGGGGTCTGCCAATACTGCGCGAGGTGCGAGGTGGCCACTCCACTCCAGGTTGGATTGGAGTTTGGACTAAAGGTCATTGACCCCAAGGACCACCAGCTGTCCTTCGATCTATACCTATATTAAATACCTATCCCGTCCATTGTCACTTCAACTTCGCGTTTCGATGATCTATGTCGATTGTCGATCACTATGACTGAGGATAAATTTTTTTTTTATTAAAAAATAATATGTTCTTTATTCATCCATTTTATTATCCATTAACACAGATACTATCCCACAACCTGAGCATTTTTGTGGTACACTTTATTGAAAAACTATCACGCCTATAGATTTGTGCTTTAACATAGTAATTTAACTTCATATGCAGATATGTTATCTGTCAAAAAAATACAATTTTATAACCATTAAAAAAAATGGACATTATAACAATTTTGTATTACTTGGATAGAATGTTATTGTACTACTATCGCCATCTGTTAGAAAACCAAAGAGTTAACATCGCTGAAGCCTGATGAAACAGAACTTATTAGTTATATTACCCGTTAGAAAAACTACGCGAGCCCTCACAAAGCTCAGCTTTTTGCTAGTATTATAATCTTATCTTAATCTTATCTTATCTTATCTTATCTTATCTTAATCTTATCTTAATAATATATATAAATTACGTGACACGTTGTTTGTCCGCGATGGACTCCTAAACTACTGAACCGATTTAGATCAAACTTCGTAACTATCTGTAATTTGGTCCAACTTGAAAGATAGGTATAAATTTAAATTTTATGAATACTGGTATTTTTAACTCTATTTTTAGTAAACCGTTGAGCATTTCGGCTATTAAAGTATATAGATTTGTTAGTGATTCTCTCAAATTGGTATAGTTTTAGATTTAATTATAGTTGATTTATTTTATACTCATTTGTAAGTTGTGTGTACTGATGGGGCTGACATATAGGTCACCTATAAAAGCCCCTTAAAAATAAATAAGATTAAAAAAAAAAAAAATTGGTTGCCTGTAAAGTCGGTATACGGGTGAAAGTTTTACGTGACAACCGAAATAGAAGCGCAAGACATGAACCGGTGTGTATGCCTATCTCTCTCACTCTCTCTCTCGCTCTGTCTCTCTCGCTCTTAGGCGGGCTAACTGTGCTCGAGTGGAAGGGACGCGTGCCTTTCACTTTTTATGTCTGTCTCTCTCGCTCTTAGGCGGGCTAACCATGCCTCTCACTCGCTCTCATTGTGAGCGCATAACGTGAGCGGAGCGTAACGCAGTTTCTTGAAGTGTCACCCGGCAAACCAATTTATAAGACGTTGTCACGTCAAAAGATACGTAGGTTTTATTTATGTTGGCGGTACGAAGTTCGCCGAGTCAGCTAGTATAATATTATAATACATAATTATTATTTATTACGTATTCCCTTATTTATTGCCAATCCGGATATATCATTATTAGCGGAAGAAAAAGGACATTTTCCTTCACGTTTCCGTAAAACCGATCCAAACGAGAGCGTGATACAAATAATACCTATTCATTACTATAACGCCTAACGCAGATGGCTGATAAATAATAATAGGTAATATAGGTACTGGTTGACCATTGAAGCTAATTTCATAGGAATTACTATTAAAAGGTGTATGACCCTTAATTAGAAACTATTACATAATACTAGCGACCCGCCCCGGCTTCACACGGGGAGTAGAGCATATAACGCCTATGCTTTGCAAATTCCTTGAAATGTTCCATAAGTTATATTGAACAGTACGTAGGCTTATAAAAGAAGTATCACTCGGCTTATAATATACCTATTGCAAAAACGCGGCGCGCGCGGGGGTGGTCACTGGTCGCATGAGCGTATCCCATATGGCAGCCCGCACACAGTCAATAATATTGACGAAAATATTGACGAAAATATTGACAATATTTTCGTCAATATTTAGACCCCGCACACTACGCAATTATATTGTCAATATTTCTAACAAAAAGTGATTCAGTAAGGCTATTTTAGGGTTCCGTTAAAAAAAAAATTATTATATTTCCATGTCCCCATGGAAATATTTTAATTTAATATTTTTAATTTAATTTAATTTTTATTATTTGTTGTTATAGCGGCAATAGAAATACCTACATAATATGTGAAAATTTCATCTGTCTATCTATTACGGTTTACGAGATACAGCCCGCTGACAGACGGACGGACAGACGGACAGCGTAGGCTTCGTAATAGGGTTCCGTTGGTACCCTTTGGGTACGGAACCCTAAAAATAGTTTTCGATTTTTCTTTATTCCAATGATGTTGGGCCACTATTATACATTATTATATATTATATATTATTATATACAATGCCCAATATATTATATAATATTTTATATTATATATTATTATATACAATGCCCAATTTCATGTCGATAGCTTTAATAGTTACTGAAATAATCGACTGTGACAGACGGACGGACGGACGGACGGAGAAAGTCTCACCATAAGGGTTCCATTTTTACCATTTTGGTACGGAACCCTAAAAAAGAAAGAAACGATGGCTTAAATACTGGATGACAAAGTGGAAAAGTGGAATTAAATCATTTAAATCTAATAAAAGAACTTCGAAATACAGAAAAAGATGATTTTAAAAATTACATTAGAACAAAAGGTAGTAGCTTTCAAAAAACTATCTTTAGTAACCCCTTACTTAAAAAAACAAGATATACTGATGCGAAAATTGTTACGTCTCCCACATTCTAATAAATTCTATTAAATATTCTTTTTCATTGCTATGTTGCACTGGGGATGTCCTCCATTTTTGGTTGCGAGCGCACGTCCTCCTGCCTTGAAATCTTTTTTCAAATAAAATATTGACGCGCGCCCGCACACAGTCAATATTATTGTCAATATCCCTGCCTCCCCCCGATATTGACGAAATTTCCGGACTTCGACAATAATATTGATCAAACCCCGCACACAGTCAATAATATTGTCAATATTCGCAAATATTGACAATAATATTGACTGTGTGCGGGCTGCCATAGATAAAACACTGGCGTATCCTGTCATCGCCATCGTCGGGTTGAAATCCGCGTAGATATTTAGGTATATTGGCGCGCGTTCGTTTTTATTTTGCGATAACTCCTAAGATATTCATTTAAATTGTATGGTGTAAAGAATTATAATAATGTGCATGAAATGCTTATGGTAACTAACGTATTTAAGTTGATAAGGATTAATACTGTATCCGTCTAAATAGATTTCCAATTACCGCATAGTATGTGACCATTTTTTAGAAGTTAAAATGGGTATAGTGAGCTATCCTTAAAAGATAGATATATGCCACCGCGGACTTTTCTGTAAAGACTTATGCCACCATCCCACAACCATAAATTGTTTTGTTATATCTCAAAGGGATTAGGCAGCGTTTTCGATGAAAGCTCCCAAGTGGCTTGAATTTTTCCGACATCGTCAACAATTATCGTCATATTTCAACTAAGTTACACAAAACCTAAACAAATTATACATTAAAATCTTCCTCATGAATCACCCTATCTACTGGTGAAAACCGTGTGAAAATCCGTTCGGTAGTTTTTGAGTTTATCGCGAAAAGACAGACAGACGACCGACGCGGCGGGGGACTTTGTTTTATAATATATATATAGTGATAGTGAAGAGAAAGAAAATACGGACAAACATATTGTAAGCATAGTTTGACAGTTAGAAAAAAAAAAGGAATTTCCGTTAACTTAATTTCATGTTGCTAATAACGAAGTTGGGAGTTGGGACTGAGTGAAGCAAGCAAGGTTTCAAAACGGTTTCAGGCAAAGGCAAGTAGTCTGCGTTAGCTCTTATAGCATTAGATCGTAGATTCGGCGTCAACAAGGCGTCAGATTGTTATTTTCCTATTATGTACTTACTTCTATTTATTTTGAACTACATGGTGAGTCGTCTGGAAGGTCCGATACTTTTCTGCATTTATGTTGTGTCCTTAATTGTCAGAACAAGAGGTGCGATTGTCTAAAGTTATTCCATTGTTCGTAATCGTATTCGATGACACTAGCGTCAAAGTAAAATAAACCATAACTGCATTGAATTAGAGCTCAATTTCGTGTATGCATTCTTATACGTTTGGGTATGTACGATTCGCTCCATAACGCTCCATGGTAAAATCGGTTGTAAGTACTGAATTCGTGACTAAATCAATACAATTAAAGATTATTTTAATTTGACGCTAATGTCATCGAATACGAATACGATCAATGGAATATCTTTTAGACCATTGGTACCAAGGTTTGTATGAGAGATGAATGGAAGATCCACTTAGGAAAAGTTGCTTCGTATGAAAATCTCAATTTTTCATTAGTAAATTGCACCTGTGCAAAACCGGGGCGGGCCACTAGTTATAGATAAGTATAAAATTTTAGACTACAATGTATGTACCTATAATTACCTATCTAATAACAGCTGTGTTCTATTAACACAGTACTAAGTAGGTAGGTAGGTAGGTAGGTAGGTAGGTACTAAGTAGGTAGGTAGGTATCCTACATGACAAAAAATGTTCTTCGCAAGGTTAACTACCTATAGTTTAGAGCTAGGTCACAAGTCACAAATCACAACGTTTTATGATGCGTTAGTTTATAGTTTAGTTAGCCTACACACTCAAAACAAGAACCTACCTAGTGACCTAAGACCTTGAATACATAAAGACTACCTATAGTATAAAAGGCAAAGGTGACTGACTGACTGACTGATTGATCTATCAACGCACAGCTCTTACCACTGCACGGATCGGGGTGAAATTTTGCATACAGATAGCTAATATGACTTAGGCATCCGTTAAGAAAGGATTTTCGAAAATTCTTACCCGAAAAGGGTTAAATGGGGGTTGAAAGTTTGTATTTAAAAGTCCGTCATTTATCAAGTTATTTTTCAAGTAAGTAATATCCATGAAACTTTGATTTTTGAAGTGAAAACTTGAGCACTTTTTTGGTTGAGCAAAAAACATGGATTTCGCGTCATCGTCACCTTCACAATCGTCACCTGGAGATTTCAGTAAGCGTTCAACATTTTAGAAGTTCTCAAGCAACCTTGTACAGCGCAGCGGGCAAGCAGCCGCCTTCCCTACCGTTTAATGTATGATGTCGCAGGCACGTCGCAGGTTCGAATTTCACTCACGAAACGTGACAGTGCGCTTTTTTTTTTTTACTGTACCTACATTTTGAAGGACAAAACGCTATTGTAACACAATATCACGGAAATCGATTAAAAACTGCTTAAAACTTTTTATAAAACAGATTGAAATAAACAAGGCAAGGCCATTGTTTAGTGAAACGTCTTAGATTTTTGTTTTTTTTCACCGTTTACCTACCTATTACTTAATGATTGTAGATTATCACGGAGCTTGCAAAAACTTAGAAAATGACAGTTTTTACATAAGTATGAAAGTACTTAAATAGTATTTTCCTGCTATAAGTAGATTTATTATTACATAATATATTAAGTATCATATTGTGTAGGTACTTATTACCTTTGAAAATGGTGAAAAATTAAAAAAAAAATGTAGAACCCATTGGAAAAGGAAGAGAATGTAAAAAAAATGAAAGAAAAAATAATTTACGGGCAATTTGAGGTCAGGATTCAGGAAGTGGGGGGAGAGGGGGGTAAACGGTTTATCTCGATTTCCGTCAAAACTACAAGTCCTATGGAAAAAAGTTAAATGGCAAAGTTGTAGGTACCTAATAAAAAGATCTACAACTTTTCACATAACCTCAAAATTTAAGTGAAAAATTCAAATAACCAAAGTTTTGCTTTTTTATTTTTATCTTTTACAAAAAAATTACTATAAAATATACTAAGCTGTTTTCAAAAATTATCTACCCTGGACTATTAGTTAGGTATTTGTTTTTCCAAATAAATGAATTTTTAAATAAGTACATACAAAATTTGCGAGGCCGGCGGCGGGGCTCGAGCCCACATCTCTCGAGAATCGCGCCCTGAGTGTGTTGACCTTACACAACAGCCAAGTCGATCTACACGTCAGCAACGGAATTAGTGATACATATCTACTTTTTTTAGATGTCGCTAACAGTTGCATAAAATGATGTGACAATTTTAGGTGCTATTGTCTAAAACTTGCCGATCAAAATAGGCCGATCAAAAGATCATTATTTGATGGCATTAGCGTCAAAGTAAAATATTCCTTGACTGTATTGATTTAAAGTCACAAATTCAGTACAACCGATTTTAACATGGAGCGTTATGGAGCGTATCGTACATACCTAAACGTGTAAGAATGCATACACGAAATTGAGCTGTAATTCAATGCTATTATGGTTTATTTTACTTTGACGCTAATGCCGTCAAATACGATTTTGATCGGCAACTTTTAGACAATCGGGGGGCTGATTGACTGAATTTATGTCATTTTTGCTGCGTCAATGCATTTTAACCAATCGCGAGAGAGCACCAGCCAATCAAAGGCGATTGCGACCGTCACAATGAAATCATTTTTAGACATTCCCATACGGTAGCCAGTATGTTTGTAATAGACGATTTGACGACCTCCCTGGTGCAGTGGTGAGCGTTGTGGTCTTATTACTGGGAGGTCTCGGGTTCGATTCCCGGCGGGTTCATTTTGGGAATTTATAATTTCTGAATAGGGTATTTGACTATATTAAAAATATCGTTTCATCTGGTGTCATCCTAAAAGATTATTATCTAAAAACATTATTCCATACGACAAAACTAAAAAATAAAGTTTTATTTAATTAGAAAACATTAAATAAAATTGCTATAATTCCGGCCATGGTCACGTGATCGAAAACGTTCCGTGATCTCGAATGACGTCACAGTCCACACTACCTATGGGATGTGGAATTGTCATTGTTTGAAATGTGAACTGTTACGTCATGAGAGCAAATGGAACGTTTCGGCGGCAATTTATTTTTTTGAATTTATTTCTCGATTTTTATGAAAAATACTGAAAATTATGCCGAAATATACGTTTTGTTAGCTTCAGCATAGCAGTATTAACAATTTAAGATGATTTTCTAAAAGTAGTCAAATACCCTATTGTCTCTGGTCTGGTCTGGTGGGAGGCCTTCGTTGGCCGTGGCTAGTTACCACCCTACTGTCAAAGACGTGCCGCCAAGCGATTTAGCGTTCCGGCACGATGGCGTGTAGAAACCGGGGATGGGTTAAATTTTCACTGCCATACCCCTTCCAAGTTAGTTCGCTACCATCTTAGACTGCATCGTCACTTACCCAGTCAAGGACTATCTTGTCAGCGAATAAAAAAAAAATAGGTATTATTATGTTTATGATCCCGCAGCAGTTAAGTAAATCACTATCGTTTTCAATGTCAACAGCAAATAAGGCCAGTGCCGTCTTTAAGGCAGGGCCCGCAGGGCCCTGGCCCGAGGCCCCGAGGTAGGCAGGGGCCCCACAATTCTGAAAACCAATGCTGTTATAGGCTATGATGTCACGGATGACGTCACTTTCATATATTTGTATATGAATAAATATAAGTATTGTTCTTTGTATAGATTATAATATATGGTTTTCATTCAATTTTATTTAAATTAGAATTGGTGGGGTATTAGTTTTTTAGATTCAAAAAATTTATTTATTGAACTCTCATATGTGGGGTGTTAAGAGACGGGGTTACGATTTAGCCTATTGCGTTATTGTAAACTGAAAAATGATAAAGTTAAAATTTAAGGATTTTCCATCCCTTACATAGGCCCCAGCCAGTACCTTGGCCCATAGCCTCGTTGATCCTAAAGACGGCACTGAATAAGGCCACTAATGACCTGTTTAGTAGTGCTCATTACAGTAATGGCTATAAGCCTATAACAAAATACGACGGATCAGTCACGTATGCTAACAAAATATTCATTTGAAACTATCTAAAAGCCATTAATAAACAATCAAATTACATAATCTCACTTATTGAGGGCGCGCGTGGTCATTTTTGACCTAGAAATTAGGATTCGATGACCTTGTAAATAATTTGCGTATGTAATTATTGTGATTGCGTTTAGGTAGGTGCAAGTTGCAATGTAGTCGTAAGATATCGGAAGTTAATGAACTTTGAGCTTTGAGTGGAGTTCACTGTTCAATACTACGACAAAGTAGGCTTATCGCATTCTAATTGCGCCAATGGCAGTATCATCTTCACAGGTTTATATAAAAATCTTTTCTTCAAACTGTTCAGTTTAAGAATTTAGTCAGAATATCGACTAATTTGTGAGTAACTCACGTCAAACTCGATGCTCGGAGTAATTTCTTAAACTGATGCTGATATAATAACTAATTTCTTGTACAGATGATACTGCCATCGGTGCAATTAGAATGCCATAAGCCTACTTTGTCGTATTATATTAGTTTACAAAGTTCGAAAAACCAAATTAAATTTGAATTTCGCGGGCAGACCTGTTTAGTGCGCCTTAAGAGCTGACCTTCGCTACTTTTAGCATCGTATCGAACGCTTTTGAGTCGCGAAAACGCGATGCAGTCGCAAGTTTGACGACCTCCCTGGCTCAGTGGTGAACGCTGTTGTCTTATTACTGGGAGGTCTTGGGTTCGATTCCCGGTGGGGTCAATTTGGGAATTTATAATTTCTGAATTGTCTCTGATCTGGTCGGAGGCTTTGGCCGTGGCTAGTTACCATTACCACCCTACCGTCAAAGACGTGCCGCCAAGCGATTTATAGCGTTTCAGCACGATGGCGTGTAGAAACCGATTAGGGGTATGGATTCAATGTTCACTGCCACACCCCTTCCAAGTTATCCCGCAAAAATCTTAGACTGCATCGTCACTTACCATCAGGTGAGATCGCAGTCAAGGACTAGCATGTCATCGAATAATAAAAGAAAAAGAACGCCGATCGCTGCCTCTAAAAGTAGCCAGTCTGCCCTCTCCCTTAAGAAAAACGGATGATAAAGATATATGTATTTATTTCTGTCAAGCCATCCTCGCGAAAGCCTTGGGCCCGACGCAGTGGTCGAGCGCCTCCATCAGGTCGATCACCTCCTGGCTGCACGTCTCCGCCGTGTAGGACTTGGACGTGACCCGGCTCTCGCACGCTTCTAGCACGCCCACCATCTTCTGGACATGGCCGTTGGCTGTAAATTAACATGCTACACCCTACTTCCTATAATCATACAGTTTTAAAAACGTCCTAACGAAGAGTGCAATAACTAGGTTTTGACTACTTTCAAGATTTAATTTTTGTTTTGTGTGTATCTTCGTAACTATAAAAGCTATTAATATTATATATGTATAATATTATATTATATAATATCATATATAATATTATATATTTATTATTAATACTATTATATAGAGCTCATTTTCCTGATTATGGATATGGTCTTAAGTCAATTTGCCCAAAAACTGGACTTATTGCACTCTTCGTTAGGACGGCAGTTTTGCAATTCACGAAGGCGAGTGAGCTTTACTTGTGGTTACTTCGTGTACATGCACATTGCATAAGTGTGCGTGCCTGTCAAAGCCTAGGTGGGAGCGGGCAGGCGCGAGCATTGCGCTCGCTCACACTTATACAGATACGACACACACACACAGCCATAAGTCAGTCGCCCTCGTGAATTGCAAGAACTATACTAATATTATAAACTAGCTGACTTCGACTTCGACTTCGTGGATTTAGTTTTTAAAATCCCTCGGGAGCTCTTTGATATTACGGGAGAAAAAGTAGCTTATGTCACTCTCCAGGTCCTCAACTATACCCATGCAAAAAATCACGTCGATCCGTAGCCCTGTTGCAGCGTGATTGAAGGACAAACCAACAAATCAACAAACACACTTTCGCATCCTTACTAACATTATGAACTAGCTGATGCCTGCGACTTCGTCCGCGTGGATTTAGTTTTTAAAATCCTTCGGGAACTCTGATTTTCCGGGAAAAAAAGTAGCCTATGTCACTCTCCAGGTCCTCAACTATTCCCATGCAAATAATCACGTCGATCCGTAGCCCCAACCAACAAACCAACAAATCAACAAACAAACACACTTTCGCATCCTCACTAATATTTTAAATGCGAAAGTGTTTGTTTGTTGGTTTGTTGATTTGTTGGTTTGTCCTTCAATGTCGCCGCAACAGAGCAATGGATCGATGTGATTTTTTGCATGGGTATAGTTGAGGACCTGGAGAGTGACATAGGCTACTTTTTATCCCGGTAAGAGTTCCCGAGGGACAAACATCCGCGCCTCTACTAATTTATTGTTGATTCTTTATAAACCGCTCGACCGATTTCGATAAAATTTCAATGGGACCACCTGGGTATTATACCCTTTGAAACAAAAAAAGAATTTTCCAAATCGGTTCCGGCGTCTTCGAGTAATCGGTCGGAATCTTTTTTTTATGTATGTACATAAAAAAAGAATTCCGACGAATTGAAAACCTCCTCCTTTTTTGAAGTCGGTTAAAAAGTAGTGATAGCCTAGTGGCGGACTGTGGTTTCCTATTCGGGGGGTCGCAGGTTCGATCCCGGAGTTATGTGCGTTTAAGCAATTAAATATCACTTGCTTCAACGGTGAAGGAAAACATCGTGAAGAAACCTGCGCACCTGAGAGTTCTTCATAATGTTCTCGAAGGTTTATGAAGTCCGCCAATTCGCACTGGGCCAGTGCAGTGGACTATGGCCTTCTCTGTGAGGAGACCAGCGTTCAGTAGTGAGCCGTTGAGTAGGATCATTATCATCAGCAACACAACTGATGATAATGATCCTACTCCCTACTAATAAATGCGAAAGTTTGCTGAGGATGGATGCTACTCTTTGACGCAAGAACTACTGGACGGATTTTAATGAAACTTCACAAATGTAATAACTACATCAGAATAGCACGTAGGCTATATATTTTACCCCGGAAAATTAAAGAATTCCCGCGGGAATCAAAAATCCTTTTATCCGCACGGGCAATATTGCAGCTAGTTGTAACATAGTTCGATGAGCTGATGGTCGTTGGGGTCCCAAGGTGCTGGAGTGGTGTTGGCAGACCCCCCACTAGATGGACCGACATCAAACGAGGCGCAGGGAGCCGCTGGATTCAGGCAGCGCAAGACCGAGACTTGTGGAAGTCCATGCAAGAGACTTTTTTTCCAGTTGACGTCTATCGGTTGTTAAAGAAGAAGTTGTAACATAGGAAAAAAGTTAGGTTTCGCTTGAAGACAGTCAATGATGGAAAACACTGATGAGGTCTAGGTTGGAGCGCGCTTGCCTACGTGATGGCTATTCACTCTTGACTTGAAGATAGTCTAATTATGGATGTAGGTAACATCCGTCATACTGATTTTGTCTGTATAAAATATATGTAGCCTTTGTCACATGGAGAATAACAAATCGATTGACACAAAATCGGCTAAGTAGTTTGGGCGCTACGGTGGGACACACGTATGTTTATACATAGACTGCTAAAATCATAGATTTGATTTGATTTGATGGTTGGCTTTGCCACCAAATTAATTTATTCAACTTACTTTCTAAACACTTGCCACGTTCTGAAGCCAAAGGATCTGGTGCATCCTGAAACAGATTTTTCGTTATTTAGGGCCGATATTTCACCAACGTCAAATACATAATTTTTATCCGAGCGTTTTGAAATTTTGGCAGTATTTTCGTTTTATCCATGTTTTCAGGCAATGAAAAATCCCTACAATATCATTAGAATACGAAGGTAAATTTCTATAAATCTATAAATTTGCAATAGCTCAGTAAGGAAATCTGGCAGTCCCGAAAGCAGAAGAGCCCCGTTCGGGTCCAGACGATTATTTTTTCCCTATGAATTTTATTATTATTATTCATCATCATCATCATCATCATCAGCAACCCATCAACGGCTCACTACTGAGCTCAGGTCTCTCAGAGAAGGGTTATTATTATTATTACTTATTTTATATTATTATTTTTTTTCTTAATAATTATATAATTTCCAAAAAACACGAGTTACCAAAAAAAACACGAGCAAAGCTCACCCACCGTTACTATTTAACAAAATAACAAGTCTTTCCAAGAATAATAAGACGCAGGACACTTTGTGGCTCCTATGACAAGTCAACAATTCTCTACAGTCTACGAGTTCTACGACCCGCCGGTTCGGAAAGCAGATTCTGCTGAGAATAGCCGCCAAGAACTCGACAGATGATTTTTTTAACCGACTTCAAAAAAGGAGGAGGTTCTCAATTCGTCTGAATCTTTTTTTTATGTATGTACATACATAAAAATAGATTCCGTCCGATTACTCGAAGACGTCTAGAAACCGATCTGGAAACTCCTTTTCTTGTTTCAAAGGATGTTACGTATACAGTATGGTATACAGTTTCCCAGGTGGTCCCATTGAAACTTTTTTCGAAAACTCGAGCGGTTTTTAAAATATCAACAATAAATTTTATATACTTTGTACTGGCGCGGTCGTTTGAAGTAGATTTTTTAAAAATAATTTTTTATATTCAATTATTTAAAATAAAAAAACTTGCGATATTTAGCTTAACGATATAATATCTTGCGAAAACTAATTAATTTCAGCGCACCAATTATTCCAGATGAAAATTTCGTTTCGCACGAAGTCATTAAGTTGCGTGCGCGATTCGCGTTTGATCCGCCCTGAATGGCATCAAATCGGTCCGAATCGGTTCTCATTGAGTTTAATTACAATTTGTTCTTCAGACATTTTATCGGACCAATTAATGGCTAATGCATAAGGTTAATAAATAAGTAACTACATGTTCAGAGTAAATGGTGCTTAATTGTATGCGTTAAGTATTAATTAAACATTATTTATTTGTTACTACCACATTCAAATTAATGCTGTATGAGGCTTGTTAATGACCATATGCTAACTTTACTCACAAGTGTAATCTCTCTGCATCGTATTCCTCATTGCTGAGGGTTGTCATCCCTTTCCATTATTCATATAATGGAAGGAGCTTTTGACGTGATAACTTCTTATAAATCGATGAACACCGGCTGCACGCACGAAAAAGTGTCACGTTCCACCTGAGCCTGAGCGTGCAAGCGAGAGCGCGGAACAAGCGATAGAGCAGCATAATGATGGAGCAGAAAACTGGGCTTAACAGGATGTCAGGTATATCGTACATAGTCCGGCCATAGATTCACATGTCGGGGATGTTTTAAATTTTCAATTTACACTTCCCCCCTAGCCAAATTACACTTCGTTGTATATATTCTCTTTCTATGATCGTTAATCGATCTTAGAAAGACAATACCTAGATACGACAATAGATTTAAGTAATATGGCTAGGCGGACTGTGCCCACTTTCCCAGTAGTGGGCTGGCGCCTGGCGATCGGTTGAGAATGAGATGAATGAATTAGTCCTTGGAATTCCTACGCGTGAACTCTTAATAAAAGCCATTCGTGAATTGTTATCAGAAGTATGTAACGTTGTAGCATGATTATTTGAAATCCTCCTCGATTTCGCAGTAAACTGCTAACAAACATACTCGTTTATTGTATGAATTACCTACTTACTGAGCAGTCACGATCCGCTACCTGCTTGCTTAAGGTGGATTATACGAGTCTGCCCGCGAAATTCTTTGGTTTTTCCCATTTTGTAAACTAATATGACAAAGCAGGCTTATGGCCTTCTAATTACGTCAGTGGAATTATAATCTTCACAGGTTTACATAAAAATCTTTACTTGAAAGTGACCAATTTAAAAAATTAATCAAAATATTGATTAATTCTACTGACTTTAATTCATTATATTGTTAAGCTTAAGTTGTAATTTGAAAAATAAACTTCTTATTAATTTGTGAGTAACTCACGTCCAACTCGGTATTTTGATTAATTTCTTAAACTGGTCACTTTCAAGTAAAGATTTTTATGTAAACCTGTGAAGATGATAATTCTACTGGCGCAATTAGAAGGCCATAAGCCTAGTTTGTCGTATTAGTTTACAAATTGCGAAAAACCAAATTAAATTTGAATTTCGCGGGCAGACCCGTATAATCATCCTTAACTAATTTTTTTATTTACTAGCGTCTTACCGCAACTTCGGCCGCATGGAGTTAGCTTTTCACAAATCCCGCGGGAACCCATTTGTTTTTGAGGGATAAAATGGTGGCCTATGTCACTCTACAGAACTAACCTCGCTGCGCTCCGGGGCGCGTGATTCTACCGCGTCGCTCGCTCACTCTCTCTCGCCCTCATACCTTGGCCATATCACGCGACGGCTCGCGCGACACGCCGAACCGCGCGCCGCGCGACGATTCGCCTGCATTGAAGTATTATGGGCGCTCCACATTCTCCAGAGAATCTCGCGAGAACGCAAGAAACATGCGAAAAACGTGAATGTGGAAGCGATTCGCGTATTCTTCTCAAGTTCTCGCGTTGTTCTCCGGCTTTGCTCCACTTTTTGTCGGTTTTTTGACGCGAGACAAAGAAGCGCGAGGACGTGAGAACAGTCGAGAACGTGTATTGACTCCACACGCTCCATGTTTCTCAGTAGCGCGCGAGCCGCGGACTTGAACGGTTGTATATTGTGTACCGCGTGGCGTCAATATGAGCGTAACTTGGACAAACGAAGTTGAGTTGAAATTTTTAGAATATTTCCAAGCGGAACCCGTGCTATGGAATACAAATTTAAAAGACTACAAAAATAAACTAAAAACCCATGATGCGTGGTGTCGTCTAAGTGAATTGATGGGAGTACCCATTGATGTCTTAAAAAACAAAAAAACTTCGTTATTTGCAAGCTACAGAGGGTACAAAAATAAAGTTAAGAAATCAGAAAACTCTGGAGCAGGTGTCGACGATGTTTACAAGCCGATATGGTTTGCATACGAAATAATAGACTCTTTTTTTGGGGATACTACGAAATGTAAGAAGACAATAAATACGGTAAGCAGCAACTTTTATTACTTATAATTATTATTACATATAGGAAAGTACGAAAGCGCCTTATTCGACGATACAGCAAGTTTTCCTTTATTACACAATCAACTTATGTCTGTTGACAACCAGTACATAACCTATCTACTGAAATATTTAGCGAATTCGTCTCTTATTTCTGTTGCGTGATGAGCCGCTCGGCGTGGAATATGTCGCGAATTTCGAATAGCACAGGTGCTCTCCACTTCTCCTCTCCAAGAGCCGGGCTCTATTAATAAATTATTGTTGTCATAAGTATCTATAGTTCCGGAAGGTGTATAGATGTGTGATGATGTAGTGCTTCGTCTCAAGAAATTATGTAAGAGTATGCATGTCAACGTTATCAAGGCGGCTTTTTCAGGTTGTAAATTTATTGGTTTCTTGAAAATTCTAAATTTTGTTACCAAAATGCCGAAAGTATTTTCAACTACTACTCGTGCTCCAGACAAAATCTGATTAAACTTTCGTTTTGGGGATCCCAAGTTGTGATTTCCCGAATAGGGTTTCATAATGTTTTCCGAAAGGGCAAAAGCGCCGTCTCCCAAAAAAATGTACGGCACGTCGATGTTTGAACCAGGCAGCGGATGTGGTTGTGGTAAATTTAAATTATTTGTCTGCATTTTTGACCATAAAACTGTGTTAGTGAAAACTCCGCCATCACTAATTCTGCCTTGACAGCCAATGTCTGCGAAAATAAAATTATACTGACTATCAACCAACGCCATCAAAACTATACTGAATGTTCTTTTATAGTTATAATATTCCGATCCGGAATTTATGGGACATTCTAAGACAATATGTTTTCCGTCGATTGATCCAACAGCACGCGGGAATTTCAATGCAAAATCTTTTTCGATTTGTAGCCATTCTTCGGGGCACGATGGTAACTGCAACAATAAAAATAATCATTTTAATTTATTTCTATTTTAGGAGGAGCAGTCTACTAGTAGCGGAGGAAATGAAGAACTTGAAGAAATTCAGAGTAATCAAAATCCGCAAGCTGATCATCAAAGTCAAACAGTTAATACAAATGCAACAGCAGTATCAACAATTCGTCGACGAAAACACCCCACCGAACTCTTTGAAGCAGAAAAAGTTATGAAGGAAGCCTTGTCTACGTTTAATGCAACTGTTAAAAGAAATACACCTCAACCAATTCCAAAAGAAGACGATGATTGTGACTTGTATGCAAAGCTTTTAGCTACAAAGTTGAGAAAATTATCGGAAGGAAAAAGATTAAGATTTATGCATGATATAGATGGCATGTATATGCAATATGCAGTACATTCTGAATCCTCATCACCTGTACCAACACCGTCACCACAGTCACAACATGCCAGTCAATTTATTCTATCACGCAAATTATCTCACGATCAATATCAACAGAGACCTGGAACCTCGTCATCTTCACATTCCGAGCCGATCATGCATCACTCACCAGTACCAACACCGTCACCACAGTCACAACATGCCAGTCAATTTATTCTATCACGCAAATCATCTCACGATCAATATCAACAGAGACCTGGAACCTCGTCATCTTCACATTCCGAGCCGATCATTCATAACTCACCAAATTCAAATATTAATATTCAGTCGAATGACGTCATTTACCCACCAGTTATTCAAATTCATGATTCAAACACTATTGCAGAAATAGATACAGTGACCTATGAAGGTTTAATTTCGCCAAATTCACTTATTCGGGAAAATAACAGGGCTGCATCTAATATCATCTATGAAGCCTATCAATTGTGTGATAAATAAAACAATTTGTTTGATACTAGATTTAACACTTAAAAAAATTGTAATTCGGTCGTAAGTAAGTCCGCATCCGTTGGTAATTTAAAAATTGTTGTAATACTTTTAATTTTATTTGAAATTACGTTGTAATTTAAAAATGTTGTAATATTAAGTACCTACCGTACTTTATAAGTTTTTTTTTAATAAAAAATCATAAAATGTCATATTGTATTTTTTTAAAGGTATTTTTTTTAACAGCCATTCACACATACCTTTATATGTTCCTTTAAAGCTTCATTTAGGGCTTGACAAACTTCTGGTATTATCTGCGAAATCACTTGTGGGGATATTTTAAATAAAAAATGGAGACTTTGGAAGTCATCTCCTGTGGCCAAGTATCGTAGTGTTACTGCAAGTCGTGTCCGAGCTGGAATGGCTTCCCTTAATTGAGTATTTTGCTTAGAAATCTGTGTTGACACTTTATTCAATAGGTAAATATTCAAAATCCACTGAAGACATTCGAGTAAACTTTTTAAATTCTTTTGATGGTTCGGCCAATTCATGCAACTGCTGATCCATAGTTAGGCTGTAAACAGAGAAAGTTATTTCATTAGCATGATTATTATAAAGTGTTGATCATTTTTGGTTTATGCATTAATAAATCATAAACTTGATCAAGGTTTTTTTTAAATAATCATGAGACATAAAAATTATAACAACCTACATAGTCGTTCAAAAAGTACTTACCTTGTTCTATTACGATGAATACTTGTCATCCACCATCTTCTTTTTCGCCATTTCTTTTTAATAACTTTTTTCTCTTTAGCATACGCATAATTATAATATGCGAATGCGCATAACAATAAACTTGTCGCAGCGGCTTCTGCGTCCATCGTCATCGAGCGCGAGAACTGTAGTGTGAACTATTTGAGAACTTTGTGAGAGTGTGTACCCAAAGAAGTTCTCGCTATAGTTCTCGCTGAGAATCTCCGGAGATTCTCGCGTGAATGTCTCTGGAGAATTATGTTCGCCTATGCGAAAACGTCGCCAAGCGATTCCACGCGCGGGGATGCGTTGTTAAAGTTTAAGTGACACCTGCGTGTTTTCTATAAAAACTGAGGTATCTCCAAACAACAATCAGAGGTGCGATTGTTTAAAGTTATTCGATGTGTTAAATGTCATCGAATACGAATACGATCAATGGCATAACTTTAAGGCCAGGCGCTCAGTGTGATTTTTGTCGCCGTGACTTTTTGTCGCTGTCCCCTACTGTCTCCCACGGTGCTCCCACTGTTTAAGGCCAGCCGCATGTCGCTGGGTGACAAAACGCGCCCATTCTTGAAATGGATTTCAAGTGTCGTCAGTTGCTGGAACTATTTGTCGCTGTATTGTCTCGTCTCTACTGTGAGCGCACTTCCATATATATCTTCATAGCACTCCACTTGGCGACAAAGAGTCACGGCGACAAAAAATCACAATGAGCGCCTGGCCTTATACAATTGGTACCCAGGGTCGCGTCCCGGTGGGGGGCGCGTCGCAGTGTGAGATCCTCCTAAACCCATGCAAAAACCACGTTCATTTATTGTTCTATTGCGGCGTGATTGAAGGACAAACAATCAACCCAACATACAAACCACTTTCGCATTTTTTTATTATAAGCAAGGATACTTTTGTAGTTTGTTACTTTTTTGTACACATTTAATTTTTATACCGTTACCTACTATTTTTCTGAAAATTTACTGGGCCGATTTTGGTACCATTTTTTTGCATCTCAGGTATATCGCCTCAGATTTTTAGATAGTATTATGTTCCTATACTATGTTCTCTAATGATAATATTATGTTCTCGGCAGGAACGGCGGCGTTCCGAACCAGTGGTAGACTCATCGACGATTCAAAAGCACTGTAAAAAAGTTTATTTGAATAAAAAACACTTCTATTCTATTCTATTCTACCTATGTTTTTGCCCCCAATTCATCAACGCCAGTGTGGTAGGCCGAAATGACGATGGCCTGATAAATTGGATTTTTCAGTTGAGTGAAAAAATCGGAGGGAGGGCTTTACCCAGTCGTGGGACAGCTCAGGCTAACTTAGATTAGAAATTATTAGATGTTTTTAGGTAGGTATATTAACAAATAAGCCTATTATTATTAAATTATTTTTTTCTCTTCCAGATTGCAGTGTCATGATTTGATAAAATATGGCGACCACTACGATGATCGCGTCGCCGCTGGCGGCGCAACCGTCGCCCAAGAACAAGCGACGTCTCTTTGCTGAAGCGCGACAGAACAGCTTGCAGAAGCTCAGCGTGATATTCGACCATGGGAATAAGAACGGTAGGTTGCATTTACAGTGACGACAAAAAAATTATATCGAATCTGAGAGGCCTTAGGCCCTTCTTACACAAGGCTACGCAAATCTTCGATACTCGACGATTTTAGTCTCTAAGCGACTTCTTCTTCTTCTTCTTCTT
Organism: Oeneis ivallda; assembly: GCA_029955525.1. Classification (NCBI taxonomy): domain Eukaryota; kingdom Metazoa; phylum Arthropoda; class Insecta; order Lepidoptera; family Nymphalidae; genus Oeneis; species Oeneis ivallda. Next base: position 7,068,195 of record JARPMR010000025.1, on the reverse strand, counting down.
TATCAACCTATAGACGTCCACTGCTGGACAAAGGTCTCCTGCATGGACTTCCACAGGCTTCGGTCTTGCGCCGCTTGAATCCAGCGGCTCCCTGCGACTCGTTTGATGTCGTCGGTCCACCTGGTGGGGGGTCTGCCAACACTGCGCTTCCCGGTGCGGGGTCGCCACTCCAACACCTTGGGACCCCAACGACCATCAGTTCTTCGAACTATGTGCCCCGCCCATTTCCACTTCAGTTTCGCGACACGCTGAGCTACGTCGGTGACTTTGGTTCTCCTACGAATCTCCTCATTTCTGATTTGATCTCGCAGAGATATACAGAGCATTGCTCTCTCCATCGCTCGCTGGGTGACCCTGAGCCTTCTTATGAGGCCCATAGTTAGCGACCATGTCTCGGATCCGTACGTCATCACTGGCAACACGCACTGTTCGAAGACTTGAGTCTTCAGGCACTGAGGGATTTTGGACGAGAAGACATCTCGGAGCTTCCCGAACGCTGCCCAGCCGAGTTGGATTCGGCGGTTAATCTCTTTCTCGAAATTGGACCTACCTAGCTGGACTGTATGTCCCAGGTATATATACTCGTCTACAATTTCGAGCGCAGAGTTCTCAACGATTACTGGGTGGAGCGGAGCATGAGCATTGGACATGATTTTCGTCTAAGCGACTACCGCAATACAAATTCATAGAGGTTCGTATATATAGGTACACGTCGCCGAGTGTACGAACCTCTATGAATTTGTATTGCGGTAGTCGCAGAGACTAAAATCGTCGAGTAGGTATCGAAGATTTGCGTAGCCTTGTGTACGAATAAGGGCCTTATGCCACCAACTTATCTGTTCATGTGGACGCAATTGGAATTTTAAAATGTCTTCCGATCAACTGCGACGTCCAAAAAAGGTGATTAACACGATAGGCAAATAAGAAATCCAAATAGGCTCGTGATTCCTCGACTACGCCTCAAGAAATTTCGAAAGACATACAAATGTGGGAATGGGCGTGACTTTCTACAGTAAAATAATTATTCTACAGTCGATCAGACTTGCCTTTACACAAGTTTAAGAAATCTATTAAAACCATTCTCATGAAAAAAGCATTGAAGTTGAATTTACAATTGAAGATTATATACCTAAATGATAAAAAAGCGTTGATTTATCTCGCTCTAGCGATTTATGGGACAGTAATAACTAGCCTGTGTAAGACAACATGATGTTTTAAAAAGAGTTTCTTGCTGGTTCTTCTCGGTTGGAATATGATTCCGAACCAGTGCAGTGGTAAATTCACTTGACGATTCGAAAGCACTTTGTAAAAGTTTTTTTGAAAAAAAAAATATTTTATTCTATTTCAAGCGTTCATGATCTTCGCTGTTCTCAGTTTTTCATTATAGTGTTGAGTGCCGTACAATGTTACGAAAATACAGTATCTACCGATTTGCTCGTAATTTTCTTAAGTAGCAATACTAAACAGTAAACTCAGTACCAAAGCCTCCACTAGCGAGTAGCGACGCTGTCAATTGAACTGCTACCAATGGTACTGGCTGACGCTGAACAGAATATGTCTGTGGATCTATCGGCTACGGTAGTGAAGTTTCAATAATAGCTGATCTAGATGGGGCAAGCGAAGCGATGTACAAGCGTCGAACGTAGGCAAGGCTTACCTTATCGTATTTATCAGCCATTTTTGAAATAGATTGCAAATGCTAATTATTTTATTAAAGATTAATAGAAGGTATAGATTCCTTCTTTTCATAAAGAAGGCAAGGATTTTCTATTTATTTCTCTTTATTCTTGGTGAAAATACTAATTTATCAACTTATAACCTTCGATAACCACTCGATCATCCTTCGATGACAAGACAATTTACTGAAAAAATCAAAGTAAAACCGGTAGGTAAGTCTATGGTAAGCCGTTAAGGTGGAAGACACAGTTCTGCCCGCGAAATTCAATTTGGTTTTTCGCTATTTGTAAACTAATACGACAAAGTAGGCTAGTAGGGTAGGTAGTAAAATCTTTACTTGAAAGGGTCCAGTTTAAGAAATTAATCAAAATATCGACTAATTTGTGAGTAACTCACGTCCAACTCAGTATTTTGATTAATTTCTTAAACTGGTCACTTTCAAGTAAAGATTTTTAAGTAAACCTGTGAAGATGATAATTCTACTGGCGCAATTAGAATGCCATTAGCCTAGTTGTCGTATTAGTTTACAAATTGCGAAAAGCCAAATTAAATTTGGATTTCGCGGGCAGACTCGTATAATCATCCTTAACAGCATAGAAATAGGAAGACTACGCAATTCCTAGTTCCATGGTTAACAGAAACCGTTAGTGTCGATAGAGATATAGAGATAATACGAGAAAAGGCGTCGAGAAATTTTTCTCGAGCGTCGCATGCTAGCTCTGCAGGTGATGACCTGTTTCATACCAAGTCTATGGTGATGACCAGCCTGGCGATCGCGTAACTTTTATCGCTGTCCTTAAAGGACTATTTCAATGTCAAAACATGTTTTTGGCAAATAAGAGAGGCCCAAGATCATATTTTGACATTGATGCAGTCCTTTAAGGACTGAGAAAAAGTTACGCGATAGATCTTGGCAGTTGGCATTTGAGAATCCACAAAAAACAATCTTTAGACTTTCTGAATAAGTAAGTACCTTCAGTAAAGCGGTTTATTTTTTCATTTCATTTCAAAAATTATACGTTGCGGTAAATGACAGCAGTCTTTTTTTAATCTCTGTGATGACCATGGAACTAGCAAATGGTGATGACAGCATTTACAAGTTACAAGCAATGTAACTATGTCAATAGATGGCAGCACGATGGAATGCGCGCTTTTGCGTGACTGCTCTAACGACAATCACTTGATATTTTGACGTAATTATGCATATTGTTGCCGTTTACGCCCGTAGCTGAGTAAACTGGTAGAAATTTTATATTATATTTTGTTTTGAAATACTTCCATCAATTTTAAATAATTTGTATTACATGATAAAGTGGCTGGTTCAGCCATCTGCAACATTCACTATTATTCTGGAACCAAAAGTCCTTTCGAAGGTTCAGAACTTTTTTTTTCACATTAAAGAAGGTGTTCGAATAATTTATGCTGTGTTACTCTTATATTTATAAGAGTGAAACAGCATTCTTGAATAATATTAGAACATGTTTTTAACATTCCAGGGTAAACTGGGGCATTCTAGAACTTTGTGGAATCTTCTAGAATGTTTAGAAATATTCTGGCCTCTCTCTCTCCAGTTATTGCGGCACTAGGTTTTCAGTTTCACTGACTTACCAGAAGAGTCCATTGGTATGATGCCCTCTTTGGACATCCATATCTCCCAAGCCAACCCTTGCAATTATTCAAACTGGCTGTCAAAATTTGTCTGTCACATTTAGCTTTAACGATAACTTAACTATAACGGGCGGCGCCTCAGTAAATAATTAATAAAAATTATTTAGTCCGTGCCAATTTCACCATCGCCGAGTAACACCGAGTTAACTGAGGAAAATTTTTTATGTTTTGGCAGATTTCCAATAGGTACAAAAAATGCCATAACCTTGCCATAACGTTCAATTTATTCCGCGAATATACGTTAATTGACGTTAATGAATTCGTTGAAATCAAGTTCAAAATTTTGTCCGTTACGTTTTATTATTTAGTAGAAATTTTGAATTTAAGCATGGCAACACCGAGTTCTGCAGTAATTATTTTAAGTATTTGTGATTTGTGAATTTTCTGAGCGCCATTGCTTTTTACCGATGTATCGTTGAAATGATTTTAATCAGTTTTCATCGGCATTTCTGTGTAATGTTTTAGTAAAATATTAAAGTGATTGTGTACTAAAACTATCGAACTTCTATAAGTTTTGTGCTGGGCTTTGTCATGGCCGGTAAGTGATGACTTTTAGCGCCCGCTAGACAAGGGCGAAATCGGAATCGGAAATCGCAATAAGTCGAAGATGTTTTATCGTTCGAACTCCGACGGTAAATGCAATGTTCTTTAAACTTAGTGTGGATAATAGTTTTTAGTGTTTACATAGTTGTGACGATATATTCGAGTGGGAAGTGTTTGGTTACTTTACTAAAGCCTAAAGTTCTAACATTCTGCTCTTTTTTCGCTGTTACGCTAAGTATGTAGTGAAAAGAAGGTTCTCGCAACAGTTTTGTGGTCGATTGATGCCGTTTGATGAAGCGCCGGGTGCATAAAATTGCGTAAAATAGCATTTGTTTGGGTGATCAGATGTCTTCGTTTGTTGATCGCGAATCGAAGGTCATACGGCAATGGTCAACAGATTTTTGCAATTAGGACTAACATTGAAACATTTCCAAGCGGCATTTGTCTATATCGTAACGTAAACCAAGGGATTACGCTAAGAAAAATGAGGTTAAACGCAGGTGAGAGCTCTTTTTTGTGTACCCACAATGAAACCTGTTTTAGTTAATTGAACATAAATCATCAGCTACGTCCATAAATGACCCGTTTATAACTTAAATCGAAAGTATTTTTATCTCGAAAGTGTTTTTTTTTACAATATTATTAAGTGTTTAGTGCATTTTATCATAATTATTGCCATTTTGTCTATTCCTGGTTTTTAATGAGATTCTGTTCATTATAAACTTTCTTAAGTTCCACTTTTTGCAAACTTTTTTGTATTACAATAGTATTTTGGTATAGTTCTATCTATTGATTTAAAACTGTTGGTCACACTGTAGATTAGAACAGATTTGTACCAGCTGGTACCTAAATTTTAAGGTTAATTTGCAAGGTTTTAGCATTTAACGTCAAAATTTTTGAACTAAGTTACTGGTGAGATATCGGCAGTCCTGGATTTATAAATAGGCCTTATAGGCCGCCGCCTAGGGGCGGCAGCGTCCTAGGGGCGGCAGATTTCAGAGGACGGTCACTCGATTTCAGATCAGACGATAAAAGTCAAACACGTTCACTGGTTTTATCCAGAGATTATTTCAGAGTGAACACCTTTTTGGTCATCCTTGATAGACTCAGAGCTGAAATACAGAGAAGGCATAATGCTTACCTGAACTTCAAAGAAAAATTTTCATTTTTAACAAAAATGACTGAACTTTCAACACAAAGAGTTATAGAAAAAGCCGAGTTTCTCGTGAAATATTATACCAATGATTTAGAGGACGATTTGATTCAAGAATGTGTGCATTTTCACAGTCACATTTCATCTGATAAAACTGCCGAGTGTGCAGTAAAGCCTGGATCAAACTCACTACTCAGTCTCTCAACGTTTTTGAGAAATCAATCTCTGTCCAATGTTTATCCTAACTTGGATATAGCTCTCCGCATTGCACTTTCCACTCCGGCTACAAATTGTTCTGGGGAAAGGAGCTTTTCCTGTTTAAAACGCGTGAAAAATTATCAAAGGTCTTCACTGTCTCAAGAAAAAATGAATTCTCTAGCTCTTCTCTACATAGAAGCAGAGATAATGAATACCATAAACTATGATGATATTATAGATGACTTTGCTATTAAAAAGTCCCGTAAAAAATTGTAAATCGTGTTTCTTTTTTACACTCTTTCTTAGTGATTAATTCATTCGTTTATTTAACTTCAAAGCATCCTAAATGTAGTAAACTACAAATGGAAAATTATTATTTTAGAAAGGTATGTACAATGGGGCGGCGGAAAAAAGTGGCCTACACTCATAAATTGTTACAAATTAGTCCTAAACTTAGGGCTTATAACATAAGCCCACCATAAACTCAACCAGGTATTCTGTTTATAAGAACAACAATATCACTATTAGAACTACCTATTAGCAATTACAGCAAATTATTATCAAGGTTTTTGTCATTAAGATTGTCTTTTAGATTGTAATAAGAAATCTAGAAGGTATTTTGCAAGGAAGGCAAGTTAATATGTAATTGTATTAGATGATGAAATTGTAGATATTAACCTACTGACATCACAATCAGCATAAAAGTTGTATTGTTCATTGCTATAATCTCTGTTATGGTTATAGTTATGGTATTCTTATAATTTTGCCTTAGCGTAGCAGTGGTAGCCTCTCAGAGGAATTTGCAGACAAGGTGTCAAACTGATGGTAGACCAGCTGTTAGATTGTCTTTAGACAATCACAATCACCTCTGCCCCCCGATTATCTAAAAGTTGCCGATCAAAATCGTATTCATTTGATTGCATTAGCGTCAAAGTAAAATAAACCATAACAACATTTTAGGGAACTCTCAGATGTGCAGGTTTCCTCATGATGTTTTCCTTCACCGTTGGAGCAAGTGATATTTAATTGCTTAAACGCACATGACTCTGAACAGTCAGAGGTGCATACTCAGGATCAAACCTTGGACCCCCTGAATAGGAGACCACAGTCCTAACAACTAGGCTATCACTGCTTTATATAGATAACACTTTTTTTATTAATTTAATCTAATATTTAACACTTCAGGTATGTTTCACACCGAAATCAGAACATCATCAGGAGAGGATTGTAGAGTCAACATCTCTTGATGATGCTCTGGTTTTGGAGCGAAACGTATGTTGAGTATTAAAAGATTTGTTCTGTTTGGCAGTTTATAGCATAGCAATATTGATTTTTCTTTATACTTATAACAGATAAAATATGCAAATGATTCAACTTCTTAAAAATATTGGTATTGATAAAATGATCTTCAGATATGTGTATTCAAAACATAATCAAAAGCTTTCTCATGCATTATACCTAATTATTTTATAGAAAAGCATTCAAAGTTCAATCAAAGGTTAAATTGTAATAAATATACTGATATCATGTTCAGTAATGAATAGATAAAATCTTATCTCCGCTATAAACTATAATGTATTTAGCTGCAGTATATGGAGTTCTACTAACTTACAACTTACACTTCTATATAACTTTATATGCTTGTATAGAGGTGAAACTGATTAGGGTGTTGGGCTTAATTAAAACTGCCATACTCCCTTTCAAGCTAGCCTGCTACCATCTGATTTGTCACATCATCAGGTGCAAATTACAGTCAAAGGAATATTAATATGCAAATAAAGAATTGATTATGATTATTATGATGAATTCTACCTTGTCAGGAATTAAAGAAAGGTTTTAGAAATTAGTATTCTTGATTTAAAGAACAAAATCCATCACTAAAGAAAAAATAAAGGCTCAAACAATCAAATTATTAAAATCCTATTTATATTATAAATCCTACTAATATTATAATTATGCAAAATTTTGTGAGGATGGATACAGACCTGTATAATCCACCTTAAGTTTCGCGACTCAATGAGCTATATCTGTATCTATAGGTAAATTACCACATAATATTATGCTTATTCACAGCTAGTTATCATGATAACACACTTGTTTTTTATTTATTTTTACATATCTGTATTCTGTATATTCAAATTCATGTGACTTGGACTGAAGTTCAGTTATCTACTTCATTATGGAACTATGATAGGAATATTTTTCCCTCTTACATAATCATAATATAATTGCAGAATTTTTGTTGGTTTACTTGTTAGTGCATGCATTGTGTATATTAATCAGTGATAGCCTAGTGATTAGGTTTTCGGCCTCATTTCGGCAGTCGCAGGTTCGATCCCAGCCACGCATCTCTTTATTTTATTTTATTATTATTTACTACATACTAGCTTTTACCTGTAGGTTTGCTCACTAATCCAAAGTGGTAATCCTCATACAAACCAGCAATTTTGATTTTTTCAGTTTTCCAGCTGTTCTTTTAGTTATTCTATTTTTTTTTAATTTTTAAACCACCCCTGTGACCTCCCCCACAAAATAAAAAAAAAATTCAGTTGTGTGTGCTGTGTAAAGTAAACGGTTAAAGTTTCGCAAAAATCATGTATTTCAGAATTGTTCTGCTTTAAAATTTCTAAAAAAAGTCTGCGACAGCATAATATGTCTATCTGTTAAGGTTGGCTCACTCTAACCTTTTTTATGCTAACCAAATTTGTTCTAAAATAATGCATTATTTGCGAAGGTGTTTTTAAGGTGGTGAAGGTTGGGACTTGGGAAGGAAGGAAGTTGAAACTATTCTACGCGGACGACGTTGCGGGCAGAAGCTAGTGATGTAATAATAGAAATTACAATAATTTAAAAACAGTTAATGAATTTAAAAACAGATTAGACCACCATAATATTGGAAACTCCAAGTGTTTTGGATTTGGAATTGGAACTCCAAGGAAGTGATATAGGCGCATCAGCAACAGCTGCATAGCCTATTATAAATAATAATAATAATGGCCGTGTGGCACCGGCAGAATAGAATGTTGCCACCCCTTCCTTTCCCATGGGTGTCGTAAGAGGCGACTAAGGGAACTGGGGAACCAAATAACATCTAGGTTCCCCTAAACCGAGCGAGCTGGCTCTAAAACAGCCTCCTTGGGGACCTGAGTGGACCCCGAGTGACGTAACTGCCACTCACCCCCCCACCCCCTTTATGATGATGGACCAAACTAATAAGAATGCGCGAACAGGGCCGCTGCCTGGGGGGCGCCAGGGCGCGTCTGGGACTGGCGCTGGACGTGACAGCATGCGGACCGCCAGTCACACCAGCCGGCCGCCACTACCATCTCGGCGGCCGGCCAATCCATCATCCCCACCAGAGGGCTTGGCACCGACAGGGTCCTCAAGGACCCAATCTTCGGGGCCCGCCGCTGGTGGAGTGCGCCGCATGAGATGGACATCTCAAATGAACGAAAATGTCATGCGTGCGTACTACAGGGCGACGGGAGGGGAAGCCGGACGGACTGGCTACCGAGCGGCAATGTACCGCGAGTTCTTGCTGCTAGAGCCGAATCTCACTGTCACGGAACAAAACCTGGCAGACCGGGCTCGGTATATTCAGCGCTCGAACATCTTTAGCGCTACCGAGCTCGAACGGTTACGACGTGAGGCTGTTCCCGAGGTGACAACCCCAACCACAGAGCAAATTGTCTCTCTGGCGGAACCTGTCCGCGAAGAGACCGACGCTAACGCGCAAGATTTGCCTGTGGTTGAGGAGGACACGGAGGAAACAGTTTCCCTTGACATAGAGCGGATGGGAAGGATTTTAGAAGAGGCGATTTCTGAGATCCGCAGTGCTCCTCTAGAGAACCGTCCGCGGCTCTCCCGACTCACATTAAATGTAGCGACGCGGGATGTCATTGAGGCCATAAACCAAATGCTGCCTCAATACCTTGAGCGCAGCACTGGCCTGGATGATACGGCTTCTATTCTCTTTGGTGCGGCCTTAGCTGTTCACCGTTTCATGGGTGTCAAGACCCAGGAACGTGGACGCGCTACTCTAAGGCGCAGCACGGAACCAGCCTGGAAAAGGAGAATAGAACACCGTATCACCCTGGCCAGAGCTCTCATTGGCAGACTGCAGAGTTTCAGATCGGGCAACACTAGGCCAAGGATTGTGCGCTCCGTTAGAATAGCCTTTAATGGGCTCGGGGTGCGGCTAGATCAGCCCGATATAGCCCAAAAACTAACGGAGCGCATCGACGATCTAAAGCAGAAAATCGCTGCATGGGGGAACCGCATTCGACGATACTCGGAAGGAGTCGAGCGCTTTCAGCAAAATCGCCTCTTCTTGAGTGATCAGAAAAGGTTCTATAAAAAACTGGAGTGCCCAGCAGTCTGTTCTACCTCTCAGCGGCCGAGCCCGGCTGACCTCGTCGCCTTTTGGCGAAATGTATGGTCAAGAGAGGTGGAGCATGAGGAGGGCCCTTGGATTGCGGCGGTTGAGGAAGCATGTGCCTCAATAGAGCCGTTGAACCCCGTTGCCATCTCTTCGGAGGATGTAGCTGGTGCGGTGCGCCGGGCCCCGAACTGGAAAAGTCCGGGACCCGATGGGCTGCATCACTACTGGTTGAAGGGTTTTTCGCTCTGCCATGCTACTTTGGCTCGACAATTCCAAGATGCTCTCGAGCAAAGGGCACTCCCGAGCCTTTTCACCACCGGGATCACTCATTTAGCTCCTAAGTCAACCGATACTGCTGACCCAGCTAAGTACCGCCCGATCACATGTCTTACTACCATCTATAAGACATTGACATCCGTTCTGAGCCTTAAGATTTCCCGTCACGTAGACGAGAACAACATCATGTCTGGGGCTCAGAACGGATGTCTGGGCGGTGGTCGTGGTACTAAGGAGCTCCTTCTCATCGACTCCGTCGCGGGCCAACTGGTCAAACGCAATCGCCGGAATTTCTCTGCCGCCTGGATTGACTATAAAAAGGCATTCGACTCGGTGCCCCATTCATGGCTCTTGAGGGTCCTTGAGCTGTACAAAGTCGATAGTACAGTTCGAGACTTCCTCGGAGAGTGTATGGGGCAATGGAGTACGATCCTTTGTCTCCATGGCGAGCGGTTGGCGGCTGCGGGTGACCGGATCAAGATACGGCGGGGTATCTTCCAGGGCGATTGTCTGAGTCCATTATGGTTTTGTCTGTCCCTGAACCCTCTCAGCTCTTTGCTGGAGAGTTCAGGGACAGGCTTTCAGTTTCGGAGAGGAGGAACAAAAGTGCCTCACCTTCTCTACATGGATGACCTCAAGCTGCTAGCACCCAATGCCACCCGCCTGAGGGAGTTGCTGAATATCACCACTGAGTTTAGCAACTCCATCAGGATGGAGCTTGGACTAGACAAGTGTGCGGTCTTACATGTGGAGAGGGGACAGGTTACTCATTCGGCCGAGATCAATCTCGAGCCATCCAACATCAGGACCCTCTCTGAAACTGAGTCATACCGGTATCTGGGTATGTCACAATCCGTGGGGGTGAAGGAGGCGGACGTGAAACAGTCAGTTTGCGAGGTCTTTTTTAGCCGCCTGACAAAAGTTTGTAAAAGCTATTTGTCGGGCGCCAATAAGGTCCGAGCATATAACGGCTGGGTCATGCCTGTTCTCATGTACACCTTTGGCGTACTCAGATGGACTCAGACCGAACTAGACGCACTGGATAGAAAAGTCCGCACGACTATGACTCTCTACCGCATGCACCACCCCAAATCGTCTGTTATGAGGTTGTATATACCCCGAAAATGTGGTGGTCGAGGCGTATTAAGCGTCAAGACCATGCATAATCGGGAGATATCCAGCCTCAGAACCTACTTTGAGACGAAGAGGGAGTATCCAATGCATAGAGATGTCATAGAATGTGATAAAGGACTCACTCCCCTATCTTTGGCCAAACTCGAGTGGCAGAAACCGGTGGTACTAAGCACCTCTGACCGGGAGACCGTATGGAAGGAGAGGGAGTTGCATGGACGCTTTTTTAAAGCTCTTAATGAGCCTCACGTAGATAAAAAAGCGTCCGTGCAATGGCTGCGCTTCGGTGACCTCTTTGGGGAAACCGAAGGTTTTGTGTGTGCAATACAAGATCAGGTGGTTAAGACGCGGAACTACCGAAAGTACATCCTGAAGGATGGCACTCACGACATCTGTCGAGCGTGTCGCCATCCCGGTGAGTCACTCAGGCATGTGCTCTCGGGATGTTCCGCTCTTGCTAACACTGAGTATCTGCACAGACACAACCAAGCGGCCAAAATCCTTCACCAAGAGCTTGCTCTGAAGTACGGTCTCCTGGATGAGAGAGTGCCGTACTATAGGTACACACCGGTGCCGGTACTTGAGCGTGACGGAGTCCGGCTCTATTGGGACCGGTCCATCATCACGGACAGGACGATTCTGGCGAATAAGCCTGACATCGTGCTGATGGACCGGGCACAGTCGAGGGTGTTTTTAGTGGACATCACCATCCCACATGACGAGAACCTCGTGAGAGCGGAGACAGAGAAAAAACGAAAGTATCTAGATCTGGCTCACGAGGTTACTGGCATGTGGCATGTGGAGTCCACTGAAACCATCCCAATCGTCATTTCTGCGAATGGGTTGATCCCAGTCAGCCTCGCTCACCATCTGAGGCGGCTGGGGTTCCGTGGCAGTTCGCTCGCGGCCAAGATGCAGAAAGCGGTGTTGCTGGACTCGGCTAGGATAGTCCGTCGGTTTCTCAGCCTGTCGCCCTGACCCCCGGCCGTCTGGTCTCCCCTGCCGGGGCGTAATCCTCCGCCCGCTACAAGTATTTATTTATGTAATCTATATGTAAGTTTATTATATGTATATTTTATGATCAAACGAACTTACCTGTAAGTGAAGTTCGATCCTAATTATGTGAGCAAGCTTCATTCGACGCGATTTGGGGTTTTACATATTGTAGCAACACTTTCTAGCTACCGGCCTTCACGTTATTTGTAGTAGGGAAAAAAGAATTTACGTATGGTATCACCATTCGGTAGACATCCCTACCATTACTCATTAGTTTAAAGCAAAATAGGTACCTGAAATAATAAAATGTTAGCTTGTGGTAATACCTATGCTAATACCTATTTATGAATGTGATTATTTTTACATGTTTATTTATACTTAAAGTATACGGTACATTGGGAGGGTTAACTTTAAATACGAACACTTATTAACACATAAAATAGATACTAGATTAGGGTGGGTTCTCCCAAATCGCGTCGAATGAAGCTTGCTCACATAATTAGGATCGAACTTCACTTACAGGTAAGTTCGTTTGATCATAAATTATGCTTCGCAAGCTTCATTCTAGCGATTTGGGGTTTTACATATTGTAGATGTTTATAGCTGTATATAGTAAAAATAATACAGACTAGAATAGGTAGGATAGGTATTTTTATTAATTACTTTTATAGAAAAATAATTAACTTACCATAATTTAATTACTTAATTACATTAATCATAAATCATTGATCAATTATTATTATAATCATATGTATTAATTGTTATACTATTCTAAGTATTACATGACAACATTACTGATTTTTGATATGGGTGATGGTCTGGACATTATAAGCTATTACTAAAGCATTAAGTGTGACGGTTTTCTTTGATAAGTCTTGTAGACTTAACGCATGGTTGGGCCAGAACTGGCTCAAATAATTTAAAACGATATTAGCTTCCCAAACTATATCATATTTAGGCGTATGAGGTCGTAACCTATATACCTACTCCCTTCATGAATCTCTTTATCCTATTATTATCTATGGGATTTCCCATTAACAAACTTATTGCTGCTATAAGAGAGTTAATGGTGCCATACCGTACTCCCTGATCAAAAAATCGGCTAAGGTAATATATTATTTCTAGAATAGGCATAGAATCATAGCATAATATGACGTTATTTATCTCAAAGTACTTAATGCATAATCTAATACAGCCAACATATTGTTTATAATATGTATTTTCAGTCAAAGAGAATAATATGATATCCACAGATTTTGAGAAGAGTTGTCTGTCTTAATATTGTTTTCCTGACAATCTTACGGCAATCAGTTCTAGCGAACTGTGTAGATTGTGATGAATTCTGAAAGGAGATACAAGCAATTCTTTACTTGGTCGAAAATATATTTCTCTAGAAATTTTAATTTTTTCATACAATGGATACCAAGGTTGTGTTTTCCAATTCGGTATTACAACAATACCTTCAGCTTTATCATCTATAATTTTTCGTATCACTTTTAATACCATGGAGAAAGGAGGAAAAGCATAAAAATTAAGATGAGTCCATGACAATGTGAACGCGTCAATTGCCCGAGCTTCAGGATCTAGCTTCCAAGATACGTAAGTGGGACATTTCTTATTATTTCTAGATGCAAACAAATCAATAGTAGGTTGTTTAAATGACAGAATAATTTCTTGAAACGCATAATCTGCAAGTTCCCATTCTGTCTCTTGGAATTTCATTCTAGACATTGCATCCGCTTCCACATTGTCTTTGGAATTGATATATGATGCGAATAAGAAAATTTTTCTTTGTTCACACCACTGCCAAATTTGACGAGTGATTTTTTTCCAGATGTGCATACTGTACGCTACCCATTTTATTAATACATGCTATAGCTGTAGTATTATCAATTCGTAAAAGAATCTCCGTATTAGTAAGATGTTTAGCATAAACTTTTAAAGCAAAGAAAGCTGCTTTAAGTTCTAATAAGTTTATATGTTGCAATCTTTCCTCTTCGGTCCAAAAACCATAGACTTTATTCTTATTACAGTACGCTCCCCATCCCGTAAGAGAAGTGTCTGAAAATATTTCACACTCATAGTTATGGGTTCGTACTTTAGCATAATCGTTCATAATATGCCTTAACCACCATAACATATCCTCATGTAACGTAGCTGGGATTTTTACGATCTGATCGTATGAAGAATTTTCCTTTAAACACAAAAATTTAAATCTTTCAAAAATCTTGGTATATAACCAAGAGTAATCAATAGCAGGGCAGGCTGATATCAAAATACCAACAAATCTAGCATAATTACGTAAACTACATTTTTCTGTATTTATGAATTTCAAAATTAATTTTTGAATCTTAGCCTTCTTTTCCTCGGGTAATTTTAGTATCATTTTTTGAGAGTTAAATATGAAACCTAAATATTTACACTCTCTTGAAGGTATTAAGCAACTCTTTTCATAATTTATTATAAATCCCAGATTTTCGAGAGCGTTTTTAATGAATGAAATATTTCTATTGCACTCCAAATATGACCTACCAAAAATCATTATGTCATCTAGATAAATAACTGTTAATATATTGTTTGACCTAAAGTATTCCATTACTGGTTTTAATAATTTTGTAAAAACATAAGGCGCTGTCGCCGCCCGAACGGTAAGCAATTATATGCATAAAGAGTATCATTAAATTTGAACTTCAAATATTTCCTATGAAACTCATAGATCGGCAATAAGTAATAAGCATCCTTTAGAATTAGATCAATGGAAGCCATAAAACAATCTGGGAACATCATCTTGGTTGCAGTACGATAATCTTCTAATTTAAAATGTTCTGTTTTGACAAACTTATTTAAACATTTTAAATTCAAAATAAACCGATTCTCTCCACTAGGTTTAGGCACTAAAAAAACACTAGAGACAAATTCCTCTTCCTCATGATTACATTCTGAAATGGCGTTTATATATAATAATTTTTGTATACATTTATTAAATTCAAGTAATTCCTGGTCTGAATGTGAAATTGTATAAGGCCTATCGCTGCGACTAGGTGTAGAAATAAATGGAATTTCATAACCGTCTAGCCAGCCTAATATAAGCGGGTCGCTAGTTATATTTTCCCATTGTTGAGAGAAGCAAGACAATCGCCCTGCATATCGTTCCTCGTTATTACTGTTCAGTAGCGCTGCTGTCTCTGCCGTCGAGGGGCCGCGGCCGGCGGGGGGCTGCGGCGGTAGTGTCGCTGGTGGCTGCTTGCTGGTGCCGGTGCTGGTGCTGCATGATCCTGCACTCGTTGCTTCCCCATATAAGAACGCGCAGCTGTTTTCCGATATGGGGTCTTTTGGTTTAAAGACTTAACATTGCTAGGTGCAGCTGTCATAGTATTCTTATTAGAATTATTAGAGAATGGTATGACTTTTAAAATTTGTCCCGATCTATTAATGCCCTGGGCCGTTTTAAGCTTTTCAGACATATTGTCACCGAAAAGAAATTTCCCTGGGACTGTGTCCATAACGATGTCTTTCATCTTATTATTTATTGAATTTATTATGTGGATTCTCCTTCTTTTCGTTTCAAGCTGATATAAATCGCATAAAATGCGACAGGCATCGCTTAGCGGTTTTAATACAGTCGACTTTGTTTCATTTTGTAAACTTTTATTTGGGTCATTTATTATCGAGTCCACTGATTTGCTTAAAGCGGATAATGCAATCCCGGTCTGTTTTTGTCTATGAAAAATAGCGAAATCCCGCTTTACTAAGGGCTCTGTTAATGCCGCTTTAACTTCGGGATTTAGGATTGGCGGTACAAGAATTTCCAAATTACTAGGTATAGGATACAATTTTATTAAGTCTTTTTTAATATCATCTTTAAGACCTTTCTGTAAAATGTCCTGCCATCTAGTGGCAATATCCCTATGGATAGGGGGACCTGATTCAATATTATTTTCAGGAGCGTCACCTAGTAATGAAAGTATTGATCCATCCAGCACAAGCTCAGTATTTTCCTCAATTCCGGCGACTGCAGAATCGGCACCACCGTTCTGCGAAACTGGTAGCGTCTCGATAGCTGTCCCAGGTGATGGCGAGGCGTCCTTCAACGATAACGCGATGTCTGGACGTTGTTCATCATCGTGTATGGTAGTGGAATCGAAAAACACCGGTACAGGGTCACATAATGCACCATTTACCACCTGATTGACATCTGTAAACGTACGAAACGTCTTACTATTCCTCCTTTGTTACAACGAAAAAAGGAAGGTACCCACATCAAAGGACAATAGACTATTACAATAGAATAGTTTTGTTAAAGCTAAAATCTAGCTCGTAAAGCGTAATTATGAAGGAGTAAACCCAAAAACGGAGTCTCGCATCATAGTATTCATCAATGGCGTAAAAACAAAATGAAGGAGTAAACCCAAAAGCGGAGTCTCGCATCATAGTATTGTCTGACGTAATTATGAAGGAGTAAACCCAAAAGCGGAGTCTCGCATCATAGTATTCATCAATCCAAACAAAACAAAGAAACTTTGAATCATGCGCCTGTATTAATATTAAATTCTCGTATTAACACTTACCCTCGTTTTCGTCACATGAACTGGAAGGTAGACGCATTATACGTTTCCGTGCCAATTTCTCCTCCAACTTCCTTATTTTTCTTCTAATCTTCGCCACCTTTTCCTCTGCTTTCCGTTTTCCCATGATTTTCACTACCTAACTAACTCCTTTACTTAAAATAAAATATTCGAAACTAATTATAATATTGTGCGTCCGAAGGCCTCGAGCACGAAAATGTTAATGGGTAATGGTAGGGATGTCTACCGAATGGTGATACCATACGTAAATTCTTTTTTCCCTACTACAAATAACGTGAAGGCCGGTAGCTAGAAAGTGTTGCTACAATATGTAAAACCCCAAATCGCTAGAATGAAGCTTGCGAAGCATAAATATTTATGTTTATTATATCTCTCTTTGGTTTTATATGTATTTATTTTGTACGCGGGTGTGAGAGTCAAAATTTATAGCAAAATAATAATAATAATAAGTGGTTAAGACGCGGAACTACCGAAAGTACATCCTGAAGGATGGCACTCACGACATCTGTCGAGCGTGTCGCCATCCCGGTGAGTCACTCAGGCATGTGCTCTCTGGATGTTCGGCTCTTGCTAACACTGAGTATCTGCACAGACACAACCAAGCGGCCAAAATCCTTCACCAAGAGCTTGCTCTGAAGTACGGTCTCCTGGATGAGAGAGTGCCGTACTATAGGTACACACCGGTGCCGGTGCTTGAGCGTGACGGAGTCCGGCTCTATTGGGACCGGTCCATCATCACGGACAGGACGATTCTGGCGAATAAGCCTGACATCGTGCTGATGGACCGGGCACAGTCGAGGGTGTTTTTAGTGGACATCACCATCCCACATGACGAGAACCTCGTGAGAGCGGAGACAGAGAAAAAACGAAAGTATCTAGATCTGGCTCACGAGGTTACTGGCATGTGGCATGTGGAGTCCACTGAAACCATCCCAATCGTTATTTCTGCGAATGGGTTGATCCCAGTCAGCCTCGCTCACCATCTGAGGCGACTGGGGTTCCGTGGCGGTTCGCTCGCGGCCAAGATGCAGAAAGCGGTGTTGCTAGACTCGGCTAGGATGGTCCGTCGGTTTCTCAGCCTGTCGCCCTGACCCCCGGCCGTCTGGTCTCCCCTGCCGGGGCGTAATCCTCCGCCCACTACAAGTATTTATTTATGTAATCTATATGTAAGATTATTTATCTGTGTGTATATATTTATGTTTATAATACTTTTTGGCCCTATATCTATTTATTTTGTATGCGGGTGTGAGAGTCATAATATATAGAGAAATAATAATAATATTATGTTTCAGTGTACTTGGCTGGGTACCAAACTTAGAAACATTTTCCTTGTGACCCCAATGATTGAGATAACAAAGTCTTATTAAAAAGCAGTGATAGTGATGTGGTTATGACTGTGTTCTCCTATTTGGAGTTGCAGATTTGGTCTTGGGCACGCACATCTGACTTTTGGGGGTCATATGTATTTGAACAATTAAATATCACATGCTTCAATGGGGGGGGGGGGAAGACTATGGGCACTCAATAGTAGTAGTAGTAGCAGGCCTGTCTCACTCTTGGTACTTACGCGATTTATGTACCTACAATCGCTGGCTCTCTGAGAGTGATACTACAGTCGGGGCTAGCGCGCTCTAGGCGAGTGACGTACTACTGAATTTAAAATTGCTTACGTAAATAGTTTTTCGTAAATATTATTTTAAATAGTTTACGTTTAGTGTTTAGTACATTTGTAGTAATAAAAATAGTTGTAAACATTAAAATGGGTATCTATCTAATGAAATAATGGCATAAAGTCGTTGCTACTGTAATTTTTGTGTGGATGGATGCTTAATCAGCAAAGAAAAGGATTCTAATTTATCATTTTTTACGTTGCTTATAAACTAATATAAATTTTATGAATCTGTGTCCATGTTTTCCCTCCCAATATTTACTAAAATTATATGTTTGTCTTAGAGTTTTTTCAACCCTTAAATTTAACAATCGTTATTTTAAAGACAGAAACAATCTTTAAAGACATTATATTAAAGTTAAACAGTTGATGTAAAATAAATAAATAGTTAAAAGTTATACCTACTGATTTTTTTACTCTTTGTTGACAGCCCCAGGCAACCATGCAACGTTGTCCGTGACGTAGGTAGGCGAACAGATCCAAAGCAATATGGATCCTCGCGCCGAGCTATAAAGTCTAAATTAGCTTGCGTGCGTGATTTATCTATTTAATAACAAATATGTAGGCTATTAAAGCGCCGGCAAGTAGTCAACATCAAAGGAGTGAAACTTCTGTACGTAGTACTATTATATATTCTGTGGTAGTAGTCCCTATGAAAGTTTAAACTTACACTCCAGGCCCTTAGCCAGTTTTAGCTTCGTAGACTTTTCTTGGATCTTATAGGTCACAATGACGCAAGGTCCACCATCAGAATTAAGTACCCTCAAAAAATAAAATTTTTTAGTAATTGTCTTACCAGCATTGGCTACACTTTACAATAATTATTGCAAGTTACATCGCCTTGCCTGCCCATTGACAACAATAATTACTATACGCAAGTACACATAAGCTACTTCCTATTGTAGAAACAAGTTGCCTTCATGACAATACCAGTTTCACAAAAGAGGGTTATTGTGTTACACACATATTATCCACCATTGAAGAGTATTAAATTACTATAATAATGTAACACTAACTGGTTTTTAAAAACCTTTGTTTTATTCTCAGTTTGGTTATGTTTGAGTTACAATGTGTTCTAATTTGTTTTTTTTTTTTCAAATTAATGTATATTTTTTTATTTTAAAGCTGTTATAAAGCACTGACTTTATTGTGTAAAGGGTTTGATTATTTAATTTTTTAAATGATGTGATTTTCACGTCTTGTGATCAATAGTGCATTTTTTGTGGGAAAAAGATTTTAGTATTCTGATAAATGTGACTATGAAGAGACCATGTTAAAAAAAAAGGAAACACCCTGGCAGTCAAACCATCGTATTAGGAGTCAAGATAATATTGCTTGGAGGCAACCCATTTGTCGTCTACACTGGATCACTAACTGTGGTTGTATGTACCAAATTAAATGATTAACTCAGGGGGTTTTATACACACAAATTACATTCGAGTTTACTCCTTTCCATTATTCACATAATGGCAGGGTTTTCTTGCAACAGTAAGGTGATTTGTATGTACAAAAAAATTAATTAAATAATTTAGGGGTAATAGATAACAGATTCTATCCTTGCAGTCTATCTGCTTTGTATTCCTCATTGATGGGGGTTGTGACCACTTTCCATTATTCAGATAGTATGGTTTTTATTGAACTAATAAAGCAGGCCCCCAGATCTTTCTGCATATAAATAAACTAGCTAATGTCCGTGGCTTCGCTCACATTAAGTTCGATTTTTCAGACCCCTATTTTGAAAATTTGAAAATTCAACTCTCTAAGGTACCAAACTTAAGGGTTGAATTTTCAAATTTTTCTATTTTTTTTCTTAACCGACTTCAAAAATGTTTACACTGATATTTTGATGTATATTTAATGTAAGTTATTTATGTATTCAATTTAATATTGACATCATTGCATCAATGTTTAGGAATAAAACTTTATTTTAGTTTTACATTGTTTAGAAAAAAGTTGTTGACCATCCTATGAAATATACTCTTTTTTTTCTTTGTATTTTCTTTTTGTGTAAGTAATTTATTTAGTTTAGTTGGTGGTAAGAAAGAATTTGGAAAATTACAAAAAAAAAAACTGTTGAGAGAACCTTTCTTCATTTTTACTAGTAGTGACTAAGTAGTAACCTATATATTTGTAGAGTACATTGCATTTACAACTCTATTCCATTAATGCTGATTTAGTTGTACAAAAATCTCAAAACTAAAATGGTCCTAAAATAGGTCCTAATGAGTGCCATCCTTTTCCCTATGTACCAAGTAGAAGAGGATGGTACTACATTTTTAGACCTTACCATTTAGTGTAGATTTGTCTACTACCAAATTAACATCATTATTCATTACCTATCTTTCTTATCTAATCTTATAGTATTTGTTTAGGTTTTTCCTCATTGTCTAACCTTACTATTGCTTCTAGTTACTAACTAGATTTTGTTTGGTTTGTAAAATTACTGTACAAAGAAAAAGGATAGCACTAGATCAAGAAATTTATGTCAATTTAGTTGATTAAATAATTGCATCTTTGTGACGATCGCAATTACCTCTGATTGGCCGGTACTCCCCCGCTATTGGTTAAAATGCATTGATTGCAGCAACAACGCCATAAATTCAGCCAATCGGAGGCGGTTGCGATGATCACACTGATGCAAGCATTTTTAAACAATCCCACAGCAGCAAGAACAAGTAGGAGCAAGTGCTGTACCTATGGACGCTTGTACCTGTGGACACAATCGATTCAGTCGAAACTAGCAACCCTAAAACTCTAATTTGAACGCGAAATGTCAACCATAGATAAAGCTTTACGGTCGCGTTCAAATTAGAATAATTTGAGGGTAGTTTGTTTCGAACGAATCGATTGTGTCCACAGGTACAAGCGTCCATAGAATCAGCACTTGCCCATAATAGGTATGTAAAAAAAGTTCTATTTGCGTCACATATCCATGACGTACAATTCGATAGAATAGTTCTGTTTATCCTCCTAATAATTTGCATCAAAATAGAAGACAAATGACAAAGACACTAATTGTACATGAATATTAAATAGTGCTTTTAAATCCTTACTAATATTATATATATGCAAAAGTGTGTTTGTTCGTTGGTTTGTCCTTCAATCATGGAACAACGGATTGACGTGATTTTTAGCATGGATATAGTTGAGGACTTGGAAAGTGACATAGACTACCTTTTATCCCGGAATTCGTTGGTTTGTCCTTCAATTATGGAACAACGGATTGACGTGATTTTTAGCATGGATATAGTTGAGGACTTGGAAAGTGACATAGACTACCTTTTATCCCGGAAAAACAGGGTTCGCGCGGGATTTTTAAAACCCAACTCCACGCGGATGAAGTCGCGGGTAAAAGTTAGTGGATACGTAAATGAATGATTCTATAGCGGCTAGAGAGTGGAGACTCGCACGGGATTTTATTGGTTTCAATTAGTAGCGTGACGTCACACAGCTTCCAATTTGCATAGAATTTCCTTGTTATTAATAGTTCATGACTTTTATTTAGACCTACCTACTTTTATATATAGGATACATTCAAAATTAAAGCAGTGATAGCCTAGTGGTTAGTACTGCGGTCTCCTATTCGGGGGGTTGCAGGTTCGATCCCGGGCACGCGCCTCTGACTTTTCTAAGTTATGTGCGTTTAAGATATTAAATATCACTTACTTCAACGGTGAAGGAAAACATCGTGAGGAAACCTGCACACCTGAGAGTTCTTCGTAATGTGCTCAAAGGTGTGAAGTCTGCCAATTTTCATTAGGCCAGCGTGGTGGACTATGGCCTGTTACCCTTCTTTGAGAGGAGACCTGTGCTCAGTAGTGACATAGTACAAACAGAATAGTAGGCTAACTTCATACAAAGTGGCCGCCGCCGGTTTGAATGTATGCGTGAGCAGCGGGCGCCGTGTACGCACGGAAGTTTCACGCACACATTCGCAAAGTCTCAACCGGCTCAATCGGCCGGCAGTACGGGCCGCGCGGCGCGCCACAGTGTACTTTTGTATTATATCGCGCCGCTGTGCTAATCGCGCGCAATTGCGTATTATGTTACGTCGCACGCTCGCTCTTTTTTTTTGTTTAATTTTTCAATAAAAGTAGTAACCTACCTATTAATAACGATTATGACTTCAAAAAAAGCCAAAATTTATTGTGGTGTCTTCGGGTGTCTCAATAACGACTCCAACAAACCGGACTTATCATTCTTCAATATACCTACTGATATCCCGGAAAATCAAAGAGTTCCCGAGGGATTTTAAAAACTAAATCCACGCGGACGAAGTCGCGGGCATCAGCTAGTTAAAAATAAAAGTGACAACCCTAGGCGTCAACGCAAGAGTAGGTAATTAACTCGCCGATCGGCTTCAGTTAGCCTACTATTCTGTTTGTACTATGGTAGTGAGCTTTTGATAGGTTGCTGATGATGATTCATATATTTTTACATATGATGATGATTATGGATGATTTTTAATCAAAAACCCATATAACAAGGTTCATGGATATCACTTTAAAGACGACAGACGTTCGTACAAACTTTAATCCCCTATTTAACCCCCTTGGAGTTGGTTTAAAAATACCTGTGCCTATGTCATAAAAGCAAGACTACAATCAAAATTTTAAGTTTCCAACTCCTGTGGTTTCGGTATAAGTATACATTGTTACAAAAGTATCAGGAGTCTTAATGTCAGTGATGGTTATTGCAGGCAATGGTGGGGAGACGACATGGTGTTTCAGTCAGGTGAAAGGCACCCTCGAGGACGACGTCACCGAAGCTGACCTGATATCGTGTGTCGAGTTCAACCACGACGGCGAACTGCTGGCCACCGGCGACAAAGGCGGCAGGGTTGTTATATTTCAGGTAATTGGTCCCTTTTTTGTATTCATTGACAAGTTAACCCTTGATTTAATGCAAAGGGGAAGCAGGGTCACCCCTGCATCATCAAATGGGTCAATCATAAAGTTATAGTTCTTGCAATAGGGTATTTGACTACTTTTAGAAAATCATCTTAAATTGTTAATAATGCTATGCTGAAGCTAACAAAACCTATATTTCGGCATAATTTTCAGTATTTTTCATAAAAATCGAGAAATAAATTCAAAAAAATAAATTGCCGCCGAAACGTTCCATTTGCTCTCATGACGTCACAGTTCACATTTCAAACAATGACAATTCCACAGCCCATAGTGGTGTGGACTGTGACGTCATTCGAGATCACGAAACGTTTTCGATCACGTGACCATGGCCGGAATTATAGCAATTTTATTTAATGTTTTCTAATTAAATAAAACTTTATTTTTTAGTTTTGTCGTATGGAATAATGTTTTTAGATAATAATCTTTTAGGATGACACCAAATGAAACGATATTTTTAATATACTCAAATACCCTATTCACGAGGGCGACTGACTTATGGTTATGTGTGTGTCGTATCTGTATAAGTGTGAGAGAGCGCAATGCTCGCGCCTGTCTGTAGGCTTTGACAGACACGCACACTTATACAATGTGCATGTACACGAAGTAGCCACAAGTAAAGCTCACTCGCCTTCGTGAATTGCAAAAACTGTAACTAGTTTCAACAACCATGATTACAGAATTTTTAATCAAAATAAAAGTTAGTAAATGTCACCTGAGTACATACAATATGTTTTTCGCATTAATTTAGCCTATTAGCCCATAATGACGAACCGATTGACACATCATTCATCAAAATCAGCTCAGTAGTTTAGGCGCTACGGTGGAACATACGTAAATAGACACATACATACATACATAGACTGCTTAAAACATAAATCTTCTCTCTTAAGTTTTTACCAGACTGAGCAAAGGTAAAAGACCTTTGTTCAGTCAGGTAAAAACTCCAATTTATTTTAATCATGAATCTAACATTGTAATAATTTTTATTATGGCATTTATAAAGGTTTTTGAGAACGCGCCTTTTGAGAAAAAATTGAAATTCTTTTCCTGCCCCCGGTTGTCTAAATGTTGCCCATCAAAATAGTATTCATTTGATGGCATTAGTGTCAAAGTAAAATAAACCATAAGAGCATTGAATTAGAGGTCAATTTCGTGTATACATTCGTATACGTTTAGGTATGTCATCATTATCATCATTAGCAACCCATCAACGGCTCACTACTGAGCGCAGGTCTCTTCTTAGAGAAGGGTTATAGGCCATAGTCCACCACGCTGGCCCAATGCGAATTGGCGGACTTCACACACCTTCGAGAACATTATGAAGAACTCTCAGGTGTGCAGGTTTCCTCACGATGTTTTCCTTCACCGTTGAAGCAAGTGATATTTAATTGCTTAAACGCACTTGACTCCGAAAAGTCAGAGGTGCGTACCCGGGATCGAACCTGCGACCCCCCGAATAGGAGACCACAGTCCTAACCACTAGGCTATCACTGCTTATCACTGTTGCTGTTAGCTTGCACTGCTTAGGTATGTACGATAAACTAACTCCAAACATTAATTTCCAGAGGGACCCAGCGTCAAAACAGTGCGTTCCCAAGAAGGGCGAGTACAACGTGTACTCGACGTTCCAGTCGCACGAGCCGGAGTTCGACTACCTCAAGTCGCTGGAGATCGAGGAGAAGATCAACAAAATACGGTGGCTCAAGAGGAAGAACCAGGCGCACTTCCTGCTCTCCACAAATGACAAGACTATTAAGCTTTGGAAGGTGACATTATAATCTATACTTATACTATCTGACCCAGCGAACTACGTACCGCCAACTTATCTATATGAATAAAACAAATAAACTATCCTAATTCAAAAAAAAACTATCCTATTTTTCAAGTTGGACCAAATTACAGATAGTTACGAAGTTTTATTAAAATCGGTTAAGTAGTTTAGGAGTTCATCGCGGACAAACAACGTGACACGTAATTTATATATATTAAGATTTTAAAGAGGAAAGATTTTTTGTTTGTTTGTACCGAATCGGCTCTGTAACTACTGGCCCGTTTTTAACAATTTTTTCACCAATAGAAAGCTAAGTTATCAGGAAGTAACATAGGCTATAATTTATTGGCAAAAAAATTAGAGATCCTTAAGAAAATAGCAATAATGTAACCCAAAGTAGGAATATTTTGCGTATAAAATGCATTATTTGGCGTGTGCTGAGAAAACTATTGATGATACATAAAAATGATGTACCTACTACATTTTTATCCCGGAAAATCAAAGATTTTCCGAGGGATTTTAAAAACTACATCCACCCGGACGAAGTCGCGGGCATCAGCTAGTAAAAAAAAACTGTTTAATTCAGACCGTTGGCCCATAATGTTAGTATACATATTTCTTAAAATCTATGTTAGTATTCTTAAGGTAATTAGGTACAAAAAAATCAATTCAGATACTTGCCAAGACATACTGAGGAACTAGGTACATGTACATGTCTCTAGGGGCACATGTACATGTCTGGTGCCCCCCCCCCCCCCTTGTCTTGCGCATGAGCGATGCTATTTTTTTGCCCATGACTGTATAAAAGTCGTCCGTGTGCGCGTACGCAAACATCGCCTATGCGCTACAATGCCGGGGGAGCCCCAGCATCACTCTGAAGGCGTTATTGTACTGTATTCAGAGAGCATTGTATGTCCTCTGCGTATACCAGACCCACAGGCTGCATGTGTATAACGTTTGTCAAAACGCTTTAAAAAGTGTAACTTTAACGTAATAATAACAATGATAGAATATAATACAAAAAATAGAATTTTTCCGTAATATATGGTAAAGGTGCTTCAAAAAATAAACATTTATTTAAACTCGCCGGCATATTTAGCCGGAACATAAAAAAAGGTCCATAATTAAAAAAATATGGTTTTATTTTAAAATCTACTTACTACACTTCTTTTGTTATTTAAAGTTTCATTTGTTTTACTTAAAATGAGATCACATTAAGAACAGATTTTGCGAGTAAAGGCTATTTGTGAAAAATTGTACATTTTTGAACTTTTCATGTAACCGGGAAAAGTGAAATTTAATATTAAAATAACAATTAATTAAATTAGAAAAATGGTGATTAATATCGCGTATTTCCTCCACGTGCTCTTATTAAAGTTTCTACCCATCTAGGCATACTGAGAATGATGTTATCGATGGCCTCCTGGGATAGTCTCCGCCATTCCTCAACTACGGCGATTCGCAGTTCGCCCACGTTGGCAGGAGCTGGAATTCTGGACTTAACTTTTCTTTTCAGCAAGTCCCAAACGTGCTCTATTGGGTTCATATCCGGTGATCTCGCCGGCCACTCCATAACAGTGATATTCATATCATTAAGATAAGCTTGAGTTACCCGAGCGGTATGCGGCCGAGCATTATCCTGCATAAAAACAAAATCGTCACCGATATATGGGGCAAACGGTACGACATTTTCTTCTAAAACTTCTCTGATATAGCGGTCTGCAGTCAGACTCCCTCTGTCAATCACTACCAAGTCTGTGCGAGCTCCCAAACAAATGCCCGCCCAAACCATTATTGATCCACCACCGTATGCAACTGTAGTTTCAAAATTTGTCTGAATGTATCGTTCTCCTTTGCGTCTGTATATTCTTTGCCTGCCGTCAATTTGATTTAAGAGAATTCTGCACTCATCACTAAACAATACCTTACTCCATTGGTCCGCGTTCCAAAGTCGATGTTCCTGAGCAAAAGTTAACCTGTTTCTATGATGATTTACCTCGAGCCTTGGAGCCTTGGCGGGCACAAATGAACCCAAACCAGCTTCTTCGAGCCTTCTTCGTACCGTACGCTCACTTACGGTTACACCCCGCACTGCTTCTAACTCACGTCGGGCTTGGACGGCCGTCAAACGGGGATTCCTACGTACACGAAGCCGAATGAAACGATAATTCCTACTCGAAGTGCGTCTTTTTCTGCCTTGTCCTGCTCTTCTCACATAAGTACCGGTCTCCCTGAACCGTTGGATACTGCGATGGATCGTTGAAACTGGTTGACGAAGATCTCTGGATATCACTCTGTAGGTTTGACCATTTCTTTGCATTTCGAGTGCCCTGGCAATCTCCGTTGGGGCTAAGTCAGGCATAATTCAGTCATCAACACCAGAAAGATACGCGATTAAAAAAAACTAACAAAAAACAGTATTTCAATGAAATTTTAAATCAAACTCAGAAGGAAGAAATACTCGAAGTTCGCTCCAGATAAGGTGTATTTGAATAAAATTAAAACAATAGCATAAAATGTGATGTTCAGTTGTTTTCTTAGTTTGAAAATATTTCTTTTTAAATTAAATGACGTATAAACCAGCCAGCAACCTTATATGATACTGATATCAAACCTTTTTTTTATGTTCCGCTAAATATGCCGGCGAGTTTACTTTCGCAGTTACAATTTTAGTAAGGCAAATTGCGTAAGACGTGTTTGTTTGAGCAACGGATAGACGTGGACAGCTAGCTTTCTGCTAGCTGTCGGCGGGTGGACAGCGAGCGGTCACCTTCGATTTGAGGTTGGGCCTCTCGGATGCTGTGTTTGATCGGTGTCGAGGAAGTCCACCGGCGGGAATGGGGCTACTATCTGTCTGCCCGTCTTAACTTGAATTGAATTGTAGTAGCTACGCTTTTTTGGAACTTCCCCTCATTGTGGAAATATTATATTTTATTCTATTCTAACAAAGTTGCATGGGTTAAATCGGCTTGACATCCGGCTGCCCACAAGATAGTATAAAAAACTTATTACAATGCTGCAGAATAATATTGTAAAATGAATAATATTTTGAAAAGAGCAACTGCTGAGTGTCTTTCCGGCTCTTCTCAGCAGAATCCGCTTTCCGAACCGTTAGAGTCATGACGTGTCATAAAAGCCACAGGTTGGCTTACGTGAAATAAATAATTTTGAATTGAAGTGAGCTATGTATTTACAATGTCGAAAAGATAATGATAAAATACAATGATACTTCATATTTATAATGTTGTTTATTATAATGGTTTTAACGTCGTGTTCGTTTAAACAGGTGTCGGAGCGTGACAAACGCGTGACGGGCTACAACACGCGCGAGGAGGGCGGGCGGCCGCGCGACCCGGCGCGCGTCACGCAGCTGCGCGTGCCCACCGTGCTGCCCGCGGACCTCATGGTCGAGGCCTCGCCCAGGTACCGAGTTACCGACTCCCGGCGTATATGTTTGGACCAAGTGATTAGTTGGGCTTTATAAAAAAAAAAAAAATTTAATTCGACCAACTGGGATCATATTTGGTTAGTAACAATAAGCTTAAACTTAAACCTACATGTTAGTACGACTAAAATCTAAAACTTAACCTAGGACGGCACCGATTTGTCAGCATATGAACCAGGCAACAGTGGTTCAAGTACTGACAATCGATCCTGTCAGCAAATGTAAAAAATATAATGAGGGAACTATATAGAAAAGTACAACGTATACGTCATATCGGTTCTAGCACTCGCCGACCGCTGTCGCGGCACGCTCGCTGCGCTATAGATGTAAGGCCGGCTTAAAACCAATTAAACCAATCCGTTTAAAACGAAAAAAACCATTTAAAACCGAAATACCTAAACCATTTTTTTCTTTAAAGCGGTTGGTGTTGAGGACTATGTTTTTCTTCATTATAACTACACTTTCTTAATTTTACCGAGGTAGTTATATAACGGAGTACCTATAAACTGTGTGTCGCGACGGCTGTCGGCGGATTCTCAAAGGAACTTCGGTCTTGACATAACGTTGTCTCTTTCATGCGCAAGTAAAACGGACGGCATTGTGTTGTATTTTAAAATCTAGTGTGTGTATTAGGTTAATAACCCGTTCGCGGAAGCTTTGCCGATGACTTCCCCTCCCACTTCATATGACCGCTACCCGCGGCGTATTTTTGTAGGCGAGTTTTCAACCGTTTAAAACGGTTTATTTGGGGCTTAAAACCTCAAAATTTTGTTTAAAACGTTTTAAACCGGTTATTTTACATCTATACGCTGCGCTCAGGGTACGTTTATGCACACGCGGGGCGTTACGCGGCGAGTGGTGCGTCGCGTCGCGTGTTTAACTCAAACATATGGCCAAGTATGAGAGCGTTCATGCAGAAGCGTTTGCGTTGAACGTGGCGGGGACCGCGGTGGGCGCCTCACAACGCGCCGCGTGTGCAGAAACGTACCCTCATTCTGCTTGTGCGTTGTGGTAATAACTGTTCTAACCAACAGCTGTTATGGCCGGAGAGTGCTAAGGACCGAATAGTAGGCATTGTACTTTAGGGGGAATAACAGTCTTAAAGTTCTTTCATATTGGTAATTTAAAAAAAAAAATTCATTATGTATAAGGCCCAATTAATCATCTAGTGATCTAGTCCATAACACATAGGCAGTGTACAGAAGTCACAAGTGTACAGAATTCATACAATATGTACACTTGTACAGTTGTCACATGGTCCGGGTTACAGTGCGCTTGCTTAGAAGATGTCTGTTCACTGTTTTTCTCAATTTCATTGATAAAGTTGGATAGTCTAATAATTTTACCCCTCTCAATTTCTTTGATTTGGTCTTATTTTTAAAAAGTTTGATACATTTTAATAAGTTTTGCAATCATCATCATCATTAGCAACCCATCAACGGCTCACTACTGAGCGCAGGTCTCTTCTCAGAGAAGGGTTATAGGCCATAGTCCACCACGCTGGCCCAATGCGAATATTTCACCCCATTTGGCAAATAATAAAATCAATATTAATATATTCCAGCAGTTAAACGCAATATTTCTTATCTAGTATTTTATTCTACGCGAGTGCCCTGATATGTTTGCATAGCGAGATATGGACTTGCTAATCGAATTACGAAGTTTGCTGAACCACTTGACTGAATTACTGAGCTCTCGTTGGGGATTATTGGTTTTTTAATATATTTGCACAAGCGTATTTATTTATCTACTCTTGTGTAGTATGTACACTTTAGGAAAACACCATAGTATAAGGGGCCCCACTCTTATGCTTTACTACTGGCTAAATACGAGCCATTATTAACAACTAAGACAGCGTTCCGCAATTGCCCGTCATTATATTATGCACTAGCTGATGCCCACGACTTCGTCCGCGTGGATTTATTTTTAAAATCCCGCGGGAAAAGAAAAAGATAAAAACTATCCTATCTTTTAAGTTCAAATTACAGATAGTTACGAAGTTTGATCAAACTCGGTTGAGTAGTTTTCGAGTTTATCCCGAACATACATCGTGACACGAGATTTTTATGTATATAGATTTATTATTTAACTTCGGTCCAACCGAGTGTTCCACGACACTAACGCTTTTTTACAAGCTTTTATTTAGCTTGACCAGTTTATTTATTTGTTTGTTTGGGTCAAATCTTGCAAGATGAATTAGACCCACTTCCCGGTTTCTGATCAAGCTGAAATTTTGCATTTATGTGTAAATCGGATGACGATGCAATATTATTGTGACACGGAGCTGATCTGATGATGGAGACGGAAGATGGCTATCGGAACTCTGTAATAAAACGACGTAACCTCATCGAGTTTGGGCTCGTTTGATTCGTCATAACAAGTACTTTGATCCTAGATGATATCCAGAGTCTAATGATGTAGCTACTAAAAGCTTGCATTTAAAAATAATTTTTTTAATTTACACTTGTTTTTGTTTACAGACGGATATTCGCGAACGCACACACCTACCACATAAACTCCATCTCCCTGAACTCTGATCAAGAGACCTACCTGTCGGCGGACGACCTCCGCATCAACCTGTGGCACCTCGAGATCACCGACCAGAGCTTCAATATCGTCGACATCAAGCCCGCCAACATGGAGGAGCTCACTGAGGTAACGAACTGCACCCCCTACCACATAAACTCCATCTCCCTGAACTCTGATCAAGAGACCTACCTGTCGGCGGACGACCTCCGCATCAACCTGTGGCACCTCGAGATCACCGACCAGAGCTTCAATATCGTCGACATCAAGCCCGCCAACATGGAGGAGCTCACTGAGGTAACGAACTGCACCCCCCGACTGTCTAAAAGTTGCCGATCAAAATTTTATTCATTTGATGGCATTAGCGTCAAAATATTGGAACGAAGTTCCTTATCGCGCGTTGCGAAAGGGGGCTAGACGGAAAAAGTGTCGTTACAACTTTTGGTCTTAAAAATTAAGACCAAAAGTTGTAACGACACTTTTGTTTGATGGCCTAAAAAATATCTTATATAATAATTTCAACAAGTTGTGCATCGCTCCCGTGGCGTAACTGGCTCGCGTGCGGCTGTTAACCGAAAGATTGTTGGTTCGAGCCCACCCGGGGGCGCGCAATTTTATTTTCATTTTATAAAATTATTTTACTTTTAATATTTTATAAAATCGATATTTAGGCTTCCCTGGGGTCATTTTGATTTTTATCGAATCATGATAAAAAATGTATACCTAAATAATTATTTTCTTTATACCTCGAATAGAACTTGAAATTAATATTTTTATAATAATATTCTACTTAAACTTCGTTCCTATCTGGTGTCCCACGACACCACACGACTTTTTTTTTTATAAAAGAATATCAGCCTAGTTCAAGTTGACTAATATTCTCCTCTCCCCTTCTAATAAGCGGAACGCTTGAGTTAGGAGTGCGTATCACAATAGTGCAACGGGTGGGATTCGAACCTGCGACCTTTCAGTTTTGAGTCTTTGTGTGGTTATATTTTTATTAAATAAATAATAAATGAAATAAATAAATTAAAATAATTAATTTGCGCGTTTCAGGTTATAACCGCTGCTGAGTTCCACCCGACTGAATGCAATCTCTTTGTATATTCTAGTAGTAAGGGTGAGTGTATTTTTGTTTTGTTTTGTTTCTTGGTTTGTCTATCAGTCACAAGTTTTTAAACTTAAGAATATTTTTAGGTACAATAAGGCTATGCGATATGCGCGCGGCGGCGTTATGCGACCGCCACGCGAAATTGTTCGAAGAACCGGAGGACCCCCATGCGAGGTCTTTCTTCTCCGAGATCATCTCCTCTATCAGCGACGTCAAGCTGAGCAACTCTGGCAGGTGGGACCCTCGAATATACTTTCACTTTCATTTTCACTACTTTTTCACTTCACATACATTTTGTTAATTTCACTATGCATTACAATGCACTTTGAGGAGCGAAAAGACCTTCAGACCCTCGAATATTCTTTCACTTTCATTTTCACTACTTTTTCACTTCACATACATTTTGTTAATTTCACATTGCATTATAATGCACTCGAGGAGCGATAAGACCTTCAGGCTAGGTCTTTGGGTGGGATCTATAAATGGCACTCTCACTCAGCTCAGACTCAAGACAGAGTTAAAACGAGAGAGATTTATGTCAGGACATATTTACATTACATCTCATTCTAACTCTTTCTTGAGTCTTGAGCAGAGCCAGAGTACGATCTATAGATCTCAGCCTAAGAGATAATTTCTTCTATCAGTGACTACTTTCACTTTCATCTCACTTATCACTTAACTTTCACATCACTAACTTCACTTTCACTCCACTTTCACTCAACTTTCACTTCACTTACTTACACTTGCATTTTAGCTTCACGTCCATTTCACTATGCTACTATCACACTACTTTATCTATCTCCAAGTTCACTTTCCTTAACACCAATTTCAAGCTGTACAACTTTGGCAAGAAGCCTGCTTAATTTATGATTTTTATTATGAATATTTGTATTTGTATTCCAGATACATGATGTCAAGAGACTATCTAGGTTTAAAAGTATGGGATCTTAGAATGGAAACGAGGCCTGTAGAAACATATCCAGTAAGTATTCTTAATTATGCTTTAAACGCGCCTGGCTGGAATGGTTCTTAGACTTTAATTTAAATTTTATATAAAACGAAAAAGTGACTGACTGACTGACTTACTGACTGATCTATCAACGCACAGCTCAAATCACTGGACGGATGTGGCTAAAATTTGGCATACAGATAGCTATTATGACGTAGGCATCCGCTAAGAAAGGACGGGGGGGTTCGGGGGGTCGCAGGTCCGATCCTGGATACCTCTGACTTTTCGGAGTCAAGTGCGTTTAAGGAATTAAATATCACTTGCTTCAACGGTGAAGGAAAACATCGTGAGGAAACCTGCACACCTGAGAGTTCTTCATAATGTTCTGGAAGATGTGTGAAGTCCGCCAATTCGCATTGGGCCAGCGTGGTGGACTATGGCCTATAAGCCTGCTCTGAAAGGAGTCCTGCGCTCAGTAGTGAGCCGTTGATGGGTTGTTAATGATAATGATATTAATATATTAATATTAAATGTGTCATAAAATTAAGTATTTACTGTTTATTTTCAGGTGCACGAGTATCTCCGCTCAAAGCTGTGCTCGTTGTACGAAAACGATTGTATCTTTGATAAGTTTGAATGCTGCTGGAGCGGCGACGACCAGCGGCTAATGACCGGCTCTTATAATGGGTTCTTTAGGTTAGTTCTATGGTGAGGCCCCCTTAAACATGTGAGGCCCCTTTAAACACGTGTGAAATCGGTATTTTACTATCCAGGTGACATAGGCTACATTTATACAGACAAAATCAGTATGACTGATGTTACATCCATAATTTTCTTCTAACTTTTTCCAATGTTACAATGTTCTTCTTTGTCATCCGATAGATGTCCACTGCTGGACAATAGTCTCTTCATGGACTTCTCGTTTAATGTCGTCGGTCCACCTAGTGGGGGTCTGTCAAGTGTCAACCCTGCACTTTCCGATGCCGGGTCGCCACTCCAGCACCTTGAGACCCCCAACGACCATCAGCTCTTCGAACTATGTGCCCCGCCAATTTCCACTTCAGTTTCGCGACTCGCTGAGCTATGTCGGTGACTTTGGTTCTCCTGAATAGGAGTATAGTGGTGCCCCTAAGATATTAGTGGTCCCACTTAATCCCTACTAAAGTAACGCGAGAGTGTGGTTTCTTTGGTTGTTCTTTAATAACTTCGCAACAGAGCTACCGATTAACGTGATTTAGGATAGGAATTTTTAAAAATTTAACTCCATGCAGACGAAGTGTCGGGCAAAAGCTAATAACAAAATATGTAAATACCTGTTAACCTGTATCTGAATCTTAGATAAAATATGTAAGGTGCCCATAAACATGTGAAGCCCCCTTCAACACGTGAGGCCCCCTTAAACACGAGGCCCTTTTATACATGTGACATGTTTTCAGGATATTTGAACGTGGCGGCGGCGGCGGCGGCGCGGGTGCAGGCGGAGCGACCCGACGCGGTGAGCTCACGCTGGAAGCGTCACGTGACGCGGCGGCGCGGCCTAGACAACCACTAAGAGCGAGGCGCGTCGCCGCCACCGCTAAGAGGAAGAAGGTCAGCTCAATTATATTATTAAGCTCGGCAAATGTTTTTTTATTGTACCCCATCCCTCAATACATATGCCTAAAACGGGCATTACAAAAGTGCAGTAGATTTGAATCGTCGTGTGAGGGCGCGTTTGGAACACGAGGGCTTATTTTCAAGTTCGCCAATAATAAGTATGACCATTACCATTACCAAACTTGCATGCTGTTCTAGCATTCAGCCCACTCGTCGAATGGTTGGCGCCCGCTTCAAATAAAAAAAAAATCTAAATTGTATCTGACTATTTTCACATTTTAGGACGAAATAAGCGTCGACTGTCTGGACTTCAACAAGAAAATCCTTCACACGGCGTGGCACCCCCACGAGAGCATCATAGCTGTCGCTGCGACGAACAACCTCTTCATATTCCAGGACAAGTTCTAGCGGGCCCCCTAGCGCGTCCGCCCCGGCCTTAGGTGAGAGAGGACATAGAATACTTATAGGCGCGGCTTAACGAGGCCCTTGGTTATTGGGGGCCTCATGTTATATGGGGGACTCGGGCTCCCATATGTTAGAGGCCTCATCCTGTATTTACATATATCGGCTCATCAGTTATTGTTGGGTGCCTTGTTTTGGGCAGGGGACTCAGGTCCCTTATATTTATAAAGGCGTAGTTAAACACGGCTCCTGGCTGTTAGGGCTTTATTTTATATGAGAGACTCACCATAACTTAAACGTCCGTCGCGCAATAATCAGGATCCGTCAAGTTCTTACATTGGCTGCTGTCAAATCATGAGTTTTGTATGGATTTCATAGATTGCGATTATTACGAAGTGTTGTCAAGTATGTCAAAGTTATAGAATCAGCTGGTAATCCCACAATTTTAGGTGATCTCGTCTTAAATATGAAGTACATGAAACATTTTTAGGTCTTAGGCCTCTGTCTGTAGGGAGCCCCATATTATAAATTGACGAAAGGCCCTACACTGTCAGGGGCCTTGTTTGTTTAAATATGTTTAAACGTTGTTTGTATAAATAGCCACGCTACGCCTATTATAAGTTGAGATTTTATCATAGTTGTGACTACAATGTACTATTACTGAAGAGATAATGATGAAGTTTCTGTTATGTGAGGGCTTTAAAAAGAAAATGATTGTATGGGGTGAAATTTAGCAATAAAATTATAAAACTGTAACATGCTTGCCTTTCAAAGTCATATATATCAATAAAAGAGCAGGTAATATTATCATAGTATTATAGCATATTTAAAAAAATGCGTGAGTGTCGTTTAACACTCGGTTGGAACGAAGTTCCTTTTAATAATGAAAACATTACCTTTTAGAATGAACGCCATCTTTCGCCACATGTTAAAGCCATCTCGTAATTCATAAGCGCGCACCTAATGAAAATATATCTCATAATAATGAAAACATTACCTTTTAGAATCGACGCCATCTTTCGCCACTTGTCTTTTGTCAAAAGTATGAGATTTTTACAATCATTGGAAATGTTGGAATGTGCGAGAGAGAGGGATGCGAAATGTAATAGTCCCTTGAAAACTTACACTAGCCCCTCTGTAAAGAACTAATGAAAATGTCCAATTATTAATAAACTCGCCGGCATATTTAGCGGAACATAAAAAAAAGGTCCATAATTAAAAAAATATGGTTTTATTTTAAAATCTACTTACTACACTTCTTTTGTTATTTAAAGTTTCATTTGTTTTACTTAAAATGAGATCACATTAAGAACAGATTTTGCGAGTAAAGGCTATTTGTGAAAAATTGTACATTTTTGAACTTTTCATGTAATCGGGAAAAGTGAAATTTAATATTAAAATAAAAATTAATTAAATTATAAAAATGGTGATTAACATCGCGTATTTCCTCCACGTGCTCTTATTAAAGTTTCTACCCGTCTAGGCATACTGAGAATGATGTTATCGATGGCCTCCTGGGATAGTCTCCGCCATTCCTCAACTACGGCGATTCGCAGTTCTCCCACGTTGGCAGGAGTTGGAATTCTGGACTTAACTTTTCTTTTCAGCAAGTCCCAAACGTGCTCTATTGGGTTCATATCCGGTGATCTCGCCGGCCACTCCATAACAGTGATATTCATATCATTAAGATAAGCTTGAGTTACCCGAGCGGTATGCGGCCGAGCATTATCCTACATAAAAACAAAATCGTCACCGATATATGGGGCAAACGGTACGACATTTTCTTCTAAAACTTGTCTGATAAAGCGGTCTGCAGTCAGACTCCCTCTGTCAATCACTACCAAGTCTGTGCGAGCTCCCAAACAAATGCCCGCCCAAACCATTATTGATCCACCACCGTATGCAACTGTAGTTTCAAAATTTGTCTGAATGTATCGTTCTCCTTTGCGTCTGTATATTCTTTGCCTGCCGTCAATTTGATTTAAGAGTATTCTGCACTCATCACTAAACAATACCTTACTCCATTGGTCCGCGTTCCAAAGTCGATGTTCCTGAGCAAAAGTTAACCTGTTTCTACGATGATTTACCTCGAGCCTTGGAGCCTTGGCGGGCACAAATGAACCCAAACCAGCTTCTTCGAGCCTTCTTCGTACCGTACGCTCACTTACGGTTACACCCCGCACTGCTTCTAACTCACGTCGGGCTTGGACGGCCGTCAAACGGGGATTCCTACGTACACGAAGCCGAATGAAACGATAATTCCTACTCGAAGTGCGTCTTTTTCTGCCTTGTCCTGCTCTTCTCACATAAGTACCGGTCTCCCTGAACCGTTGGATACTGCGATGGATCGTTGAAACTGGTCGACGAAGATCTCTGGATATCACTCTGTAGGTTTGACCATTTCTTCGCATTTCGAGTGCCCTGGCAATCTCCGTTGGGGCTAAGTCAGGCATAATTCAGTCATCAACTCCAGAAAGATACGCGATTAAAAAAAACTAACAAAAAACAGTATTTCAAAGAAATTTTAAATCAAACTCAGAAGGAAGAAATACTCGAAGTTCGCTCCAGATAAGGTGTATTTGAATAAAATTAAAACAATTGCATAAAATGTTATGTTCAGTTGTTTTCTTACTTTGAAAATATTTCTTTTTAAATTAAATGACGTATAAACCAGCCAGCAACCTTATATGATACTGACATCAAACCTTTTTTTATGTTCCGCTAAATATGCCGGCGAGTTTAGTATGGGCAAGTGCTGTTCCTATGGACGCTTGTACCTGTGGACACAATCGATTCTGTCTAAATTAGCAACCCTAAAATTCTAATTTGAAATTTTTAATTAATTTGACCGTAAAGCTTTGTGTATGGTGTACAGTACCGGAACTTATACTTACCGGAACAACAACAATACTTTAACAATACTTTATCGGAACAATTAGAATTAAGTTGTTTTCAATAGCGTGCATTATTCGCCTTAAATCTCAACGGTTCTGCGGGTTGCAGACCAAGAGCTAACCTAAGTTGGTTTAGCTTGGCTTGCATAGCTGATGCAGTTTTTCATACTTGTGAGACTGCAAACTAAGCCATGTGAGTTAACTAAAATATGCTAAGCTAAGTTGTGTATACCTACCCTGGCCCTTCGCACTTCGTTCAAAATTCAAAATTATTTTTTTCACCTAGGCCATCCTGTGGCTCTTATGACACGTCATGACTCTACCACCGGTTCGGAAAGCGGATTCTGCTGAGAAGAGCCGGCAAGAAACTCAGCAGTTGCTCTTTTCAAAATAATCATTTTACAATATTATTATACAACTATTACATTGTAATAAGTTTTTTATACTATCTTGTGGGCAGCTGGATGCCAAGCCGATTTATCCCATGCAACTTGATAGAATAGAATAGAATATTTCCACTGGCTGTCTGAAGTTTCTTTACGGTGTACCTCGTTTTAGTGTTTGTAGTGTACGGCGGCTTAATTCTTGGTGTGCACGGTACATATTTCTAGTTTAGCTTAACTTAGCTGACTTACTTTAGCTTTTGCATAGCTTAGTTTTTGGTCTGCAACCCGCTAGTACGCCAAAAACCAAACAGTGTAAATAGAACTCTTATTTTAAGTTATCACGCTGTCCTACACGTTTTAATTTGGATTATTATTTTTTAAAGGTAGCGTGGAGTATTCGCCTTAAGCCTCAACGATTGCGTACATGAAGATACAATAGAAACAATAATTATAAAATGTGAAAGTATATCACGATGTTCAGGTATAAAGGTTTTTAGCGATCCAACGATTACTTCGTCAATATGCAAATAGAGAAATATTTACAAAAAGCGCGATGTAAGTTGGCCGGTCAGAAGTCAGTCACAAGTTATTGAGCGAATATAGTTTTAAGTAAAGTAAATGAAACTGACAAAAACTGAGACATGCGATGTAGCGTCGGCAAAATCGCGTATTAAATAATTTTATAATTATTTCTGAAAACAGTATAGTCGAAAGAAAAGTCCATATTTGGAAATTCGATAAATGGAGTAAATAATTAGAAACATGACTAATTTTCGATTAAATACGAGTTCAAATAAGCGTTGAATGTTACTGAGAAGTTATTTGCTGGGGTTAGCAAATAAATTCTCAATATTTAGTCCATACTTCACTCGAGAGCTGTCATTTTATTCAATAATCTACTTTGTGACAAAGCTCCATTTAATTCTGAAAGGACGCGTTTTAACTGACACTATGCGAATATGTATTACTGTTTTCTTATCATCGCTAATTGACTAACTTCAGACCGGTCAAGTGAGATGGCGCGATTTTGAATCAGTTGATTAAAAAAAATTTAATTTTATTGAAATAGATAGAGCTAATTTATCCAAACCAATTGGAACAGTCAGAAACTTTCTTATAGCTAATTTATTTATTTAAACCTGTATTCCTAATAAGTTTTGAGAAACCCGCGGGAAGCCTTTCGTTTCCGGGATAAAAGGACTACACGCCCGTTTCAAGTTGGCCGCTTACCTCCAGTCGCGCTTCCCCGCACCGCACCTCAAGTCAGACCCACTTAGTACAGATAGCAACATATCGCTCGCGATTGTCAGTACCATATTTGTTCATAACTCTTTAATGGTTACGTTTTAAATTTTTTGACGTGATAACGTCTTATAAATCGATGAATAAAGGCTGCACGCACGAAAAAGTGTCACGTTCCGCCTGAGCCCGAGCGTGCAAGCGAGAGCGCGGAACAAGCGATAGAGAGGCACGATCAGCCCAAGCGTTGGCTTGTGACTAGAGAGCGCCCGCCGCTGCCCGCCAGTCATCGCGCGCGTGCTGTGGTTAGCGGATGTGTCGCGAGCTAGTATACATTATTAATAGAACATTGTTATCTGTATAATTTAAGTAAAAAAATATTTGAATTAACGAGTGTAAATAAATGTTAATTTATCGAAAAAATCGTAATTTTCAATTAACTCCTTCTTTGTATTATACATAAATAATGATAATTCAGTGATAATATTTCAATTCAATTCATAAAAGTATGCAATTTTTCATCAATGTTTCTTTATGAAGTAATCACGTAAAACTATGTCTTTAAACCGACTTTACAGAAAACCATTTTTTTTAATTAGTTTATTAAGTTTTAATTAGTTATTAATTGTTATTTGATTTACTATTGACAACATGGGGTTATTCAAGGGGCGGACCAACAAATTCCTGAAAAGCCGGCAACGCACTGGTTATCACACTAATCACACTATCACACTTAATGGTATAAAGGCGAAAGTTTGTGTGTGTGTATGTGTTTGCATGTTTGTCAGTGTCACGCAAAAACTACTGGACGGATTTGGCTGAAATTTGGAATGGAGATAGATTATACCCTGGAATAACACATAGGCTACATTTTATCCCGGAAAATTAAAGGGTTCCCGCGGGAATCAAAAACCCACGCGGACGAAGTCTCGTGCATCATCTAGTAACTCCTTAAGTTTTCACAGTTGTGACTGTTCCAATAGGTTGAGATAAAGTATTTAGTTCTACTTTTCAGTTAATGATATTATGTTGAGATAGTGTCATGATATGTTACAATAGTATTTCATATATTATCACGATATGTCAGGGATTGATTGGGCATAAATTACTTACAAGCGCAGAGAGCCGTGCATTTTGATGTGATTCTTAGTTTCGTGTATTTGTAACTATTTATAAGGAAGTGTGAGTTCTTTTGAGATAGAAGAAACATGTAAATAAGCGAACAAACGGAGGCCTGTTATATAAATATAGATTAACAATGTCACAATGTAAGAGAAGGTGATGCAGTGATGTTTAGGTTCAAGACGTATTGGTGCAAAGACGCAGCGACGCGTCTTTGGCACTAAAATGTTGCATTGCTTGCTGAAAATCTGGATTTCTTTGTGTCGAGCAATTTGTTGGCTACCAGACGCTAAGTGTCTCATTTCAAGTAAGCTAAGCTAAAGTAAATATAACATGAACGATGGGGTATTATCGTTTAGTATGTTTGGCATAAGTCGTTATTTAGTAAAAAAAAAAAACGTTATCCCAGTGTGACCCTTTCTGAAAACTTTGAAAATTGTGGCTTTGAAAACCGCGCATACTATTTTCTTAGTCTCCACACCAATTCGCACATTGAATTTTGCAGATAGTTCTATAATATACAGTATTCGGTATAACATTTAAGTGTGAAAACACGCGTCGCTACGCTCTTGCGTCAATATGTCTCGACTCTTACCCGACGGCTACGAGAACTATGTTGTTATGTTGAATGCTCAAATCGAATTTGATCTGCAAAAACAAATTAATTGTGTTCATTCTTTGGCCACAAAAATCACTTTGACGCTTGCAGTAAGGGCGATTTCAGACGCGTTTTTTCAGCGCGTATACCCTCGTTTTTTGAAGCGCGTGTAGGCGCGTATAGACGCGCCCTTTGTCTAACGCACAACTTTTAGGGTACCTTTCTGCACACGCGGCGAGTTGTGCGGCGCCCGCCGCGTTCAACGCAAACGCTTCTGCATGAACGCTTTCATATTTGGCCATATGTTTGAGTTTACCGCGCGATACGACGCACCACGCGTCGCGCAACGCGCCGCGTGTGCAGAATCGTACCCTTACGAGCATTGACGCGCTTATAAGCTCGTATAGCTGGAATACGCGGGAATAAACACGTGTACGCACGTTCGGATTTTTGAAGTGCAAAATGTGGCGCGCGTTTAAGCGCGTACGAGCTTATGCGTGCAAAAAATACGCTGGTCTGAAACCGCCCTAAAGCGAAATAGCTTTGGGCGTTGATTTCGTAGCACTCGGGTCAGGTGATAAAATCGTAGTATTCCTATGTCAAAAATGTCTCGAAACTGTAATGGATTTTTCCCTTAGCCGACTTGAAAGCAAAGAAATCGCATAAAATTCTGGAGTAACGCGCAAGAGACGCGCTTTGCTCGGCGCTTTGGACCTTCCTAAGTTTGGTTTCATTGTTAATTGCGGTAAGAACGTCTGAAGCGCCGTGAACGATTTGTTTATTTTTTAAAATCTAAGCCAGCTGATAAAAAATACTGTTTATTTCGTCATACAGTGTGACAAGGGTCTTTTGGCGTAACAAAGTTGGAAGTAACTCTTAGTTAGTAAAATCACTTTATTGACAGAACTCTTAGCACACTCATGCCCCTCTGTCAATGTCATCGAAGTGCCAATAAATCCTTGTCGTACTGTAATTATTTATTTGCGGCAATGCCATTTTGTACGGACGACCTAATGTCGTGATTCGACAACTCAATTTTGACACAACGCCAGTGACGTGTGAACTAAAGTTTGAATTCTTGATATTGATAACATAACAGACAAATCTCTTGATTTGAGTATCGTAAACTGTGGACAGAGAAGCCTATAGACAAAAGAATTGTGTACAATCGAACTATAACCCTTAGAACAGAAGTTTCTAACAAAGTTCTGCTCCAGACGTAGGCTCAAAACAGCTAATGAATTTGTTTAAACTAGCGGCACGCTATGATGGCCGGTTTGACGTTTGTCCGCTCATGAAGTTCCGTATTAATTGATAACGACTTTGAAGGAAATAATTGTATTACTTTATTGACGATAGTGATGTGCAGAGATTCATAAATTTTATCGAATGTAGTTTTAGGTTTAGGACTCAAAATTTATTTATTAAATTGATTTCTAAAATGTATACAAGTGTAGAAAAATCAGTTTGCACCATTTAAGGGGTGAATGTACTTGTGAATATGAACAATTTTCACTATGTGGACAAACCTCTGAAATCGCAAAAAAATATCAGCTGTTTCATACAAAAGGTAAAATTTTTATTTTTATATGATATATACCACAACTCGGCATTTGGTTTTCTAAATTGAAAATTTTTAAAAATGGAATCTAATACGATCGTCACATAGGATCGCTGGCTAGCACAACTACTACCTCCGGCAAACTCGCGTCAATGCTCAATGCAAAACAAAGCAGTTTCGAATTGACGTTGCTTCGAAAAGTATAAACTGTCAGTGCAATGCGATTGTGATATAGTTTTGACCTGGCTTTGGATTTCAAATATTGATACTGCATTACTGTTGACCCTTGCTCGTTAATTTGGACTCTGTTCAAGCCCTTTGTTGTGGATTTCGTCGATATGACCGAACGTACGCAGAGAACTGTTCTAAATAGTCAGACACGTGAGTT
This sequence comes from Oeneis ivallda, assembly GCA_029955525.1. NCBI lineage: Eukaryota > Metazoa > Arthropoda > Insecta > Lepidoptera > Nymphalidae > Oeneis > Oeneis ivallda. The sequence goes on along the minus strand of JARPMR010000025.1, from coordinate 7,025,019 downwards.
CGTAATACGCCTTCGTAACTATTTCGATCGTGAAGCTCAAAATGGAGGGCCAATTTTACCTATAACGTCAGTGGTTGAACGCGTAGCTGATGCGCTTAATATTGGACAACGAACTGTTAGACGGATAACTAAAAAAAAATATGGCGAGACTGGCACAGAAGAAAATAAACTTCACACACCAAAAAAGAGAAAACGAGCAAAACCAGTCGTAGGCATCGATAGCTTTGATGCCGATGCTATCCGAAGACATGTTTACGGCTACTATTTACAGAAGGAGTATCCAACAAGAAAAAAGTTGGTGCATTCACTGAAGGAAGCTGGATTATTCTTCGGTGGGGAAAGTTCTTTAACGAAGATTTTGAAGACCATTGGATTTCGATACAAAAAATGTAACAAACGCAAAATATTGATGGAAAGATTTGATATAGCGATGGCAAGGTATACTTTTTTACGGCAAGTGAAAGAAATCAAAAATTGGCAAAATGTTGTGTTCTTGGATGAAACATGGCTTAATGCTAACCATACTGTAGGCCGTTCTTGGAACGATGACACAGCAGCATCTACTTCCAAAGTTCCTGTAGGAAAAGGATCGCGACTTATAATTTGTCACGCCGGAACCATCAACGGGTTTGTCGAAGGTTCTCTCATGGCTTTTGCGTCAAAAACCACTGGAGACTATCATGAAGACATGAATGGAGAAAAGTTTACTGAATGGTTTACCTCAATGTTGTGTAGCCTCCCTGAACCATCTATTATAATTATGGACAACGCCCCATACCACTCGATGCAAATTGACAAGCCACCTGCCCAATCCCAAAAGAAAGCTGATATCGTCGCATGGCTTCGTAAAAATGGCGTAGATGCAAACATGAATATGTTAAAAGCGGAATTAGTACGTCTTTTAAAAGAAAACAAACCAACCAAGATCCGATACGTCATTGACGAAATAGCATTAGAACATGGGCACAGAGTTATACGGTTACCGCCTTACCATTGTGAGTATAATGCGATTGAGTTGGTGTGGGCTCAAATTAAGGGATATGCTGCAAGACACAATACAGAACCCCCATTTACCACAAAAAAAATGCTAAAATTATTAGAAGAAGCTTGTGAACATGTGACTAAAGGAGACTGGGAAAAGGTTGTGAATAGAACTGTTAAATTAATAAGGGAAGATTATGAAAGAGATGTGAAAATAGATAATATTATAGAAAACGAACATATAATTATTAATGTAGGTGATGATAGCAGTGACGACAGTGAAAATAGTAGTATGGACGAATCTGATTAATTATGGCCTTTTGTGGCACCTTTTTTGGTATCTTTTGTATTCATATGTTTCTTGTGTGCATATAAAGTATGTATATTCATTTTCATTCAAATATTCAGTTCGTTCAAATAAATTAAATAAACATATACATTTTTGTTTTATTAAACCTATTTAATCAGGTACAAAAACAAAACTTAATTGTTTTTGTTCGAGAATAAATTGACATTCCACATCACTATTGTAATGTGTCAAACCGGCCATCATAGCGTGCCGCTAGTTTAGTGCTATGTAATTAGTTTCTGATACCGGTACTGATAATTACTTTTTTTGATGGTTATTGTGATGAATTATGACACCCTTTCACAGCACAGTAGGTACATTTTTAAACAATTTTCTGCGAGCTCGTCGTACTAAGGCGACGGTACAGCGTAGTCGGCCTTTAAAGGCTTACTAAGATTGGCTTATCACCGCGCTTCTAAGTTTTAATAGTTCGATGTGTGTAACCTTGTATGAGATACCACTATGGGATTCCAAAGTTACTGAACTATAAAACTGCACCATGTTTATAAGCCAAATGCCCCTTCAGTTATATGACGGTATGCTAACTTATAACAAATCATAATCATTGACAATGACTCATTAATAACCATAAAGTATTTATATTGCCATCAACACTCAGCAAAGGAATGTTAATTTTTCTTTATATATCATGGAACTTTAGCGACGCTTATTTTCACGCTTATTTTTTTTATATTTGTTTTTTTACATGCCCTGTTTTGTTTTTAATTTGTAATATGCCCCGACCACTTTTCCGTTCTATCTTGCATCATTTCTGTGCGAATTGGTCTGTAGGTTTCTCTATCTACGACGCACGCCTATTGTTTACTGCATCACCTATTAGGCCCGGTATCCACCAAAACGGAGATGGACGGATAAAAAAGAGCCGTGCAGAGAGAGTGTTTCCGAGCGGAGAGCTGATGTGTACCGGCTAGAGCGGAGTACTGTCTGGCGTCTACTTACACCACCTCTTGTCTAAGCTGTGTTTGAAGTGCCCAGTTCAAGCAGTCTCTAAGTCCATAATGGCCCAGTTCAAGCAGTCCCTAAGTCCATATTGGCCCAATTCAAGCAGTTCCTAAGTCCATAATGGCCGAGTTCAAGCAGTCCCTAAGTCCATATTGGCCCAGTTCAAGCAGTCCCTAAGTCCATATTGGCCCAGTTCAAGCAGTCCCTAAGTCCACAATGGCCCAGTTCAAGCAGTCCCTAAGTCCATAATGGCCCAGTCCAAGAAGTCCTTAAGTCCATAATGGCCCAGTCCAAGAAGTCCCTTGGTCCATTTTGTCAAAATAGAAAAAAAGGACTTAGAGGGTTAGAGACTTCTTGAACTTAAGTTCATTTTTTCATAACAGAAATAATGGACTTATGGATCTTTGAAATGGGCCATAAAGGACTTAGGGATTTCTTGGAATGGGCCATTTGTTTGCTCCAAAGAAAAATAAGACCTCTCCTTTTGGCTTGAACTGTAGATTTTACACTTATTTGGCGGTTTTATGGCCTGTTTCACCACTTGCTGATATAGTGTCTGATATATATCTAACAGATAAAATATCTGCGCGATAAATCTGTGTGATGTCTTTTTGAGTTTAACTGACAAATTGAGTTATCGGATACATAAGAAACAGAAATTTAAACGCTATCCCTCAGTTAAGTTGTGGATAGGCTATCAGACCTTTATCAGCAAGTGGTGAAACCCTAAATGATATAATTATTATGTATATAATTATTATGAATGTTTTAGTTAGAACTGTCGATAACGATAGTAAACATTTATCGTGGTACTTACTCGTACTCAATCATTATAATAGGGTATTTGACTGATATCATACTAATATTATAAATGCGAAAGTGTGTTTGTTGGTTTGTCCTTTAATCACGCCGCAACAGAGCCACGGATCAACGTGATATCTTGCATGGGTATAGTTTAGGACCTGGAGAGTGACAGGCTACTTTTTATCCAAGAAAATCAAAGAGTTCCCGAGGGATTTTTAAAACTTAATCTACGCGGACGAAGTCGCGGGGATCAGCTAGTTTTTTATATAATTTTAAAATAAAGTTTTTAAATATTATAACACAATGCCATTATTATTTTTTAAATATCTGAGCTAGTATCGGAAATAGAGTTTTACAGTTTCCTGTTAGACAAAGAGAGCGCTGGTGTGTGACGTCACAAGAAAGTAGCTCCATACACTCTTCATAGAAAATTTCGTTTTAGAAAGAGACGGATACAGTTGCAGTAAAACAGCTTATAGCTTTTTGGCTGATTTATTTTCTGTTTTTACAAATGCTTTTCTTATTGGTTACATTTTCGATTATAATTCATGAATATAAATATTTTGATTACAGTCAAATACCTAATTATAATTTGAGTCTGTCTACTAAAGCTAAGTGAAGAGATCTCGGAATTGTTAACACCTCTCTTTTTATATCTGCTTTGATGGATAACGGCCCCCATCTGTATTTACTGTACAGTTTATATAATTATACTTAAAATTGTACGACTTGTAAAGCTTGGTAAAAATTATGTTCATCGTAAATAGTACTTTAAAAAATAAAATGAAGTTTTTTTTTGTAAAACGTTTTAATTAAGTGTTGTTAATCCCGATAAGCCGATATTATGTGACGTGTGTGAAGCCTCAAACGAAAAATATAAATAAAGTTAGAGATTGTAAGTCACTTACTTCCATTTTGCTTGTGAGGTACTATTAAATAGTTCGAGAGACGATCGACAAAATGACTGCGGGTTGAATGTATATTTTGCCTTCTCTTAACGGGGACTCTTTATAGGTTGGATTATGATACTGTATAAAAAATCTTTATAAGTTAAGGGACTTCGCACATTGGACGTAGTAGGAACGTATAACGGCAGACTATTGTAGAACTGGCATTTCATTGTATCAATTTTGTACCCATGTTTGAGCAATTAAACGTATCGTATAAAAGTCCTGTTGATTAAGCAATTTTTGATATGTATTTGAAGAAAAAGTGTAAGTAAACACCAAAAATATAAAATGTTCGATTTGTCAACCTGATGGACACTAGAAGAGTTATTGCGGAGTCGTAGCAAGCTTTGTAATTCGAGGGCTATACGTTTGTATTCTTCACGTAATCATTTTGACGGTGGTCTCTTGAACTATAAAGAAATGTTGATCAATTTTGTATAGGATCTTATAGATTTCTTTAAAAGCGGGGCCCGGTCAATTTCACCACGCGATTTAGATTAAGCTATCACAAAAGTTGTAATGCTATCTGCTGATTGGCTGATAAGTATTAAGGTCAAGTCTGATAGACGTAGCACCGATCCAGCACAGCACATACATCCTGAACGCCATACACGGGGTTCTTTTGAGGTCATAAAATTATGAACAGCTGGAGTCTTGATAAAATAAATATCACTCTATTATAACCACAAGCTGAGTTTGTGTAAGGTAATGATTCAGCCTGAGATCTAAAGTGCTTGCTCGGACTTGAGACAGAGTTAAAACGAGACACAATGTTTGTCCGGACATAAATCTGTCTCTTTTAAATCTGTCTTGAGTCTGAGCAGAGTGAAAGTGCGATCTATGTGTTCACAGTTCATAACGCGTGTTTAAGCAATGCGAATCAGGCGGTAAAGCTGCAAATTATTAATTTACCTACCTCTGATGGTTCGTACGAACAGTAATTTGAATTTAACAATTCTTGCGTGTCTCTCGTTCACATGTCAAATACTTTATGTAATATTCACATTATCATAAGTCCTCGCTAAAAGCACCTGTGGAGTTAGAATTTTTGCATGGGAATTACTTACGAATAGGTATAAAATATTAGGTTACTCGTCCATATCATGTCAAAGCATAGTTAAGTCTATAACAAGATCATAGATATTCTAAGATTAAGGTACTTCAACACAATATGAATTAACCTGCGCAGTGATATGGGTGACTGTATGACGAGGTGTGTGCTGTGCTTGAGCCGTGCTGCGTCAATCGGTGCCAACCATTATCTTTATAGTGATAAATGTGTGATATTTATCGATGAAAAATTTGCCTTTGCAGCTAAGTTTATTATTGCTTGGGAAGCAATGTCCGGAATTGACTACGACCCCCACGAATGTAAAAAAAATGAGCTGAGCTGTAGAATATTGCAAAGAGGTTTGATTGTGCGAGTGAATGGGCGAAGTGTGCGCGTAATTTATAGGTTATTATATAGGTTATAGTTAGGCAAAAAAAAAAAAAACTGTGAACGCAAACAGTGGTTAAGTAATTTAAAAAAAAATGAGTTTTTTTTCTTTTCTGCATTGAGGGATCAACAGGGCCCTGATAGTGTAAGGTTTTTTTTACATTTAGCGATTCTCGCTCAATAAATACGATACGTCATTCCCGTACAATTAAATGGCGTGGTGATCTGATCAAATCATTGTTTGGTTCAAAACATGTCTGTTATGCGAGGGTGGTTCCTAAATGTAAAAAAAAGTTACAGAATCGACGGGCTGGGCATCGTTTGATGTACGCTTTTTTCAAGTCCCCATCGAACTTGTGTTTCATAAAACACAATTTTACAGTCTGTAGACAAAAGATAATATTGGGGTGCACGTATTGAAAAATGTTAATTAAAGAGAACATAATTGAGTTGTGTTAAATATCATAAACACCCTTAACTCCAGCTGTGGGATTATCTAAGAATGATTGCTACAATGTAGTGTGTACAAACATCTCCCTTTGATGGCACCATAAAAATACCGATAGCTAAAGAGAGCTTAGGGGATAATTTAGGTCTTATTGGTGAAAATGAGCTTTAACTAACAAAACGCACACCTAGGTTAGGGACACTAACTCAAAAAAGGTCTCTGTTTCTTAGACAAAAAAAAAAAAGGATTTATGAATCTTATGAAACTCAATTCACAACATATTTATGAAATAAAATGCAGTTAGGTAGCTTCAAGATTAAGAAAGACTTTTTTTTGACTAGGGAACAGAGATCTTTTTCGAGTTTGTCTCCCTTTTGACCTGGGTGTGCGAAAAAATCGTACATCAAACGGGGTCATTGCTTTGTTGTGATAGGCCGTTAAGTGATAAAGGGAGGTCGTAAGAGAAGTAGGTATTTGTGAGCGGCGGACGGTTATGCCGCAACGCGAGTGTTGACAACGAAATCATTGTGCGCCGGTCGGTGTTCACGCCTTTGCCTTGATGACTAATTAAAAAAATTATTATTTCATCACTATAGTCTGTATTCATGCTAGTCGTGCATTTGTTTTATTTTTAAGCTATTGCATAGCTTTTATCGCGGGCTTTGAGCGCGGTGACCGAATCAAGAAATTCCGTAACGAAAATAAACCTAACACCCCCCACTCCGACCGGCACAGCGGTGCGGCGTTGAAAGCCGTGCATCGTCTAACGTCGTTTCAGTTCGGCAGACTTCGGCACGGTGTTTGTGTGCGTGCGACTAGAAAATGCTATGCAATAGCTTTGCCGCGGCAGTCCCCGAGTGCCACACGTATTTTAATAAAATGACGCTCGCTTTTGAATTTTGGTCGAATTATCCCCAGAATTATACTCGTAGAGTTGGTATTTTAAGATATCTATGTACATTTTGATTTTTTTTGCAATATTTTTTATACTTAATAGTTTTATCATGAAAAACTGAATTAAAAACATAGGTAGGTAATTAATGCGAAATTGATTAATTACGCACTTTTTCATAATCGTTATAATCACGCCAAAAAAATTTGGTTATGTCCCGCTGATTCCTGAAGTTAGCCTTTCTGTGCATCGAAACACGGCTATGTTCATATCTTTCAAAAATGTAAACTGTACTTAAATTATCTACTTAAAAATTGGACAGCACACATTTTAATTAAACTTTTTTAAATAGTAGCATGAATTACGGCTTCATTTGTTTGTTTTATCTGTTAACTAATGAATAAATGTGTATAAAATGTGCCATGTATCAAGACGAAGGCGCGGACTTGCGGAAATGTTGTTGAATCCAAAATATTTCCTATAATATAAATTTTTATATCTGAAAAAACAAGTGTTTGATTTTTCGTCACATCCTATTCGTTTGTCCATATAACGTGTATCTGTCGCAGTAAGAAAGTTGAAGCCGTGATATAGCTATAAACCGTATTATTGTTAATGTATATAACTATAATCCTAGGTTTATAGCTATAAACCGTATTATTGTTATACGAAAGCGGTTCATAGCTATCTTACTTGTGCAAATCAAAGAAAATTTATACTTACTATAAATTATCATTTCACTAGATTTGACAGATTACACTAGTCACTAGTGTACGAGTACGATCTAGTATTATGTATCTACTAATGACTAGTAGATACATAATACTAGATCGTACTCTTATTGTAGATCGTGCTCGTATTATAGCTATAATCCTTGCAAGATAGCTATGAACTGCTTCCGTATAGCTATATTCTGGTTTATAGCTATATCACGGCTTTAACTATCTTACTGCGATATCTATACTAATATTATAAAGAGGAAAGATTTTTTTGTTTGTTTATTTGTACCGAATAGGCTCTAACTACTGGACCGATTTTAACCATTTTTTCATCAATAGAAAGCTAAGTTATCACTTATCAGGAAGTAACATAGGCTATAATTTATTTTCAATAAAATTAGAGATCCTTAAGAAAATTGCAATAATGTAAACCAAAGTAGCAAATTTTGCCTATAAAATGCATTATTTGGCGTGTGCTGAGAAAATTATTGATGATAATGTACTATAATTAAAGTACTCATTATCCTTACTAATATTATAAATGCGAAAGTGTGTTTGTTGGTTTGTCCTTCAATCACGCCGCCACAGGGCTAAGGATCGACGTGATTTTTTTGGATGGGTATAGTGGAGGACCTGGAGAGTGACATAGGCTACTTTTTATCCCGGAAAATCAAAGAGTTTCCGAGGGACTTTAAAAACTAAATCCACGTGGACGAAGTCGCGGGCATCATCTAGTATAATATACTATCGTAATCGCACATCGGGTGCGATAGCGTCATAATCATAAATAACAAAATGAAGTTTTGGCTGGTGCAACAAACCCGCCAAAACCCCCAAGTGGGACATATTGAGTTACATTTTATGATATTGCTGCACCGTGACATCTTTTGTGATCAAGAAATCATATTTTAACATTTATAGCGTATAATGTATTGATAATAATTGTTGTGCTATAAAAAATAATAATTACTAAAATAATTCACTGTCTCTTAGTCTATAAAACCTACAAAAAGTCTTTGAGTAATAAACCAACACTGGAGAGGAATTGACGCCTAATTTATTTGCAAAAAAGTGTCAATTACGGTGGGGGGCGAGGTAGCACACATGAAAACTTGCTTACTACAGGTGCATTTTTCCATCACGTCGCTATGCACGCACACAATATAATTAGCAAACACTACCTTAAATTATACACGCACACAATCACATTCACACACAGGGACGCTCTATCATTACATGAAACAATCACATCATATGTGTAAGCATTTTAGGGATTTGACACTATCGATTATCGACTTTCGATAAGTTCTTCTAATAATTATTTACAACAGAGTTACTTTATTCGAGAGTAAATTTTTTTGTTCGAGATCTTTAACATGGTAGGTACCTATATAGAAGCGCTAGGAAACGAGGCTCTTGCCGTTATTTTAGTCATAATATGCCTTTGCTATTAGATTGACTCTTTGTAGGCTTTTAGTACTTGCGTAAAGATACAGCTAGAAACTTTGACCTATATTGACGATGGAAAGCGATCTAGCTTATTTCGAAAAATAACAAAATTACTTTTTTATATATTTGGAAGAAAAAGATACTGCGTCGGATTGTTGGATTTTCGTTTTCCTACGACATTATTTTTCTAAGATACTATGTTGACCTTCTCTGCATGTTTATAGTATATATTTTTTGTTATTCATATTTTTAAACGTTCTCAAAAATGCTGTAAATACTAAGACACAATCTATTTTTCAATATTATACAGATACTTCAAAAAAGTTATCAATACTTTTTAGCAGTGCAGTGCACTTAGGTTTACTGTAAGGACTTAGGATTATCTGATTATTAACAGATTTTGTAGATACCAAGATATTTACTCCGTCACTATACTCTCAATCTCATGCTGAGAGCATGCTGTAGGTACCATAGTATATCACCTTAGAGAAGCTGTTTAGTTATGATTTAAGATTATAATAAGCCACCAGGGAGTGCTGTACTTTGTCATAGGTTTTTATAATTTTTAATAATATTGTTTATTAAGTTGAGAGACATTTAATTTTTATTTGAATACGTAGTGGGTATTAATATTGAACACATTGATTTTTTAAGTAATCTTGTTTAAATAAACATACAGCATTTTTAATGAAACATCATTTGTTTTGTTTATGTTTAAAGCGAATCGCACGGCATCTTCGGAGGCTCGGAGTCGGTTTGTGGGATCAAAGGAAGGCGAAGCAAGCTAGGTGCCGGCAAGGGGTGCTTATCCCTTAAAGCGGTAAGCCAGTGACACATCGTCTGAAAACAGCAGTTTAGCAGCATTTTTAACATTCCCATCGCTGACTTTTTGTTCAATTAACTTGGAGATGCTATGCCTGGGTAATGAGAAATTATTATTTTGTTTATGTATAATTGGAATATTTATATTGTCTAAATTTTGTTTAATTTTTTTTGTGAGAGAATTGTTTCTATTTAAATTTGATGAAATATCAAAAACTCGGTATGGGAATGTTAATAAATGCTCCCACGCCTCAGTTGAATTTTCAGACGTGACCTTAGCCACACACTCTCTTAAACTACGAGCCACTAGGGCCGGGCCCCTCTAGGAACTCGCTGGACTAACCTGATCCCGTGCTTAAGGGATGCGAGCCTCGCCCATAAAGGAGGGTCACTCGAGGGCCCATCATCAGAGCATACAATGGAAGCACTCCCCGCTGTATGCTCTGAGACCAAGGGTAGGGTGTTGGGTATATGACGACGGCTTTTATGGATATTGAGGCCCCTTTGACCTTTGTACAATTTGCCGTCGACGCATATGGAACACTCGAGGTACTCTGTACAAATGGACGACGTGTTTAAAAAAGGCATAAAATAAAATAAAACATATATACAAATAAAAACTAAAAATAAGAAAAAATAAAATAACAGCTTGAACTATAGGTCCCACTTCACAATCACTTCAAAATCTACCCACACAGTCAGAAGCCACAGTCATGTGCGGTTGCATAAACCAATTATACCTCAGGCTCTTGGTTGCGGCATTTGTCTTTGAGCTTCTTTACCGAGGATTCCGTTCCAAAAAAATACTGCTTCATTATCCTGCACGGATCCTTCAGATAACACTTCCGTAGCAAAGTTCGTTATCTGCCCTTTCAAGCTATTATTACTTAAACACTGGTTCAGATTGAGCCACGGCATTTTTAAAACACGAAATTATCACAGCTTGCGGCATCAAAATATTATGGAAATACCGATGTAAACAGTAAATAAATCACATTTTTGCAATTGACAGCAGCTGTCCTTTCAAAATCTTTTTCTACCTAAAGTTAGATTTATATTTACCTATACCAAAAGTTAAGATTTTACGCTTTGAGTAATAAACCAGCAATGGAGAGGAATTGACGCCTAATTTATTTGCAAAAAAGTCTGTCAATTACGGTGGGGGGCGAGGTAGCACACATGAAAACTTGCTTACTACAGTTGCATTTTTCCATCACGTCGCTATGCACGCACACAATAATTATAATTAGCAAACACTACCTTAAAGTATATGCACACTATCACATTCACACACAGGGACGCTCTATCATTACATGAAACAATCGCATCATTTGTGTAAGCATTTTAGGGATTTGACACTATCGATTATCGACTTTCGATAAGTTTTTCTAATAATTATTTACAACAGAGTTACTTTATTCGAGAGTAAATTTTTTTGTTCGAGATCTTTAACATGGTAGGTATATAGAAGCGCTAGGAAACGAGGTTCTTGCCGTTATTTTAGTCATAATATGCCTTTGCTATTAGATTGACTCTTTGTAGGCTTTTAGTACTTGCGTAAAGATACAGCTAGAAACTTTGGACTATATTGACGCTGGAAAGCGATCTAGCTTATTTCGAAAAATAACAAAATTACTTTTTTATATATTTGGAAGAAAAAGATACTGCGTCGGATTGTCGGATTTTCGTTTTCCTATGACATTATTTTTCTAAGATACTATGTTGACCTTCTCTACATGTTTATATTATATTTTTTGTTATTCATATTTTTCAACGTACTCAAAAATGCTGTAAATACTAAGACACCATCTATTTTTCAATATTATACAGATACTTCAAAAAAGTTATCAATACTTTTTAGCAGTGCAGTGCACTTAGGTAAGGACTTAGGATTATCTGATTATTAACAGATTTTGTAGATACCAAGGTATTTACTCCGTCACTATACTCTCAATCTCATGCTGAAAGCATGCTGTAGGTATCACAGTATATCACCTTAGAGCAGCTGTTTAGTTATGATTTAAGGTTATAAGCCACCAGGGAGTGCTGTACTTTGTCATAGATTTTTAATAATATTGTTTATTAAGTTGAGAGACATTTAATTTTTATTTGAATACGTAGTGGGTATTAATATTGAACACATTGATTTTTTAAGTAATCTTGTTTAAATAAACATACAGCATTTTTAATGAAACATCATTTGTTTTATTTATGTTTAAAGCGAAATTTACGATGTATCTATTTCTAAAAAGTATATTAAGTACAAACTGTTAGGACTACATCATGTTTCCTTAAAAATAGATACATCATAATCAGCATTTCAGAGTTTAGAGTTATTTCGTGGTTTCATATGTTTCAAATACCAAGTTACAGCAACATTGCTTCTTGAAATTGAAAAACTACTACTTTGGAATTATATAATTAGTATCATCTGATGTGTTACATTAAAAAATATGATTTTTGAAAAAAATCTGCTCCTGATAGCTTATTATGAGCTGTTATGATTTTTTAAAACGTTATTGGCTCTGGTTTAAAGTTCACTTTTTCGATTTACAAGATCGTTTTCCAGCGTTGAATAATATTCTCTTAGTCCAGCATGGAGGAAACATAAAAAGTAAAAACTGAACCCTAAAAAAAAATTTTATTTAAAGTTATGATTGGTAAGTTAAAAGTTGTACCTACACACTTTACTTGGAAGGCTTATTTTTTTCATCTACTTCATCTGAACGAAGTGTATATTTGTTTGTAATGCTAGGCTGCCGGCCGCCATGGCTATAGTGGCCACCCCATCTGTTATAAAACACCGCCAAGCTATTTAGCTTTCCGGTAAACCTAGCGTGATGAATAAGAAGTATGGGTACTTTAATTCAATTGCCAAGTTTTAATGAACCAAATAATATGTATAGAATTTAAATAATTTTTTTTCGTCAATGAACCATTAGTAAGACGATAAAAATATCTCGGTATAAATAATTTATACAATCCCCCCACCAATATCGACATATGAAATCTTGCTGTCCAGCCCTAATTTTATTGCGGTGTGGCCGACTTCATAAAATTAAAGTCCTAATTTTCGACTAAGAAAGACTTAGGGTGGAACCACACCTGTGAGGATCGTTTCGGATTTCGCCCATACAAAACTGTCAAATTCCATAGAAACGTGAACGGATCAATTCGGCTTTTCGCATCGATTCGGCTTTCGCATTTTTTGTACCTAAAAGTGCCTAAAATCCTTACAAGTGTAGCTCACGTTTCGCATGCGAAAGGATCCTTTCGCATCCTTACGGATCCGTAAGGATGCGAACGGATCCTTACGGACGCGAACGGATCCGAAAGGCGCGTGCGAAAGCGTCATCGGCAACTAGGGAAATGCATGAAGTGCCAAAAAGTATCGATATATCGATGGAATTAGTTTTTATCTCAAGTATGTATGCAAACACAGGTGCCACTTTTCCGCCATGTTGAAATTCTTTGTTATTGGACCGATTTCGTTCAAAATCGATATTTGGGCTTCCCTGGGCTCAAATAAGAGGAAATGATTTGCAAAATTATAAAAAGTCGCCGCCATATTGAAATTCTTTGTTATTGGACCGATTTCGTTCAAAATCGATATTTAGGCTTCCCTTGGGTCAAGAAAGAGGAAATAGATGCCAAAATTTTAAAAAGTGACCGCCATATTGAAATTATTTGTTATTGGACCGATTTCGTTCAAAATCGATATTTGGGCTTCCCTGGGGTCAAATAAGAGGAAGTGATTGGCAAAATTATAAAAAGTGACCGCCATATTGAAATTCTTTGTTATTGGACCGATTTCGTTCAAAATCGATATTTGGGCTTCCCTGGGCTCAAATAAGAGAAAATGATTGGCAAAATTATAAAAAGTCGCCGCCATATTGAAATTCTTTGTTATTGGACCGATTTCGTTCAAAATCGATATTTAGGCTTCCCTTGGGTCAAGAAAGAGGAAATAGATGGCAAAATTTTAAAAAGTGGCCGCCATATTGAAATTCTTTGTTATTCGACCGATTTCGTTCAAAATCGATATTTAGGCTTCCCTTGGGTCAAGAAAGAGGAAATAGATGGCAAAATTTTAAAAAGTGGCCGCCATATTGAAATTCTTTGTTATTCGACCGATTTCGTTCAAAATCGATATTTAGGCTTCCCTTGGGTCAAGAAAGAGGAAATAGATGCCAAAATTTTAAAAAGTGACCGCCATATTGAAATTCTTTGTTATTGGACCGATTTCGTTCAAAATCGATATTTAGGCTTCCCTTGGGTCAAGAAAGAGGAAATAGATGCCAAAATTTTAAAAAGTGACCGCCATATTGAAATTCTTTGTTATTGGACCGATTTCGTTCAAAATCGATATTTGGGCTTCCCTGGGGTCAAATAAGAGGAAATGATTGGCAAAATTATAAAAAGTGACTGCCATATTGAAATTCTTTGTTATTGGACCGATTTCGTTCAAAATCGATATTTAGGCTTCCCTTGGGTCAAGAAAAAGGAAATAGATGCCAAAATTTTAAAAAGTGACCGCCATATTGAAATTCTTTGTTATTGGACCGATTTCGTTCAAAATCGATATTTAAGCTTCCCTTGGGTCAAGAAAGAGGAAATAGATGGCAAAATTTTAAAAAGTGGCCGCCATATTGAAATTCTTTGTTATTCGACCGATTTCGTTCAAAATCGATATTTAGGCTTCCCTTGGGTCAAGAAAGAGGAAATAGATGGCAAAATTTTAAAAAGTGGCCGCCATATTGAAATTCTTTGTTATTCGACCGATTTCGTTCAAAATCGATATTTAGGCTTCCCTTGGGTCAAGAAAGAGGAAATAGATGCCAAAATTTTAAAAAGTGACCGCCATATTGAAATTCTTTGTTATTGGACCGATTTCGTTCAAAATCGATATTTGGGCTTCCCTGGGGTCAAATAAGAGGAAATGATTGGCAAAATTATAAAAAGTGACCGCCATATTGAAATTCTTTGTTATTCGACCGATTTCGTTCAAAATCGATATTTAGGCTTCCCTTGGGTCAAGAAAGAGGAAATAGATGCCAAAATTTTAAAAAGTGACCGCCATATTGAAATTCTTTGTTATTGGACCGATTTCGTTCAAAATCGATATTTAGGCTTCCCTTGGGTCAAGAAAGAGGAAATAGATGCCAAAATTTTAAAAAGTGACCGCCATATTGAAATTCTTTGTTATTGGACCGATTTCGTTCAAAATCGATATTTGGGCTTCCCTGGGGCCATATAAGAGGAAATGATTGGCAAAATTATTAAAAGTGACCGCCACATTGAAATTCTTTTTTATTGGACCGATTTCGTTCAAAATCGATATTTAGGCTTTCCTTGGGTCAAGAAAGAGGAAATAGATGCCAAAATTTTAAAAAGTGACCGCCATATTGAAATTCTTTGTTATTGGACCGATTTCGTTCAAAATCGATATTTGGGCTTCCCTGGGGTCAAATAAGAGGAAATGATTGGCAAAATTATAAAAAGTGACTGCCATATTGAAATTCTTTGTTATTGGACCGATTTCGTTCAAAATCGATATTTAGGCTTCCCTTGGGTCAAGAAAGAGGAAATAGATGCCAAAATTTTAAAAAGTGACCGCCATATTGAAATTCTTTGTTATTGGACCGATTTCGTTCAAAATCGATATTTGGGCTTCCCTTGGGTCAAGAAAGAGGAAATAGATGCCAAAATTATAAAAAGTCGCCGCCATATTGAAATTCTTTGTTATTGGACCGATTTCGTTCAAAATCGATATTTAGGCTTCCCTTGGGTCAAGAAAGAGGAAATAGATGCCAAAATTTTAAAAAGTGACCGCCATATTGAAATTCTTTGTTATTGGACCGATTTCGTTCAAAATCGATATTTGGGCTTCCCTGGGCTCAAATAAGAGGAAATGATTTGCAAAATTATAAAAAGTCGCCGCCATATTGAAATTCTTTGTTATTGGACCGATTTCGTTCAAAATCGATATTTAGGCTTCCCTTGGGTCAAGAAAGAGGAAATAGATGCCAAAATTTTAAAAAGTGACCGCCATATTGAAATTATTTGTTATTGGACCGATTTCGTTCAAAATCGATATTTGGGCTTCCCTGGGGTCAAATAAGAGGAAGTGATTGGCAAAATTATAAAAAGTGACCGCCATATTGAAATTCTTTGTTATTGGACCGATTTCGTTCAAAATCGATATTTGGGCTTCCCTGGGCTCAAATAAGAGAAAATGATTGGCAAAATTATAAAAAGTCGCCGCCATATTGAAATTCTTTGTTATTGGACCGATTTCGTTCAAAATCGATATTTAGGCTTCCCTTGGGTCAAGAAAGAGGAAATAGATGGCAAAATTTTAAAAAGTGGCCGCCATATTGAAATTCTTTGTTATTCGACCGATTTCGTTCAAAATCGATATTTAGGCTTCCCTTGGGTCAAGAAAGAGGAAATAGATGGCAAAATTTTAAAAAGTGGCCGCCATATTGAAATTCTTTGTTATTCGACCGATTTCGTTCAAAATCGATATTTAGGCTTCCCTTGGGTCAAGAAAGAGGAAATAGATGCCAAAATTTTAAAAAGTGACCGCCATATTGAAATTCTTTGTTATTGGACCGATTTCGTTCAAAATCGATATTTAGGCTTCCCTTGGGTCAAGAAAGAGGAAATAGATGCCAAAATTTTAAAAAGTGACCGCCATATTGAAATTCTTTGTTATTGGACCGATTTCGTTCAAAATCGATATTTGGGCTTCCCTGGGGTCAAATAAGAGGAAATGATTGGCAAAATTATAAAAAGTGACTGCCATATTGAAATTCTTTGTTATTGGACCGATTTCGTTCAAAATCGATATTTAGGCTTCCCTTGGGTCAAGAAAAAGGAAATAGATGCCAAAATTTTAAAAAGTGACCGCCATATTGAAATTCTTTGTTATTGGACCGATTTCGTTCAAAATCGATATTTAAGCTTCCCTTGGGTCAAGAAAGAGGAAATAGATGGCAAAATTTTAAAAAGTGGCCGCCATATTGAAATTCTTTGTTATTCGACCGATTTCGTTCAAAATCGATATTTAGGCTTCCCTTGGGTCAAGAAAGAGGAAATAGATGGCAAAATTTTAAAAAGTGGCCGCCATATTGAAATTCTTTGTTATTCGACCGATTTCGTTCAAAATCGATATTTAGGCTTCCCTTGGGTCAAGAAAGAGGAAATAGATGCCAAAATTTTAAAAAGTGACCGCCATATTGAAATTCTTTGTTATTGGACCGATTTCGTTCAAAATCGATATTTGGGCTTCCCTGGGGTCAAATAAGAGGAAATGATTGGCAAAATTATAAAAAGTGACCGCCATATTGAAATTCTTTGTTATTCGACCGATTTCGTTCAAAATCGATATTTAGGCTTCCCTTGGGTCAAGAAAGAGGAAATAGATGCCAAAATTTTAAAAAGTGACCGCCATATTGAAATTCTTTGTTATTGGACCGATTTCGTTCAAAATCGATATTTAGGCTTCCCTTGGGTCAAGAAAGAGGAAATAGATGCCAAAATTTTAAAAAGTGACCGCCATATTGAAATTCTTTGTTATTGGACCGATTTCGTTCAAAATCGATATTTGGGCTTCCCTGGGGCCATATAAGAGGAAATGATTGGCAAAATTATTAAAAGTGACCGCCACATTGAAATTCTTTTTTATTGGACCGATTTCGTTCAAAATCGATATTTAGGCTTTCCTTGGGTCAAGAAAGAGGAAATAGATGCCAAAATTTTAAAAAGTGACCGCCATATTGAAATTCTTTGTTATTGGACCGATTTCGTTCAAAATCGATATTTGGGCTTCCCTGGGGTCAAATAAGAGGAAATGATTGGCAAAATTATAAAAAGTGACTGCCATATTGAAATTCTTTGTTATTGGACCGATTTCGTTCAAAATCGATATTTAGGCTTCCCTTGGGTCAAGAAAGAGGAAATAGATGCCAAAATTTTAAAAAGTGACCGCCATATTGAAATTCTTTGTTATTGGACCGATTTCGTTCAAAATCGATATTTGGGCTTCCCTTGGGTCAAGAAAGAGGAAATAGATGCCAAAATTATAAAAAGTCGCCGCCATATTGAAATTCTTTGTTATTGGACCGATTTCGTTCAAAATCGATATTTAGGCTTCCCTTGGGTCAAGAAAGAGGAAATAGATGCCAAAATTTTAAAAAGTGACCGCCATATTGAAATTCTTTGTTATTGGACCGATTTCGTTCAAAATCGATATTTAGGCTTCCCTTGGGTCAAGAAAGAGGAAATAGATGCCAAAATTTTAAAAAGTGACCGCCATATTGAAATTCTTTGTTATTGGACCGATTTCGTTCAAAATCGATATTTAGGCTTCCCTTGGGTCAAGAAAGAGGAAATAGATGCCAAAATTTTAAAAAGTGACCGCCATATTGAAATTCTTTGTTATTGGACCGATTTCGTTCAAAATCGATATTTGGGCTTCCCTGGGGCCAAATAAGAGGGAATGATTGGCAAAATTATTAAAAGTGACCGCCACATTGAAATTCTTTTTTATTGGACCGATTTCGTTCAAAATCGATATTTGGGCTTCCCTGGGGTCAAATAAGAGAAAATGATTGGCAAAATTATAAAAAGTCGCCGCCATATTGAAATTCTTTGTTATTGGACCGATTTCGTTCAAAATCGATATTTAGGCTTCCCTTGGGTCAAGAAAGAGGAAATAGATGCCAAAATTTTAAAAAGTGACCGCCATATTGAAATTCTTTGTTATTGGACCGATTTCGTTCAAAATCGATATTTGGGCTTCCCTGGGGTCAAATAAGAGGAAATGATTGGCAAAATTATAAAAAGTGACCGCCATATTGAAATTCTTTGTTATTGGACCGATTTCGTTCAAAATCGATATTTAGGCTTCCCTTGGGTCAAGAAAGAGGAAATAGATGCCAAAATTTTAAAAAGTGACCGCCATATTGAAATTCTTTGTTATTGGACCGATTTCGTTCAAAATCGATATTTAGGCTTCCCTTGGGTCAAGAAAGAGGAAATAGATGCCAAAATTATAAAAAGTCGCCGCCATATTGAAATTCTTTGTTATTGGACCGATTTCGTTCAAAATCGATATTTAGGCTTCCCTTGGGTCAAGAAAGAGGAAATAGATGCCAAAATTTTAAAAAGTGACCGCCATATTGAAATTCTTTGTTATTGGACCGATTTCGTTCAAAATCGATATTTGGGCTTCCCTGGGGTCAAATAAGAGGAAATGATTGGCAAAATTATAAAAAGTGACCGCCATATTGAAATTCTTTGTTATTGCACCGATTTCGTTCAAAATCGATATTTGGGCTTCCCTGGGGTCAAATAAGAGGAAATGATTGGCAAAATTATAAAAAGTGACCGCCATATTGAAATTCTTTGTTATTGGACCGATTTCGTTCAAAATCGATATTTAGGCTTCCCTTGGGTCAAGAAAGAGGAAATAGATGCCAAAATTTTAAAAAGTGACCGCCATATTGAAATTCTTTGTTATTGGACCGATTTCGTTCAAAATCGATATTTGGGCTTCCCTTGGGTCAAGAAAGAGGAAATAGATGCCAAAATTATAAAAAGTCGCCGCCATATTGAAATTCTTTGTTATTGGACCGATTTCGTTCAAAATCGATATTTAGGCTTCCCTTGGGTCAAGAAAGAGGAAATAGATGCCAAAATTTTAAAAAGTGACCGCCATATTGAAATTCTTTGTTATTGGACCGATTTCGTTCAAAATCGATATTTAGGCTTCCCTTGGGTCAAGAAAGAGGAAATAGATGCCAAAATTTTAAAAAGTGACCGCCATATTGAAATTCTTTGTTATTGGACCGATTTCGTTCAAAATCGATATTTAGGCTTCCCTTGGGTCAAGAAAGAGGAAATAGATGCCAAAATTTTAAAAAGTGACCGCCATATTGAAATTCTTTGTTATTGGACCGATTTCGTTCAAAATCGATATTTGGGCTTCCCTGGGGCCAAATAAGAGGGAATGATTGGCAAAATTATTAAAAGTGACCGCCACATTGAAATTCTTTTTTATTGGACCGATTTCGTTCAAAATCGATATTTGGGCTTCCCTGGGGTCAAATAAGAGAAAATGATTGGCAAAATTATAAAAAGTCGCCGCCATATTGAAATTCTTTGTTATTGGACCGATTTCGTTCAAAATCGATATTTAGGCTTCCCTTGGGTCAAGAAAGAGGAAATAGATGCCAAAATTTTAAAAAGTGACCGCCATATTGAACTTCTTTGTTATTGGACCGATTTCGTTCAAAATCGATATTTGGGCTTCCCTGGGGTCAAATAAGAGGAAATGATTGGCAAAATTATAAAAAGTGACCGCCATATTGAAATTCTTTGTTATTGGACAGATTTCGTTCAAAATCAATATTTAGGCTTCTCTGGGTTCAAAGTTGTTCGTGGTTTAGATTTTTAGTTCGCGTACGTCGATGATATTTTAGTTTCTTCAAAAGATAGCGAACAGCATGCAAAACATTTACGTATTCTTTTCAAACGTTTTTGAAGGATACGGTATAGTTAATAACGAGAAGAATGGTATTTTAATGTTCCAGAGGTTCGTTTCCTTGGATACAAAATAAGCGCTCCCGGGATTGGCTCTCCTGCTGACCGCATTAAGAGTTTACAGGATTTTCCTCTACCTAAAACAGTACAGGGATTTAGAAGATATGATTAATTTTTATCGAAAATTTCTCCCTAGCATAGCGCGACTTCAAGCAACATTAATAGATGCTTTATCAAAACTTCAAGATAAAAGTGCTAAACCTTTTACTGGGACTCCCGATTTAGAGCGTATCCTACTTCCTACTAATATTATAAAGGCGAAAGTTTGTATGTATGTTTGTTCCTCTTTAACGCAAAAACTACTGGATGGATTTGGCTGAAATTTGGAATGGAGATAGATTATACCCTGGATAAACATATAGGCTACAAATTATTCCGGAAAAATCCAAGGTTCCCGCGGGATTTTGAAAAACCACTGATAGATGGCGCTGATTGTACTTAAATCACGCTTACATTATCCGCAGTATCGAGAATAAGTAAAAAATTCCAAATCAACAATCAAGTAGGATAACCACAGTTATTGAAGTTTTTCATTAGCAATAGAAAATTTCTTAGGGATTAGGGATGGATTACGAAATAAATAATACAATTAGTATAAGGTATCGATTTGTCCAGTCATAGTGAGTACATTGCTAGATATTATAATGACTGGTCATGTGTGTATAATTTATAATTTTTAATAGGATAATAGGATAGGATAGGATCTACACATGATGTAATCCATCCCTAATCCCTAATCCCTAAGAAATTTTCTATTGCTAATGAAAAACTTCAATAACTGTGTTTATCCTACTTGATTGTTGAATTGGAATTTTTTACTTATTCTCGATACTGCGGATAATGTAAGCGTGATTTAAGTACAATCAGCGCCATCTATCAGTGGTTTTTCAAAATCCCGCGGGAACCTTGGATTTTTCCGGGATAATTTGTAGCCTATATGTTAATCCAGGGTATAATCTATCTTTTTTTTTTTTTTTTAAATTTTTTATTCAGAAATATAATAACAAGTATTAGTAAACTTATTCTACCCCGCCAAACTGCACATGCAGTTTGTTGGCGAGTCTGCGCTCATACAATTAATAAACTTATAACTACATATTATATTCTAATGCTAGCCTACTTGTGTCGGTCAGTCTGTCAGTCGGTCGGTCAGTCAGTCGGTCGGTCGGTCGGTCAGTTCCATTCCAAATTTCAGCCAAATCCATCCAGTAGTTTTTGCGTTAAAGAGGAACAAACATACACACAAACTTTCGCCTTTATAATATTAGTAGGAAGTAGGAAGTAGGATGAAACGGAAAATAAAAAAGTAGTTGGGGATAGAATTTAATTTGACTTGAAAATGTATTAAAGCGGAAATGTGGGCTGATTGGTTGAATGTAAGGGGAAATTGTAATCATCCATTCCATCCATTTTGTTAGTCTAAAAATATAAAAGGGAAATGTGAATTAGTTTAAAGTTAGTTCTCGTTCAGCGTGGGAGCCGACTGTGGCTCCATAAGTGTTTTCGATATTTACTTTTATATTTTAAAAGATGTGCTGTCGTGGAGTTTCTTTGCCCTTTCTTCTACACGACTATAGCACTTTGCGAAACGGGCATTAGAGTCATTTTTATAATATATAGATCTATACTGAACAACATAATAAAATACAGATAGATGTTGATGAAGGAGTTTTCTTTACAATCCTTGTTACGTAACGATTACAATGTACCCTCCTTTGTGTAGGTAGTTATTTTTATTGATGGAAGGCGATTGCTGAGAATGATGTTCTGTTCTGATATTGTGTGTGATTCCTTTTATTAGACGCTCGGCGATGAGGGGGGTGCCGTCATACTTTTAAAACTTATGGCAAATATTTCCTCTTTCTTGACCACAGGAAGCCGAAATATCGATTTTGAATATCGATTTTGAATTTCAATATGGCGGTGACTTTTTAAAATTTTGGCATCTATTTTCTCTTTCTTGTCTCAAGGGAAGCCTAAATATCGATTTTGAACGAAATCGGTCCAATAACAAAGAATTTCAATATGGCGGTCACTTTTTATAATTTTGCCAATCATTTCCTCTTATTTGACCCCAAGGAAGCCCAAACATCGATTTTGAACGAAATCTTTCCAATAAAAAAGAATTTCAATATGGCGGTCACTTTTTAAAATTTTGGAATCTATTTCCTCTTTCTTGACCCAAGGGAAGCCTAAATATCGATTTTGAACGAAACGGTCCAATAACAAAGAATTTCAATATGGCGGCGACTTTTTATAATTTTGCAAATCATTTCCTCTTATTTGAGCCCAGGGAAGCCCAAATATCGATTTTGAACGAAATCGGTCCAATAACAAAGAATTTCAATATGGCGGTCACTTTTTATAATGTTGCCAATCATTTCCTCTTATTTGACCCAAGGGAAGCCTAAATATCGATTTTGAACGAAATCGGTCCAATAACAAAGAATTTCAATATGGCGGCGACTTTTTATAATTTTGCAAATCATTTCCTCTTATTTGAGCCCAGGGAAGCCCAAATATCGATTTTGAACGAAATCGGTCCAATAACAAAGAATTTCAATATGGCGGTCACTTTTTATAATGTTGCCAATCATTTCCTCTTATTTGACCCCAAGGAAGCCCAAATATCGATTTTGAACGAAATCGGTCCAATAACAAAGAATTTCAATATGGCGGCGACTTTTTATAATTTTGCAAATCATTTCCTCTTATTTGACCCCAGGGAAGCCCAAATATCGATTTTGAAGGAAATCGGTCCAATAACAAAGAATTTCAATATGGCGGTCACTTTCTAAAATTTTGGCATCTATTTCCTCTTTCTTGACCCAAGGGAAGCTTAAATATCGATTTTGAACGAAATCGGTCCAATAACAAAGAATTTCAATATGGCGGCGACTTTTTATAATTTTGCAAATCATTTCCTCTTATTTGAGCCCAGGGAAGCCCAAATATCGATTTTGAACGAAATCGGTCCAATAACAAAGAATTTCAATATGGCGGTCACTTTTTAAAATTTTGGCATCTATTTCCTCTTTCTTGACCCAAGGGAAGCCTAAATATCGATTTTGAACGAAATCGGTCCAATAACAAAGAATTTCAATATGGCGGCGACTTTTTATAATTTTGCAAATCATTTCCTCTTATTTGAGCCCAGGGAAGCCCAAATATCGATTTTGAACGAAATCGGTCCAATAACAAAGAATTTCAATATGGCGGTCACTTTTTATAATGTTGCCAATCATTTCCTCTTATTTGACCCCAGGGAAGCCCAAATATCGATTTTGAACGAAATCGGTCCAATAACAAAGAATTTCAATATGGCGGTCACTTTTTAAAATTTTGCCATCTATTTCCTCTATCTTGACCCAAGGGAAGCCTAAATATCGATTTTGAACGAAATCGGTCCAATAACAAAGAATTTCAATACGGCGGCGACTTTTTATAATTTTGCAAATCATTTCCTCTTATTTGAGCCCAGGGAAGCCCAAATATCGATTTTGAACGAAATCGGTCCAATAACAAAGAATTTCAATATGGCTGTCACTTTTTATAATTTTGCAAATCATTTCCTCTTACTTGACCCCAGGGAAGCCCAAATATCGATTTTGAACGAAATCGGTCCAATAACAAAGAATTTCAATATGGCGGTCACTTTTTAAAATTTTGGCATCTATTTCCTCTTTCTTGACCCAAGGGAAGCCTAAATATCGATTTTGAACGAAATCGGTCGAATAACAAAGAATTTCAATATGGCGGCCACTTTTTAAAATTTTGCCATCTATTTCCTCTTTCTTGACCCAAGGGAAGCCTAAATATCGATTTTGAACGAAATCGGTCCAATAACAAAGAATTTCAATATGGCGGCGACTTTTTATAATTTTGCCAATCATTTTCTCTTATTTGAGCCCAGGGAAGCCCAAATATCGATTTTGAACGAAATCGGTCCAATAACAAAGAATTTCAATATGGCGGTCACTTTTTATAATTTTGCCAATCACTTCCTCTTATTTGACCCCAGGGAAGCCCAAATATCGATTTTGAACGAAATCGGTCCAATAACAAATAATTTCAATATGGCGGCGACTTTTTATAATTTTGGCATCTATTTCCTCTTTCTTGACCCAAGGGAAGCCCAAATATCGATTTTGAACGAAATCGGTCCAATAACAAAGAATTTCAATATGGCAGTCACTTTTTATAATTTTGCCAATCATTTCCTCTTATTTGACCCCAGGGAAGCCCAAATATCGATTTTGAACGAAATCGGTCCAATAACAAAGAATTTCAATATGGCGGCGACTTTTTATAATTTTGCCAATCATTTTCTCTTATTTGACCCCAGGGAAGCCCAAATATCGATTTTGAACGAAATCGGTCCAATAAAAAAGAATTTCAATGTGGCGGTCACTTTTAATAATTTTGCCAATCATTTCCTCTTATTTGGCCCCAGGGAAGCCCAAATATCGATTTTGAACGAAATCGGTCCAATAACAAAGAATTTCAATATGGCGGTCACTTTTTAAAATTTTGGCATCTATTTCCTCTTTCTTGACCCAAGGGAAGCCTAAATATCGATTTTGAACGAAATCGGTCCAATAACAAAGAATTTCAATATGGCGGTCACTTTTTAAAATTTTGGCATCTATTTCCTCTTTCTTGACCCAAGGGAAGCCTAAATATCGATTTTGAACGAAATCGGTCCAATAACAAAGAATTTCAATATGGCGGTCACTTTTTAAAATTTTGGCATCTATTTCCTCTTTCTTGACCCAAGGGAAGCCTAAATATCGATTTTGAACGAAATCGGTCCAATAACAAAGAATTTCAATATGGCGGCGACTTTTTATAATTTTGGCATCTATTTCCTCTTTCTTGACCCAAGGGAAGCCCAAATATCGATTTTGAACGAAATCGGTCCAATAACAAAGAATTTCAATATGGCGGTCACTTTTTAAAATTTTGGCATCTATTTCCTCTTTCTTGACCCAAGGGAAGCCTAAATATCGATTTTGAACGAAATCGGTCCAATAACAAAGAATTTCAATATGGCGGTCACTTTTTAAAATTTTGGCATCTATTTCCTCTTTCTTGACCCAAGGGAAGCCTAAATATCGATTTTGAACGAAATCGGTCCAATAACAAAGAATTTCAATATGGCAGTCACTTTTTATAATTTTGCCAATCATTTCCTCTTATTTGACCCCAGGGAAGCCCAAATATCGATTTTGAACGAAATCGGTCCAATAACAAAGAATTTCAATATGGCGGTCACTTTTTAAAATTTTGGCATCTATTTCCTCTTTCTTGACCCAAGGAAAGCCTAAATATCGATTTTGAACGAAATCGGTCCAATAACAAAGAATTTCAATATGGCGGTCACTTTTTAAAATTTTGGCATCTATTTCCTCTTTCTTGACCCAAGGGAAGCCTAAATATCGATTTTGAACGAAATCGGTCCAATAACAAAGAATTTCAATATGGCGGTCACTTTTTAAAATTTTGGCATCTATTTCCTCTTTCTTGACCCAAGGGAAGCCTAAATATCGATTTTGAACGAAATCGGTCGAAAAACAAAGAATTTCAATATGGCGGTGACTTTTTAAAATTTTGGCATCTATTTTCTCTTTCTTGACCCAAGGGAAGCCTAAATATCGATTTTGATCGAAATCGGTCGAAAAACAAAGAATTTCAATATGGCGGCGACTTTTTCAATTTTTGGCATCCATTTCCTCTGTGTAGAAGAAGATTAATATCGTGGTTGAGCTAGCAATTAAAATATCGATGCCATCATCGACCATCCCTACGCAGACAACAATGTTTATAGGCTTTCGCCTCCTTACGGATCCGAAAGGATGCGTACGCATCCTTACGGATCCGTAAGGACGCGTACGCATCCTTACGGATCCGTAAGGACGCGTACGCATCCTTTCGGATCCGTAAGGACGCGATCCTTACAAGTGTGTCTTATAGCATCGGCATAAATGCGAATCGATCCTCACAGATGTGGTTCCACCCTTACGTGGAACTAATCATTATTATTAAACAATTTTTTAGTCTCGTTTTCATTATTTTTTTGTATTATATTTGTAAAAATCCTTTCTTAGCGGATGCCTACGTCATAGTAGATGTGCGTTGATAGATCAGTGAGTCAGTCACCTTTTCATTTTATATATTTAGAAAATTATACCACACTGGCTATATGGAAATATATACCTATAACTTTTGAATAATTGAGTAAAAAAACTAATTTTATGAATTCGCTGAGTTTATGGAGCTCTAGCTGCATCAATGCATTTTAAACAATAGTGGGAGAGTACCAGCCAATCAGACACCATTGCGATCGTTATAATAATGCAATCATTTTAACCGACTTCAAAAAAGGAGGAGGTTCTCAATTCGAATTTTTTTGTATATTTGTTACGCAATTATTCCGCCAAATAATGAATGGAATTTGATATTTTTTTTGTTTAGTAGGGCATACTTCAGAGGTGGTTCCCATATAAATTGTTGTTGATATAATGTTAGATGTTACTCCATAACTACGTCAAATCTGAACCGATTTCAATTTTTTTTTGGAAGAACGCATAAAAAGGTTGGGCCTATTTAAAAGGTGAAGAGAAGGTGATTCATATCTTCGGTAATGGAGGAAGGAACTCAATGATTAAGAGCAAATTGCTCGCGATCAGAGATATACACTAAAAAGCTTAAAATAATAATGTAAAAAAAAATATCTTTAAAAAACCGACTTCATACGCCGATCGGGCAAAGTTGGGCTAGCGTCGCGCATTGGTTTCATCATTTATATTTAGGCCCGCCCGACTTCAACATACATGTACAAATTAAAATTGTTTTATGCTTTGTAGTGGCGTTTAAAGTTGGTTTTATAGAAAGAATTTTTATCATTATTTGATAATCCCACAGACGATCAAAGTTCGTATTTATATATCTAGTCATATTTTACTTAAAGCTTATAAATTAGTCGTTCACCCCCTTCCTATTCTATCGTGATTTTAATTCTATGGGATCAATTTATAATGCAGTTCATGAAAAAGGTCTCTAAACGAATAGTAAGTAGGAAGATTAATTTTCAATATTTTCTCCAAATTATTTCATGTACGATTAAGTAGCAACATTTTCAGATCGACAGTTTTCTTAAGTTTTCTGCATAAGTATTGCATTATTTGGATAAAATAATACATGAGAAGTAAATAAATGTTATCCTTTAGTAAACTGGATTTTTTAAATATTTTTTCAGAATAAAATACTCTCATATTCGGCATTTATAGCGGAGCTCATTCCCCGCTAACCATACGTAGTTGACAGGCGCGTGACTCGAGTCAAACAGTTTTATATAACAGGTAATCACTGGTCATACCCAACTTACAGAGGGGTACGCGCGTCAATTCTTCTCCTGTGCTGGTTTATTACTCAAAGCAAAAAGTAGGTATCAAGAACTTTATCTATGAGGCAAAAAGACATAGTCGAATGATATAGCAAAAAGATGAAACTGTCACTTTGATGTCAAGATGATAAGTGAAATCAATATTTTTCTTTAAACTAACCTTTTAAAATTTTAAATTCAAAATGAAATTATTTCTAGTAACGATACATTTAAGGCACATGCAACAGCGATGCCTAGCCCAAACGTGCTCGTGAGTTTTACTCTGCAATGTATTTTCTGTAGGGCGATTACGTAAAAGCTGCATAAATCAATCATTGCTTCTCAATTGTGGTGATTGGCTGAAAATGTATTGCGTTCTGCAGCAATGCATTGTAACCAATAGCACAGAATAATAACTAGTAACTATTAGCGGTATAGCGAGTGATCGGGCAATCAGAAGCGATTACAATCGTTACACTGTAGGCTGTAGCAAACATTTAGCAGCGAAGCAATGGCTGGGTCATGCTCGTGAACAGGTTCCACCGGCGGGAATGGGGCTACTTTCTGTCTGGCCGTCTTAACATGTGTTGAATTATAATTAGGTATGTTTGTGTGGAACTTCCACTCATTGTGGAAACACTGCATACCTACATAGCATAGTATCTAGGTAATATTTATTGTGTTGTAAATTGGTTTTTAAAAGAGCAACCGCCGAGTTTCTTGCGTTGAGTTGGTAGACTCACCGACGATTCAAAAGCTCTTGTAAAAAAGTTTATTTGAATAAAAAACATTTCTATTCTATTCTATTTTTGAGAATCGCACAGCAGGGTAGGCTTTTCAGACTCAAAGCACGTGCGTCGTGCACTCCCTTATATTTTATTTACACATAGATTCGTGCGAATGACGAAACATCTGTTCTTACAAGTTTGTACATTGTGTCCCGTCTTGTATTCTTTCGATTGCGATCAACGTGTGTAATGTAACCCATAAACAGCATCCCTTATACCTTATATAACAGTGGAGTCCGATTAGTGCTGAATTCACCAACGTCGAGTGACGATAAATTGTGTGTTCTGACAGTTTTTGTTGAAAATCTTGCCAAGATATCAAAACACTCACTCATTTTACGTTGGTGAAATCCGCCCTTTCGGTTAACAGCCGCACGCAAGCCGATTGCGCCACGGAGGCCATATAGCAAGCCATTAGCCAAGCAGTGATAGCCTAGTGGTTACGACTGTGGTCTCGTATTCGGGGGGCCGCAGGTTCGATCTTTGACCTCTGACTTTTCGAAGTTAAGTGCGTTTAAGGAATTAAATATCACATGCTTTAACGGTGAAGGAAAACATCGTGAGGAAACCTGGACACCTGAGAGTTCTCCATAATGTTCTCGAATGTGTGTGAAGTCCGCCAATTCGCATTGGGCCAGCGTGGTGGACTATGGCCTATATCCCTTCTCTGAGAGGAGACCTCGCTCAGTAGTGAGCCGATGATGGGTTGATAATGATGATGATGATGATGAAATCGGCCCATAAGTAAGTACCTAAGTTTTAAGGGTACGAGTTCGTAGCTGACTACAATACAGACTGCATCAGCAGGTTACGTGCCGTTGCGGCACTACTGGTTTGTTTGTAGTACTTACCTACTTGTACATATTAATACGAAGTGTCATGTCGCCAGCGGAAGGTGAGTATTTCATTGAAAAACCTCTATAGAAACCTGCTGCTGTCTGTAGTCGGTTACGAACTCGTGCGGCGTGCCTTTAGAATAGAATAGAAATGTTTTTTTTATTCAAATAAACTTTTACAAGTGCTTTTGAATCGTCGGTGAGTCTACCACTGGTTCGGAATGCCGTTCCTGCCGAGAAGAACCAGCAAGAAACTCGGCGGTTGCTCTTTTCAAAACAAGTTTACAATATAATAGATATTATGCTATACGTATGCAGTGTTTCCACAATAAGGGGAAGTTCCATAAAATTCCACAACAAAGTTCCACAAAAACATACCTAATTATATCTAATTATAATTCAACACATGTTAAGACGGGCAGACAGAAAGCAGCCCCATTCCCGCCGGTGGAACCCGTTCACGAGCATGACGCATGACCCAGCCATTGCTTCGCTCAACCATATTTGAGGGAACGTAACAACCCGCATCACACGACGCCACCACAGAAATTGAAACTTTATTGGACTTATCTAACAGGAGCGGACCAAGACATTTGATATGCTTCAAAAACTGGACCGTCGATCTTATAATGGATGTGATAGAAAGCGCTTTGAGCTTGAAATGTCGTCTGCAAGACACACACAGACAAAGAATGGTTTGTTTATCCTTACACTATGTGCCTAATCAAAAGGCTGGCCTGTCCATTGATGCGGAGCGGAGCGAAGATGTGTTTTCTGGACCAATGATATTGTTGAGAGATGACGCGATAATTTTAACACGTCATCTCTCAGCAATGTCATTGGACATCTCCGCATCAATGGACAGGCAGCCTAAAGCCAAGAACGGACTGCGCGTTCCAGTGTAGTTACGCGTACCTACTCTGGAATGATGGATAAGCATATACTAGTATAGTTCTTGCAATTCACGAGGGCGACTGACTTATGGTTGTGTGTGTGTCGTATCTGTATGAGTGTGAGCGAGCGCAATGCTCTCGCCTGCCCGCTCCCACCTAGGCTTTGACAGGCACGCACACTTATGCAATGTGCATGTACACGAAGTAACCACAAGTAAAGCTCACTCGCCTTCGTGAATTGCAAAAACACAACATATAAGTAGATCTGCGTATTTGTTATTGTTTAAACATTATAAAATAGAAGGGATAGGTAGGTACAATACAAAAAGTACGCAAAGTCCCCTGTGCCATAGGAAGGCAGTCTTTCGACCGAATATACAATGAGTGTTGACAGCGGATAGAAATTATCATTGCAATGACCGTGGGAAGATTAATTAGAGGTGTTAATTTTAGGATGTGTTAGCAAATTCTAAAGTGATGATTTTACAAGAGGTCAATGAACCGTTCTTGAACGTGGCCGTGTCGAAAGCGGCGACGTTGCTCGGCGCATATGACGTCAACATCACTGACCAGCTGGTGTGGGAGACTGATTATATGGGCAGGTAAGAGTCCCATTCTGTTTGAGGTGACGTGATAAAATAATATCACGTCATCTATCCATGATCTGCCCCCTAATTGTCTAAAAGTTGCCTATCAGAGCACAGAATAAATAATAGTAGATACTACGTAAAAGTAAAATAAACCGCATTAAATTAGAGCTCAATTTCGTGTATGCATTCTCATACGTTTAGGTGTGGTTTTACGTACCTATGTACGATACGCTCCATGTTAGAATCGGTTGTTGTGTATCGGGTGTAAAGCCAACCCAACGGTTAAAGGTGCGGACTGAAAACTGAAAGGTCGCAGGTTTAAATCCCACCCGTTGCACTACTGTCGTACCCACTCCTAACACAAGCTTTCCGCTTATTTGGAGGGGAGAGGAGGATATTAGTCAAGTTCAACTTGACTGATAATCTTTTTTTTAAAAAAAAAAAAACTTTGACGCTAATGCCATGAAATGAATAAGATTTTGATCGACAGTTTTTAGACAATCGCACCTCTGCTTGGTCTGCTGAGCCTATCACCCGTTTACCCATGTAGGTAGGTACATACTACGCGTACTCGGCTACGCGTTGTTTGTACCTACCTCCAGCCACGTGAACCTGCACATTTATAACGCGCGTCCAGCGAGCCAGGTTTGCGACGATCAGTATGCACTCGGTAATTTAAAGTTAGGGTTCACCTTTTGTGCATCTCTTCATTTAGCGTTCAGACACGCGGCAGTACGAGGTGTACGCATATTCGTCTGTACGCGTGTTCAACCTGGCTACACTACGCGTACACAGGAACCCGCAGTCTACCTAGGTACATCATACATGGCTGTATTACAGTAAGGAAAGTACCAACTTCTCCATTGCCGGGTAACGTTTAATGGTGTGGGAGTTTTTAGAGTAATACAAAAACTCTCAGTAAGTCCAATTTATTCCTCGATTAAATAAAACTAAGTGGATGATGTAAACCTCTTATTTCACAGGGTATTCTCTTACATGGCGGACGCCATATTCGTGTCGACTATGACGCACATGTGCGCCCAGAGGTTTGCCGCACAGTCCACTGTGCCCGTGATATGCATGCGTTCCAGAACGCACGCTACCATACAATCACTAGCTACGGTTATGGCAGTTATTGTTAGTATATTTGTATCTTAGTTGACAAGGTTCCCACTGTTAGGCAAGTTGACAGGGTTCCCACTGAATTTTTAAAAACCTTACGCCATGCGGACGAAGTCGGAGGCAAAAGCTAGTTAAGTATAAGTTTTTCAGCTTCACAGTTGAAGATTTGGCAGCGGTATCTGGATTTCAATGATGAAGTATCTAATAGTACTTAGGTACTACCTATATTTTTCAAATGTCCAGGGGGGGGGCAGCTTCCCTGCCTTACTTGCGTTGACGATGATGCACATGTTGAGGTTTGCCGCACAGTCCACTCAGCCCGTGCTGAGGGAGTACGTCAAAGTAAGTCTTAGCTACGGTCATGGTAGTTATTGTTAGTATTCCTGTATCATGAGTACAAGAAACCATAACTATTCCATGACGCTAAAGTTTTTATGTCTCTAAAACTATCGTACCTTTACATTTTCTAGGAACAATTTGGTACACTTCGAGGAATAAATGTATCGTACTTCGGGTCTCCACACCCTGTGCTGAACTCCTACCTGTTGCTGTGCCCCATGCTTGGCGCTAACATCAGATTCAAATGTTGTTGCACGGTAAGATTGGACGAGTTGACGAACATACTTAAAAGATAATAGTATAGAAAAATATTAAATATTGTAAATATAGCGATAATATTATGCATCTTATTTTTATTTTACGGAACATATGCAATTAGCACTGAGGATGGCTTAAATATGCAAATAATTATGCAGATGCATATAGTCCGGTCTCTAATAATAATCAATGCTCCTTGTAATATAATATCTGTCTATGTCCGTGCTATATTTCAGGAATGTCCAGTAAGTCCTCTCCTGTATAAGGCAAGCGAGGAAATTGTGGAGCACACCCACACGCACCTCAAGGAATGTTCGTGCAAAAACAATGTTTTGCAAAACGCGCACGTGATCATATCCGGCCCGAGCAATATTAAGAAAATTGATGAATTTAAACTTTGTATAAAGGTACCGGTAACTTGGGGTGACTGCACCTACGGGGGTGACTTTGCACCAAATCTGAACAACTTGCAAAATGAAATTAAAAATAAAAAAGCCGGCCAAGTGCGAGTCGGACTCGCGCACCGAGGGTTCCATACTTCAAAAGTAAAAGTAAAACGATATTATATTAATTTGCTTATTTATCGTTAACTTTGTTTGTAGAGGTTTATTGTTAATATAAAAAAAAACTATGCTAGTTACAGCGTTGGTTTTATTTTTCCTGTAAAATATACATAAACCTCTATTGACCATAATTATTTCAGATTTTTCGATTGGTAAACTTCGGAGATAAGGGGGGGAACGGTATTTTTTTCGACATTTTGGCCGATTACTCAAAAACTTTTATATATAGAAATAAATAAAAAACTGTTTTAGAATGCACAAGTAAAGGCCTTCCATATGATACCCCACTCGGTATAATTATCTTACTTTGAAATTTCAAACCCCTGATTTTCCCCCTTTTTTGAATTAAACTAAAATAATTTTCGCGTTGATTATATTTTTCCTGTAAAATATACATAAACCTCTATTGACCATAATTCACAAGTAAAGGCCTTTCATATGATACCCCACTCGGTATAATTATCTTACTTTGAAATTTCAAACCCCTGATTTTCCCCCTTTTTTAATCAAACTAAAATCATTTTCGCGTTCATTATATTTTTCCTGTAAAAATATACATAAACCTCTATTGACTATAATTATTTCAGATTTTTCGATTGGTAAACTTCGGAGATAAGGGGGGGGGGGGGGGACGGTATTTTTTTCGACATTTTGGTCGATTAATCAAAAACTATTATATATAGAAATAAATAAAAAACTGTTTTAGAATGCACAAGTAAAGGCCTTTCATATGATACCCCACTCGGTATAGTTATCTTACTTTGAAATTTCAAACCCCTGATTTTCCCCCTTTTTTGAATTAAACTAAAATAATTTTCGCGTTGCTTTTATTTTTCCTGTAAAATATACATAAACCTCTATTGACCATAATTATTTCAGATTTTTCGATTGGTAAACTTCGGAGATAAGGGGGGGGGGTATTTTTTTCGACATTTTGGCCGATTAATCAATCAAAAACTATTATATATAGAAATAAATAAAAAACTGTTTTAGAATGCACAAGTAAAGGCCTTTCATATGATACCCCACTCGGTATAGTTATTTTACTTTGAAATATTAAACCCCCGATTTTCCCCCTTTTTTTATAAAACTAAAAATAATTTTCGATTTTACTTTATTCCAATGATGTTGGGCCACTATTATACACAACTATGCCAAATTTCATGTCGATAGCTTTAATAGTTACTGAAATAATCGACTGTGACAGACGGACGGACGGACGGCCGGAGAAAGTCTCACCATAAGGGTTCCATTT
This sequence comes from Oeneis ivallda, assembly GCA_029955525.1. Lineage (NCBI taxonomy): Eukaryota > Metazoa > Arthropoda > Insecta > Lepidoptera > Nymphalidae > Oeneis > Oeneis ivallda. The sequence continues at coordinate 6,990,568 of JARPMR010000025.1, read as the reverse complement.
TTACCATTTTGGTACGGAACCCTAAAAAGTTCTTGACTCAAAAGTTTTATTGACTTCTGAATGGTCTGTCAAGAAAGTTGACAGGTTGGTATTCCTACAATTACCTGTACAACGATTGACAACGTAAGTTGAATTTTTTTCAAAGAAGAAAGTCGTAAAATCCGTGTGTACTTGCACAATCATTGTAGGTACATAAGCAGGTAAACCTAATAATATTTTATGCGTTATCGACCGAGCGAAGCGAAGGTCTTTGAGTCTACTTGAGTGAATTTGCACTTGTCCGTCCGTCCGTCCGTCCGTCTGTCAGAGCCTTATAACTTCTGAATTACTGAACGTAATTACTTCAATTTTAGATATAATATGTAAACCGATGGCCTCCAGCCGAAAATGGCTTAAAAAGTTATAAAAATCTTTATTTCAGGGGGGCTCTCATAGAAGCGAATGCGAAGAAAAAAAAAATTTTGCGTTTCATAGGTTTACAGTACCTCATTTTAAAGATAATTTGGAACAGAGTACAAAAGTTTTTTTTTTTAATTTTTTTCCTAAAATTGACGAAATGGGGGGCTTTCAAAGTGGAGATTATATTTGACCTCACAACGGAATAACCATTGAAAGCTGGGGCTTGAAAGTTTTATAATTTTAGCGTAATATCATGTACTTGAACAACAAATATTAAAATTAGATAAATGTAATAAGGAAACTAAATTATTTAACTTTTAATGAGCTGCAACAACAGAACTTCACAATGATGTCAATAGATGGCGCTCTCATCTCATATAGCAAATGCAGCTATATGTAACATATTATTCAATTAAAATTATTATTTAGTCATTTAGCAAACATCAATAAAACTTCACGTTGCAGTTTGTTTTTACATGTTTTCTGATCGTGTCGATAGTTGACGCTGTGTACAAGTAATTTAATTTGGATGTTCCAAAAAACTATACCTAAGTTTGATTGAGGCCTTGAGGATTTCACTATAACAGTTTCCTAACCTTTACGGGCTACCTATGTTAAGTTAGTTGACACTTTCTGTCAACTTTGTTATTACGAACCTCTACGGGACAACTAAAGGTGAAAATGACATTGGGATGTTAGGATTGTATTTAGGGGCTACCTACGTAAAGAGACTTCTACAAAGGGGATGATTTAGGTATGGTTGGTGAAAACGGGCATAATAATAATGTCAATTTTGATCGTCATGTATCTATTGAATGAATAAGTAATTATGGGAAACCGTTACCGCGAGGTCTCAGTTCGGGGCGAACCACTAGTTAGTTCTATTTTACTTTAAAAAAGGAATTTCAGCCCCTAATTCAATGGATGTAATTTTGAGCTTTGTTTGAAATTGGGAATTTAAAATTTATGAATGGTCTCTGGTCTGGACTTTGGTAATGGCTAGTTACCAGGTTAGACGAGGCGCCAGGCGATTTAGCATTCCGTAACGATGGCATTAGAAATAGATTAGGGGTGTGGGTTGAATTTACTACCACCTTAAACTGCGTCGTCACTTACCATCAGGTGAGATAGCAGTCAAGGACTAGCTTGTCATCGGATAATAAAAAATTATGGCATTCAGTTAAGATTTTCTCCATAAAGTATGTGGGGGCGCGTGTGTGGCGCAAAGTCACCCCTTCGAAGGGGATACTTTGCACCAAATTTAATTTAAATAAAAATTATGTTTCTGATTATGTGCCACTGTTTATTATTCAATAAAAATCGGCCAAGTGCGAGTCGGGCCTCGCTCTTTTAGGGTTCCGTTAAAAAAAATTTAATTAAAATATTTCCATGTACCCATGGAAATATATTAATTTAATTTTTATTATTTGTTATAGCGGCAATAGAAATACGTAATATGTGAAAATTTCATCTATCTATTACGGTTTACGAGATACAGCCCGCTGACTGACGGACGGACGGACGGACAGCATAGGCTTAGTCATAGGGTCCCGTTGGTACCCTTTGGGTACGGAACCCTAAAAACCATGTTAGATATCCAGTCTTTCAGTCACTATAACTCTTTTAGTTTAAAGGATATGACATTTATTTGATATTTACTAGGAACATAACAAAAATTGGTGCAGTCACCCCAAGTTACGGTACCTAAACTTTTTTTGTTTGATGGCTCTCATCTGATGGTAAGTGATGATGCAGTTTAAGATGGTATTGGGCTAACTTGGATTTGATATTAAACTTCAAAACAATCTGAATAAGTTTTAAATACATAGGTATCAAAAATAGTGGGGCTGCTGGGTATCAAAACCACATCTCTCAGGAGTCGCACCCTTCCATTTGCAATTGGTTCTGTATGATGTATGCAATTCTCTAAAGCTTAGTGGTTAGGACTGCGGTGTCCTATTCAGGGGATCACAAGTTGGATCCCAGGCATGCAGCTTTGACTTTTCTGAGTTATTAATTTATTCTTTTAAATGTGCATTAAAGCAATTAAATATCACATGCTTCAACGGTGAATGAAAATATCATGAGGAAATCTGCCTAAGAGTTCTCCAAAATGTTCTCAAGGGTGTGTGAAGTCTACCTGCAATTTGAATTGAGGCAAAATGGTGCACTATGGCTTATAATAACCCTTCTCTGAGAGGAGACCTGCGCTTAGCAGTGAGACGTTAATGGGCTGCTCATGATGATCTTCTTCTTTTTGCGGCTATGCAGGTCCTGAGGCCCTGTAGCACGTCGACCGTCGCCGGTTCATTGTGCTCGCCACTTTAAAAGCTCCTCTCCGATACTCGTTGCCGCCAGGAACAGCAGCACTTTTTTGGCTGGGATGAGTGTAGCCTCCTCAGGGTGCACAATGTGTTTCCCTAGATGGATGCTTCGTTTATGCTAATGCATAAACGAAGCCCGCCCGCCCGCTTACTAACGCCGTAACGGGCCCGTTACTGCCCGCTTTAATAAGCGGGGCAGTAACAGATAATATGCAGCGGCGTTTCCGCCGATTCCTGGCATAGCCTGCACATATCTGAGCCCTGGAGCTTGAGGTTATACATGTGTCTATTTAGTCCACAATGTCCCGTCAAAGCTCGCACTAGAATGCATAGGTTTTTCCTACTAAGCGCTTGTGCCTCAGAGGCAGCCTTCTTATTGAACGATCTCACTAGCGTATCATAGTAGCAATAGGTTAACAGGGTGAGTTGAACCAGGCTCTTAGGAATATCACAGACAGGTTCGGGCCCTATCTGCCATACCCCAGCACCAGTTTTTGCAAGTTTGTCAGCATTTAAAAATTGCTCATAATGATACTTAAACCTGTACTTTTTCAGGACATTGAATCAAATACAAACAAACCCTGGATATTCTTCCACACTGGGCCGAGAGGCAAGGAGGTAGACGACCACCTGTTTGAGCATAGCAACTCTAGGACTTTCAATGCATTTGAAAACTTCCAATACATAGCCGCTGCCATGATGGCTTATGTAATCAGGAATTATAAATTTTGATAGATTAATAAAGTTTTACATTATTAAAGTGAAGTGTATTCTTTTTAGGGTTCCGTACCAAAATGGTAAAAATGGAACCCTTATGGGGAGACTTTCTCCGTCCGTCCGTCCGTCTGTCACAGTCGATTATTTCAGTAACTATTAAAGCTATCGACATGAAATTTGGCATAGTTGTGTATAATGGTGGCCCAACATCATTGGAATAAAGAAAAATCGAAAATTATTTTTAGTTTTATTAAAAAAGGGGGAAAATCGGGGGTTTGAAATTTCAAAGTAAAATAACTATACCGAGTGGGGTATCATATGAAAGGCATCAAGACTTGTGCATTCTAAAACAGATTTTTATTTATTTCTATATATAATAGTTTTTGATTAATCGGCCAAAATGTCGAAAAAAATACCGTTCCCCCCCCTTATCTCCGAAGTTTACCAATCGAAAAATCTGAAATAATTATGGTCAATAGAGGTTTATGTATATTTTACAGGAAAAATAAAAGCAACGTGAAAATTATTTCAGTTTGATTAAAAAAGGGGGAAAATCGGGGGTTTGAAATTTCAAAGTAAGATAACTATACCGAGTGGGGTATCATATGAAAGGCCTTTACTTGTGCAATCTAAAACAGTTTTTTATTTATTTCTATATATAATTCGGCTGTCAACTGTTGTCAGAAGCACTAGTGCTCTCCAATAATTTCGTGATTTGCTAAGAAAAACTGTGATTTAAGTACTAAAAATACTACCAAATTGTAGTTAAAGTGTCCATCTCGTGGTGATAGTGTTATACAGCTCTAAAATTCACTATTAAATTTGGAATAAGCGATTAATTAACTTGAAATCGATCAGTGAAAACAATTCTACCCCCACAAAATTTTATAAATCAACAACCGACAAATAATTGCTGTCAGTGTCACTATCGTAAGATAGGGTTGCCAGAGCTCGGAAAAAGTTGCCACATAAGAAAAATTTTCTACCAATTAGTAGAAAATGGACAAACAAATGGAATTACTTCTACAAAAAATAGATGAGAAAATAGACCCGAAGATGCATGAATTAAAAGAAGATTTCATGAAGCACACCAGTTCAATAACCTCAAGTATTACATCAACAATAGAAGAAAAGCTGAATCCACTGGTTGAAGAGAACCTTAAACTTAACAGTGAGGTGTCGACACTTAAAATGAAAATCAGTAAGTTGGAAAGGGAAGTTAAGAAAAATAATATATTACTTCATGGACTAGAAGAAACCGAGAAAAATAACAATGAGCTTATGACTTTGGTTGTGGATTTCTTAAACAAAATATTAACTGAGAGAGGAATACGAGAATTTGATATGTGGGAAATCAGTGAGATACAGAGGTTGGGGAAAAAAGAAGACAAAAAGAGGAGACCAATATTAGTAAAACTTACTTTGGCTTGGAGAAAACTTGAAATATTAAGAAATAACAAATATTTCCCAACATCCACATATGCCACTGAAGATTTTCCTAAAGAGGTCTTGGAAATAAGGAAAGAGCTAAAACAGCAACAGCAACAAGAAAGAAAAAATGGAAACTTAGCAATAATTCGATATGATAAATTAATAATTAAAGGGAAAATAAACCAAGAAAAAGGGATTGAAAAGAGGAAACGAACCCCGTCAAACTCACCACCTCAGTCTAACAGCGATGATAGCCCACAACCAAAGGCTCCAAGTAAAATAAATAAAACAAATGCTTTTGAATATATGAACCGCTCCAGACAGAACTCACAAACCGAAAATAGCAAGCAATAGTAATCAAACAAAATCTACCCACAAAGGCCGAACAAAAGAAAAAACACAGAAACAAACAATAACAACAAATCACACTCCCCAAGCCGGCTGGTCCCCGTGGGGAATAACGACCATCACCCTCCATCTATTACAAGGAAGATAAAAAGTGAATCTTTACAAATATGCACATATAATGTGAGATCCCTCTCTTCAACTGAAAGATATCTTGAACTTACATATGCTCTTGAAAATGTTAACTTCGACATTTTGGGTCTTTCTGAAGTTAGAAGAACAGGCTGCAATATAGAGGAATACAAAGACTACATTCTATGTTACATGGGAGAAAACAAGGGTAAACACGGGGTTGGCTTTTTACTGAAGAAAACATTTAAAAACAAAATAATTAATTTCACAGGACTATCAGAAAGGGTTGCTCTGTTAAAATTGAAACTAGAAGACTTACACCTCTCACTAATACAAGTCTATGCACCTACAGAAAAAGCGAGTGAAGAAGAGATACATATATTCTAACACACCATCACAGAAGCACTTTCCAAAGCTGACGACAAAGTTATCTTAATGGGCGACTTTAACGCTAAAATAGGACACCCCAAGGAAGGCAAGAACTTAATAATGGGTCAGTACGGATATGGCGATCGAAATGACCGGGGCGACCTACTGATAGACTTTGCTTTCGAACACAAGCTATCAATAATGAATACATATTTTAGGAAAAGAGAAAACAGGCGATGGACGTGGATTTCACCTGATCAAAAAACAACAAATGAAATAGATTTCATACTAACAAGCCACCCCCAACTCATCACAAACACAGAAGTGCTCAACAATATAAAATTCCCCTCTGACCACAGACTTTTAAGAGCCTCCCTCGATTTAAAACAGCCAAGAAAAGATAGGAAAAACTACAAACCTTCAGTTACAAGTCTAAAAACTGACAATGAAATGAAAAGTTATAGGAATAGCCTGCATTCACATCTAGAAACCAATTTTAAAGAGACTCTGAGCATCCAAAACTATTACAACATTTTAGAAGAATCTGTGTTACACAGTTTAAGCACCAGTAACCAAGAGAGAAAAAAACAAAAAATATTTAGTAAAGAAACTGAGGAACTAATAAAGAAACGAACTGAACTAATAAAAACAAAACCCAAAAATAATATCATAAGAAAAGAGCTAAGTGAAGTGTTCAAAATTACCAACAAATCTATTAATCAAGACTACAAAAAGCATAGACAGGACATAATCACAAGGAACCTTACGATTTATAGAAGTACAAAAAGAGCCTTTAAAGACCTGAAACTACAAAAAACGTGGATACAGAAGTTACAAGACAACACAAGGGAAACAAAAACGAGAAAAGATATTATCAACCATGCCACAAATTTTTACAGAGAAATGTATAAGAGAAAGATACATAATGACACTCCACAAACACAAGATTATAGTGATTTCAGAACAGCATTAAACCCAATAACTGAAAGAGAAGTGTACGACCACATTAGAAAGCTAAAAAATGAGAAAAGCCCAGAACCGACGGTATAACCAACGAAGCTATTAAATTAGGGGCACCTGTTCTACTCCACCATTTCACCAAGCTCTTCAACATGATATTAGATGCCGAGATAGTGCCAAAACAGTGGTGCACTTCAGAAATAACACTTATCTATAAAAAAGGAAATCCATTAGATATAGGCAATTACAGGCCAATCAGTCTGATGGCGAGTACATACAAACTGTTCGCATCTATCATCCTAAGCAGAATAGCACCTACAATTGATGACTCACAACCAATAGAACAAGCAGGTTTCCGTTCGGGTTTTAGTACAACTGACCATCTACAAGCACTGGAACAAACAATGGAGAAGTACAAAGAATTCAACAAGCCTCTATATCTAGCATTCATCGATTACAGTAAGGCTTTCGATACAATTAGTCATAACTCAATCTGGGAAGCACTGAAACTCTTCAACGTCGATAGAAAATATATAAACATTCTGAAGAACATATATGCTAACAGCACTAGTAAGGTAAAACTGGAAACAAGAGGTGACCCAATCAAGATTGAAAGAGGCGTGAGACAAGGAGACCCCATCTCACCAAAACTCTTCATAGCTGTATTGGAAACTATCTTTAGAAAGCTAAACTGGGCTCACAAAGGTATTAAAATAGGCAAGAGATACCTAAACCATCTAAGGTTCGCAGACGATATTGTCATACTGGCTGAAACACCAAACACACTTCAGGAAATGATATGCGCTTTAGCTATGGAAAGCTCCAAGATAGGTCTGGAAATGAATGCAAACAAGACTAGAGTAATGACGAATAGCTATGAACAACCAATATGGGTCAAGGGAAATCGCATAGAATATGTTAAAACTTATACATACCTAGGAAAACAAGTGACATTTAGCAAGACAAATAATGAAGAGGAAATACAAAGGAGAGTAAACATTACATGGCAAAAATATTGGTCACTAAAAGAAATCCTAAAAGGCCACTACTCCCTGAATCTTAAGAAAGTAGTAATGGACACTTGTATACTACCCTGCCTATTATACGGCTGTCAAACATGGGTTCACACTAATAGAACCAAACAAAAAATTACAACCACCCACCACACACCACAGAATAAGAAAAATTCACAAAGTGCGAAGTACAAAAATTAGGAAAAAGACAATGCTGACAGATGCTCTAACACAAGCACTAGCACTAAAGTGGCGATGGGCAGGACATATCGCAAGGTTCACTGACGATAGATGGACGATACGAACCACTAACTGGAAAGGTCCACTAGGGAAAAGAAAGGTTGGAAGACCATACAAACGGTGGGCTGACGACGTAGCCCAGACTGCTGGCACAAACTGGCTGACCCTTGCCAAAGATCGGGAGCATTGGAAGCGGATGGAGGAGGCCTTTACCCGATATGGGACTACATCTCCAATAAAAACTGATACAAATAACAATACTAACTAGAATAAGACAAACACTAACACAACTAACACTTATTTCATCTAAAAGTAATAATACAAAATTGTAAACACCATGAGATTAGAAATAAAAGGCTTATTATTATTATTATTTTGCTATATATTTCGACTCTCACACCCGCGTACAAAATAAATATATATTAAGCCAAAGTAGAAATATAATAAACATAAATATAATATATACATATAATAAACTTACATATAGATTACATAAATAAATACTTGTAGCGGGCGGAGGATTACGCCCCGGCAGGGGAGACCAGACGGCCGGGGGTCAGGGCGACAGGCTGAGAAACCGACGGACTATCCTAGCCGAGTCTAGCAACACCGCTTTCTGCATCTTGGCCGCGAGCGAACTGCCACGGAACCCCAGTCGCCTCAGATGGTGAGCGAGGCTGACTGGGATCAACCCATTCGCAGAAATGACGATTGGGATGGTTTCAGTGGACTCCACATGCCACATGCCAGTAACCTCGTGAGCCAGATCTAGATACTTTCGTTTTTTCTCTGTCTCCGCTCTCACGAGGTTCTCGTCATGTGGGATGGTGATGTCCACTAAAAACACCCTCGACTGTGCCCGGTCCATCAGCACGATGTCAGGCTTATTCGCCAGAATCGTCCTGTCTGTGATGATGGACCGGTCCCAATAGAGCCGGACTCCGTCACGCTCAAGTACCGGCACCGGTGTGTACCTATAGTACGGCACTCTCTCATCCAGGAGACCGTACTTCAGAGCAAGCTCTTGGTGAAGGATTTTGGCCGCTTGGTTGTGTCTGTGCAGATACTCAGTGTTAGCAAGAGCGGAACATCCCGAGAGCACATGCCTGAGTGACTCACCGGGATGGCGACACGCTCGACAGATGTCGTGAGTGCCATCCTTCAGGATGTACTTTCGGTAGTTCCGCGTCTTAACCACCTGATCTTGTATTGCACACACAAAACCTTCGGTTTCCCCAAAGAGGTCACCGGAGCGCAGCCATTGCACGGACGCTTTTTTATCTACGTGAGGCTCATTAAGAGCTTTAAAAAAGCGTCCATGCAACTCCCTCTCCTTCCATACGGTCTCCCGGTCAGAGGTGCTTAGTACCACCGGTTTCTGCCACTCGAGTTTGGCCAAAGATAGGGGAGTGAGTCCTTTATCACATTCTATGACATCTCTATGCATTGGACACTCCCTCTTCGTCTCAAAGTAGGTTCTGAGGCTGGATATCTCCCGATTATGCATGGTCTTGACGCTTAATACGCCTCGACCACCACGTTTTCGGGGTATATACAACCTCACAACAGACGATTTGGGGTGGTGCATGCGGTAGAGAGTCATAGTCGTGCGGACTTTTCTATCCAGTGCGTCTAGTTCGGTCTGAGTCCATCTGAGTACGCCAAAGGTGTACATGAGAACGGGCATGACCCAGCCGTTATATGCTCGGACCTTATTGGCGCCCGACAAATAGCTTTTACAAACTTTTGTCAGGCGGCCAAAAAAGACCTCGCAAACTGACTGTTTCACGTCCGCCTCCTTCACCCCCACGGATTGTGACATACCCAGATACCGGTATGACGCAGTTTCAGAGAGGGTCCTGATGTTGGATGGCTCGAGATTGATCTCGGCCGAATGAGTAACCTGTCCCCTCTCCACATGTAAGACCGCACACTTGTCTAGTCCAAGCTCCATCCTGATGGAGTTGCTAAACTCAGTGGTGATATTCAGCAACTCCCTCAGGCGGGTGGCATTGGGTGCTAGCAGCTTGAGGTCATCCATGTAGAGAAGGTGAGGCACTTTTGTTCCTCCTCTCCGAAACTGAAAGCCTGTCCCTGAACTCTCCAGCAAAGAGCTGAGAGGGTTCAGCGACAGACAAAACCATAATGGACTCAGACAATCGCCCTGGAAGATACCCCGCCGTATCTTGATCCGGTCACCCGCAGCCGCCAACCGCTCGCCATGGAGACAAAGGATCGTACTCCATTGCCCCATACACTCTCCGAGGAAGTCTCGAACTGTACCATCGACTTTGTACAGCTCAAGGACCCTCAAGAGCCATGAATGGGGCACCGAGTCGAATGCCTTTTTATAGTCAATCCAGGCGGCAGAGAAATTCCGGCGATTGCGTTTGACCAGTTGGCCCGCGACGGAGTCGATGAGAGGGAGCTCCTTAGTACCACGACCACCGCCCCGACATCCGTTCTGAGCCCCAGACATGATGTTGTTCTCGTCTACGTGACGGGAAATCTTTTATTATTATTTATTATTAATTATTAATTATTATTATTATTATTATTATATATAATAGTTTTTGATAAATCGGCCAAAATGTTGAAAAAAATACCGTTCCCGCCCCCCCCGCCCCTTATCTCCGAAGTTTACCAATCGAAAAATCTGAAATAATTATGGTCAATAGAGGTTTATGTATATTTTACAGGAAAAATAAAATCAACGCGAAAATTATTTTCTTCTTCTTCTTCTTTATCAACCGATAGACGTCCACTGTTGGACAAAGGTCTCTTGCATGGACTTCCACAGGTCTCGGTCTTGCGCCGCCTGAATCCAGCGGCTCCCTGCGACTCGTTTGATGTCGTCGGTCCACCTGGTGGGGGGTTTGCCAACACTGCGCTTCCCGGTGCGGGGTCGCCACTCCAGCACCTTGGGACCCCAACGACCATCAGCTCTTCGAACTATGTGCCCCGCCCATTTCCAATTCAGTATCGCGACTCGCTTAGCTATGTCGGTGACTCTGGTTCTCCTACGGATCTCCTCATTTCTGATTCGATCCCGCAGGGACACTCCGAGCATAGCTCTCTCCATCGCCCGCTGAGCGGTCCTGAGCCTACTTATGAGGCCCTTAGTTAGCGACCATGTCTCGGATCGGATCGGAAAATTATTTTAGTTTAATTAAAAAAGGGGGAAAATCAGGGGGTATGAAAGGAGAATGGGCGGTTTCGTCCCCAGTGGTGTATCAAGTTGTGATATATGTCATTTGAAAGGTCATGATAATAGCTTCATTTTATTGTATGACACCAACTGTGAGACTCGTGCAGGGAAAGAACGATGTTATTTTTTATTTTTTTATTATCTTCTTCTTTATCAACCGATAGACGGGCAAAGGTCTCTTGCATGGACTTTCACAGGCCTCGGTCTAGCGCCGCCTGAATCCAGCGGCTCCCTACGACTAATTGATGGGATTCTGCCCACAATGCACTTCTCGGTACGGGGTCGCCACACCAGCACCTTGGGACCCCAACGACCATCAGCTCTTCGAACTATGTGCTCCGCCCATTTCCACTTCAGTTTCGCGACTCGCTGTGCTATGTCGGTAACTTTGGTTCTCCTACGGATCTCCTCATTTCTGATTTGATCTAGCGAGGATACTCCGATCATAGCTCTCTCCATCGCCCGCTAGTGACCCTGAGCCTTCTTATGAAGACCACAGTTAGCGACCATGTCTCTGATCCGTAAGTCATCACTGGCAACACGTACTGTTTGAAGACTTTAGTCTTCAGGCACTGAGGGATTTTGAACTAGAAGACATCTCGGAGCTTCGCCAATGCTGCCCAGCCGAGTTGGATTCGGCGGTTGATCTCGTTTTCGAAATTGGACCAACCTAGCTGGACTGTGTGTCCCAGGTATATACACTCGTCCACAATTTCGATTGCAGAATTCTCAACGAATACTGGGTGGAGTGGAGCATGAGCATTGGACATGATTTTCGTCTTGCTCATGTTCATTTTCAGGCCCACCTGTTGAAAAACCCTGCTGAGATCGTTGAGCATTGTATTGAGGTCTCTCAAATTCTCTGCTATGACTACTGTCATCGGCAAATCGCAGGTGAGTGATGTACTCGCCGTTTATGTTGATGTCAAGTCCGTTTCAATCCAGAATCTTAAAGACGTCCTCCAACGCAGCGGTAAAGAGCTTCGAGGAGATCACTTCTCTCTGTCGCACTCCACGCTGTGAATGGATTGGCCTCGTAGTCTGGTCCTGGTACTGACATAATTGCGTTTTCATACAAGCACTTCAACACTTGGATATACCAGCAGTCAATCCGGCATCTCTGCAGCGACCTCAATACAGCCCAAGTTTCCACCAAATCGAAGGCTTTCTCATAGTCCACAAACGCTAAGCAAAGTGGCCGGTTATGCTCTTCCGTCTTTTATATATAATCTACCGCAGCGTATGAATGTGATCTATTATGCCAAAGCCTTTTCGGAATCCGGCTTGTTCGGGAGGCTGGAAGTCTTCAAACCTACGAGCAAAGGCGATTCGTAATGACTCTCAAGAACAACTAAAAAACCTGACTCAGCAACGAGATGGGTCTATAATTCTTCAACAAAATATTATCACTTTTTTGAAGAACCGTTATGCCCTCGTGAATGAAGGAATTGAACAATCGCTTAAAATCTTGTACTGGTTTTCTACCCGCTTTCAGGAGTTCCGCAGTGATTCCTAGAGCTGCTTGAGAACCATACTAATCTCCTATAGGCTGACGTCCGGGATATCTTCGGTATTGTGTCGGGTCAGTTTGGCTCTGGGATCTTTGGCCAAATCTTCAACAGGTTTTTGTGTCATAGTATATAACTGTTCATAGAAGCTCTCAACCTCTCCCAAGATCTCAGGTCGAGAAGAGACGAGACGACTGACCGATAAACTGATCTCTCGCGAACACTTAGCCTCTGTTTCGCTCGATGGTATCTTTAATACACTTGCTATTAAAGACACGAAGGTCACGAGTTTGTATTTGTACCATAGAGATCTGCCTTTTAATCCTCTGGTAAGCAGCCGCGTCTGCCGATGACTGCAGCCTTATCTCTTGTCTCTCCTCCATGAGCTTGAGAATATGCTCAGAGAACTTTTCGGTTCTTTTCCTCCGATGGGTCTTAAAGAATTTAGACCCAGATTTTGGACAGTTTCCATAACCCTGTTGTTTAGATCGGCCCCAGAAACGCAGTCTGCTAGGCAATTGAATCGGTTCTGCAGTTTGAGTTGGAAGGTTTCGGGGTTTTGGATATGAGCACGAGAAGGTCAGAGAGCTGACTTCCCTTTCCAGCTTTACATTTAAATTCAACGTGCCTCTTACCATCCGGTGATCGCTCCCGGATTTCACCCTATTGATCACAGGGACATCATCATACTAATACGAGTATTATAAATGCGAAAGTGTTTGTTCTTCAATCACGCCGCAACAGAGCTACGTATCGACGTAATTTTTTGCGTATAGTTGAGGACCTGGAGAGTGACATAGGCTAATTTTTATCCCGGAAAATCAAAGAGCTCCCGCGAGATTTTAAAAACTAAATCCACGCGGACGAAGTCACGGGCATCAGCTAACTGAATATATGCCACTTGGTCGACATAAGGAATGAAAAAACCGTATAATCTAAAAAACACTATCTTAAGTTCACTATTTTAAAAAATTAAATGATTTCTAGTTTTTTTTCTGCACGTGTCTCATACTTGGTGTCATATAATAAAATGAAGCTATTATCATGACCTTTAAAATGACATAATATATCACAACTTGATACAGTCTGGGGACACAACTCACACAAAGGTGCCCATTCTCCTTTCAAAGTAAGATAATTATACCGAGTGGGGTATCATATAAAAGGCCTTTACTTGTTCATTTTAAAACAGTTTTTTATTTATTTCTATATATAATAGTTTTTGAGTAATCGACCAAAATGTCGAAAAAAATACCGTTCCCCCCCTTATCTCCGAAGTTTACCAATCGAAAAATCTGAAATAATTATGGTCAATATAAGTTTATGTATATTTTACAGGAAAAATAAAACCAACGCTCTAACTAGCATAGTTTTTTTTATATTAACAATAAACCTCTACAATCAAAGTTAACGATAAATAAGCAAATTAATATAATATTATCGTTTTACTTTTACTTTTGGAGTACGGAACCCTCGGTGCGCGAGTCCGACTCGCACTTGGCCGGCTTTTTTTTTTTGAAGAAGTTTATTTTGATAGATAAATAAAGTTTTACATTATTAAAGTGAAGTTTTTGAAGAAGTTTTGCCAGCAGCTTCGCTCATGTTAAGATTGATTTTTCCAACCCCTATTTTACTCCTTTAGGACTTGAATTTTCTAAAATCCTTTCTTAGTGGACGCCTACGTCATAACAGCTATCTGTATACCTTTCAGCTTTATCTGTCCAGAGGTTTGAGCTGTATGTTGATAGATTTCCTTTCATTTTATATATTTAGATTAGGGTTGCCATCCGTCCGGGTTTCCCCAGATTTGTCCTAGTTTAGAGGGCATCCGAGGAGAGTTCGGGCAGGGCTTCATTTGTAGTCCAGGTTTAAAAATGTAGTCTTGGGCCGCCCGCAACTCAGTACGATTTTTGTTTAAAAATTTAATTGAATTTTGTTAGGTTTAATATTTTAATAAGGTTTTGTTTTCATAATAGAGTATTAATAATTTGTGTTTTATTTTAAGAATAAAAATCTGATTATTATAACAATTTGTAACAAACTGTAATAAGATGACATTTTTATTAGACTAAGTTTTTTATTACACTGACTATGTTTAAAAAAAATCTGTTGACATGTCCTGGTTCTGGGCTCTAAAATCTGGGGTTTTCACGTGACTTGTCTTGGTTGCCAAATTTTAGAGATGGCAACCCTAATTTTACCTACACACTTTAAGGTTCCTCCTGAAAACCAGCGTTGCAGCTTGCTGCAGCTTTGTGCTGAGTGAGGAGCCTTATTTGTTCACAAACTACTTTATGAAATAGCCTAAATCGTCTTTAAGCGAATATTGTAAAATTTGAATTGAGTTCGTGAACAAATAAAACATTTATCTATCTATCTATCTATCTATAATTTAGACAAACAGATTTGAAAGTGCTTTCAAATCATCAAATGAATCTACCACTGGTTCTTCAAGTATTCAACTATACCCATACAAAAATACACATCAATCAAGTTCCTTTCTTGCTGTGTGTTTGAAGAACATACCAACAAACACACTTTGCATTAATTATATTGCTGAAAACATGTTTGTTATTATTAAATGAAACTACTGATCAAGTTTTGAATGAACTACATTACAATTATAAGGATTTAAGTTAAATCAAGTTTTCTTAGAATAATATTTTATTAACTTAATAATATTTACATACCTACATTGTATCAGCTACTTTAATAATTAATCAGTTTGGTTCTTGTATTTTCCGCGCAAAACTTTGGGCAAGGGGATTACACCAGGGCAAGGTACTTGACCATATACTTCACAAATACATGGCCTTTCGCAACCAACACCGAAGTTCGCCGGATTGTCCTTCTTTTCAGCAGCAATCGCTTCAGCTTCTAAAACATCTTTGGACTTCCCAACAGTATTCAATAAATGTTCTAAAATATCCTCCTTAGGTTTATTATCTATATCGACCAAAATTTGCCTTCCATCTTCGAAATAGCACTTGATAAACGGCGATGGTGTAAGGTTCTTGAACGTAGCCACTTGAACATCCGGGTTTTTGTACTGTATTTGCGGAAGATACCAGAAAACGAACTCTTTTGCACCAGTGTTGTTTTGGCCGTTTATGTTGTAGGCGACAGAGAAAATTCTTATTTTATCTTTGAATACTAGCTTTCCAGCGTTTAAGTAGTTTAGTGTGCGCCGGATAGGAGCCCTTCCTTTCATGAAAGGCATTTTTTATTTTAATTGAAAGAAAATATGAAAGTAACAAAATAACCTCAAAAATATAGAGCTCAAAAAGTTACAGCTCAAATTGTCAAATTCCAATCCAAATTGATTTAGACCATGGTAGGTAGGAAATAGATGGAGATGAAGTATATAAAGTAACTACTAGTCAAGCCGGGTGCCATCCGCCATTTTATGAGCCTTATGTACAACACATTATGTATTCACTCGGTTGAACTTCAGCTGTCAGCCTGTCAAGTAGTTGCGTGTTATTGGATTTGTGTCAATGGAGTATCGACTTGTCGATATTATTATAGGTGACGTTAAACGACTTGAATAAATTCTAATGCATTAGGTACTGCTCATCACCATATTATCAGATAATACAAGAAGTTTGGTGTTTATAGTTGTAGTAGTATATCATTTGTCCGGTTATTTTAATACTTCACATAAATAATAAATGCTAGAATCTAATACCTCTTTATAATAGATGATAATGTCCGTGTTTTCTGCTGTCGTTTCCGGCTAGTGAAAACTTAAAGAAAAAAATGGATGGGTGCTATAGGCGTGGAAAATATTGTGCTATAGGCGTGGAAAATATAAATATAACACACATCCCTCTACATAAAATATGAAAAGATCGTGTGATACATTTCTTTTCTGCGGTAAGAGCAAGAGGTGGATTTAATAATAATCCCTGTGCAATTCAATTACCGATTTTAACCGATTTTTATAAAACTTCGTAACTATCTGTAATTTGGTCCAACTTAAAAGATAGGATAGTTTTTGAATTGGGATAGTTTATTTGTTTTATTTATATAGATAAGAAGCGGTACGAAGTTCGCTGGGTCAGCTAGTAATATATATAAATTACGTGTCACGTTATTTGTCCACGATGGACTCCTAAACTATTTAACTTGTGTGATAATAATATATTGTGTGATATAAAATTAAATTTAAATTAAAGTGATTTTGATCAAACTTCGTTACTATCTGTACATTTAGTCCAATTTGAAAGATAGGATAGTTTTTTTTTATTAGGATAGTTTATTTGTTTTATTTATATAAAATATAAGTTGGCGGTACGAAGTTCGCCGGGTCAACTAGTATTCTATATTTGTTTATTTATATGTAGGGCATGCAGATAGCTGTCTCATGCTAAGCACGTCATGTTTCGACTCTACCACCGCTTATAGAAAGAAATTCTACTACTATGAGCCAGCAAGTTGCTCTTTTAATGAAAAGAAATAGTGGTTTATAATTAACAAACGATTGATACATATTATAATTTATAAATGAGTACTTTTTTATATATGGTGATCTCTTTCAATTTCACAAAACGGCAGCGAAACTGTTTGGATATTCCAAGATCTTTAAAAACCTAAATCCACGCGAATAATATGTACCTGATAGAGTACAAACGTACGTTACGTAATTATTATAACCTATAAATACTACGTATACATAAATGCTTGATTATCGCTTCACTCCTTATCGATGTCGATAGTTTCAAAGCACACTCCCTAATGGGCGGCCATTTTATGAGTTTTTTTCTGTAGGTATGCACCCGATTTTTGTAGGTAAGGCACCTCCATGTATTTGCTACCTTCATGATTTAGACTGTCTATTGTCTATTGTCTCATGACAAATCATAGAACTAGGAATTGCGACTACGTTCACAGACCAGTACCAACTTGTACGTTCTCAAAATGACATTGACTTAATAGACATTGACAATCACTGAGACTGACCTGAGACAACATCTACACAGTACTTTTAGGCTTTGGGTTCTAGACATTTGAGTTTGACCTGTTGACCTCTCAAGTCTCAATAGGTAAAATATTGGTAAAATAAACTAAGAATAAGAACAATGATCGTTCACAGAAATGCCAGAAACTGATTAATTTGTTATTTTACTTTCAATGATTTTACCTACTTATTTTTTAATAAAGTAATTATTAATAAACGTAGAACTACGTGTCCATTAATGGCAGTTTTTTGACAATCCGTTGGTACTCTTATGGCACTCGTGCACTATTTTACCAAATTCTTTCAATATGAAATGGATTGGAAATAAAACCAAAAAACGATTTGATAACACTTAAAAAATCTAAATATTTTAATCACAATTTTAATGCCAAAAACATGAAGTGTAGTAAAACGGCTGGCTAGTAGCTACTCATAATGAAAAGCAAAAACTATTATACGTACCTAATCCGACGCAATGAAGTGCAACAGAGTGCCAAAAAATCCTTGCAAAATATGTCTTCAGAAAGTCACCACCAGGAACGGTCTCCAATGCCAGGGCGTTTGCGGAACTTGGGTGCATTACAAATGTCTGAACTACACTCCTGGAAAAATCCAAGACATCAAGGCCGGGGTTATAAAAGTCATGTGCCCATGTCCAAATTGTAATACAAGTGAAGCTAAGGAGTTTCTCACCAATCCACCATTTTCGTGTAACAACTCACTATGTCCGGCGAACTTACCACCGGTTTGCGAGTCGAACGAATGCACAACCAAATTGAAAAAGCCCATACCTTGTTATCCACCTTGCGTGTGTGCTACTAATAATTATTCTGATACTGATACGTCATGTAAGTCAAGTCAGTCGCCGCCGAATGCTGGTTATAAATGTCCATCATCATCATTAGCAACCCATCAACGGCTCACTACTGAGCGCAGGTCTCCTCTCAGAGAAGGGTTATCGACCGAGCGAAGCGAAGGTCTCTGAGTTTACTAGAGCGATTTGCACTTGTCCGTCCGTCCGTCTGTCACAGCCTTATAACTTCTGAATTACTGAACGTAATTACTTCAATTTTAGATATGATATGTAAACCGATGGCCTCCAGCCGAAAATGGCTTAAAAAGTTATAAAAATCTTTATTTCAGGGGGGCTCCCATACGAAATGGGGGGCTTTCGAAGTGGAGATTGTATTCGAGGCTAGATTTCTAAAACCACTTTGTTTTAAAACTTGAAACTTACACATAATTTGAGTTATATTCTGTACTTGAACAACAAATACTAAGATTAGATAAATATTATAAAGGAACGAAATTATTTGAGTTTTAATGGGCATCAATGTTTTTAACAAAACTTCACTATACTGTTACTAGATGGCGCTGTCTTTAATATTGTAAATATGCATCCCATCCACGAAAGCAGATGACGATTGACGTCATCAGATTCGGCGCGTTTTAATTACAATATAATATAGTTAAAACTACCTTATGGGAATTATGGGATACCGCGAGGTCTCAGTTCGGGGCGAACCACTAGTAGGCCATAGTCCACCACGCTGGCCCAATGCGAATTGGCGGACTTCACACACCTTCAAGAACATTATGAAGAACTCTCAGGTGTGCAGGTTTCCTCACGATGTTTTCCTTCACCGTTGAAGCAAGTGATATTATTTAATTGCTTAAACGCACTTGACTCCGAAAAGTCAGAGGTGCGTGCGTACCCGGGATCGAACCTGCGACCCCCCGAATAGGAGACCACAGTCCTGACCACTAGGCTATCACTGCTTCCTAAATGTAAATGTCCATCGTGTTCTAAATATGAAAAATCTCCTGTTGTTTACGTTTATCCGCCAGGTCCAAAGCAAGGTGTGGCACAAGGCACTCAAGCTTGCCCGCCGCGATCTAATAATGCTTCGTCAAACAAATGCCCAAAAAAAGATGATTGTTGCTCTTACTCCTCTTCGTTAGCTCCGAGCCAGTCGCAATCGCTATCAAGTTTTCAAAAAAATTCTGATATTTCAGGTGAGTTTTGGCGCATGCACAGTGTTTGTGTGTTGAAAGCTAGTAGGTATGCCCTTACTATGAGTATGAGTATTGAGTCATGAGATCATTGGTATCAATGAGGCTTACGATATGGCCAACATAAGAAATATTTTTTAACTAGTTTTTTTAACCATGGAACTAGGAAAACGACTATGCTTTTACGTATTTTTAAGCTATTGCATAGCTTTTATCGCGGGCTTTGAACTAGGACAAACAGTTTGAGCGCGGCGACCGAATCAAGAAATTCCGTAACGAAAATAAACCTAACACCGTCGTTCAGTAAGCGTTTAACATTTTAGAGGTTCACAAGTAGCTCTGTTTGGCGCAGTGGGCGAGCGGCCGCTTTCTTTACCGTATGGTGTATGATGTCGCAGGTTCGAATCTCACTCGCGAAATAGTGACAGTGCGCTTTTCTTGTTTGTTTGTTTTTTAATTATTTTTTTGCATAATTTTTCATCATTATCAACCCATCATCAGCTCACTACTGAGCGAGGTCTCCTCTCAGAGAAGGGTTATAGGCCATAGTCCACCACGCTGGCCCAATGCGAATTGGCGGACTTCACACACCTTCGAGAACATTATGGAGAACTCTCAGGTGTGCAGGTTTCCTCACGATGTTTTCCTTCACCGTTAAAGCATGTGATATTTAATTTCTTAAACGCACTTAACTTCGAAAAGTCAGAGGTGCGTACCCGGGATCGAACCTGCGACCCCCCGAATAGGAGACCACAGTCCTAACCACTAGGCTATCACTGCGTCACACATAATTTTAATTTTTACTATGCAAATAAAATTGCATAAATATTATAATTGCCATAAATATTATAGTTGATAAAAAATGCTATGCAATAGCTTTACCGCGGCAGTCCCCGAGAGCCACTTAATTTTTTTTATTTTAATAGGTACATGTAAAAAAGAAAATATGCGACCTGTCTCATCGGATTCCCAAATCTCGTGCACTGAAAAAGGAGGGGATCAAACGGAACTGTATTCAGTTATCCAGAATTTATGTGACATCGTCGGTAACCTCTCCACGCAATTGAAGGATCTGATGTGTAATTTGGAGAAAAGTAAACATTAAACGTTATATTTATTAAACACTTAAATATCGATTTAGTTTTATTTTTCATTCACCTCTGATAGGCCACACTCCCTTGCTATTGGCCTAAAAGCATTGTTGCAGCGAGAATGCCATAAATTCAGTCAATCACTGCAAACTTAACTAACAATGATTCAGGTAAATTCATAAAGGACTCTGTTCCCAGAGACCCTTTATCCGGGATCGTAAAAGTGTCCTATGTCCGTTCGCAGGCTAAAAGTATGGCATAAAACAAGTCTGGTTTTTGCAGGATGCTTAGTAGGTATATATGTGCCAAGTTTCAATTTTCATTTCAATTGGATGAAACCTTGATGAATTATGGATGAAAACTTTAAGGATGGTTATACGGGTCTGCCCGCGAAATTCAAATTTAATGTAGTTTTTCGCAATTTGTAAACTAATACGTAATACGACAAAGTAGGCTTATAGCATTCTAATTGCGCCAATGGCAGTGTCATCTTCACAGGTTTATATAAAATCTTTACTTGAAAGTGTCCAGTTTAAGAAATTAGTCAGAATATCGAGTTGGACGTGAGTCTACTCACAAATTGGCTAAAACCAAATTAAACTTGAATTTCGCGGGCAGCCCCGTATAAAGTTATATAGACTATTATAGTATAGCGTATATGCAGCTATAGACAAACTCCTCTGTTTGTATGAAAAAGTATGTGAAAAAGAAAATTAATGTAGTTCCTGTCATAATGAGTCTGAAAGTGGATGTCCATTTGTCAATTTTGGTGTCACAGGGTTCTCCGGCCTTCCGTAAGTTTCTCCAAGTTTTCTCCATTACTTCTCCGCCAACATCCTTAAAATGGAATTTTCATAATGGCAAGATACGATATAACACCTAAGGAAAAGATCTACCTTTAAATTTTCGTCATGACCATCAAAACTTAACGTTTCCTCTACCAACAAGACACCATGCCAAAATGCAATAAAGTAAAGAACCCTTGCAAAATATGTTTGGGACAAGTAACAACGAAGAACGGGCTACAATGTCGGGGCGCTTGCAAGACCTGGATGCACTTCGACTGTCTAAACTACACTCCTGGGAAGATAAGGGACATCAAAGCCGGTATCATAACAGTGACGTGCCCTTGTCCAGACTGCAAGAGCCTACTGCCAAGGGAGTATCGGAAAGTTGAATCTTACAGCTGCAACAACTCATACTGCCCAGCCAACCAAGCACCAAAATGTGGAAATGAGACGTGCCCGATTAATTTCGTGATACCACCAGCACCAGAACCGGAAAAAGGATGCGCTTTGAACAAATGTGGGCAGAGTTGTAAAACAAACAGTATCCCCCATTTGCCTGATCGTCCCCAGCCACCTCCACGACCTCCATGCAAGCCGGCACAGACTTATTCCCCACCAGATTGTAGTGGCTCTTCATCCGCAGCTGATATACCAGGTGATCACGGTCGAAGAACAAGTGCTGACATCTCTTTTGACACGCTGGAGAAAATGTGCAACACAGTTGGTCAACTCACCGACCAAATTAACACTCTGATGAGAAAAATGAAGGACAATGCTGAAATGAAGGACAATGCCAGAAAAAAAGAAGCACAAAAGAGGGGTGCCACTTGTGGCATTCTGGACTGTTCGCCGCGAGGCACGAAGTCGAATTGTCCCAAGCCTTGTTACTGTCCAGATAATCCGGGTCGATAGTATTTTTCTTTAGCTGTGTGAGTGGTTTCACGCAGCAAGACGTAGCCTAGTTCAGCCTACATTAGTATTTAGTCGATTGGAGAGTACTTTAGTAGCTAAAATAATAGGTACTAAAATAAAATCGCTACTGCCCGCTACTGCCCAATAATCGTTCGCAGTTTGTTCGAGTTCAGTTCACAAGTGCGATGCTAACTAAACATGACTAAAACGAAAGGTTCAGACTTGTTTAGCGGGTAAACCTGTGAATAGAGACGTGTGGTGGGAGGCACTACTCGCCCGAAAATAGAACAAAATGAATCCACTCGACAAAATTTTTAGTGTTCAGATACTTTTAGTTACTAAATTACTCGCTACTCGACTAAACACTAATGTTGTCCGAGCTATGGGACGCGTTATGCACAGTGCATATGAAACCTGGCTACAAGTGTAAAAACCATACTTAAGAAAATAAGAACGTCGTAAGCGCCCGGATACGTTCGTCGTTTCCGCATTTCTCCGAAACATTTTCTGCGATTTGAGCCAGCTAAGGAAAAACATACCTACCTACGACCCTGATACAAATACCTAACATATTTAATAAAAGTAAAAAGTGGCCTCTAAATCATTTTTATTTTAGTTTTATTTTCAAAGGATAAAAAGTATTTACGACTTTATCTAGGAATTTTCCTATTATATATATGCAAAAAATCTAGTTTTTTATTTAGGTGTTACATAAGGAATAACGAAATTCTTTTGCTATATTCAACCAAACAAAAAAAAACTGTAATAAGTATATCGGTACCTGCAACGCACCTCTCGCGCTGTAAACAGCCGCTCTTTTATTATTAGTAAGGCTTAGATTATGGAGTAAATATTCTTACAAGTAAGTAGTAGGGATTCAAAATAATAACTAATAAATATCATGTGACTAGAGGTGCCCGCGTCACAATATATAATAGTACTACGTACAGAAGTTTCACTCCTTTGATGTTGACTACTTGTCGGCGCTTTAATAGCCTACTTATTTTTTATTAAATAGATAAATCACGCACGCAAGCTAAATTAGACTTTATAGCTCGGCGCGAGAATCCATATTGCTTTGGATCTGTTTGCCTTCCTACGTCACGGACGCCGTGGCGTGGTTGCCTAGGGCTGTCAACAAAGAGTAAGAAAATACAGTAGGTATAAATTTTAATTATTTATTTATTTTTCCATAATATAAACAAAGAGGTACACACACACGTACATACGCATGATCTATTAACTAGACACCGTCATGAAGTACTAGTCCTCACAATCACCAGACCATCCTATCGTCTGCGTAAAGTGCAGAAATCCTTTGTTTGGTCGAGTACATACGCTTTTATAACTTGATTCCGAAACAATTGACAGATTTGCCATTACATAAATTTAAACAGTGTGTAAAAACATATTTAATAAGTAGAGTAGGTTGCTTGGAAGCAATCTTGTAACACGTAAGTCATGTCTTAAAATGAGTAGGTATTTGAATATTGGTATTCAGTTCGATGCCTTAACATGGGTAGCCTAAGTATGTCACGCTCACTTTAAACATTTCTGTGGTGGTGTCGTGTGGTGCGGGTTGCTACGTTCCCTCAAATATGATTGAGCGAAGTAACGGCTGGACCATGCGTCATGCTCGTGAACGGGTGCCTCCGGCGGGAATGGTAACAACAGTTAATTTCTGTAATTAGGTACCTACATAGTGTAAGTATATCTGTAGATAATTTATTGTTTACCCTAATTATTTTTTCGCTACGTAAATAAATAACTAGATAGTTTAGGTGTAATTTGAACACACTGCGTACAATACTAAATAATTTTAAGTAGGTATCTTCTAACCTTAACCTTCGGTAACGTAAAAAAAAATCGGTCAAGTGCGAGTCGGGCCTCGCTCTTTTAGTTCCGTTCCGTACTTATGATCAAATGACTTTTTTTTAACTAGATACATATTTAAATATCTTAGTTCTTAGATAGTACTAAATTAGCATTTAAATGGGAAAAACATGCTCGTTTGTTTTGGCCACAACTTTGATGGCCCCCCATTTCTTCATTTTTGAAGCTAAAAAATAATAAAAAATGTATTTGAACACCACTTAATGAGTTCTAGACGATGACATCCCACATGCCAGGGTAAAATAAAATTTTATTTCGACTCCTTTTTCATGTATGGGAGGGAGCCCCCTTTATTTTTTAATTTAATTTAATTTTTATTATTTGTTGCTATAGCGGCAATAGAAATACATACTCTGTGAATATTTCAACTGTCTACCTATTATGGTTTACCAGTTACAGCCCGCTGACAGACGGACGGACGGAAGGACGGACAGACGGACAGCGGAGGCTTAGTAATAAGGTCCCGTTGGCACCCTTTGGATACGGAACCCTAAAAATGATAAAGAATCCTCTTTTGTGCTCATAAGGCATCCATCCACACAACAATACTTATTAAGGTTGCAACGAATTTTTGCCATTATTTCATTAGATGCCCATCCATATAAATGACTACAAATATTTTATCCTACAACTAAATATACTAAACCTAAACTATTTAAACCAATATTTACAAAAAGTATTTACGCGTAGGTAGGTAAGCAATGTTAAAATCAGTAGTACGAGAATCAAGAGTGAGACAGGCCTGCCCACGTCTTCATCTTCATTTGAGTTTTCGTGATGTAGGTAACTTAAGTACCTACCTAGGTAGGTACTTACGTTTTTTACACTATGTTGTGGGCAGCTGGATACCAAGCCGATTTAACTCATGCAACTTTGTTAGAATAATATAATAGAATATAATATTTCCACAATGAGGGGAAGTTCCAAAAAAGTGTAACGTAAGTATAACAGACAAAAATGAGCAGATAGGATGATACTTTCGCATTTATTTTGAACTGGCTGCAATTCCCGCGCCTTCGTCCGCGTGGGAATCGTGGTTCTTAAAATCCCGGGGAATCCTGTTTTTTCCGGGATTAAAGGTAGCCTCATGTCACTCAATCCGTAGCTACGTGATAGAAGAATTAACCAATAAACAAACACCCGCATTTTTATTCTGTTATTTTTCCAAATCCAGAATGAGAATACAGACCTTTACCTACGTATTTAACACAGTGGATGTTGTTGTTAAAGCTCAGTTACTTAGTTTGTTTCCTTTATCATTATTTTAAAAGTGAGCGTAGGCACCCTTACGTGGTTGTAATCCAACGTACTCACACAAAAGACTTTAGTTCAACGTTTCTGAAACGAGCCGCTAAGATGTGGAACGCACTTCCAGCATCTGTGTTTTCGGACAGGTATAACATCAGTACCTTCAAGACAAGAGTGAATAGGCATTTTCTAGGCAAGCGCGCTCCAACCTAGACCTCATCAGTGCTGATCCAGTATTGATTGTCGTCAAGCGCAAGCCTATCTCGAAATAATTTTTTTTTTTTGTTTTATCTGCAGGCCTAGCATGCACGTCGAAGTGATATCTCGCGAAGAGAGAGATATTGTCGATGTAGTCTGATTTCTCGTTTACTCTTTTAAACTTCAAAATTCGAGAGAATTACGTCGCCGCTCGCCACTCGCCATGCTAGAGTTCGTAGAGAAAAATAGAGAAAATAATTTTGTCTCTACTTTTGACGTAATGAGACGAAACATGGTGTGCAACCATGTTAGTTTCGATAGAGATATAGAGATAATACGAGAAAAGGGGTAGACAAAATTTTCTCGCGCGTGGCCTGCTAAGCACGTGCAGAAATCGTGTTATCGCCTATAATATGGCAATGGGTTGAGTCGAGCTGAATGAATTAATTAATGAAGTAGGTATCACAGTTTTATTTTTACCGTGCTTATACCCGACTACGGTGAAGCAAAAGGAGGGGTTATGATTCTAGCAGACTATGTATGTGTCTACTCATGTACTGAGCCGATTTTGGTGAATGAGGTGTCAATAGATACGTTATTATTATGGCCCGGGTACTTCCTACATCCTACAAATATTATAAATGTGAAAGTTTGTGAAGATGTATGGATAGATGGATGTTTGTTACTCTTTCACGCAACAACGAATTAACCGATTTGGCTGAAATTTGGAATGGAGATAGCTGATACCCAGGATTAACACATAGGCTACTTTTTATCCCGGAAAATTATTTATTTTATTTTATTTTTATTATTCTGTACATATTAAACTTAATAAATATAATAATAGAATTAGTGGACAAAGGAAAAGCTTATCTCTAAGTAGAGATTTCTTCCAGCTTCCCTCGAAAGTGAGTAAGGTGAAATTATAAAGTGGTATAGGTCTGAAATGTACATCCCTACAATATACCATAAAATTACATATATACATACTATACCTAAATAAATAATATAGCTACAAATATACACAAATAATATATAAATAATATAAATAATACATACATAAATACATATAACAATATACCTTATATAATACATAAAGCGAGATAGTGCTCCTTTACTCTAAATTTAAATGTGTGTATTGACTGACTGTCTCTAATATGCTCGGGAAGTAAGTTCCATAAGCGAGTAGCTTCAGAGGAAAAAGAATATTTGTAGAAAATAGTGTTAGAAGGGATAATATCGAGAGGTTTTTTGGTGACGCATGCCCGCAAAGGTCTTGCAGGTGGAAGTGATACCTTAAAACGCTCTCGTAAGTAATTAGGAGAAGAACTATTGTTAAGAATATTATAAAGAACAGTTACAATATGCAAGTTCCGGCGAAAACGAATTGGGAGCCACTTTAATTGACGACGAAAATTGGAGACGTGATCGAATTTGCGCAGTCCGTATATAAAGCGTATGCACAAATTCTGAAGTCGTTCGAGTTTGTCAAGTAGCTCTTCGGTGGCATCTAAGTAGCAGACGTCAGCATAATCAAGGATGGGTAGTAACAAGGATTGTGCTAACATGATTTTAGTACGTAAGGGAAGGAAATTCTGCAGCCTCCTCAACGAATGAATAGAGTAATGCAGTCTTTTACTCACTTGATTTATGTGAGCTGACCAGACCAGGTTACCATCCATAATTAGTCCTAAGTTTTTAGCAGTACATGAATACACTATAGGTATACTAGCATACACAACTTGGGGCAGATTGTTAAAATTTATTCGGTTTCTTAGCGGTCTGCTGCCAATAACCATTGCTTGCGATTTATTTGGGTTGACCAGAAGTCCGTAAGAATCAGCCCATTCTTTAATGGCAGCAAGATCATCGTTAATGGCAGTAATTGCAGAGTCTAGTTCAGATAAAGGCGCATGTCTATAGAGCTGCAAATCGTCTGCATAAAGATGGTAGCGAGAAGAAAGAGTTTTAGTAATTTCATTAATGAAGACTGAAAAAAGAAGAGGCGATAGTACGCCGCCTTGTGGAACACCAGCAGAGAGGTTAGCCCAGTCTGAGCAAGCATCATCTGTGCGAATTCTCTGCTGGCGACCATGAAGATAAGAGTGGAACCAATCAATCGCAGAAGAAGATATGTTAAGGGAGCGTAGGATACCTAGGAGTATGTCAAAGTCAACTGAATTAAAAGCGTTACTAAAATCCAGTAAGACAAGAATAGTAAGGTGTTTGTTGTCCATGGCATAACGAATGTCATCAGTGACTTTGAGCAGGGCTGTAACGGTACTATGGGAGGGGCGGAAACCGGATTGGAAAGGACTTAAAAGATTGTTGTTATAAAGAAAAGAAGATAACTGTTTGAAAACAGCATTTTCTATAATTTTTGAAAGGATAGGTAAGATCGAAATAGGACGAAACTGTGAAAAAGAATTGGGATTGGGGGATTTCGGTAAAGGGATGACATGAGCCATTTTCCAGTCACTTGGAAAGACCTTATTTGTCAAAGAGAAATTTATAATGTGGGTGATAATAGGTACGATAAGATCTATCACAAGTGCCAACATGTCACGGCTCAAGCCATCACTCCCCGTAGCTTTAGTTGAGATGGAAAGGATACTCTTCTTAACGTCTTCCTCTGTGATTTCTCGAAGACTGAAAGTTTCGCCCATAGGTTGGGTAGCTTTTGCTAATTTTTGGAGGGTTAGTAACTTTTTAGAATTAGAGACTACAACCGGAGGAGTGGAAAAATAATTATTTAATGCATTTAAATCTGTTGTAGTAGAAGATGTATTAAGAAATTTACCCACACCTAGGGACTTAAGAAATCTCCATTTTTCAGGAATAGAATATTTATCCATTGAAGAGTGAATATAGCGGCGCTTGGCATCCCTACACATCTTATTGCAGAGATTACGCAATTTCTTATAGACTGCAACGTTCTCGTCAGTCGCCAATTTTTTGCATTTACTCTTGGCTTTGTTTCGTTTAGTCATTATTTTTTTGATTGAGTCAGTGAGCCAAGGTGCTGGTAAATGTTTGATCCTGACAGGTCTAAGTGGAGCATGTAAGTCATATAATATGGTAACAATGCTGTTGAATACTTTAACTTTTCCATCAATATCTGATGTATTTAACACAGGTGACCAATCAATTTTCAGTGCATCATCTCTAAGACGGACCATATTAATATTCTTGAGATTACGCTGCAGAATAACCTTATGCTTACGTTTAGAAGGACGTGCTTTATAGCGGAGAAATAGAAGATCATGATAAGAAAAAGGCGCAGTGAGTTGACCATGCGCAAGAACATTAAGAGGATTGGAGCAGATTATTAAATCAAGAAGAGAAGGATCAAAGTGTGGCGGAAAGTGGGTTTCTGAGAGAGGGAGTAAGGTCATGTTAATAGAAGACACTAAAGACCTTAATTTATGTGATCTGCTATCATTTTTTATAAGGCATGTGTTGAAATCTCCCATTATAATAACGTCTGTATAAGAAGGTGTTAAATCTTCGAGGAGTTTTTCAAATGAGTCAAAGTAGTTGATAGATGATGATGGACTATACACAACACCAACAAGAAATTTGGAGTGGTGAGTATATATTTCGAGGAAGAGGTATTCCAGACTACCAGAGTAAGTAGCAGGGGACTGACTTATAATTTTAAAAGTAAGGTTGTTGCGCAAGTAGATGCATACACCGCCACCCCCTTTATCCGTACGGTCGTTACGAATAAGTGTGAAATCTGGCAGTCTGAAAAGTTCAGAAGAAAGAGAAGGTTTAAGCCAAGACTCGGAGATGAGGATACAGTCAACTGCAACGCCACTAAAAGATGCCAGAAAGTCTGAGTAGTGTGCCGGAATGCTTTGGGCATTAATGTGTACAAAATTGAGACAGTGCGAGTCAATACTAAAAATACAACTCAGTTTATGGTCTAGTGATAAACTGTCATTAACGGAATCATTACTAGATAAACTTTGGAAATCATCAGAAGACGAGCACGAATAATATTCATCATTGCAAGGTACATCAATCATAATAAAATATATATAATATATTATACTACAATATAATTATACAAAAAAAAATACTTACGAATAAATAATTTTAAAATTAAAAAAAAAAAAACCTTTATAAATTTCAACCTTACCCGCAACCGATGGCTAATCTGGGAGAAAAATCATCAAATTACATACATAACTTAAAAAAAACAAAACAAAAAAAAAACTGACAAAAAGACACCACTTACTTAACAAATATGGCAAAAAAGCTTACATAATATCAAACAAAGATTAAGCCCTAGATTAGTTGAGATTAAACCTAAGTTTTATGTGTTACATTAACAAACGGAAGAAAAAAAACTAATTTATAAATAAATTGGTAATACTCTAATCTTTTAAGGGAACGTTACAACAGACATTTTAATTACGTCACAGCTCACAGAGGCTGACAAGTGACAGCACACATGATGCGTTTAATGTTATTATAATGTCATATGTCAGTGTCGTCATAAGTTTTAAAAATAATGTCAGTGTCACAACAATGACGACAATGACCAAACGAAAATAAAGCAGATAGGCCTACCTACATAACAGGGTTAAAAAAATAAGAAATTTAAAGTACCTACAAGTTAAATGAAAGTGTTGAAGTACCTAAGTAGTACTGTTACACGACGACAACCCGTTATAGTACATATTAAACGCACTATTGCTACACCTGACCGTGTTATAACGACTTAGTACACTAATCACTTTGAAGTGGTTTTAGCGTTGCGCCGTGGTCTTGCAAGTTTCTGTTCCTGCGAGGCCGGAATAGATGGATATTTATTAATCAACAGGTCTAGTTCCGACGATGATACGATTTTGGCGCGACTTTTATCCGGCAAGGCAATAATAATAATACCGTCAGACGTCCAACAACTTCTCAACCCGAAGTGTTTTCTGGCCAAAACAAATAGTTCTTGCCTAGGTTTTGTCAAAAATTCCGTAATCGTTATGCCAGAACCTTTAAGAGCAGTTTTGGAGTTCCATACTGCAATCCGGTGCTTTAATCCAGTAAAGCGAACGAGTATGGGTCTAGGCTTTTCAACTTGTTTCACACCTAAACGATGACATACATCCACACACAAGTGATCAACACTGGGCAACTTTAATTGTTCACTGAATATGGAGCACAACTTGGTGTCCAGCTGCTCACTGCTGTCTTCGGGGACGCCATGAAAAAGGAGAACCTTTCTCCGAGAGGCTGCTTCGTGCTTGTCAAACCCAACTACAAGGAGTTGTTACTGTTGTCGCAGCATAGCCAATGTTTTATAGACTATGGACTTGAACTGCGCGTAGTCAGCGGCCAGTGAAGCAAGATCTCCGGAGGTGCTTGAGGTTCCAGATGTCTTCACTCCAGAATGTTGTGCAAGTGCTGTGTCAAACTGATTCATTCTCTCTTCAACCATTTTTGCGATGTCATCCATACCTTTTGCTAGTTGACTGTGTAGGCCCATTATTATGATGTAACTTGAATTTAAAGTGAGTGAAAACAATTGCCAGGTGATGCAGGTAAATATTAGAACATTTATTACTAAATTATGTGTTTAAACGATTATTAAATATTTTAAAATTTTAAAAAATACAGAGACACAATTACTTTAGATGTTATCTTTTCGACCTACCCACATGACATTACAGTTCACGCGGGAATTAAAAACTTTACTCCACGAGGATGAAGTCGCGGGCATCATCTAGTATGTATGTATATATACGAAGAAAATCCTACAATAGTATTCTATGTTTTTGAAGAAAATAAATATGACAGATGCTATCCAATTTTCCCGCAGAATCATGGAAGAAAAAAGACTACGTAGTCGTTTTCCTAGTTCCATGCGCAGAATATAATATTATACACCATGGAACTAGGAAAACGACTTATACACAAAAGTACCCTGTAACCTACTTGGAATATACTTATATATGGTATCATAGAGTAATAATATATTCATGGAACTAGGATTTGCGACTACGTATAGAGGTATATTGTATTGGTAAGCATCACAAGTTACGTAGTAACTAATACCTAATCTGTGATCACAAGCATTTGTCAGCAAAGCGAACATAACGTCCTTCCTTGATAGTTTTCAAAGGTCAAAGGAATTGCATGGCCTTCGGAATATGCGTTTTGTTTTTGAATTATGTAGATAGGTATCACGTAATTAATTAGTTGATTAGTATAATTAAGCCAAATTATCTATTTTTAAGCGTACCTAATTTGATTACTTCCTATATCGTTGATTATAATACTCCTGTATTACAATCCTCCCTCTGAGAGCGTTGCTCCTAAAAAAGCGGGTAGGTACATATAGTAGCTATATCGGAGAATGACATTCTATTCAAAGGTGTGTGAAGTCAGCCAATTTGCATTTAACTTTCTCTGGAAGGAGACCTGCACTCAGGTAGTGAGTGGTTGCTGATGACGATGATGATATTATGATGATTTCAAGGTTTGATACGAGTAAGACTGAGTTTCCACGGCGCGGTTCGCGGATCGCGCCCGCAGCGGTTGCGGGCCCTCGGCCTCCGTAGAATGCAGATTTGTATGGTAAATGAAGTCTCAATTATCACGGCGCGGTTTGCGCCCGCAGCGGGCATGGTACTAGTGGTACGGCAACCGCTGCGGGCGCGGGTGCGAACCGCGCCGTGGAAACTCAGAACCGTCTTAGAAACGTCAAACAAAAACAAGCTATATTTTTGTCTGTTTTATATTACATAAGTAATTATGTAGATTAAATACTATTGGGTCTCACCTGCGAAATGCGAATGCAGGTCAAGTTCAAGTACTTAATAAATACAAATCAATCGAATTCGAATTGATATCAGCGATAACACACTCACAGACAAACTTAGGTGATATTGTAGGAGGAGGTTCTCAATTCGTTGAATCTTATTTTTAATGTATGTTCACCAATTACTCGAAGACGCCTGAACCGATTTGGAAAATTCCTTTTTTGTTCCAAGGGGTATACTTCCCCGGTGGTCCCATTGAAATTTTATCGAAATAGGTCGAGCGGTTTTTAAAATATCAACAATAAAGTAAAAGTACATTTTTGTAGTGGCGCGGGCCGTTTGAAGTCGGTTTTTTTAAAAAGAATAACAGTATACCTACAGTATACCTACGTCTTAACAGTATACCTACTGTTACCTAAGTATTCCTACTAGTAGTATTATGCAAGTGAGATGTGAACTGTGCGCGTTATCCAGTTATGACTTATGGATCCGAAAGATAAGACCTGCCTGGCGATCGCGTAACTTTTATCGCTGTCCTTAAAGGACTATTTCAATGTCAAAACATGGTTTTGGCCAATAGGAGAAGCCCAAACTGGACTTTAAGGACTGAGAAAAAGTTAAAATGATATTTTAAAGTGCTAAATTTTATTAGAGTCAAGTGTCCCCCCCCCCCCCCTCTGCCAGCTAAATGGTTGTATATAGGATACAAGAAAAAATGCACAGTAGTAGTATATATAATGAATTTTAAAGGAAAACTATCACGGCTAAGTAGGGTTCATTAGTTAAGGAGTTATATCTGTTTTTCCCAAGTTAGGTATTACTCGTAGTGTAAGTTGCATATTTTGTAGTATATTATAGTATTTAAACCATGGAACTCAATATTCATAAATAAAATAAAAGCACTATCCTAGGTCAGCAATAATATTTTATATTAGAACCCTACCCTACGGCCGGTTTTTTTTCTATAGTGTTTCACACTCAGTTATCCTCTGACATGGTGTCAGAGACTTTTTTAATGTGAATTTTGCTCTGAAAAAGTGCCTACTCATGATGTTCGTCAAATGGGAATGGCAATGTTGTTTTTTTTTTCTTAATTATTAATAGTGTTAGGCATTGGTGATTTGTACTGTTCTCCTCACTCTGTTCACTCAGGGATAGGCAACCATGTCGCAGAGATTAATAATATTATGATTTGAGAGAAAGTTCAGAAAAAAAGGAAAAAAAATCGAGAGCGCACAATTAATTAATTAAATAATACAATCGATTATTTATAAATATACTTATACATACCTTTATATAAATAAATTATTCATACATGATCTCCGCAGATATTTTTTCTCATTATTGTTAACTTATCGATCGATGTTAAGGTGGAAGACACAGTTCTGCCCGCGAAATTCAAATTTAATTTTGTTTTTCGCAATTTGTAAACTAATACGACAAAGTAGGCTTATGGCATTCTAATTGCGACAATGGCAGTATCATCTTCACAGGTTTATATAAAAATCTTTACTTGAACTTGAAAGTGTCCAGTTTAAAAAATTAATCAAAATATCGACTAATTTGTGAGTAACTCACGTCCAGCTCAGTATTTTGATTAATTTCTTAAACTGGTCACTTTCAAGTACAGATTTTTATGTAAACCTGTGAAGATGATAATTCTACTGGCGCAATTAGAATGCCATTAGCCTAGTTTATCGTATTCGTTTACAAATTGCGAAAAACCAAATTAAATTTGAATTTCGCGGGCAGACTCGTATAACCTTAAGTCTTATCTCAGTCGTTAGTCATAGGAAACAAGTAGGACGTTTCACCTGCGATCGTGGTTCAAGTTCAATCGCAAATCGCAACACAAATCCGGCTCCGACGATTGCTATCAGCGATAAGACAGGTTTAAAAATATAAGCTTCCGCAAATTACCATTTAATACATAACTAATGTGATTTCTGTTATCAAATCGTCAATCTAATTAAATTAGAAAGGATTTCAGAGAGTTCTGCTGGTTTAATGACTGTAAACTGAATGAACCAATATTATAAACGCGAAAGTTTGTGAAGATGGATGTATGTTTGTTACACCTTCACGTCACAACGAATGAATCGATTTAGCAGAAAGGAATAGAGATAGCTCATACCCAGGATTAACACATAGGCTACAAGTTACACCGGAAAATTAAGTTGCGGGCCTCATCTCGTAAATAATAAATATAGTTGAGCCAAATCTGTAATTTTCACTTGATTTTCACAAGGTGACTTTTTATCATTGAAAGTACTTACTTTCAAGGATAAAAAGTCACCGTCTCCAGGTTCTCAACTAAGACGTATATCCACGGAAAAATCGCGGTTGCTTCGTTGCTGTGCGATTGGAAGACATACCAAGAAACAAATATACTTTCCTCATTTTTTATAGTATTAATTAGGATACTTAAGAAAAAAACACAAAAATCAACTGATTAAATTATTACGTCATTAATTTAATATAAAAAATTCTTTTTAAAAACCGACTTCAAACGCCCGCGCCACTACAAAGTATATAATTTATTGTTGATTATTTGAAAACCGCTCAACCGATTTCGATAAAATTTAAATGGAACCACCTGGGAAGTTTACCCTTTCAAACGAAAAAGAATTCTCCAAATCGGTCCAGGCATCTTCGAGTAATCGGTAAACAAACATAAAAAAGATTCCGACGAATTGAGAAAGTCGGTTAAAAACTTTACAAAAGATATTATAAATGAAATTAAAATTTGTTTTAAAGGAACTCCAAAAATAATCAGAGGGCGAGTATTATGCGACTCCTCGCTAAGATTATCCAAATCTATGCGTATAATTAATTGGTATTCATTCGAAATCAGTCCTTAAGTAGGTACAGGATGACTACATCGGGATTTTAAAATAGGGCCATAAGTTTTTAACCGTGATGACAATAGAAGAGAAATACTCCTACACAGCTATACCGGGGAAGAAAATCAAAATGGACAAGAGTATAAAATATCAACTGATCATCGTAGCGTGCAGTAAGTATAGCTAGGTATATTTCTTATAATTAAAATCCTCCTAATAATTAGGGCGAGCGGAGCGAGATCTACCACGATCCCACAACCTGAGCATTTTGTGGTACACTTTACTGAAAAACTATCATGCCTATAGATTTGTGATTTAACATAGTAATTTAACTTCATATCCAGATGTGTTATCTGTCAAAAAAATATATAAATAACCATTAACTTAAAAAATTATTACCCGTTAGAAAAACTACGCGAGCCCTCACAAAGCTCAGCTTTTTGCTAGTTAAAAATAATAAGTGATAACCTATTGGTTAGTACTGCAGTCTCCTATTCGGAGGGTCGCAGGTTCGATCCCCGACACGCAACTCCGGCTTTTCTAAGTTATGTGCGTTTAAGAAATTAAATATCATAAGCTTCAACGGTGAAGGAAAACATCGTGAGGAAACCTGCACGCCTGAGAGTTCTTCATGTTATCAAAGGTGTGTGAAGTCTGCCAATTTGCATTGGGCCAGCGTGGTGGACTAAAGCCTATTATAAACCCTTCTCTGAGAGGAGACTTGCGCTCAGTAGTGAGCCGTTTGTGGGTTGCTGATGATGAATATTATATGATGATGATGAATATATATTTATATAATATAATGCGAAAGTTTGTGAGGATGGATGCCTATGTCAGAGGATAACTGAACTGTAATCCTGCCTAGACAATGCTGCATTGTAAAGTCGACATCTCCTGAGGATGCTCCGGTGTCGGCGTCGAAATTAGTGTACAAGTCTTGTGTGGTGCATGTGAGTGGTGGTGGAATTGCTTGCTTTGGAACTTTGCTTTTTTGCTTGCTTGGGAAGGTGAGCGGTGCTTAGCTTGTTACTGCATGTTTGACCGTATGGTCAAACGTGCAGTTTGACCATATGGTCAACGTTGATGAACGTAGTTTATCCTATATTTTTATAGTTTTTTAGAGAGATTTTACACAAAAAATCTGAATAGATTTTTTCTGTTGGCGGATCATAGCAAAATAATTCTAACCTTTTCTTGCTAATCATGAACTTCCGAAAAGTAACGCCTGATTCTATCCAATATTAATATTTATGTTGGATATATACAGTATGAGCGTATATCCGATCGACAAATTGATCACGTAACTTATCGAAGACAACAGCTTCTCACTTTTGAATTTCGAATGCAATGAGCGATCGACAGGTTTTTGCAACGAACGCAGTAGTAATATACATATACTTACTATTAAAGAACGAACGCGGACCAGTCAGAAGAGAGAAATGAAAAGTCCCATGGGCTTGAAATTAAATTTTGCTCCCGCTATCCTCTGAAGCCGATATTCGTTTTTCGAATAGGTATGATGAAATATTTATTTAGGCCAAAGAAATTTTTTGTTCCCCGAGGGCGTTATTTTGAATTCAGAGCGAAGGGAAGGATTCTAAAGTAGAATACTGAGCGTAGCGAGGATTTCAATATACGCCGCCCGAGAACAAAATATTTTGGCCCCGAATGATACACAATATTTTTCATCATTCCTACCTATGAGAAAAAGCTAGGAGTATCGACCTACTATGTATAGACATTACCTATACGTATATTGAAAGTTTAAACAAAACACAAATAAATTATTATTAAATAATTAAATATTAATATTTATGGGCGTATATCTGATCGACAAATTGATCACGTGACTAACCGAAGACAACAGCTTCTCAAACATTTTTGAATTTCGACACATACTAAAGCACTAACGCGGACCAATCAGAAGAGAGAAATGAAAAGTCCCATGGGCTTAAAATTAAATTTTGCTCCCGCCATCCTCTGAAGCCGATATTCGTTTTTCGAATAGGTATGATGAAAAATTCTTTATTTCAGTCTTGTGTTGTCATTAGAGCCACGGGTTTGTGGCCTTAATTATGCCAACTCAAAGACTAAGTATCACAGTTTCGGAAATCAGATTCTGCTGTGAATAACATAGATACGTAAGGAGGATTAATATTTCTTGTTTGACGTTTTTCTCCCCAGACGAGGGTTGCTGGAAGATATTGCTTTTGCAATAAGGCCGCCTTTGCACCCTGTATTTATTTTCTTTTTCGTATCATCCTGGTATAGTTCTTGCAATTCACGAGGGCGACTGACTTATGGTTGTGTGTGTGTGTCGTATCTGTATAAGTGTGAGCTAGTGCAATGCTCGCGCCTGCCCGCTCCCACCTAGGCTTTGACAGGCACGCACACTTATGCAATGTGCATGTACACGAAGTAACCACAAATAAAGCTCACTCGCCTGCGTGAATTGCAAAAACTTGTACCTATATGGTACTTACATATATTTTCTTGTTGTGCAATAAAACATTTTCTATTCTTTTCTATTTCTCTTCTAGTAAACATTGGTCAGCTCATCGTAGGCTACAGCGTGGGCTGGTCAGCCCCTATCATACCAAAGCTCCAAGATCCGGATCGGACCCCCCTGCCGGATGTCATCACGGACTTCCAAGGGTCGTGGATAGGATCCTTGCTGTACATAGGTGCTATGGTGGGTGAGTGGAAAACCAAATTCTACCCTTTGACTGATCTAGATTGATCTACAGACCGTTCACTATAACTTGTCCCTTGCCGTCACGTTAGCAGCATTGCTTATTTCAAACCGTTGTCAGGGTTTTCATTGTGTGAAGCAATGAAGCCAACATGGCGGCAAGGGGCTAGTTTTAGTGAACTGTCTGTAGATGTGGACGGACGTTACGGCGGTGTTAGAGATGTGTCGACTCGATAATGATCGATTGAATCACTCTGATTCAATCACAATCGATTGGATTGAGTCACGAGTCTCAGAAAGATTCGATCATTTTGACGTGATAACGTCTTATAAATCGATGAACACCGACTGCACGCACGAAAAAGTGTCACGTTCCGCCTGAGCCTGAGCGTGCAAGCGAGAGCGCGGAACAAGCGAGAGAGGGCGATCGGCCCAAGCGTTGGCTTGTGCCGCCAGTCATTGTCAATGTTTCTTTATGACGTTATCACGTAAAACTATCGTCCGTAAACCGACTTGACAACCAATTTTTTACGAAAACGGCAAATGTTAGAATCAGAATTCTTCTTCCACTTCTTTATCAACCTATAGCTGTCCATAGCAGGACAAAGATCTTTTGTATGGACAACCACATGCCTCGGTCTTACAGCGCGTGTAGCCAACGGTTCCTTGTGACTCGACTGTTATCGTCGGTCCGCACCATATAAATCTTAATAACAAGGCAATTGTTATTAAGATTTATATGGTCCACGTCTATTGGGAGTTTTGCCAAGATTACGCTTTCCGTTCGAGGTCGCCACTCCAGCATCTTGGGACCCCAACGGCCATCAGAGGTGCGATAGTCTAAAAATTGCCGATCAAAATCTTATTCATTTCATGGCATTAGCGTCAAACTAAAATATTCCTTGATTGTATTGAAGTCACAAATTCAGTACAACCGATTCGATTGTACTGAATTGATTTCGAGTGGCGTTTTGGGGCGTATCGTACACATCTAAACGTATGAGAATGCATACACGAAATTGAGCTCTAATTTAATGCTATTATGGTTTATTTTACTTTGACGCTAATGCCATGAAATGAATAAGATTTTGATCGGCAACTTTTGGACAATCGGGGGGCAGTTCTTGCTCGCCCTACCATACATTTCATATCCTTATCATTTATATTCCATTGGCCATATTACCATTACCATCCATCACTTTCCAGGACCGTACGCCACAGGATTCCTCTCAAACGTGATCGGTCGCAAGCCGTGCCTGATCATCGGCGCTATCCTCAATATCATGGCCTACATCCTGGTTGTCACCACTACCAACCTGGCAATGGTCTACGCGATCAGGATAGTCAGTGGACTCGGCATGGGTATCACTATCGTCGGGAACATAGTCTACGTTGGTGAGATTGCGTATGTCCTTTTGTTTTCTTCATAACTCTCTTTATATATTGTAACGAAGTTTCTTACCGCACGGCAAGGATTTGGCGGATGGGGGCTAGGTGAAAAAAAGTGTAAAAATTTTCCGTCACGACCCCCTTTCTGCGAGAGATTGATCAAAAATCAAATCTGTTTACTGTTAAGAGTGGGTGTGCGCTCGTTAACAGTAAACAGATTTGATTTTTACAGTAGTAGATCAAGTTTCAATTATCCGAAAAAAAAAAACACGCAAGAATTACACCATAC
Source organism: Oeneis ivallda (assembly GCA_029955525.1). Taxonomy (NCBI): domain Eukaryota; kingdom Metazoa; phylum Arthropoda; class Insecta; order Lepidoptera; family Nymphalidae; genus Oeneis; species Oeneis ivallda. Next base: position 6,950,839 of record JARPMR010000025.1, on the reverse strand, counting down.
TGCCAAGGGACGTGTTTGCGCAAAAACATAAAATGATGAAATTTGTTCGATAATAAAAAATCGCGAAGTTAGGTCTAATTTTTAACCAATATTCATTTATTTTCAATGTGTTGCATATTACAGAGCCAAAATTTTTACATTAAATTCCGATTGATATTATCAAGAGAGTAGCCTAGCGAATTGAAAAGAAAATGAATATTTTACGAGTTACAAATTATTTTGGCGCTTACTACACTCCTATTCCGCGCAAAACGCTTTCTTTTGTCGCGCCTCACATGAGGTTGTGGCTATGTTTTATCTCATCGCGAAATCTGATTTTTTTTGGGGTTACACGCGCTCTTAACGAACGTACACCCACTCGTAGACAGTTCAGAAAATTAAAAGGTTTTCGCAGGAATCAAAAAATCTTAATTCACGCGGATGAAGTTGCGGTTATCATTTAGTAAGATAGTAAAATTATCTATCTAATTAAATTATGATAAATTACTAGAACTTGACTGTTTTTTTCGATGTAGCTATCTGACGTCAATCTCACCGACAATTCTGGACCGATTTGCATGATTTTTTGACCTTATTGTTGGCAATGATTCTGGCTAGATAATTTTAGTGAAAAAAAAAAGAAACGTTGAAACCGACGCGCAACGCTTGCACTATGTAGTTCAATTTATGTGTATAAACAAAAAATAATTTTCATCATACCTATTCGAAAAACGAATATTGGCTTCAGAGGATAGCGGGAGCAAAATTTAATTTTAACCCTATGGGACTTTTTATTTCTCTCTTCTGATTGGTCCGCGTTCGTGCTTTAGTATGTGTCGAAATTCAAAAATGTTTGAGAAGCTGTTCGATAAGTCACGTGATCAATTTGTCGATCGGATATACGCCCATACTGTATCCAATATAAAATATATGAATGTTTAATTATTTAATAATAATTTATTTGTGTTTTATTTAAACTTTCAGTATACGATGTCTATACATAGTAGGTTGATACTCCTAGCTTTTTCTCGTAGGTAATGATGAAAAATAGTGTGTGTCATTCGGGGCCAAATTATTAGATTCTCGGGCGGCGTATATTGAATTCCTCGCTACGCTCAGGATTCTACTTTAGAATCCCTCGCTATGCTCGGGATTGTAGTATAGAATACTTCACTTCGCTCTGAATTCAAAATAACGCCCTCGGGGAACAAAAAATTTCTTTGGCCCCAATTAACACAAATAACTATTTCATTATTGGGGTGTTTGATTCAAAAAATTCTTTTAATAACTTTTCCTTTTTTCAAGCAGCATTAATTTCTTCGATGTTTCAGGTCGACCCACATCCGAGGAATTCTCCTAACGTCGACCTCTATCATGGGTATATCTGGCACACTCGTGGTGTATTCGGTTGTACCCTTCGTGTCATATGTGGCGACGGGATATATAGCACTAGCGATCTGCTTTGTTCACATTGTTTCTTTGTTGTTCATACCTGAATCGCCGGTGTACTATGCTATGAAAGGTAAATACTCTGAATGCATTAATTTTCTGTTATGTAATAGCTGATGCCCGCGACTTCGTTCGCGTGGATTGAGGACTTTCCGGTAGAAACCCTTTTATTTTCGGGAATAAAAAGTAGCTTATCTCTCTCTCCAGGTCTTCAACTATACCTGTTTAAAAAATCACGTCAATCTTTCCGTTGCCGCGTAATTGGAAGACAAATGCGCGAAAAAAGCTCTGCTATCCCGCAGGAACTGTTTGTTTCTCCGGAATAAAAGTAGTCTTCGCACTATTATCTATCTCTGTGCTAAATTTTAACCAAATCGGTTCAGTCGTTGAAGCATGATTCAGTAACAATCATACGTCCATACATCCAAACTTTCGAATTTATAATATTAAGTAGGAATTAGGATAAAGGTAGGATAGTAGGATTATCATTATTAACATTAGTGTATAAGCGGCCTAATACAAATTAGCCCAGGTTGATGTTTTGTTTAAAAAATATACCGATCCGACTCATATCGATTACCGGTATTTGAACATTTCGGTATGTTACCGGTATACATGTACAAATCATCATCATCATCATCATTAGCAACCCATCAGCAGCTCACCACTGAGCGCAGGTCTCCTCTCAGAGAAGGGTTATAGGCCATAGTCCACCACGCTGGCCCAATGCGAATTGGCGGACTTCACACAACTTCAAGAACATTATGAAGAACTCTCAGGTGTGCAGGTTTCCTCACGATGTTTTCCTTCACCGTTGAAGCAAGTGATATTTAATTGCTTAAACGCACTTGACTCCGAAAAGTCAGAGTTGCGTACCCGGGATCGAACCTGCGACCCCCCGAATAGGAGACCACAGTCTTAACCACTAGGCTATCACTGCCACTACACATGTACAAATACATGTACCAATACGTTTTCGGTTGATTAAATTGAAAAAAATCGATGTAGGTATTTACTCGATATTTAACCAAAAGTTTTCCGGTAAATTGAAACCGCATTATTAAAGTCCTGGTTTTGTCTCGTTACCATTTCACTGACAAAAATATACCAATAAGCGATTTGGCGTTACGTTACGTAAGCCAGTTCGATCTTAGACTGCATTGTTACCATCATGCGAGTCAAGAGCTTCATTATCATCATTATGATTGACTTTGAAAAGCATAGTTTGAAATCTGAAGACCCCGTCTCCACGCAAAAGAGATAAATCAGTATTTCGATCTTCCAGGTGACGACGTGAAAGCAGCAAAAACACTGAACCTCCTAGGGAGATCCTCTGACGTAGAGAAACTTCTCGAAACGTACGCCAACAACAGCCAAGCGTCTACCAAGCTCAAGGACTGGATTGAAATTTTCACTATAAAATCCAACAGAATGTCGTTGTTCATAACGTTTACTTTAGGTGAGAGATCAAAAATTTCGAGCGATTATTGCAACAGTTTTAGGTATCACAATCCCGATTTTTCAAAAAAATGTAGTTGAAGATTTCCGAATTTTCGAAATTCTTATTTATTTCGAATTTTTTATTTTTTCTTTTCATAGTTAATACTTCATAGTGCTACTAACCATAGATATAAATGTTATGAAAATCGTATGCGATAGTTCACCAGCAACCCATCAACGGCTCACTGCTGAGCGCAGGTTTCCTCTCAGAGAAAGGTCAAAGGCCGTAGTCCATCACGCTGACCCAATGCAAATTGGCAGACTTCACATACCTTTGAGAACATTATGAAGAACATATTGGATAGAAGCAGGCGTTACTTTGCGGAAGTTCATGATTAGCAAGAAAAGGTTAGAATTATTTTGCTATATCCGCCAACATGTTGGCGGATTATAGCAAAATAATTCTAACTTTTTCTTGCTAATTATGAAGAACGCTCAGGAGTGCGGGTTTCCTCACGATGTTTTCCTTCACCGTTGAAGCAAGTGATATTTAATTGCCTATACGCACTTGACTCCGAGTCAGAGGTGCGTACTCGGGATCGAACCTGCGACCCCCCGAATAGGAGACCACAGTCCTAACCACTAGGCTATCACTGCTTATACTATACTTAATTATAGTAATTATTTGTGTGTAATGTCCCGACTTTAGTGGTGATAGAATGGTGCAGAAGAAACAAGATCTTGTCACAAGTTTGTGAAGTTCCTCAGCGCACTCAACGACCTAAGGGTGAGATCTATAGATGACACTCTCACTCAGCTCAGACTCAAGACTGAGTTAAAACGAGACAGATTTATGTCAGGACATATTTGTGTTTCATTTTAAGTCTATCTTGAGCTTGAACAGAGTCAGAGTACGATCTATAGATCTCAGCCTAAGCTAAGTTAGGTGACGCTCTCTGTCAATTTCGTTTTCACGAACCTTTAGGCCGAAATTAGACGGTGCTCCGTTCAGCGTGCATTTTTGCGAACATGTTTTGCGAAAATGTACCCTAAGGCCCTATGGCCTAAGGGCAAATTTAGACGTTTCATGTTCGATGACTCTCGATGAAGCTTCGAAAATGAAAGCAAAATCTTGAAAGCTAAATTCGCCCTTAGGGCGAATTAAGACGGTTCATTTTCGCAAAAATTACTGTCTAATGTACTGTCTAATTTGGGCCTAAGGCGCAATTTAGACGGTGCCTCGTCTAAACCGTCTCGTCTAAAAAAAGAACCGTCTTAATTCGCCCGAAGCGTGAATTTTCTACGGTTAATTTTTCGAGATTTTTGCTTTCATTATCGAAGGTCAACGGTGAGCCATCCGTCTAAATTCGCCCTTAGGGCAAAGGGCCTTAGGGTTCATTTTCGCAAAAAATGAACGATGAACGAGGCACTGTTTAATTTGGGCCTTAAAGACCAACAAGGGTTCTTGAAAGGAAATGACATTGGGTAGGGGATTGTATTATTTAGGGGCTACCTACGTAAAGATACTACTACTTAGCGGATGATTTAGGTTTGGTGAAATGAAATGAGTAACTCAGGCATTGATTTAAATAATTCAATGAACTCTGGGGTATTAGTATGTTAGTTATTAGTTATTAGTAAGTTTTATAAAGTTTTCCTCTTCATTAATGACATATTTACTCTGTTTTAGGTGCCTTACAGCAATTCAGTGGTGTGGCGGTTGTTTTGTTTTTCGCCACCACGATATTCGAATTAGCCGGGTCTACCATACGGTCTGACATAGCCACCATTATAATCGGAGTAACGAGATTGGTGTCGAGTCTTATCGCTCCGCTGTTCATAGAAAGATCTGGAAGGAGGCTGTTGCTACTTTGCTCGATGACAGCTTGCGCATTAAGTTTGGTACGTCGAAATTTCTTTTTAACCGACTTCAAAAACATTTTTAACCGACCGAAAAATTTCTTTTTAACCGACTTGAAAAACAAAATGCACTTCCAACATCTGTTTTTCCGTCCACGTATAACCTCAGTACCTTCAATGCAAGAGTGAAAAGGCATTTTCTAGGCAAGCGCGCTCCAACCTAGACCTCATCAGTGCTGTCCAGCATTGATTGTCGTCAAGCGTAAGCCTATACCGAAAAAAAGAGGAGGTTCTCAATTCGTCGGAATATTTTTTTATGTATGTTCACCGGTTTCTCGAAGACGCCTGAACCGATTTAGAAAAGTCTTTTTCATTTCAAAGGGTATACTTCTAAAATAGTCCCATTTAAATTTTAACGAAATCGGTCGAGCGGTTTTTAAAAAATCAACAATAAACTATATAATTCGTAGAGGCGCGGGCTTTTGAAGTCGGTTTTATTAAAATATTTTTTATTATAGATAGGTATAGGTACATTAAAAACAATGATTCCCAGAGATCTCGGTCAAGGGCTAACTTTTAATTGAATGAAAATTACGCTTCGATCCTTTGTTGACATCTATGTATTCTACTTTTATGCAAATAACGATTCCATCCTTTGTTGACATCTGTGTATTCTACTTTTATGAAATAACGTTCCGGTCCTTTGTTGACATCTATGTAGGTATTCTACTTGTATGAAAATAACGCTTCGATACTTTGTTGACATCTGTGTATTCTACTTTTCAGGGAGTCCTAGGTCTATACTTCTTTTTTGAAAGGATAGGGAGTCACTTTTTAGAGAACATTGGGTGGCTGCCACTCTTCGCCCTCATTATATACTTCTTCAGCTATGAAGCGGGTAAGAATCTTTGAAAAGCTAGAAATATTGGACAAAAAAAATTGACGGATCTCAATTCAGTGCTATCCTTTTTCCCATGGCACACTATGAAAAGGATAGCCCGAGATTTTGAGAGATATACAGATTAATAATAATTTGAAGTAGAGTAACAAAATGCAGTATCATCTTAAAATTCTAAGTAACTGCTATAAATTGGCTCCTTACATTGGAGTCAATGATGTAACGACGAAAGCAGGCTGACGTGGAATTAATTCAATTAAATATATTGAGTTGCCGGCTTGAGTTGTTGAGTGAGTGAATTAAATTTTATTTAATGAGCCATTAATCAGGTATTTATTATTAATCTTTTTTTTAGTTGTCATTCACACTCTGTTCACATTCTGTCTTATATGTGCGAGTGCTCTGTACTTAGTCCATAGCGATCACCGCGCGCTAGGGAGGTCGTGAAAAAGGAGATTGGCGAATTCCATAGAGTTTCTGACCCAGACGAACTGAACTGAACACTGAACGCCCACGTTCACGAATCAAGCTTCTCATACTTGTTCTAGTAAACCAGACTAATAAAAAATTAATCAAAGTCTATCAAATAAAGTTGGGAGATAGAAAAATTCACTTGTATTGCCATGTAACGGTTATTTATAATGTGTACTTGTGAATAATTTAATTTTTGATCGCCATCTTCTAAAAATATGGGGCTTACACAGAAAAATACTCTGAAAAATATTAATTAAAATTAAATGTTTTCTGAATTTGAACGGTATTTAAAAATGCGGGGCAAAATTCGCCAACCTCCTTTGTGATTAAAATTATTAATTTACACTCGTCAATAGTAATTTTCGTTTCTCAGGTTTCGGAACAATACCGAACGCGATAGTCGGAGAGATGTTCTGTGCAAACGTTCGTTCTAACGGCTCAGCTATGGCCATAACCCTCACTTGGCTGGTCGGTTTCGCACTCACCGCTAGCTTCACTACCATGGTCAACTTCTTAGGAGGTGACGTCACGTTCTGGATTTTCGGAGGCTCGTGCGTTGTCGCTTTCCTATTCGTGTTCTTCTGCTTACCTGAGACTAAAGGGAAGACGTTAAAAGAGATACAGGATATGATGAGTTAATAAAGATAGTGTAGAAAAGTGTGGTGTTTTATTTTACAAATGTCACATGTTTAAGTTTCGCAACTTTTAGTTAGTGTGAATGAAAGCACATTCAAATAAGGGTGGGCAGATCGTGTAAAAATTAACTTGAGGCGTGGCTTTGGTACGAGTACTAACATCTGAAATTGATAAAAATACTTAAGTATTTCGATCTTCCGTTTAATAGTGAAGGAAAACACTTGGATTAATTTTAATAACGTAACCCCCATGTGTGGAAATCGGAAAAACAACAGAACCATAATTAGTTTTTAGAGCATGTCCACATTCCATTAAGCTTTGAGTGGTTTATACATTGAAATGGGCTTATCTAAATAAATAAAAAGAAAAAGGTGACTGACTAACTGGCTGACTGACTGATCTATCAACACACAGCTCAAACCACTGGACGGATCGGGCTGAAATTTGGCATATATAGAATACAGTTAGTTATTATGACGTAGGCATCCGCTAAGAAAGGATTTTTGAAAATTCAACCCCTAAGGCCCGCTTGCAGAAACGCCGGGTTATCCTTTTAACCCAGAGTTAGCTGCTGCTTTGACAGATTTCGTATAAAGCTTCTGTCAAAATTACAAATTTATTCCTGGGTTAAACCTAACTCGGCGTCTCTGCAAGCGGGCCTAAGTGGGTAAAATAGGGGTTTGAAAATCGAACTTAACGTGAGCGAAGCCGCAGGCAAAAGCTAGTATTAAAATGAAATACAAACTTCATTTTTATGGGACGCTCTTGAGACCGCTCCAGGTTGACTTCTCTAGGAGAAGCGGTTAAATTCAGCTAACTGATATATTCATATTTATTTTGCTAATTGGTGACAGGTGTTATACAAAGGACTGGTTTATTATCGTCATAGGTTATTTTTAACTTAATAATTTGTTTATAAACGTTGGTTTAAAAAGCTATAAGTAAACCAGTTTTGTTTTAATGTAAATTGTTAGGCTCAAAAAATTCTAACTTATTTATTTAATGAAGGCAAAACCTCTTATGACAAATTAAGACTTCACCAACGCAACGGTTCGGAAAACAGGTTCTTCTGAGAAGCAGAACAAAGCTGGCAAGAAATTCTGCGGTTGCCCTTTTCAAATCAGAATGTTGGAATAATATTACTGTAGCGGTGCCGTAACCCCTCCCGTTTTAGAGTAGACGAGAGCTTTAGAGAGAATTGTAAAGGACATGACCAGTTTCTGCCCTCCGTTTTGGGAAAATGTGCAGGATTACAGCTTTAAAAATTAAGCACAGTAAGATTTAAAAATTAAGACCTAATTTTTTATGGATTTATTATTCCAAATAAAGCCAACGTTAAAATATCAAAAAAAATCAGTAAGTATTCATAGTATATTGCTTCCGCTTTCCCTTAATTCATTTGGACGTTCCATTTTATCCAATTGGACGTTCCATTTCATCCAAAATAATCATCCGGTGACCCTATCATAGAATAGAAACTTGTATGTATGTATGAGAGAATTATTCTCGATCAAGTGAATGTTAATGATAAGGAAATGTATGTTTTGTTTTTACGTTTACCGACACGTCCATGTAATTCTAAGATCTAAGATCGAACAAATAATTAGATAAATTATTTGAAAATTATTATAAAGTAATTTAATAATTAGATTTAATTAGAACCACTGCGTTTAAAGGAATGTTACGGTATTTTCTGAGTTCTTCGTTCTCGTGGAAGTGTTCGTTGTATCCTAGGTAATCATAGCACCTAACGCCATCTTGTATCGATTTGCAGTTTTCAGTGATAGGTTTTCTAACCGACTTCAAAAAGGAGGAGGTTATCAATTCGTCGGAATCTTTTTTGTTTTTTTTTTATGTATGTTCACCGATTACTCGAAGATGCCTGAACCGATTTGGAAATTTCTTTTTTTGTTTGAAAGGGACCCTTATTAAACTATTATATTAGTATTATTTAAATGGACCACCTGGGAAGTATACTTCCCAGGTGGTCCCATTTAAATTTTATCGAAATCGGTTGAGCGGTTTTAAAAAAATCTACAGTAAATAATTATATACTTACTTTCATATCGCATATCGCCATACGCCGTTGACTGCGATCTTACTCAATGGAAAGTAACGATGTAGTCTAGGATGGAAGCGGGCTAACTGGATGGGGTGTGAGATGGGCAGTGTAAATTAGAACGATACGCCTGAACGGTTTTTATACGCCATCGTACCGGAACGATGAATAGTGGTTAGAACTGCGGTCTCCTATTCGGGGAACGCAGGTTCGATCCCGGGCATGCACCTCTGGCTTTTCTAAGTTATGTGCCTTTAAAAAATTAAATAATAATTTAAGAATTCAGCTTCAACGGTGAAGGAAAACATCTTGAGAAAACCTGTACACCTGAGAGTTCTTCATAATGTTCTCAAAGGTGTGTGAAGTCTGCCAGTTTGCATTGCGCCAGCGTGGTGGACTATGGCCTATAACCCTTCTCTGAGCGGAGACCTGCGCTCAGTAGTGAGCCGTTGATGGGTTGCTGATGATGATTCACAAATTGGAGCATAATATTAAAGTAAAATGAATGGTAAGGACGCCGTTAGTTGAGTACATCAACGTTTTATTTTGGGAGGAGATGGTACTCAGATAACTCCGTCATTTGGCAGTATAAGCACAAGGTCCTTACAATTAATTACAATAATTACTTACTGGTTTTGTTATCACTATAGTATAGCTATACCACAGCCTAAAGAGATTCAACCAGTCGTCCAACTGCAGCGTTGAGACAATGCGATCGAGGAGGGTGACTAGGGCAAGATGGCCTAGTGTCCGGAATTCGGATGTTGCCTAATTTGTTGTTGTTACTAATATTATGAAAGTATCTTTGTTTGTTGGTTTGTCCTTTAATCACGCTGCAACAGAGCTACGGTTCGAAGTGATCATTTGTATGGGTAATGGGTATATTTGAGGACCTGGAGAGTGAGTGACATTGGATACTTTTATCTCGGAAAATCGTTGAGTTTCCGCGGGGTTTCAAAACTACATCCATGTGGACAAAGTCGCGGGCATCAGCTTGTTTTAAAATTAGAATTAATTTCTTAAAGACTATTAAATAGAGGGGTCTTACAATATAAGTCAACTTCAAAACCATTTTAAATTATCGATTATACTAAAAAGAGTATGTCAAATGTTTATGACGTCACAGTTCGCTATTACATACAACTAAGTAATATATAACGTGTACTGAAAGTCCGAAAAACCATTGTAGGGTACCTTTGTAACTTTCATATAGAACTCTCCAGCACAAGCATTGGACTCGAAGCCCTTATAGTTTTTGAATAAACCACACTGAAAGTTTTCACCAATAACAATCTTAGCACAACCCTAGAAAACTTTCGTACGTCGGTATGGTATACCTACTACCGCGCGCCGCGCGCGCACCTGTTCAGGGTTAATCATAGGGTTGTCTACTACTACGTAATTGTTTACGTATTATTAAATAAGTACCTAATTATTGTGATTTAAAAATGGTTTCTTGAGGTTTCTTGCTCAAATCAAAGATGAATCTGTCAGTTTTTTTTTAAGTTGTAAGCTGGCGGTGGATTTCTATGTGGAGTCATGCACAGTCATACGTAGACATACACAGATATACGTAGTCATGCAGAGTCATGCGCATACACAAGGCAGAATCATACCCAACTAGCAAAACTTATCATAATATAGGTAAAGGGCTTTTAAGCAAAAAACAAAAACTTATGAGAGCCATATTATCGTTAATAACGTTGGGTTTGGGCGCAACTCATAAAGTAAATGAACTATAGTATAGAATAGAATAGAATAGAAATGTTTTTTATTCAAATAAACTTTTTTACAAGTGCTTATGAATCGTCGATGAGTCTACCACTGGTTCGGAATGCCTTTCCATTAAGTTATAAGTGCCATTAAGTACTCTATTCACTATTGTAAGCTAATATTTCTTATAATATAAGTGTTTTAATACGGCTAGCAAGTAGGTACTACATTTATATCAGTGGCTAGCAGTTAGTTTGTAACTATAATAAGAGTTCTGCCCCCCGATTGTCTAAAAGTTGCCGATGAAATCGTCAAAGTTCGGCGTCAAAGTAAAATAAACCATATTGCATTGAATTAGAGCTCAATTTCGTGTATCCATTCTCATGTGTTTAGGGTATCGTACATACCTAAACGTATGAGAATGGATACACGAAATTGAGCTCTAATTCAATGCTGTTATGGTTTATTTTACTTTGACGCCGAACTTTCACGATTTGGTCGGCAATTCTAACACAATCGCACTTCTGGTCATATAATAAGGTAACTTTGCTGGTTGGGTAGGCTATCATCGTTTCGTATGTCACGCTATGCTAATTTTCGGAACATTTGCACCGCAAGCATCAAAACCCTTGCATCACTGTATGCTTTTAGACTGTGAATTTAATTGTATCAATGTATCAATACACTGTAGGTATCTGGCACCTGTTTGAAACAGTAACTGAGTTTGATGATGTAAAATTATTTATTCGTGAACAACCCTTGTCATTTATCGCTTATGGTTAAATGGTTTAAAGTTAAGTGGTTCTAACTCAGTGTGATTAACGTATCTAATTGATATTGAATATTAGCGCCATCCTAAGTCATCTTAATTCGTATTAATAATTTTTAAACACGGAATCTGTGAAATACCTACGCCCTTAAACTTTAAAATAAATCAAAACAAATAATATTATATATCAAAACAATATATATAATATATCAAAACAAATAATATATAAGGGGGGTAAGGGAGCGCACCTTCCACCTTAGTGCTCCAACTGTCAACCTCACCTGCCCGTGGTGCCCCCTGCTGGCTGACGAACGAGGAAATGGCGACCGACCAATGGCGGTATAACCATTATAAAACTAGCTAGTCTTAAATGACAAGGCTCAGTGTCGGGCAGCAGCGACACTGGTGCAAAAAGGCTAGCCCTGCGATCGCCAACCCGCCTGCCCAGCGTGGCGATTAGGGCATTAATCCTTATGAGTAGTGCAACAACTAAACGGCCCCTAGTTCCCGGCGGCTCCACTTCTCCTGACTCTGGTAGCGGTCAAATTGATAGTGGGGCAGGGGGTGCCAAGAATCTCCGGGTGACGGTGGGCTACCAAAAACAACTGACTCTGGCGACGTATAACGGACGGACATTAAGGCTCGATGAAAGTATCACAGAACTCGAGGTAGAGTTGGAAAACATAAGGTGGCATATTCTGGGCTTGAGTGAAGTCCGAAGAGAGGGAGAGGACACTACAATCCTAGAATCAGGCCACCTTCTCTACCATCGGCAAGGAGACAGCCTATCGCAAGGTGGCGTCGGATTCCTCGTCAACAAGGTCCTCACTGATAACGTTGTGGAGATATCCAGCGTATCATCACGAGTAGCGTATCTTATAATTAAATTGACTAAGAGGTACTCTCTGAAGGTCATCCAAGTATACGCACCAACTTCAACATACTCAGATTCTGACGTTGAAATTATGTATGATGACATTAATAAAGCCTTAAATGACACCTCTAAGGCCCACTACAACGTTATCATGGGGGACTTCAATGCGAAGGTAGGGACGCAGAGCGGTTCCGAGTCTGTACTGGGACAGCATGGGTATGGGAGCAGGAACCACAGGGGCCAAATGCTGGTCAACTTTCTCGAAATGAAGGGATTTTCTTGATGAACTCGTTCTTCAAGAAACGTCCCTACAGAAAGTGGACCTGGCAAAGCCCCGACAATGTGACGAAAAATGAGATAGACTTCATCATAACAGACAAACGCTATATATTTAGAGATGTCTCGGTGATCAGCAGGTTTAACACAGGGAGCGATCACAGACTTGTTAGAGGCACTCTGAGTATCAACTGTAAGCTGGAAAGAATTCGTATGATGAAGTCTACGCTCCGGCCTACAATGCTTCAAACTCAAGCTGGCTCAGACCGATTCCAGTTGGAACTCAAAAACAGATTCGGTGCTCTAGAACATACCATCGATATTGACGAGGATTTCGAAACTGTGGCAAATATCATCCGGGAAGAAGGCCATAGGTTCTGTGGAACAAAGCGCTCGGACCGGAAGTCCAAATTCTCAGATGAGACTATACAGCTCATGAAGGTAAGGCGCGAGAATGTACAATTCACTCCAGCGGATCATCAAGCTCTCAATAGAAAGGTCAAAAGATCAATTCGTCGAGACCTCCGGCGTCTAAATGAAGAAAATATAAAAAAAGCTATAGAAGAAAACCGGGGGTCAAAGGTATTTACTCAGAGGCTTGGCCGATGCCAAATGTCGAAACTTAAGACCTCAAGTGGTTGTACCGTTAGTGCCAAGTCAGACATACTCTCTGAGATTGAGGACTTCTATGGTAACTTATATAAGACTCATGTCCCACAGCCTAAGACCTGTGATCAGGATCCCAGAGCCCAGCTAACACGCCACTTTACCGATGATCTTCCGGATGTTAGCATAGATGAGATCGTGTTGGCCCTTGAACAACAGAAAAATGGGAAAGCCCCTGGAGAAGACGGAATCACCTCCGAACTCCTAAAGGCAGGGGGCGAGCCCTTACTTAGGGAGTTACGGAGGATTTTTGATCTCGTAATTCAGAACGGGAGAACTCCGAAGGCGTGGAATAGGAGCATAGTAGTTTTATTCTTTAAAAAGGGTGATAAAACACTACTGAAAAACTACCGACCTATCTCGCTCCTGAGTCACATTTATAAGCTGTTTTCAAGGGTCATCACGAACCGTTTATCAAAAAGACTCGACGATTTCCAGCCACCGGAGCAGGCCGGGTTTTGCAGTGGTTACGGCACCATAGACCACATACACACATTGAGGCAGGTCATACAGAAGTCCTATGAGTATAATCAGCCTCTGTGTCTTGCATTTGTGGACTATGAGAAAGCTTTTGACTCCATCGAGACCTGGGCTGTTCTGGAATCCTTGCAGCGATCTCAAGTAGATTGGCGGTACATCGAAGTGTTGAGATGCTTATACAGCTCAGCATCTATGTCTGTCCAAGTACAAAGTGCGTCGACAAGACCTATCCAACTGCATCGTGGTGTGAGACAGGGGGATGTTTTGTCCCCGAAACTGTTTTCTAATGCTTTGGAAGATGTCTTTAAGACGCTTGATTGGAAAGGCCATGGCATCAACATAAACGGAGAATACATTTCACACCTTCGTTTTGCTGATGATATTGTCATCGTCGCGAGTTCGCTGCAGGAGCTCCAAGAAATGCTTGATACCCTCCACGCTGCCTCCCGACATGTTGGTCTCCGGATGAACCCAGACAAGACCAAGGTAATGTTTAGCGACCTGGTCGCTCCGGGATCGATTAGTGTCGATAGATCTATTCTTGAAGCTGTTCAAGAATATACATACCTTGGGCAAATTCTGCAGTTGGGTAAAAACAGCTTTGAGAAGGAGATTGACAGGAGGATACAGTTAGGTTGGGCAGCATTTGGGAAACTTCGTCGAGTCTTTTCGTCGCAAATACCACAATGCCTAAAGACAAAAGTCTTTAATCAGTGCGTCCTACCAGTGATGACTTACGGTGCTCAAACGTGGACACTGACAGTGAGGCTAGTCCACAAACTTCAAGTTACTCAGCGTGCTATGGAGAGAGCCATGCTCGGAATTTCTTTGAGGGATAAAATCCGAAACGAAGTAATTCGCCAAAGAACAAAAGTGACCGACGTAGCTCTTAGGGCGAGCACGCTGAAGTGGCAGTGGGCTGGTCACATTTGTCGGAGGACCGATGGCCGCTGGGGTCGTAAGGTCTCGGCAAACGGAGTGTAGGGCGCCCCCCGGCTAGATGGAGCGATGACATCCGGAAAGTGGCCGGCATCGATTGGATGCGAAAGGCCGAGGATAGGCAACGTTGGCGCTACTTAAAAGAGGCCTATGTCCAACAGTGGATGCACTCTGGCTGATGATGATGATGAAATAATATTATAGTATAAAAAATTCTTTTTAAAAAACCGTCTTCAAACACCCGCGCCCCTACAAAGTATATAATTTATTGTTGATTTTTTAAAAACCGCTCGACAGATTTCGATAAAATTTTAATGGGAAGTATATCCTTTCAAACAAAAAAGAATTTTCCAAATCGGTTCAGGCGTCTTCGAGTAATCGGTGAACATACATAAAGAAAAAGATTCCGACGAATTGATAGCCTCCTCCTTTTTTGAAGTCGGTTAAAAACGTAAATATAGCGGTCGCAATTAGCTTGACCTTCTAAAATCCTTTAATTAAGTATGCTTTTCTATTAAATATTATGTTACTTTGTACGTTTTGTTTTATGTAATTATTTATTAAACCTAATTTTAAAATTATTTTAAGTAATAGATATTCTTTGTATTTAAAGAAATATGAACAAAATTAATAATAATTTGTTGTCATTATAATACTCGTATGGTTAAACGCAACTTTATACTTAAATAAAATGAAAAAAAAAATTAAGTCTCTGTTTGTGATTAAAAAGCCTTAAACGTATTTTAAGATTCAATTCTAAGCTAATAAATAAGCAATTAAATAATAAGATAATATTATGAAAGGCCTACAATCCAAACACTTTATTAAAATGTTTGTCAGTCTGTCTGTCTTTAGCGTACATACCTAAACGTATAAGAATGCATACACGAAATTGAGCTCTAATTCAATGCTGTTATGGTGTATTTTACTTTGACGCTAATGTCAACGAATACGATTACGATCAATGGAATAACCTTAGACAATCGCACCTCAGAGGTGATATGCTCCATAACGCTCCATGTTAAAATCAGTTGTACTGAATTTGTGACTAAATCAATACCATCAAGAATTATTTTACTTTGACGCTAATGTCACCGAATACGAATACGATCAATGGAATAACTTTTAGACAATTGGTACCCAGAACGGGGACAGAGATAGCTAGACATAGATTACTTTTATCACGGGAAATCAAAGAACTCCACCGGCCTACAGGATTGATTAAGAAAATTAAAATCCACACGGACCAAATCACGAGCATTAGCTAGTTGTTATTTGTGTAGTAACAATAGTAAACCTTGAATTCGATTCCATAATAATTATTATGTGATTCAAGTGTGATTCACATTGACCGGTTTTAGGTGACATCCTAATTTTATAGTAGGTTCCACTTACTAATTGAATTTAGTAGCCAACCTATAAGCATAAAAGACAGTCTATTATAATATTTTATTAGGGCTACGTGATTAAAAAAATTTTAGTCAAAAAAAAAAAAACGCGAATGCCTGTTTAATTTTTAAACGACGCTTCTATTAGTTCAAAAGTGTTAACAAACAGAAATTAGAAAAATGAATTTGCGAGCGCAAATACTTATTGTTGCATGTGGTGAGTTATTTTTTAATTTAAATAATTTAATATAAAAAATTCTTTTTAAAAAACCGACTTCAAACGCCCGCGCCACTACAAAGTAGGTATATAATTGTGCTTTTAAAATGGTTTCTTGAGGTTTCTTGTTCAATTAATCAAAGATGAATCTGTCAGTTTTAGGGTACTGTATCCAAAGGGGGCCAACGGGACCCTATTACTAAGCCTCCGCTGTCCGTCTGTCCGTCCGTCCGTCCGTCCGTCCGTCTGTCAGCGGGCTTTATCTCGTAAACCATAATAGGTAGACAGTTGAAATTTTCATATATTGTGTATTTCTATTGCCGCTATAACAACAAAATAATAAAAAAATAAAATTAAATTGAAAATAAAGGGGGCTCCCATACATGGAAAAGGTGTCGAAATAAAATTTTATTTTTTTACCCTGGCATGTGGGGTGTCATTGTCTTATATTTTTTTATTTTTTTGCTACAAATATGAAGAAATGGGGGGCCGTCAAAGTTGTCGGTTTAAGACCAATTTTGTTAGCGGGTCTATCTGAATAACTAAACTAGTTAGGAATTTGAAATTTTGGTATATTATGAACTATATAGTGAATTTAAACAACAAATACTGAAAACACCGATTTATGGTTTGTAAGTTGTGACCAAAACAAACGAGCGTTTTTTCCCCATATGCTAATTTAGTACTTTCTAAGAACTAAGATATTATCTAAATATGTACATCTAGTTTAAAAAAAATGATTTGGTCATATGTACGGAACAATTAGCCGATTTTTGAGTTTTAGCCAGAATACAGATAGATAGATGAAAAAAAAAATTTTTTTTCATAGATAGATGCCCTCAGGAAAGCGTGTTGACCTTTTCCTTTCCATAATAATTAATGGATGGTAGGGATTTTCTTAGGATAATAATCTTCAGAAATAACTTGTACTCAACTGAATACTTTTTTAAGGCTTTGTAACGTAAACTTGTCAACGAACTGTGGCGTAACTTGTAAGTAGGTATATATTTTTTTACCTATTATGGCATCTTTTATTTTTATGTATGAAAAAGTAAATCAACATTGTACCTATTTATCTTTAACTAGATGATGCCCGCGACTTCGTCCACGTGAATTAAGTTTTTTTAAATCCCGCTGGAACTCTTTAATTTTCCGGGATAAAATGTAGCCTATGTGTTAATCCTGGGTATGAGCTATCTCCATTCTAAACAGACAAATCGGTTCATTCGTTGTGGCATGATGGAGTAACAAACATCCATCCATCTAACCATCCATCCAACCATCCAACCATCCATCCATCCATCCATCTATCCATCCATCCATCCATCCATCCACCCATACATCCATCCAACCATCCATCCATCCATCCATTCATACATCCATCCATACATCCATCCTCACAAACTTTCGCATTTATAATAGTAGGATAGTAGGATTATCCGACTGCCAATAAAGGTTTTTTCGCGCGTATCTTGTTTGTATGTATTATTTCTTTGTTAATTTCTTTATTACCTCGTATCTTCCTAACGGCTGGATGGATTTTGACAGTTTAGGTATCGTTAGATTCGTCTTAAGAACCCAAGAGTCCTTAGAAAAAAATGACGGATTTTTGGCGCGAAATAGTAATTATGTTAATTTAAAAAAAAATAAGAAAACCTATCATAGTAGCCCTAGTATGGCATCATAATAAAGGAAATTAAAAGGGGACTACAAAAATATACACATATATATGTTATATGTTTAATTTATAAATTGGACTTTCAAAGTCGGTTAAAAACATAACTTCTAAACGCCTGAACTATGGATGTTAGGGGTATCGTTAGAATCCTTACATTATCCCGACTGACACTGGCTATATTATAATATTATTTTCAGTTGATATCAATTTAATATAAAAAAATATTTTTAAAAAACCGACTTCAAACGCCCGCGACAGTACAAAGTATATAATTTATTGTTGATATTTTAAAAACCGCTAGACCGATTTCGATAAAATATCAATGGGACCACCTGGGAAGTATACCCTTTGAAATAAAAACGAATTTTCTAAATTGGTTCAGGTGTCTTCGAGTAATCGGTGAACATACATAAAAAAAAAGATTCCGAGGAATTGAGAACCTCCTCCTTTTTTGTAGTCGGTTAAAAAGGAAAAGGTGACTCTCTGACTGACTGACTGATCTATCAACGCACATCTCAAACCACTGGACGGATCGGGCTGAAATTAGCATACAGATAGCTATTATGACGTAGGCATCCTCTAAGGAAGGAGTTTTGAAAATTCAACCCTTAAAGGGGGTTAAATAGGGTTTTGAAAAATTAAACTTAACGTGAGCGAAGCCGCGGGTGAAATGTAGTCTACACTAATATTATAAAGAGGAAAGATTTGTTTGTTTGTTTGTTTGAATTGAATAGGCTCCGAAATTACTGGACCGATTTGAAAAATTCTTT